>OU452302.1:9123750-10348125 GCA_911728475.2 Pterostichus madidus | reverse complement strand
TTAAGGTGATATAGAACTATGAACGCCCCCAAATAAAAACCGTAAACACGCCACTGCATATTTGCATGGTTTTGTTATACGCACTTTGAATAGTGATATCTAAAAAGGTTACTAATACATTTCGCATACAATCCATCACTCGAAAGTCACTCTTTCAATACAGCCAATCGTTTTAGCTGATTTGATACGCACTTTATTTAGAAAAGATTTAAACAACATTCATCTAAAAATATCCTTCGAGCATCGAGCCACACTAGCTTTTCTCTTCACGGATATTTGTAAATATTTCTTTCCACATAAATACAACTCTTTAATATCAAATTCCTTTCATTATTTACTAGTTTGATATTTCCTGCTTTTTACTTTCTTATACGCAGTATAAGGAAGTATTGGAATCGTGAAAAAAATCGTTGACGAGATTTTCGCGGAAATACGTGTTTTGAGGTCCACTTAATCCGTTTTGATCATTTTCTCAATGATGTCTGTGTGTGTGTGTGTGTGTGTGTGTGTGTGTGTGTGTGTGTGGATAGATGGATAGATGGATAGATGGATGGATGGATGTGTGTCCGTATGTGCAATATCTCATGAACGAGATAAGATTTGTTAACGAAACTTGGTAATTATAAGTCTCATGAAAATACGAAGAGCTGAGTTGATTTTGAATGAAATTGAATAGCCGGAAGCGGAAGTTTACTGGACACACAAAACAATAAATTCCATTTATTTCAAAAATGGAATCAGTTAAGAAAAATAGTTTCAAATAAAAGATGTTAGCAAAAATATTTGGAACATAAAATGTTATTTGCAATTTTTCTGTATATGCGTCTAATTTTGAGAAAAACGAATTTTTATATTTAATAATATATTTCAATAATCATAGTAGCAATAGAAACAAAAAACATAAATTTTAATTTTTTCTTTATCTAGTTATCTATGTCTTCTTTCGGAAAGAAACTAAATTACATGTTTAATAACATATATTCTAAATATTAAATATGCTGTGTATAAGAAAGTCGTGTGGTGACCACACCAGATTTTTATTTCTTGTTATTGTTGAATATTCCTACAAGTTTCCTTGTATTAAATTAGATTAAATTGTTACTATGACTCATTTTCACATTAATTACATTTTATTTTAACCTAAATAATTACTACACATATTATTCAATTATTAAATAATAATTACATGATGAAATATCGGAATAAATATAATATATAGTAAAGATTATTATACTTCAATGAACTAGAAATAAGCAGGTTTGTTGAAAATAATTATTTTTGTGTACAAATAAATTATTAGGCCACCGACTCATTACGTAGTACATGTTTATATAAAAGAGTAAACCAAATAAATATACAAACGTGGATTTGTCCAACAAAAAGCATATTTTGACGTATCCACATAACGAAAATAATGGATGACTTTTTAATTAATTTATTTCAAATTAAAATCAGTGTAGTATAATTTTTTAATTTTAAATAACAAGCATGCGGAAAATTTGCTAATAACTTTTAAAAGACGCAACTGATTTTCCTTTTGCCGTAAGCCAGAGAAGAGAGATTTAGTCAATTCGATTGTAGGTATTTAAATAGGATCTTAGCTATTCTGTTCCCTAAGAAGGCCTGTTCAAACCTAAATCTGCCAAGGTACTTGTGGTTCACCAACCTCTTTAACTTTGAACCTGGGACTAAGTGTCATTGAGTCTCTAACAGTAAACCGCACATTATTCAAATAGTCCTTTCATCAATTTTCATTTCTTAATATGTTCTGTATTATTTTCTTTCTTACTTTATTAAAATGGGGTAGCTAGCTCAGTAGTATCAAGTCGGCCTGTGGATCCTGAAAACCCTGGTTTGATTCCCACAGGCGACGAACAATTTTAACCATTTTAAAATTACCCCTGTGGCTCCATCACCACTAACAGCTTTGGGGGCCGTGATTTGACGGCTGGTAACCGCACTTCATGCGTAAAATATATCAATTACCGAGATCTGCTTCGGCAGAGTGCTACAGCCAGTAATGGGTAGAAGGCGTGATGATATATTTATTTATTTACTTTATTACAGTTATTACGGATATTTGTAAATATTTCTTTCCACATAAATACAACTCTTTAATATCAAATTCCTTTCATTATTTACTAGTTTGATATTTCCTGCTTTTTACTTTCTTATACGCAGTATAAGGAAGTATTGGAATCGTGAAAAAAATCGTTGACGAGATTTTCGCGGATGGCTAGCTCAGTGGTTTGAAGTCGGCCTGTGGATCCTGAGGTCCCTGGTTCGATTCCCACATGCGACAAATTTTCATAATTTGAAAAAGCTATCCCTGTGGCTCCTCCACCACTAACATGTTTGGGGGCCGTGATTTGACGACTGGTAACCGCACTTCACGCGCAAAATATATCACTTACCGAGATCTGCTTCTGCAGAGTGCCACACCCAGTAATGGGTAGAAGGCGTGATGATATATTTATATTTATATTACAGTTATTTTCAATCATAATGTAAAACACTATTTTTACTATTACGACCTGTACAACTATAATATGGAAAATATTGTGATGAAAATTTTAATTAATATTCACGTTCCAGACTCTACTGAACCCAATAAAGATAGTCCCAAATAAGTCGATCTGTTAGTCTGTCTGGAAGCACAATAATTTTAAAACACAGCGAAATTTTTAAATTAAACTTTATATTTAAGCTTTTAAGTGAAAAACGGAGGTGTGGCACTCTGTCGTAGCAGATCTTAGTAACTGATATATTTATGCGCATGAAATACAGTTACCAGTCGTAAAATCACAGCCCCCCCCAAAGATGTTAGTTGAGAGGAAGCCACAGGGGTAATTTTAATGTGGAGAAAATTGTTTGTAAATGTTTAGCACAAAATATACAATAATTAAAATGGATCCTATTTTGATTTAAAACAATTTACGTTTGAAACGTTTTTAAAAATTATTATAAGTCTATTTGTTATAGGGTTGTTGATTTTACGTGTTAGATATTCCTTTTTAGGGAGTTCAATTCACTAACCATATTATAGGATCAAAAAGGCATGGCACATTAGTAAAACAACTTCAATGCATTTGTTGTACATAAATTTATGTATTATTATTTATTTATAAATAATATAAATAATAATTAAGAGAGTAGATGTCTTAATTAAGATGCCTAACCTTGCAGAATTTTTGCAGAATACTTCGCCGAATTTATTATTGAATTCATGGCCGACTTTTCGCGAATTATGCGTGAGTGTGTTTCGAGATGACGTTAATTCAGTGACAAAAAATTCAAAAATTCAAAAATTCGACATGTTTTTCTGACGAAGTTCAAAAGATTCGAATGTTCGAACGTTCAGAAATTCAAACTTCGGTGGAAATCTACGACCCGAATTTGTTATAAATAATAACATTTTGATAATTAAAAAAAAAGTATGTTGTAAAATAATTATTAAAATTATAATATAAAATGATGATTCGTAGATCAAAAGTAATATATCGAATTTGGTAACAAAGTAAAGCTCTCGAACGGAAAATTCTAGTAAGTGTAAAAAATTATACAGGTATTCAAGCGTTTTCAATTGGTTTTTCAAAATTCATTGGAATTAGGTCGAATTTAGTATATAGTTATATAAAACATGACATTTAAGCAATTGTCAATTGTTTTCTCAAAAATCATACAAATTATTTAAACTTAAGATCAATTAAAATATGTAATTTGCTGTTTAATAATTAAATCTGTTTTGTCGTAACGATATCTATTGCACAAACAAAATTTATAATATCATTTTTATTCAGTTCAGTAATAATATAATAATAATAATAATATAATTTATTTGCTAAAGAAATAATCTATACAAAGTGGCTTGACAATACAAAGTTATTAGATTATATATATTACATAGTATACATTCAGTTCAGTATTTATTTAGCTTCTGGAAACGATGTTACTTGTCATTTTTCATATTTTAAAGGTTAAGTTTAAGTCTTACTGATTATAATTAATCTGATATGAAGCTTTAAAAATTAATTATGAGAGAAAAATTAATGAACCCATATGAATTTGCAAACCCGCTGACCTTTTTTTGCAGTAAACCGAATATGTAATTTTTAAAAAAGAATTCATTCTATAACAACGAGCTGTCAATCAGTTAGTCAGCTGTATAAGAGCGAATTAATCAATCAACCCAATTATTAAAGCTTCATCGATTAATTGGTCAGTTGACAATTTACTGCTTAATTGACTACATAGTTTTTCATGTAATTCAATGAATACTTTCAAAATGAGTTTTCAGGCGATAAGTACGTGTATGAAAACCATGTCGGGGGGACACAGATGCATGTCGGGCGTCAATGGATTGTGTACACGGTAGATTTTTTGCGTGTCATCGTTATAAATTATGTCAAAGTAATCAATATGAATGGGGAATAAAGTGTGTTATTTAATTGTCATATTTGAACGGTACTTCATTTTTTACATGCACGAAATATGCAAACATTTTTCTCCTTTAGTTAGTTAGTTATTACTCTGCTCAATAAGAACTTAGTCCCAATTCTAGTGTAGGGGGTCCACAGTTTATAATGAAATTCGAACCACTCAGACACAATCGTATTTTTTTTATATAAATAGAAGTCAACAATATTTGAATGCACGACCGCTTGCATGTTAATTTATAAGTGCAAATTATTCACATACATATCTTCACGCTATATCCCAATAAATGGGGTAGCACGAACCCTAAAATCACTCATAAAACATTCACTCATCACACTCATCAAACAATCAGCCCTCGTCAAACATTTTCATCCAAACAAACCACCCTCACTTCAAACACATTCATAGATCACTCCATATAAACTCATTCATTTATTACACTCGAAATCATTATCACACAACAAACCTTCAATCACATCATTCCTATTCACTTATCATTCATTTTCTTTCTTCAACGTACAAAACATATGCATAAAACATCTCAAATTACTCACGTTTACTTCTAACAACGAATCTAATAACGAAACTAATAACGAATCTACAAGATTAAAAAAGATGACAGCGATAGCCTGCACTTGTATATGAAAGAAAAGTCCACACAATGCAGTAACTGAAAATGAAACAAAAAGATAAGAAAGGGAGGGAACGTCGCCCTGCGCTTGTTTTTGAAAGTGAATTTCACACAATTGCAGTTAAACACTCTACGTAAGAACTGAAAACGAATTAAAAGATAAGAAAGGAAGGGAGTGTCGCCCTGCGCTTGCACACTATGTAAGATCAGAAAACGAATAAAAAAGATAAGAAACGAAGGGAGTATCGTCCCTGCGCTTGTTTTTGAAAGTGAATTTCACACAATTGCAGGTAAACACTTTAATGAAATTACTAAACAATATCAAATTATTCACTATCAGTCTAATTCTCAACTTAACTACAGTTGAGTTCTAATTTTTCTAAACTTATTTTAATTCAATACTTAAATTCTACTGTTGTCGCCACAATACTTTCCCGGCCCATAAGTTTACATACATATTATTACTAGAATTCTGTGCCCTAACCTAGAATTTAAACTTGATACTAAACTAGCCTAATATGAACAAAATTTGAAAACCAACTGACAATCGTTTGAATGTAATTTTTGATACTTATACTACAATATCCTGTCTCATGGCTGGTTTCTCGCACAAAAGTTAAATTTTAAACTTGGTTCAAATAAATAACAGCAAATCGAATGTATTTTTTCGATTAGTCAATTTTTTTTAATACATTTTTCCAACCAATCGATTTTTTTTTAAAAAAAGGAGATCATTTAATTCGGTCAGTCGAATTTTTTGTTCAGCTCTACTCCTTAGAATAGTTGCAGCACAGCAATAAAATTTAAAATTTTAAACTTTGTATATAAAAAAAAACCAAATCGTTACATGCCAGATGAAATAATTAGCATTGCTGTCAAACATTCAATTTGCTTTCATTTATTTAAATCAAGTTTAAAACTAAAGTTTTGTTAGTGCAGCTAGCCATAAGTCATATTTTCAAAATAAAATTAGATTAAGTAGTGTTTGTTTAAACTTTCTTTAGAAATATAGTCCATTTTAATTTGACATTTCTAATCGAGTTTAAACACTAAACTGTTTTAGGAATTCCGCTGTTAGGAAGTTCTAATTACTAAACTTGAAATTTCACAGCACTTTCTGACGTATTTTGAATTGTATATTTTTCTATAAACTATTTTGAGAGCAAATAAGAATAGCATAAAACTAATTTTCTAGCTACCACAACGCATTTAAAAATAGTAAAATAAATAATTACTTCTGGATTCAAGGATATTTAATTATGAAAAAAAATATTAGCTAACACTATCTACACGGATTTACTTATTACTTTTATTACTCATTATGATACTATGGGGTAGATGGCTCAGTGGTATCGAGACGGGCATGAAACCCGGGTTCGATTCCCACAGCCGACAAGCAATTTTCACCAAATTAAAACTATACCTGTGACTCCTCCTCCACTATCAACTTTCTGTGCCGTGATTTAACGACAGGTAACAGCACTTCACGCATAATTATATCACTTACCGAGATCTGCTACTGCAGCGTTCACACCCAATAAAATATATCACTTAGCGAGATCTGCTACTGCAGCGTTCACACCCAATAGGGGGTAGAAGGCGTGATGATATATTTATTTATTTTTATTATGATATGTCTGCTTAAATTAAGAAAGAATGCAATATTTTCCTAAATTTTATTTGCATACGAGTATTTCGTGATATTGTTTTTCTCAGAATTAGGCAATTAGTCTGCAGGTGGTCTGACGTAAATAAAACTATCACTTTATGCAAGAATGATAGAAATTTAGATTGTACATTTGTATGACTAATTTATATTTACAAAAAGTAAATAATTCCATTTAAATGCACATATTTAGATAATAATGCAAACAAAAGATTTGTGCGGTTTTAGTAGTCAGCCGGAAGTTTATCTTCTTACTTTTTATTTTATACAATCGTAAATTTTGTTTAGCTCGTTAAATATAAAAGAGACTAGCTTTCTGCATCATCGGCAATAGTCCCTAGATTACAAATCCTACTTTGATTTTGGGAATGTATATATGTATGTATTTTGTTTATTCTGTCGCTTTTTTTCTTTCTATTTCTCAAACTCCATCTGCAGTTTTCAACCGATTTCAACTAAATTGTTTTTATAGATCTAGTTCAATCTACAGAATGAAACATTTTTTATTTTAGTATTACCAACTTTTTACGACAAAAAATACTAATGGCTAGTTGCTCTATTATACACAGTTCAATTTTAAACTTGGTTTAAATAAATAAAATCAAAGCGAAGTTGCATGTCGTATGAAATAAATGTCATTGCTGTCAAATATTCGATTTGCTTTTATTTATTTGAACCTAGTTTCAAATTCAATCAACGGGCTTAATAAATGGATACTTCCATCCCTGGTTTTAAAAACTAACAATGAACTATTTTTATTATAATTTATTAAAACTACCCCTATGGCTCCCCCTTCACTAATATCTTTGAGGGCCGTGATTTGATGGCTGGTAACCGCACTATAATTGAGTATATAGTTCGTATAATCATATGAGAACTAAAGTACTCTCTTTTGTTCATTATATAAATAAAGAAAAAGTAACCAAAAATGTAATGCGTCAAAAGTCTCTAAAAGTAGTGATTCAATAACAGACAAATGCGGTAAACTTGAGAATATTTAGACATTTAAAAATAAAATCTCCAGAAATCACCAAAATTTGAATCAAATGACCACGATAATTACAATATGTTTTAATTCAATATTTTCTACAACATCGTGTTGAACAATATAATTTTGTATACATGTGATCGTATACAGTATAAGAATCGTATTGTTCAATACGAAATTGTAGAAACATATGTAAATTTATGATCGTCTAATTCGGGCTTAAGATAAAATTGTAAAATTAATCTAAAGTTTTCATATGGTCATACCATTTTGTTTTGTATTAATTGAAAAAGTTAAATGGTAGAACAGTCAAGGCTGATTTTATCAAATAAAATTATATTGTTATTGTTATTTGATTCACCTAAGTCAATAAAGATCAATTAGACCACATAAATAACTGTACTGAATTAAATAAACTGATGCACTTATTACGGAGGAATAAATTGAATGCAAATCAGTAAATCTAGCACTGGGAATAGAAGTAAGCGAAGTAAAATAAATAAATATATCATCACGCCTTTTACCCATTACTAGGTGTAGCACTCTGCCGAAGCAGATCTCGGTAAGTGATATATTTATGCGCGTGAAGTGCGGTTACCAGCCGTCAAATCACGGCCCCCAAAGATGTTAGTGGTGGGGGAGCCACGGGGGTAATTTTAAATTGGTGAAAATGATTTGTCGACTGTGGGGATCGTACCAGGGTTCTTAGGATCCATAGGCCGACTCGGATACCACTGAGTCATTACCCCATAAAGTAAGCGAAGTAAGCCAGTCAAATAGACAAGTGTTCTTGAATTAGTAAGTGTAAGTTACATGTGATCAAAATGGCAAATGAAATACGGCTATAAGCAAATAAAGGGCATTAACCAGGAAGTTTAGGAAGATAGCGAACTAAAAAATATGTAAATCAAACCATGACCCGATAGTCAAGACCACAAACATTTGATTCCTTTGAGCACATATTCAAACATGCGTAATTATCCCGAGTCAAGATCACTCGCAAGAACCTTAACAAAAACAGCATCTCTGTCGACTTACCTAGAAAGGATCGCACGCCAAGCGTCCCTCTGGCGATGGACATCATCATCGCCGCCATGGACACTGACCCCGTCGCAAACACAAAGTCCGCCTTTGTTTTTTCCTTCGGGCCGGAGTAGCGGGCGTACACCGCCACGAAGGTGGTGGCGATGATGAATATTAGGAACACGAGATAGTCCCATATCATGGTTAACGACTCCTTTGTCATCTTGAAGCCGTGGTGGCAGTTACACTACTGAAAAAATGTATATTGTTAGTGTTATGTATTTTTAAAAGATCAAGGTGATAGAATGGACCTAATTCAGCATCTGTTTTAACCAGCTGATTATATATATATATATATATAAATATATAGATAAATATATAGATAAATATATAGATAAATATATAGATAAATATATATATAAATATATAGATAAATATATATATATATAGATAAATATATAGATAAATATATAGATAAATATATAGATAAATATATATATATATATATATATATATATATATAGATATATATATATATATATATAAATATATAGATATATATATATATATATATATATATATATATATATATATATATATATATATATATATAGATATATATATATATATATATAAATATATAGATATATATATATATATATATATATATATATATATAAATATATATATAAATATATATATATATATATATATATATATATATATATATATATATATATATATATATATATATATATATATATATATATGGGGTGGCTAGCGCAGTGGTATGAAGTCGGCCTGTGGATCCTGAGAACCCTGATTCGATTCCCACAGGCGACAAACAATTAATTTCAAAAACTACCCCTGTGGCTCCTCCACCACTAACACCCAGTAATGGGTAGAAGGAGTAATGATATATATATATATATATATATATATATATATATATTTTAAATATGAACAAAACAATTAACAGATAAATAATATAGGAGCAGAGCAGAAAGTTGGGTTTTGAGACTGGGATTGTAGTCATTTGTTTCACAGCGTTCAGAAAGCAAGTTTTTCTGATAAGATAAATTCTTACAAACATGACAGCAGTTAATGTTTTCAAGCGAATTTCTAAACAGGAAAACTAAGAACAAAATTTTAAATTCTTTTTAAAGAGAGTTTAAATGTTAGAAAAAAATAATGTGGTACATCTCGAGCAGAAAGCATCTTGACCGCTCTAGAAAGATTGCTGCTTTTGGCTGAGCATCGATCATCAATGTCCATGCTCGAGGTAGTAGACTATTTTCTGCTCTAGGCACACAAATAACCATTTCTCTATACATTATCTCACCATCACTTGATAGCAATGTACAACATAGAGAATGAATTGCCGCGTCGGTGATTGGCTGATCGCTGTAGCGGATTTACAAGATCACAAAAAGTACAGTGACTGCGACAAGGTGTCCTTAATTTGTATTTCTCTATTTATGTCAGTTCAATATTAGTTTATTATTTATGGGGTGGTTAGCACAGTGGTATGAAGTCGGCCTGTGAATCCTGAGAACCCTAGTTCGATTCCCACAGGCGACAAACAATTTTCATAATTTCAAAAGCTACCTCTGTGGCTCCTCCACCACCAGTCATCAAATCACGGTCTCCAAAGATGTTAGTGGTGGAGGAACCACAGGGGTAGCTTTTTGAAATTATGAAAATTGTTTGTCGCCTGTGGGAATCGAACCAGGGTTCTCAGGATCCACAGGCCCACTTCATACCACTGAGCTAGCCACCCCATAAATAATATAATACTAATAAGAAATCATATAACATCTATCGGCACTATTTGTTTAGTAAAATAACTTGTAAAGTTATGACTTTTAATTATAGCATTTTATATACAGCGTGTTAAAAAAGTTCCGGGACGGTGAAATATCTCGAGAAATACACAATCAAGAAACCAAAAAACTCGTGTTTCATATTTTGCAAAAACCAACCACAAACCCCAACTCCCAGCACCAGGGGGTGGGGCGGGGGGCAACTTTGAAACCTTAAATGGGAATCCCCATTTTTTATTGCAATTTTAATTTATATTTATTTTTGCGTTTAGAGCGCCATCTATTCCGAATTGGAAAAAAAGTCTCAGATAAAATTAACTTATTTTTTTTCGCAGAATACGAATCTTTAATAAAAAATGGGGGTTCCCATTTAAGGTTTCAACGTTGCCCCCCGCCCCACCCCCTGGGGGTGGGGGTTGGGGTTTGTGGTTGGTGTGCTTAGATAGGTTTTTGCAAAATATGAAACACGTGTTTTTTGGTTTCTTGATTCGATGTGTATTTCTCGAGATATTTCACCGTCCCGGAACTTTTTGAACACGCTGTATAAAAACATACATATAAAAAAGTAAATGATCATTTAGTAAATGAAATTTTAATTTGAGATATTAAAAATGTATCTTCAAATTTTCAGTTATGATATAATGTTATAAATAAATGGTAGGTAATTACAGAATATATTATTAAAGTACTAATTTGATTTGCAATATTTTTTTGTTAATTCCGATTAATTGTGTTGCTTTCAGTCTGAACACAAAAAATGATACCAGTAATTTTAAATTAAACTGCATTTAAATAATTCTCATGGTGCTGATTTTGATTAATGCTATTATAATTATAGAAGAATAGGTAGTAAAATACGCAGGGCGAAAAAAATGTATAGCAAAACATTGACTGTGACCTTGAAAGTTTTATTCTAAATACTTTTTTTATTATTATTTGTTATTTGATAATATGAATTTTACTACGTATTGTATACTTTTTTATACCTACTACTAATATTTCCTTTCAATTATTTTCTCACTATAAAGCGTCATTTACATTACTCAAGTAAATTGAAGTAAATTGAACGTCCACTTTTACTACTATTTGACTAATGTAACCGAGATAAAGACTAATTTAGAATATTTAAATTTTTTTACTTTGACGTCACAAATAATTTGAATTTATTTAGAAGTTTAAAGTCAAGTAAAAGTTTTGCAATGTTCAAAATTATATTTACTTGAATTATTAAAGTTATCATTCAAATAAAAATAAATAAATACATCATCAGGCCTTCTACCCATTTCTGGTTGCGGCACTCTGCCGTAGCAGATCTCAGTAAGTGATATATTCATGCGCGTGAATTGTGGTTACCAGTCGTCACGGGTTTCAAAGATGCTAGCTAAGAGAGAGCCACACAGATAATTTTTTAAAATTTAGTAATTTTTTGTAATTTTAATTTAGTGCAAATTGTTTATCGGTTATTTATTTATTTATTTATTTATGCTACTCTGCACAACAGGAACTTAATCCCAATTACAGTACAGGATCCAGACTCACCGAACCGAAATATGATAATTCATATAATTTTAACCTGAGTAGAATATGAACTAGAGATCTTCGGATTCGAATGCCGTAATCCTAACCAAACCACCGTATTGCCGGATATAAGAATCAAACCCGGGTCTCAAATCCACAGTCTGACTCGATACTACTGAGCCATCAACCCCATTATGGAGTAGATTAGCATTCAAGTTACCTTCAATCAAATCATCGTGATACGAGTAATTTGAAAACCGACAATTTGTTGTTTGTTTTCACTTTAATATTTTACTTTTTCCTTGAAATTATGTACACAGAATTAAATGGATAACTTGTTCAGCCTTTACTTATCTACAAAACTACCGTCATTTTAATTATCAGTAATGATTTTCTTTTGACATACCTATTAAATATTACGATAATGTGAACTAGGTTACCACAATGATATTTTATTTTACATATAATAAACTCGAAGGAATAAAAATATTGTTTTACATATAAATTGTAATATAAGTCATTAACAATAGAAATATAAATAAAACAATTGAATGTGAGAGAACGGTTGTTAATGTAAAGAAATAATTAACAATACGTTCATTAGCGATTATGACGTTTGAAAACGGTCCAATCTCTGTTTATTAAATTGTTTCCAACAATTTGGTGTTCACAGACCTTTCCTTCCTCTAACTTGCAATTGCAGTCGTTATGCTTTTGTTTTAACCGTATGAAGTTTGTAAGAGACTTGAATCTAATTATAATTTCCGTCTTTTTTGTTTACAACTTTTCGTCTCAACTCTAAACTTAAATAATTTCAGTTAAAAATAATGACAATGTTATTCTCTTTAGTAATTTAATTTCACGGTTTAATTAGTGAAACTGCTTTTTGTTTTCTGTTCGTAAAAGAAAAGCATTTGCATGTCACATGGAAATCAATGTAGCAAGTTTCAAGTTGTTTATTTTCTTGCAGTTTGAAGTTGACTAAACCTTAAACGACTAAATTTAAATGAAATATTAATGATAATACTATAATTACATGCATTAGCTGCTCCATTTTCTTTGTAAAAAATATGCTTTAAATGATGGTAATTTTTGTAATGACCTGTATTTTCACATCATTTGTTTCTAGAAATTTAAATTTACAAAGAGACATGTGACACAGTTTTAAACTATAAAAAGAATTAAATTATGAAAAAGACTTCTAGAATATCGTTCTAGGAATAAGTAATAAATTTAATCAGTATTATACAGCGATAATTAAAATAAAATAAATAAATAAACATATCATCATGCCTTCTACCCATTAAGCCCGTTTTACATTCAGCAACATTTACAGCAACATGTTACGCAACTAGTTCAGCAACTTGAAGTTGCGCAACATGATGCTGGTGTTCAGTTTTCTTGTATTACATTTATGCTGGGTTGCAAGAAAAAATAAAGAGCTCTTAGTTAAAGAATTGTGTATCTAGCAACAGTATCAATAGCGATTTTCTGAAATTTATTGAACCGTTAGTTGCTAATGAACCGATAAAACTTTCATGCAACCCAACATTAGCAACATATTTCAGCAACTTTACTAGTTCTTTTAAGTATTATACCAACATAAATCTCAGAAAGGTTGGTAGTCCGTGACAGTTGACAGTTATTAGATATATTCATGTTGCTTTGAAACCTCAAATTTTTATAATCATATGTTCATCGTTTGATTTTGAGAACATTTATAGTCTTTGAGAACAAGAATGGATTGCAAAAAACAAAGAAAACAAAACGCTATTTTGACACATGTAAAAGTAGGTTAACCAACTTACAAGATTTACATTGGCAAAACAAAAAGTAACCAAAAAATACTAAATCTGCAACAAGTTGCGCAACTAGTTCAGGAACAAATGTTGCACGCAACTTCAGTTTTACATTTGGCAACTAGTTGCGCAACACGTTGCTGTAAATGTTGCTGAATGTAAAACGGGCTTTACTGAGTGTGGCACTCTGCCATTGCAAATCTCGGTAAGTGATATATTTTGCGCGTGAAATTCGGTTACCAGTCGTCATATCACGGCCC
Organism: Pterostichus madidus; assembly: GCA_911728475.2. Classification (NCBI taxonomy): domain Eukaryota; kingdom Metazoa; phylum Arthropoda; class Insecta; order Coleoptera; family Carabidae; genus Pterostichus; species Pterostichus madidus. Next base: position 10,333,980 of record OU452302.1, on the reverse strand, counting down.
CACAAAGATCTTAGTGGAGGGGGAGCCACAGGTAATTAATTCAATTTCAATTAAACACTTTTGTATCTATCATTATATTTATGGGGTGGCTAGCTCAGTGGTATGAAGTCGGCCTGTGGATCCTGAGAACCCTGGTTCGATTCCCACAGGCGACAAACAATTTTCATAATTTCAAAAGCTACCCCTGTGGCTCCTCCTTCACTAACATCTTTGGAGGCCGTGATTTGACGACTGGTAACCGCACTTCACGCGCAAAATATATCACTTACCGAGCACTGCTTCGGCAGAGTACCACACCCAGTAATGGGTAGAAGGCGTGATGATATATTTATTTGTTTATTTATTATATTTGGGGGATCTATGGTTTGACAGCTGATAATCGCACTTTACGATTAGAAATACATCATATTGATTTCTAGTAAAGTATAAATATATCTTAAATTTTGTATCTTTCTTCAAACTTATCCAGTTATTAAAAATAATTCTTATCAAAACGATGGCACAAAATGTAAAATTTTTTCCGGGGCATGCCTATTTTTAGCAGTATCATTTATATGCGCTGCACAGGTAAGATACAATTATCTTTATACACGAAGCACCATAAGAAATATAAATTATAAATCGCGGCAAAAGCAAAAGTTCGGTGGTCACTAGAATATTTCTCGCGCACAAAACTTCAAAATTTCGTCAAGCCTTACGCTTCCGATTTGATTGCATACTTTGCCAATACACGTGTTTACATAACTTAATCGATCAGTCAAAAATTTAATCTGCGCATGCGTAGTCACTTCACCCCGCGCTCTTCAAATCCGAAACAACCGAAGGCGTGTGTTTACCTGATGATGAGATAAATACGACTTGCATCCAAGGACGCGAAGTTGCAAGACGAGTTCTCACACTGTTCATTGTCTCGGTCAAACGAAGAACTGAGTGAACTGACTTCCAATTGTGCACTATCCGCTAACTTTTCACACATACCTTTTAGCAATGAGCTAGATTTGTTTTCTAAATAAATTTGCTACGTTTAAGTTCACTTGTTAGTTTGTCACTGTACTGTTAATAGTTTATTCCGTTGTTTGCTTGCTTGAATTTTAAATTGTGTTTGTACGTTTAATACAAATGCAGTTATGTGCTAATTGACAAAGGAAATTGGATTTGAAAAGATCTGTATGTTTGTCAATTATTTCTTGCGTAGACATATTTGCACCTATATTTATATGTTTTCAAGATGGTGGTAAGCACATGCGGACTTTGGCCTACGCTAAAGAGGCAATAGCTTAAGGCCCAAAAATTTTAGGACCCTGATTCAAGCTCTAGTTTAAATAATAGAAATATATATATATAGGGTTGTGACCGCGACTCTCGAACATGGGTATTTAACATGTAAAATAATAATGTTATAATTTCCTGCTTCCCTAATTATTTTTAACAAGACAGTTTCAAATAAAAGTTTTAGGACATAAAATTCTGCATCTAATGCAATAAACAAAATTAATTTTGCATGCTTCGTAACGACACAAATTAGATCTGAAAATAACGAAAATAGCCTCAACATTATCGATAGTAAAGGAATTGAAACAAAATTAAACAAATGTTTGACGTTTAATCTGTCAAAATAATTTCTTTATTTATTATGTCATTTATTTTGACACATAAAACATTTGCTAATTTTGTTTAAGTTTCATGGCTATCGATAATTTCGTTATTTTCAGATCTAATTTGTGCTGGTACGAAGCATGTAAAATTATTTTTGTTTATTGGATTAGATGCAGAATTTTATGTCTTAAAGGGCCCGAAATATTTTAAATCCGCTTCTGGTGGTAAGAGTGCCAAATACTAAATATAAAAATAATTAGTTTCTGGAATACTTCAAAGATGCTCTACAGTTATGATTTTGCAGATTAGATCGTAATAAATAGTAAGGTTAAAAACCTTACGAAACATGCGGAATGCCGTGCAAATTTTCTACAGTTCTCTAACGGTGAAAGATGTTAGGAACTATATAGATTAATTCGATGAAGAATTTCACGGCAGTTACTTAATGCAAAACTTGAGTTAATCAGCAGTGCGTGATCATCTTTGTTTATTCTAAATTAAGTTCAATTGTTTGCACTGCTGTTGTTGATCGTTTTGAATATGAAAATGTTGTTTTAGTCTATAGTTAGTTTGCTATTAAAACACTAAATAGAGAAGCTAGTGCAGATGAGTAGAGTCCTTTATGAAGATGAGAGTAAGTGTATGCAAGGCCTGTTTGTATTTACCACAACTCAGCTGTAGCGCAACACATATGAAGTGAAATGAAACATCCTAAAAATAAGTCCGACCATGCTCTGAATATAAAGGTCTTTGTGCTCTCTCTCTCTTGCTCCGAATAATAATTTTTGGCAGAGTTTCAAGTGTCAACAGGAGCACGTGATGCTTGTGTGTTCAAACATTCCGTTTTGTGTATCACACAGCTGTGAAAATCAAAATTAGCGAATATTACAAACCCCTTTGTTGAAAATTCACTAATAGATTTGACACTCTCCACTATAATCTGATAAAAACAGTCAGTACTCCTGCTGAAGCTCGCCTATCGCGGTAGGTCAGGAGCGAACAAACGAAGAACGAAACGTAGAACGAAACGAAGGATGAAAAAAAATGCGAATGAAGAATCCGTAACTCACATTGTGGTAATGTTAGATAGTCCTTCGTTGTTGGTTGAAAGTAAACGTGGTGAACACAAACAGACAAACACTCTCGACTGGTGTACTGTGAATGGATCTCCACCCCAACGGAAACGCTTTTAAGGCAAGATCGAAGAGTTCTCAGCAATGTACAAAAGTCACACACCAACACTGCAACACCGGAATCACTGACTGTCGGCTACGGCGACGGACACGGCTGGTTACTGTGGGAGATGAAACTTGTTTGCGGCGCGCAGCATCACAAGAAGAAACAAAAAGTCGCGGGCCGCGCCAGCAAGCCCCGAGGCATACGGGAGTGCGGCAAGCGGAAAACAGTGTCGAGTATTTTTAGAGCCACTGGTTGGCGACGGGGACGACGTCACTGCGAACAGTCAGCTGCGGTGTTTCGTCCCGTTTCGGAACACTTTTAATTTAGTTCTGATTAATACCATCAAAGCACTTAATAATGGAAAATTTACTGTTATAAAGATTGAACAAATAGTTTATAGGAAATGACATTTAATAAAGCATGACTCAGGAATTCAATGCCTGATAAGCGAAGTTTCTCGAATGTTTTTTTTTTATGGGAAATTTCGTTAATTTAAAAGAGATAGTGACCTAGAACTTCAGGGCACAAATACGAGTACGATAGCGATTACATAAATGAATCTGTAACAAATTTGCAAGCCATTTTTAAGTATAGCTGTACCGAAAGTTTGACAACTTATATATTTCAATGGAAAATTTCGTGGTCCAATTTACTGAGATAATTATCTAAAACGACAAATAGAAGCCCGTTAAAAATATGTCGTATTCGATTACGTAAATAGTACATTGCAATTGAATATCAAATTTTAGTCACAGACGTGTTTAAAAACTTAATTTTAAATCCTTCTCTAATTCATAAATACTCGTTTGTCTTATAATTATGTTACCAAGTGTTAAAATTAATATTACGTTTAGAGAATTAGCAATAACGCCGAAACTATAAACAAACTAATTCTGTTTTTTGAATAGCTCTAATACTAATTTCAATCGTGAATAAAAATGACGTTTTCCCATTGCTTGAACAAAACTTAAATTTTAAACTTAAATAAATAAAAACATATTGAAAATTTGAGAGCAATAACAAATATTTCATATAATATATAACTTCGATTTACTGTTATTAATTTAAAATAATTTTTAATTTAAATTGTATTGTAGCAACTGGCCATTTATGAATATTTTTGCAAAAGTTCGCACACTTGTTTTTCAGGGTTTGAGGTAAATGGTAAACAATATAGTCTCTGATCCAACGTTTTAATTCGTTTATCAATCAGTTTAGATTTTTTAAATAGATAAACCATTTTCAGAACTTACTACAAAAGTAAGGATGAACATTTTAAAATAAAGTTAACAGGTATTATGTAAAAGAAAAAATGAATGTAAGTTATCAAATACAGATTTCGGTAAATGATATATTTTTGGGCGTGAAGTGTGGTTCCTAGTAGTCAAATCACGGTCCTCGAAGATGCTAGTGGAGAAGAAGCTACAAAGATAATTTTAATGTGCTGAAAATGCTTTGTCGGCTGTAGGAATTGAACCGAGGTTCTCAAATCCACAGCTGTCTCGATACAACTGAGCCACCTACCCCATTAATATTTAATTCTAATATAAACATAAACAGCCCTATCTGCACATTGTTGCATATTCAAACGATAAATAAGTATTTCATGCAGTAATGCAGTGAAGTTCCATAATTAAATATTAAAAGTTTTAAAAGAAATACATAAATAATGTAAGAAAAAACATGATCTTTTCAACTGAAATTCGCCTACTCTATTAAATAATAATAATAATAACAGAAATCAGTCGACAAATTGGTTCAACGATAATATAGTTTAACATTTTATCACAAATTTATGAATCTGTTCAAAATTATTCAGCATGAATAAAATGCATGAAGATGACCTTCAACTTGAATTCCATCGAGAAATGTTCAGCTCAAATAATGTTTAAATGAGTAAAGTGGCCTGAACGGCAGGGGATGAAGAGCTCAACGTCCTTGACGCACTTGGATCTCCACAACATCATGTATTCCCTTCGGTGTTGTGGTGCAGCCGCAGCATAACGCAGCCACGCAGTACTTATCTATTAATTTCTTCACTACCCGTTTAATGTAGAACGGAAACCCTAACTGCTGTTATGTCAATCACTTGGGATTTGTACATAAAGTGATCTCGACTACGACTAAGTCATTAGGGCATGCCCAACGGAGGTACCTAATGGAACACTCGCGTTATTCCCAACAGTGAAACCTCAATTCCTGTCGCGTACAGGACTTGCATCCCTTATTACTGCACAAAGCTTGTCATCGCGCATTCTTTTATTGCAGAGCTGTAATCCAATTTTCATTCTTTCATATTACGCAATTAAAATTTCATTCCTGGAAGTTATATCGCGCCATTTTACTGAAGTAGAGTGACGAGGATGTAAAGTAATTGGGGTTCCTACCCTACAGGAAGATCCACATCCTCATAAAATAATTATTAAACAATAATAAGAGAAAAGATTATATACTACAAAATAGTTATTTATGTACCAAGGGTGAAAACAGACGTTTCTGGCCCGCAGCAAAGCGCCTCGTGCTAATAACATGCCGAGGGTTAGAAACGCTAATTTCACCCGTGGTACATACAATATTTTATGCACAACAGAAAACATTTAATTTTAGATATTAAATAGGTATATTTATATGTCAAAATGACATTTTTCAGAATCAAGTTTTCACAATAAACAAAAATTGTAATTTTGTTTATGTATCCATAGCAAACAATAAAAATTAGTTTGTTTACTTTTGTATTGTGCGATACGGAATGGGCTTGTACTCTGCCTGATGTAAAAGAAGCTACGAATAATGCGAATCTGAAATTATTGCCGTTAATTTCAAAACAACTATATGAAAAAAAAATTGTGAAAGGTGCAAAGCAAAGAAGATAAGTAATTACACCGAAAACATACTTTTGGCGTTTTTCTCTATCATATCATGTACAAAAAAACCATCTACCTTATGGTCCTTTTATTCAATGTTAAAATTTATAATTTCAACTAACAATAAGATATCAGTAAATTTCCAAAATTAAAAGAATAAATAAAATAATAATAATAGTACTTTTTGTAGGTATATATTTGAAACACAACAAAATAACATCTAATTTTATGTTTAAAAGATTCATATAGGTACATTTATGTTAAAATGACATTTTGAAAAATAATTTATGGCCCTAGGGCCAAAAAAAGTGTTTTATGGCCCCAGGGCCAAAAAGAAGCGTTTAAGTCCGCTTTTTAGGGCTAAAACACATGCTTTTCGGCCCGGTTATGCTTTAAGGTTTTTTTTTCCCTTTCACATTTTATAATAAATAATATGAATTTCAGTTGGTTTAAAAAATGTTCACATCAATTTAATATTTGCCACTTAGATTTAATATCCTCACCAGGACTTTATATTTGCTGCTTGGATTTCATAATTGCATTTTAGATTTTAATACTTGCCTGTTTAAACTTTATAACTACTACTTGAAATTAATATTTATTATTTGTTGCATGAATATATATATATATATATATATATATATAACATTCCACTAACACTGAATAATGCATGTGTTGGGCGTGAATTCGGGTTTAGGGTTTGATTGTTAAAATTGTGAGCAAAATGAGCTAACCTTAAAAACAGAATTCCATTAAAATCTAATATAATAGCTTACTTATGTTTAGTATTAAATCCAAGTGGTAGATATTATATCCTAGTGACAAAATCAAGTGAAACAATTTCTTTATTTTTATAGCGCAAGAATCAGTGATGGAATGATTTATTTTTATTTCCTTTTATTTTCTTTTTTTATGGGGTAATGGCTCAGTGGTATCCGAGTCGGCCTGTGGATCCTAAGAGCCCTGGTTCGATCCCCACAGCCGGCAAAACATTTCCACCAATTTAAAATTACCCCAGTGGTTCTCCCACCACTAACATCTTTGGGGGCCGTGATTTAACGACTGGTAACCACATTTCACGCGCATAAATATATCACTTACCGAGATCTGCTTCGGCAGAGTGCCACACCCAGTAATGGGTAAAAGGCGTGATGATATATTTATTTATTTATTTTCATTGCAAAAAATAGCTATTTATGTAACTAGCACATAATGCAAGTCTTTATTGGACTAGCCGTAGTTTATGACCGAGCGAGCGAAAAATAAGGTAAATTTTATAAAGTCTGATTATGTACGAGTTAGATATTCGACTTTTTTTTTGAATATCTTATTGTGAAAAATTTATTTATATCTCAAAGCATGCTTTGTTGTTTCTTTAGTTTAACAATGTTATATATAATTATGAAACTGGTAAAATGTGTTCATAATGTCTTAAGACTTTATAATCCCGAAGGAAGTAAGAGAAATTGTATTAAATGCAAAGGAATTCAAGTAGTTATGATGCAGTCAAACATAAATATTTTTATAGCGTTACACTTATAACAAATCGTTTAATTATGTTAGCATTCACCATTTTTAAGTGTTGTTTTTGATTAAAATTTAATACTCAATTAATAAATAATAATAATAATAAACAAACCATTTCTTTAACTCGCATATAAGTTTAAAAATATTGAAATAATTCCTATTTCTATTTGATATTTTTCTATTTATTTCATCCATATTACGAGGTGTGGCTATTAAATAACGAGACTGACGCTGCTACAGAAAAAGTACGCATGCGCTAAAGGCCAGCGACCATTATCTTTTTAGTGTGAAGCTTCCTCTTTCGAATGCAATATCTTTCGCTTCTGTAAACAAATCCGTGTAGCCGTAGCTTCAGTTCTCATTAAAGTTGTTTCTTTTATTTCGCCGGAAAAATGTTAAGTTTAACGTTAGAGCAACGAATTGTTGTGAAATTTCACATGAAACTTGGCAAAACTGCTACTGAAACTTATAATTTATTGAAAGAAGTACCCGAATATTGGAAGGACGAGTCATGGGTTCTCCACCAGACAATGCGCTGGCTCATTCCGTAATGCCTGTCAAGAGGTTTCTAGCCAAGTACAGCATTCCAGTGTTGAACCATCCGCCTTATTGGCCGGCTCTTGCACCGTGCGACTTCTATCTGTTTCCTAAGGTGAACTTTGCCTTAAAAGGAACAAGATTTGAGCTGTGAAAGAGAAAGCGGCACGAGTCCTGCAGGAGCTGACAGAAGAAGACTTTCAGCACTGTTTCGAACACAGAAAGATTCGCATGGAGCGTTAGAGGGATAAAGGAGGTGTGTATATTAAAGGTGATAATAAGTAAATAGGTATGAAATCAAAATAAAGTGTTAAAACAGCGTCAGTCTCGTTATTTAATAGCCACACCTCGTATACATTCTATATTGAAACATCGAACACAGAAAGATTCGCATGGAGCGTTATAGGGATAAAGAAGGTGTGTATATTAAAGGTGATAATAAGTAAATAGGTATGAAATCAAAATAAAATGTTAAAACAGCGTCAGTCTCGTTATTTAATAGCCACACCTCGAATACATTTTATATTGAAACATCGAACACAGAAAGATTCGCATGGAGCGTTATAGGGATAAAGGAGGTGTGTATATTAAAGGTGATTATAAGTAAATAGGTATGAAATCAAAATAAAATGTTAAAACAGCGTCAGTCTCGTTATTTAATAGCCACACCTCGTATACATTCTATATTGAAACATTTTTTAAGGGTCCCTCCAAGTTAGCCTAACATCAGGTCCGCAAATTATAGGAATACCACTGAGAGTGACGCTTCGCCAGGGTTCGAAACTACGAGAGCTATTTGTTTATAGACGCTGATATTTTTATACTCAGAGGAGTAATTCGCGCAGCACATAATTAAGCTTTCACAGGAACCATGACGTAAACGCAGATAAATGACTTTCCTTTGCGAATCTAAATTAATTTCTAAATTTACAATTAAGATGGATTATTATCAGCATCGTCACTTTTTGTTCCTGAATTTATTTCTCACGGTTTCGATAATCAATTACGTTGGGAGCCAAAGAGCAGGTAGGTGGCGCAAAACCGGTACTCGCTAGCAAATAAACATGACGGACCTCAACCGGACAAGTTCCCCTTTGTTCGATCTTCTGTCGCTGGAAGGTGGCAAGCCCACCGTTGCTGTTGCGATGTTGCGGGACTCTGAACTCAACCACGAATTTTGATTGAAATTTTGTTTATATCGTCTACGAAGAGCAGACCGGTTTTACTGGAATTCAGATCTGTGTGAGTAGAAAAAAAACGCACAGATCCAAAGAGAAAGAAAACAAATCACTCTACACTCGCGCGAAGTCGAGTACTTGATGGTACCACAGACAAAATATATACTGATATCTAAATGTATTCAAGCTACTCTTTATCTAAGACATTTGTAGTTCTGGACGAATCTGTATTGCAGCGCTAATGTCGATTTAATTAATGGATAATTAATGGGAGAGATTTAATGATAAAAACAACAAAAAATATGTATCGAACAAAGACTATTAGCCAAAAAATAGTTAGAAACAATGTTCTACTCCAGAGATATAAACGATTAAAAATATAGTGACATTACAAGAAATACTGAAGCGTTCTCATTAGCCACTTTTTTCGTGTGGAAAATAAAATACATGTGTGGAGTAGAATGTAACTAACTTCACTGCACTGACAGTGGAATCTGTCATATTTGTTTTCTTTGGTTAGATGTTCTTTATATTTACCAGAAAATAAATAATCACAGTACAACACAAAAAAACACCCTTTCTGCAGCAAATAAAACCCCAAATGTCATATATAATAGAAGAGAAACCAAATATGATAAATGATGTAAATGTATGATAGATCCTTTCCACATATTTTTCTAACGTCATCGTTATCTTAAACTTTTTATTGTATGAATATGTTATTTATGTACTTCTGAAGATGTTTATGCCATCCGAGGGCGATGCTTATGAGGCCGAGGATCTCTGGCCCGAGGGTATGTAAGTCGTCCGAGGGGTATTAACATCAAATAATGCCCGGGATATATTCTATGTCTTACTAGTATTTGTTAATAATCTAAATAATAAATAATGGATTACTTAGCAACAATGAATAGAAGAAATGTCAGTTTTTGATAGTATTACCATAATAACGTAACTCCTAATACCCTAGGGCCTATTAATAGTTATTTATTATATACCAATAAAACACAAGTGTCATACTCATAATTACAGGTATCGAAGAAGATTGGTCGTAACGTTTAACGTTGATTCAGTTATATATAGTTTCTCAAAATACGGTAGATCATGAAGTGGTTGCTAAGTTACAAGTTGTTTACAGTGTTTTATGGAATATAAAACACTAGTGTTTTATGACCCATATAATTCAACTGAAATCAGTGTAATTATATAAATAAATAAATAAATATATCATCACGCCTTCTACCCATTACTGGGTGTGACACTCTGTAGGCGATATATTTTTGCGCGTGAAGTACGGTTACCAGTCGTCAAATCACGGCCCCCAAAGATGTTTGTGGTGGAGGAGCCACAGGGGTAGTTTTTGAAATTATGAAAATTGTTTGCCGGCTGTGGGAATCGAACCAGGGTTCTCAGGATCCGCAGGCCGACTTCATACCACTGTGTAATTATGTCCTTATAATATATGCTCTACGGCATTATGAACTAAATAATATACCTTGTATTAATGATATTAATAAACAATAATAAACTAAGAAAACATAAAAATACTTTAATTTCCTTTTTGGTAGCATCAATTACTAAATTAAGATATTATTTTTAACATACTAGAATTACTTCTCAATAATTAAATCGTATATTATTTGCTTTCTTTGAAAGAAACAAGTTAAGTATCATTGAAAGATACATGTGATGTCACAATTCCGATACAAAACTTTATAAAATCATATTTCTTGTAATTTAATGAATTTTAAACCCGCGTGTTCACGTTATAGGTTGTTGTATTATAATTAAAATATATATATTAGTAAAAGAATCCATTAGACTACTAAACATAAAGGAATGGGCCTTTCAAGACTTTTTTGAATTTTTTATATATTAATCTACATAATAAAATTATTATACTCACAATTTTTATTTTTTTTAAACTTGTATTAAGCATGATAAAAATATTTAAACTTTCGAAACAAACGAATGTGACGTAGTTGCATTTTAGCTTAAAGAGAGACAGATAAGATAGAGATAAATAATACGTAACTTCACGTAACGTGTATCGTTATCAGTAGAATCCTCAGACAAAACATAACTAGACGGATAACAACGGCGTTTGCATTGACTTGAATACGGCATAATTCGTCTAGTATTATACGTCATTGGTAGAATCGTAGAATGCTGAATGCTTATTTCTTCTTCGTCTTCCTCTCAGTAAAATCGAGCACCGACAAACGTTTCAGACAAAGCTCTGTGATTGGCTTAATGCAACTACGTAATTGCAATGAGCGTTTTAAATTATTCAACTTTAACTTTCATATTTCAGCAATAAAGATATCATTTATGGTATGATTTTATATTGTATTAAATATGATGTACGGTCAAGAACTTATTTTAATAAATATATATTAAAAACTTCTACCACTTGAATCCCCCATTGTATTTGACATTACATAATTAATTTAAAAAGAAAATATGTAAGCTCAAATTTCTGTTCAAGAACTAATACTCGACTATGTACAAATGTTATAGGTAAAAACTTAGGGCCAGTTTTTCAATCGCCGGTTTACTCTTGATTAATGTTAAATAATAATGGAAACTATGGTTACCATTATTATTTAATAATGATTAACATTAATGCATTACATTTTCATAATATATTTTAAAATCAATTTTTCATGTTGTCAGTATAACATTCGATGTGCCCTTTATGATTCAAATTACGCACTAGTTATGCGCATGCGCAAAGTATTTAGTATTTAAAGTATATAAATTACTTTAAATACTTTTTTTTACATTAAGTACTTTTTTGTACTTCTTAAAGTACTTATACATGAAAGTATTTAAAGTACTTTTGCATGAAAAAAAGTATTTTAAGTACAGTATTGAATACTAATTTTCAAAAGTATTTTAAGTAAAGTATTTTAAGTATATGATATACTTAAAGTACTACTTCCAGTACTTTTACTTTAAGTAGTTCCCAGCTCTGCATATCTGTATATATTTTATCTGTGATGGTGCTTAATAATTTTTTACCGACTACTACAGTTAACGTGTCGTACCAACGCACATTTGAAATGCAAATTGAACTAAAACACACCTTTTACGAATGTTAATTGTGTTTGTTAAACAAAAAACTTACTACAAAGTTACACATTTCAGGTGTTCCACAAAGACGGTTCCGCATTACCATATAAAAGTGTTTCAAAGTCACACGTCGCATGCATTTTGATTACTATGAATGGCAAGGGGTGGACACAGGCAAAGAGGGAGGAATTGCAACACTGCACACTCTCAAATCCAGGGGTGATGTAGCTCTGAGCTCTGGGATATAAAATGTATGATTTGTAATATTCACTCTTCGTCTACACCACATTCGATTTTTAGCTCAAAGTATTTTACTCCAGAGCTTTGTTAAAATGAAAACCTTCCAAATCGAAGATGAACGAGCAAAAAGTACAGATGCCATAAATAACTCCGTACTTTGGGGAAATACCTTCGAATTATCATTTCAATTGAATGTTCCCTTCAAAGAATTGAAATATTACGAATTTTTATATTAACCCATATTTTAGTAGATATTATGACGTACTCGTGCTCATAAATTATAAATGATAAACATATTTTATTCATGTCTTTCTAAATTGGAAAAATTAATTACGTAACTTTTTGTGAAATTTATAATTAATTATAATTGGAACCAAAAAATAAACTCTGATGTAAAATTTTAAACTTGACTTATTTCCAATTATCATTTGGCCGTGAAAATAATTTGTGTACCTGCTTGATTTTTTACATAATGATTAATTTTCATATTTATTTGTAACGAGGTAATTAAAAATGTCATTAACAAATATAATATATTATGATACTATTGTATAAGTTTCTCTTCCAATGATAAAAAAAATATTGTTAAAATTGTAATTTTACAATGAGACGTAATATTGTAAACTAACCTTTTTACCAACATCTAAACCTTTACAACATAATAAAGATCTGAAGATGGCCCAATCCAAGTTCGAAACGTAGTTTTTATTTTAAGAGACTAGTATCTATTAGAAGGCTAAAAAAAAAGCAAATTTTCAAGAATTGTTTTTGCAGTTTCTTTATTTGATATGACTATACAACTTTTTCTATAATGTAAGTGAGTCCTTCAAGAGTACAAACATTTTTTGTTGTTGATTTTTTTAACTTTTTTCCAATTTATAGATAGCGCCAAAATTGAGTTCTTTAAAAACCTTTGTCCCATGGCGGACAGTTAATCTCAGAATAGGCAAGTTAGAAACAAAAAATTCAAAAAGCATTTTAAAGAGGAAGGTGTCTCACAAAATAATTCACCACCGTTAATTAAAAGTCGGTAAAAAAACAAAAAATTGCGAACTTTTAAAACAAAGTGTGAAAAATCAACCCCTTTTTTCATTCTTTTTTCTTGCGCCAAAATTTCATTTTTTTTATTTTTCGCCAAATTGTGGTTGTGGTGAGCCGTTTGAAAAAATGTCATTTCGAGACAATCGCGTTTAAAGTTTTTTCGTATTATTACACCAGCAAGCGCGTAAGCGCTTAAAGTTCTTCTTTACTCAAATATCTTTCGAATTTCTTAAAAATATTTTAGGTGACTTTAAAGAGTTGCAAAATGTAAAAAAGAAAAAATCTAATTTTTTGAACATTCTAATAGGTACTAGTCCATTAATAGATTTATGATTAAAAGTCTAGTAATACATTATTACTTCATACATTTTCTTATGTTATATAATAAATTAGAAGATAAAAAATGTTAAATAACTAATTTGCAGTCACTAAACAAATTAAAAAAAGAAAATCATTATGGTACTACAAAATTTGGATGTAATTTATAACATATACTTTGTGTGATATCATACATTAGATTTATTAAAATAAATAAATAAATACATCATCACGCCTTCTACCCATTACTGGGTGTGGCTATCTGCGTGAAGTGCGGTTACCAGTCGTCAAATCACGGCCTCCAAAGATGTTAGTGGTGGAGGAGCCACAGGGGTAGCTTTTTAAATTATGAAAATTGTTTGTCACCTGTGGAAATCGAACCAGGGTTCTCAGGATTCACAGGTCGACTTCATACCACTGAGCTAGCCACCCCATATTAGATTTATTAAAATCTTTAAATAAAATAAATGTGTTATTATAGTATTTAATTAATTTCTAAATGAAGTACTTTGCTACAACACATCTCTTATTTTGGGGTGTTAAGTGCGATTACAAGATGTCAACTGAGGGCTCCCAAACATGTTGATTAAAACAATAGAAGGAACCACAGGAGTAATTTTAATTGTTTTATTTTCACAAATAACATTTGCACATTTTGTTAAATTAAAGATTCATCTGAATTCACCGCAAATTCTACAACTAACTCGAGTTAGGAAATTCGTTACCATTAATACATACATTTGCGGTTAATTGCTTTGCCGACGAAGTACGTATGCTTTCATGTTTTTAATATACGTTCATTTAGTTAAAAGTAATTAATTGGTGCTGTACCACATGTTGAGATGGTCTTAAATCAGCGTTAGTACTTGCAGTCTAGCACTAGAATTTGCTAATCAACTGGATGTATAAGAACCTACACTACAAACACCTGTGCACGAAATAAAACAGAATAATGTGTGCAGAAATTTGATGCGAGAATTTGCTTAGCTCACATTCTTAATTAAATCATTGTATACGCTATACCTACGAGTATATGTTGCTAGGCGCTAGGTTTTTGTTGATTGTTTTTTTGTTGGAATTTTTTCACCGTCTTTGATTTTCATTCTTTCTTTATTTTTTTTATTTTTTTTATTGTGTGTATTTAAGGGTTCTTCAACATCTAGGTTATTTGAACCCTGGTACATTGTTTACATAGTTATTTAGGTTTGTATTTATACATTATTTGATATTATACATTTACATATTATACTTTGTAATTGTTTTTTGTTGGCGTTTGTAAGTGTATTGTGTTGTGTTGTTATATGCCTGTTTTTTTAAATGATGTTGTAAAGAAAGGTATACAAGGTTTGCACATTATTTGTTGTAATCAATTAAAAATTAACATAATTTTATAAAATGTAGTAACATAAAATTTTACAAAAACGATTTGTTTTTTTAATTTATTGAAGATTTTCTTAAGAAGATTCTTGTGGTTTCCCGATTGACATTAAGTGCAATTTTCTAAGAAGGATGTAAAATTAAATTTTCCAATTGTTCATTTCAAAGCATATATAAATTTTCTGGAAAAATGTAAATCAGTAGAGTCATATTTCATTAATAACATAATATAATCAAGGTCGTATATTACTAACAGTTCTACTATATTTTATTGTATAACTTGTAAACAAGAAAGTTTTACTCTCAGATCTTAGTTCCCAGAACTCGACAAAAAATTATTTATACTACCAAATCAATAATTACGTATACTTAAACGTGACTCACATTTCAAAACAAAATAAAATATAATATACGACATGAAATAAAACTGATTAAAATAAAAGAAAAATGAAGGTCCACTACTGGGAATTTCTTCTTTTCTCAAGCGCCTGATGACGCAAGCGTGTATAAAAAGGGTCATTAATGAGACGACGTGACCGAAGACAGGTGACGTAGTATGTTTAGCTTCACATACACACACACACACACACACAGGTATTTGGACAACTTCAAGTTGCGAGTTTACAGTTCTGCCATTCCCATTTCTGCCAGTATAAATAAAAAAATAAATATATCAAGCCTTCTACCCATTACTGGGTGTGGTAATCTACCGTAGCAAATCTCGGTACCTGATATATTTTGCGCGTTAAGTACGGTTACCAGCCGTCAAATTATGACTCCCAAAGATGTTAGTGGTGGGGGAGCCATAGGGGTAGTTTTAATGAGGTGAAAATCGTTTATCGACTGTGGTAATCAAACTCGGGTTCTTAGGATCCACATGCCGACTCGATACCACTGAGATACCTATTCTATTCGGCCAGTGAAGTTGCAAAATAGGATATTTGAACTGAGCTATAAAATAACGAGAATGCTGATACGATCCGGAAACTTGGGTTTTTTAAATATGTAATGGAGTCCTTCATCTTAATAGAAATACTGTAAGCGCCGGATATTGCAAATCACTGGATATAAGACTCAGCCGCTTATATGAATCAGTACTGAAGAATCGATACTTGCGTATAATTAAAATGCATTTTCGTCACTTACATCTTACAAGAATGAAATTATCGGTTGTAAGAATCAATTCTAAACACATCCGAACTAGTTACTAACAAAATGTCAATAAACCAGTATATGTGTTACAAATTTTGGGACCTCGAAAACTAAATAAAAAACATTATAAACGTCCAGTTGTATAAAACGTTGTAAGTTAACCAGCTTGTTAACTCTACGAGAAAATTTATTTAAAATAAAAATATATATCTAAGAAATAAATATAATTTATTATTTGTTATAAATATTGTTTTAACATTGTGATTGAACTAACAATAAGTATTTTAATGAATATATATATATATATATATATATATATATATATATATATATATATATATATATATATATATATATATATTTATGTAAATTGAGATGTCAGCTATCTTGACCATTGTAACTTTTAACATAATTAAATCACTTTATGAAATTGGGTCAAAACTTTACTATAGATATACATACATACATACATACATACATACATACATACATATCTTCACGCTATATCCCATCAAATGGGGTAGCACGAACCCTAAAATCATTCATAAAACATTCACTCATAACATTCATCAAATAATCAGCTCCCGTCAAACATTATCATCCAAACACACCACCCTCACTTCTACCACATTCATAGATCCCTCCATATAAACTCATTTATTTATCACACTCGAAATCATTCTTACATAACAAACCCTCAATCACATCCATCCAATCACTCCTATTCACTTATCATTCAGCTTCTTTCTTCAATGTACAAAACACATGCATAAAACATCTCTAATTACCCGCGCTTACTCCTAACAATGAGTCTAATAACGAATCTAGATATCTGACTACATATTCCACTTTTGCATTTATTTAAGCAGATTAAAGGTATTGTATTTTGGCGCAATTTATTTGAGTTTATTTTGTTAAAATGGGAGCCCAACGAGATATACTAATATCTGATTATCCCCTCTATTTTGTAACTCGATCATTATCTGTTGCCGATCGATTAATTAATAACAACCCTTCATTATTAATATATAGATTACTACCATTTCAGCACTATTGACAATGCGAAATTAGTGGTTATGGTAGTAGTAATAATCAGTAGTTATAGTCAGTATTTTAGTTGTGAGTACATTCGTTCATAATGAAAATAATAATGGTGTACTTAGTGACATTATCGGTAATGTAGAATACTGTTTTTGATAAAATAAACACTAGTTTCCAATCTTTATATATTTGACAGTTGTATAGTTGACTACTTTTTAGTTGTACATGGTTTCTTTATAAAAATTAAAGAAGAAGTGTTTGTTAATACAATTTAAAATTGTTAATATCTGTATGACAAAGGAAGTCCTCTGATATTAAAAATATTTACTATGTATTGGATAAATACTTCATTTTCTGATACTTTTTCGTTTCTTTTTATCAATAGGGGATTCAAGTGGTAGAGCTTTTTAATATATATATATATTTATATATTTATTAAAATAAATTCTTGACCGTGAATCATATTTAATACAATATAAAATCATACCATAAATTATATCTTTATTGCTGAACTATGAAACTTAAAGTTGAATAATTTAAAACGTTCGCACTGCCATATTGCTATGACGTAGTTGCATGAAGCCAATCACAGAGCTTTGTCTGAAACGTTTATCGGGGCTCAAGAAGACGAAGAAGAAATAAGCATTCAGCATTCTACGATTCTACCAATGACGTATAATACTAGACGAATTATGTCGTATTCAAGTCAATGCAGTGTTGTGAAGCAGAGAGGAATGGAATAACTTGAGGGTTCGCCGGATAGGCGGCAAGGAGCGAGTACACTTTGATGTTATGCAAGTTGCTCCTTGCCGCGCACCCGCCTCA
Organism: Pterostichus madidus; assembly: GCA_911728475.2. NCBI lineage: Eukaryota > Metazoa > Arthropoda > Insecta > Coleoptera > Carabidae > Pterostichus > Pterostichus madidus. The sequence goes on along the minus strand of OU452302.1, from coordinate 10,316,030 downwards.
CCAACCAGTTATTCTACCTCACTTCTGATTCACTACAAACGCCGATGTTATCTGTCTAGTTATGTTTTGTCTGAGGATTCTACTGACAACGACAAGTTACGTGTTATTTATCTCTGTCTTATCTGTCTCTCTTTAAGCTAAGATGCAACTACGTCATATTAATTTGTTTCGAAAGTTTAAATATTTTATCATGCTTAATACAAGTTTTTTTTTTAAATTAAAAATTTGGGTATAATTATTTTATTACGTATATTAATATATAAAAAATTCAAAAAAGTCTTGAAAGGCCCATTGTATGTATGGCACGCACTAATAAGGAATTTAATAATAATTTCTCTACATACATTTTGCTTGTCACAGAAAAGTATAGATTCCAAACGTCAAAATTTGTTCTCGTTCCTATTTGGTAGTTATACAATATGCTCGTTAAATGCTAACTATAAGTTTGGAGCTTGCGAAATTATTACGTTAACTGAAGCAAATTTTCTTTTTGTGAACGCTTATGCGCTATTGCACATGCCAGATTATCAACGTGAACTATAAGTATTAACTATAACTCCTGATTTCGTAATATGTATGAGGCTTTAGGAATATATTTTTACTATACAAATCTATAAATGCATTATGAATTTAATTCGATTATACGATGGTTAACTTTGTAGACCCTGAAGTTTCGAGAGTTGAAGCAGACGCTCCATTCGCTTCATAGTATAAAACCGATCCTGCTATAAACTCGAGAATAAATCTGAGTTGACGGTATCTTATTCTTAGAATGCAACACTACCTGTGGTACATTGTAAATAACAGATTTTTTTTTAGTATTTGGTCATGATATTTTATAGATGTTTTCGTTAAAATGATGAAATTTTATTTGCATTCTTATTTTTTAAACTGGTATTATACAAACATTTATTTATGCTAACTGCAAAGTGATAAATATAATTTTTATTCTGTACTTGTAGAATCTACATTGCAGAACATTCTCTAATATTTCTTAGAGAAGTTAATTGTTATTAGAATGGGGTCATTTCACATTTTCTGTTTTATTTTTTCTTGAAAGAATGTATAAAATTGTACATGCAAGAACATGTTTTACGCATTAACAGTATAATTTTTCAAAAACAACATTCAATTTTAAAATCCTTGATCTACGTCAGCGCTACGTCATTTATTTACTGCCAATAATAGGAATGTCACTCTAGCGAGCAAATTTGAAACTATGTTTTTGATACAAACTTTATTTTTATTATAGTACGTAATATTTGTACATCCAGTTACAGCGCAGTATTTAATAACCATTTTATCTAAAATATATTTTACAATGTAGATGTTAGTATTTATTTCATATTTGTACATACCTTGACACAAAAATTTCAGGTTAGAACGCTGACGTTTGCCGTTTCGAGCACAGCACTCGTGTATGTATGAGTGAAAAATATATTTGCATGTGTATGTACAAATGACGTCAAAAATTCGTAGCCGCGAAAGTTGATTACCAAAATTATGAATGAAAAGTTTAACATTTTCAAATATTCTTTATTGCAATATTTAAAAATAGAGCCAAATTTTGTATTAATGCAAAAATGTACATTTTATTATTTGAAATTACCGTATTGTTAGCAATCGTAGCTCAGTGGATAAAAGCGAGGTAAAACTTGCGTTTCTTAATTAGCAAGCAAGAGGTCGTGCGTTCAAATCTCACTGACTTCTACTTATACCCAAAAAGTACGATTGTGTCTAAGTGGTTGGGATTCCACTATAAGCTGTAGGCCCCCTGTACTGTAATTGGGATTTACTTCCTGTTGTGCAGAGTAACAAATAAATACTAAATAAAAAAAAATGTATTAGTTTTAATTTTCCAAGTTCTAGAGTGAATAAATCTGATTATTGTCGAGATGAGACTGGTTGAAGCGAGAAGACATTATTCGTACAACGGTTAGCGTTGTTGTTGTCAGTTGTCTCGTGGTTCGAACGGCGCTGCCGTTGATTTCTGACAACCTGTGTTTCATTCAATGTTTGCAGCAGGCGACATTCACGCCCATAATTGCTCATTATGCTATTTGCATCGTATACATTATTCATTATTAATTGTATTGACATAACCGATTCGGAAATCCTAGAATGATTTTCACATAAGTTATTCACAATCGTTTTCTAGAATATTTATTCTTACGATTACGATATATTATTAGTTTCTAGTTTAATACAATAAGCAAAATAATTAGTTACAATTATTGATAATTAAGTCAAAAGGAAGAACTTTATTTCACCACAGTGAATCATTTTTCCTTACACGTACTTAATTTCTAAAGAAATTACATAATTATAAAATCTTACCTACATTTGTTTGTAATCAGAGCTTAGGTGATTATTAGGATATTCAACTATTTAGAGATGGCGTTATTCACGATATGTCAAACTTGACACAAAGGTACACTTTTAGTTAGTCTCCAAAAGCTTACCATTTCTGTCACTTGTATTTTTTGTTTAGAAGGGTCACCCATGGGTTCGAGCACCCGCCAAAATAAAAAAGTGTAATTTTTTTTGACACGCAAATCTATAAACTACCCATTTGACTCTTCCTACACCAACATCCTTGGTGGCCGTGATTTGACGTCTGGTAACTGCACTTCACGCGCCAAATATATCACTTATCGAGATCTGCTACGGCAGAGTGCCACACCCAGTAATGTATAGACGGCATGATGATATATTTATTTATTTAACCATTGCGTTTGATAGTATTGTATTTATTAATTTGTATAGAATATAGTTCTGTGTTGTCGTTAGTTGTAGCTTTAGTATTTGTTTTATTTATCTTTTAACTTTTAGATACAAATTTAAGTATACAGTTCATAGGTTCTTTTAATGATGCAGGTTTTTCTAATATTCTAATTCGTTTTCAGTTCTTACGTAGAGTGTTTAACTGCACTTGTGTGAAATTCACTTTCAAAAACAAGCGCAGGCCGACCCTCCCTCCATTTCTTATCTTTTTGTTTCATTTTCAATTACTGCATTGTGTGAACTTTTCTTTCATATGTTATGTACGTTGAAGAAAGAAAATGAATGATAAGTGAATAGGAATGATGTGATTGAAGGTTTGTTGTGTGATAATGATTTCGAATGTAATAAATTAATGAGTTTATATGCAGTGATCTATGAATGTGGTTGAAGTGAGGGTGGTTTGTTTGGATGAAAATGTTTGACGAGGGCTGATTGTTTGATGAGTGTGATGAGTGAATGTTTTATGAGTGAAAATTGTAATAATAATAAAATTACATATCATTTTCTGTTTGTGTGATACTTCATTTATTCGAAAATTAAACCAATTTATTTTATCATTGTGAAAAGCTGTATTAAAATAAAAACAAAATGTTTGAGCACAAAATTATTATTTAATTGTTTGAAATTCAAAGGACGTATAATGAAATTTACGTAATAAAATATAGTACATTGTATTAAATATTTTACAATATAATCAAGTAATTAAATTATAATTTCCAAGGTTATTGTAAATTAAATTTATTATAAATACAACTATATTTATTTGTGGTTACATTTAAATATGTATTTAAATGTATTCATTCATATGTATACCTACATTCTTTGGTCATTCACTATTAAAATTTTATTGGTAATTATTATGCAATTTGGATTTAACCATAATCTATCCGCAAAATAGTAATAGGCATTTAATTATTAAATCATTATTAATCACTCACATTAGTCGCATCATCATTTTATGCATCATATATTATATAACTTTCGCAGAAACAGTATCATTTATTCAGAATTACTATGCAAAAAAATTTGAATAAAAAAAATGTTAACCGCAATTTGCATCTTGTTAAAATTTGAACTCTAATAGACCGATAGTATTTCCAAGAATAACCATTGAACATGTGAACCTGAACTTTATATTCTCACCTTGCAAAATTCCCTGCTTTGTGAAACTAAACGCCGCCTTCATAATGGATTTGTTTACTTATAAATAATATCCGTTCCATACACGAAACTTCAATCACGAGAATTAGCGTTTACCGGCTACCTGTAACCTGTAACCGGAACTACCGGTTTGTTTACGTGACCAATATTTCTAGGAACGAAGACGTCAGATATGGATATTTTAGTTTTATTGTTGCCATGGTAATAAAATAAAATGTATTACTTTTTTGCATAAAATTATATGAATATGCCTGTAGAAATAATTGTATTTTATTTATTACTTTGGTATAGTGTTGTTCACAAATTGATTATTTAGTTATTTTATTACTTAATTTGGTATTAGTTAATCAGAGACGGTTTCAAATAGAGAGCAGAGGACGTGTCACTTGGGGTGCCTCTGTCAGAATATGTCCAAAGCTGAAGGTAGAAAATATATCACTTACTGCGATCTACTACGACAGATTTCCACACCCAGTAATGGGTATAAAGCGTAATATTTGTTTACTTTTTATTTTTTACTATGGGGTAGGTGGCGCAGTAGTATCGAGTCGGCCTGTCGATTTGAGAACCTCGGTTCGATTCCCACAGTTGACAAACAATTTTCACCACACTAAAATTACTCCCGTGGCTTCCCCTCAACAAATATTTTTGGAGGCCATGATTTGACGGCTGATAACGGCACTTGACGCACATAAATAAATATATGTATAAATGGGGTAAGGTCTCAGTGGTATCAAGTCGGCCTGTGGATCCTGAGAACCCCGGTTCGATTCCCACAAGCGACAAACAATTTTCACCAAATTAAAAATACCCCTGTGGCTCTCCTACAACTAACATCTTTGGGGGCCGTGATTTGACAGCTGGTAACTGCACTTTACGCGCATAAATATATCACTTACCGAGATTTGCTCTGGCAGAGTACCTCCCCCAGTAATGGATAGAAAGCATGATGATATATTTATTTATTTTAATCTTGTACTTGAATAGAATACTGTTTTGGATAAAAAATTATTACTTACTAAAAAACCCGTTCTTGCTTTGGTGTCAACTCTGGAGTTAATCAATTAAAATTTTAACTTCCCAAGAATCATTTTTTTTAAATGATTATTAAGTATAATTAATTGAGTAAGCTGTTGGCACTTGTTGAAACATGTTTGATAAAAAATAGTAAATAAAAACACTTGGTTGTTCAAAGAAAATATTTATATTTAATACTTGATGCGCATTTCGGTTTTTACACCATCGTCAGAAGTGACGAAAAGTTCAAAATCGATCTATTTATATACATATACATGGGGTACCTGCAAGTACCTACAAACACTTTAGAGATGGAAATAGTTTATAACATTTGCGACCGGGTCATTAAGAATTATTGAGGGACTGCCATTAAAAGATTAAATAGAATTTAGTAGAGGCGAATGAATGATATCTAATTGTTCGTTCATAAGATTTTTGTTCTCTTTTAAGGCTTTATTTATTTCAATCGCCTCCAAACAATTCATCTTTAATCCTTTCTTGGCAACATGTAAGACCCTTAGAGATTCTATTATTATACCGTGTTTATTTTCTATAATGTGTTTCGCGACATTAGAATCGGTTTTTCCTAATCTCCAAGAGCTTACATGTTCCTTAAATCTAATAATAAAATTATTAAGTTTCAAACAATCGCATTCTGTAAGTACAAAAATGGAAACATTTTTATTGAGCCAAGTTTCTACTTTAATTGTCAAATAAATAAAATATTATTTGTGTCTGTTTAGTGTCAAAAGTGAGAAACAACGGGTGCAGAATTTTACACAAAAACTTTATGATTTATGGAGAAACGCTTAAATATTTGCAGAGACCTTGACCGAATTTCACAAAAATAAAATTTGAAATTGCAAGCAGAAATCAAATCACCTCATATTAAAAACTTATTTATAATCATTGTCCTATTTTATTAGTCGCGCTATTAAATTTGTTCCACTCCACCTAGCACGTTTAAAGATTGAAATAAGAATAAAACCTTGGATATCTTACGGAAGAAAACATTTATATTTATAGCGTACAGGAAGAATATAAATAGGCAGATGCCTCGCTTAGCCAAAATGTAAATATTTCATCTTGTTCGCAAAATACAGTTCCGCAAAATTGTTGTTATGCTTATATTGCTTTTTTATTATACTTTTAAACGACTACTATCGCATATTACAGGTTTCTCGTCATTCACCGGAAGAAAGTTTATTGTAAATATTAAATTTATGTAACGAAAGTTGATTTTCATGCCATAATTCAAAAAAGATAACGCAACATTTTTTTTCAAATTAAAGAAATAAATTTTACGTATTCAAATTTAGTGTTTATAAACTTTAATTTACTTCATTCGTTTGATTTTATTAGGAAGTAAATATCCTACACTGTCAGTAGATGGAATATAAAAATTTGATATTCTACTATTCGTTACTCCATTCACAAATTAACACCGATACAACTGAAAAGTTGCAAAACATAAGTGTCATAACCAGTAATGGGTAGAAGGCGTGATAATATATTAATTTTGATTTATTTAAAATTACCCATCCACTAACATCTTTGGGAGCCGGAATTTGACGTCTGTTAATCGCACTTCAAGGGAATAAATATAACACTTACCGAAATCTGCACCAGAGTGTTACACTCAGTAATGGGTAAAAGGCATGATGATATATTTATTTATTTTATTTTACAAAATGACATTTGAGTTAATGTCAATTGTCTCTGCAAAGTTGTAAAAAAATCTATGTAAAGAATTCGTAGAAGAATTTTGCTACCACTTCAGTGTTCACAGATCTTTTATATTTTTTTTTTGTTGTCCTTTAAATCTGCGATAATGAAAAAATTATGTCTTTTTATTTTTGTATTTATTTTGGTAGTAACCGTGAGCAAACCAGTAAAAATTCAAGTTTAAGTCTCTAGAAAATAAAAGCTAGCAACAAAACAAAACGTGCATCATAAATTTGCTAGAATTTAGGACGTGAAGTAAGAGAAAAAGCGCATTTTATTACTGCGCTAAAACGTTTCGATTTGCGGAGACCCTCAGTTCTCGGATGAGTGAGATTCCTGACGAAATTTGGCAAAATGCTAGGCACAGCACAGCGTAAACGTAAAGCAACTTAACGTGGATACTTCGGATGCTGAACAACGAAACTGCAACCGCAACATGAAAGAAACCGTAAAAGATTTCGTCAGCTATAAAGTTCGAACGCACAATAAATGTTGCCATATCTAGAATCTTAAAACGCCCTAGGGTAGTCTTTATAGAAATGGCTGTCCAAATAAACTGTCGACGGATACAAATGGGTTCTCTGATAGTCCAATTTTATGCACTTTGGAAATATCGGTCAAGACCAGAGATAAACGTCATCTTTTTTTTTGAAAAAAATATACTAAATTATAAAAATAAATGAAACTTATTTGAATTGTAAAACGAGAAAACTAGATGTAAATTTATGCACACATTTTAAGTGCTGTTTTACAAAATCGCATGACAACATATGATTCATACAAGAAAAAAATAATAATGTTCACTTTAAGTACCAACTAATAACTATAAATATTAAGTAGTATTATGCTGTTATTTACCGTACATTTAGTAATATTTGATAATTAATTTTCTCACAACTACTCTACTACATTTAGGCCCAGTTGCATAAAACGTTGTCAGCTAATCACATTATTAACTACTAGTTAGAGAGTTAGGGTGCAAAATGATGTCTCATTTATTCCAGAGGCAGAAATAGCTTTTTAAATAGATTATGATTGAATTTTGAGTTATTAAGCCGAAAAAATTGTTTGAATAAGGAATCAAATAAATGATCCAGGAGTATTGGATATAATGGCTTTATTAATGAAGTTAAATTATTAATTTAATAATAAAGACGACGTTTCGAACATAAATCCATGTTCATTTTCAAGTCAACTAATAACCACATGTGGTAATGCTGACTGCATACTCTTTGTATAAATTTTATAACTGTTTTCAACATGTAACTTAACGTAAATTAATTTTTTTCTTCTTGTGAATAACCACATGTGGTTATTAGTTGATTTGAAAATGAACATGGATTTATGTTCGAAACGTCGTCTTTATTATTAAATTAATAATTTAACATCATTAATAAAGCCATTATATCCAATACTCCTGGATCATTTATTTGATTCCTTATTTAATAGATTATGTTATGATAAACATGAAAAAAAGAAAATTAGATTTGGGAACGGGTGAAAACTATAGATGGCGCCGATGTTAATGCGCAGATTTTAAGGGTAGTTGTTGACATATTTTTTACAGGCTAATTTTCAGTTTAAATTATAAACTTTGGTATAATTAAGTAATAAAAATGGTAGACAGAAGTTTTGACCGGTGACGCATGCGCGACAAAATCAGTCAAAGTAAGCAATTGTATGGTGTCGTGTGACATATTACTAATCACCCTTAAAATCTGCGCATTTACACCGACGCCATCTATAGGCCACCCGTTCCCAAATCTAATTTTCTTTTTTTCATGTTTATCATGACATAATCTATTAGAAAATCCATTTCTGTCACTGGAATAAATGAGATATCATTTTGCACCCTAGCTCTCTAATTATACATGAATTAGAATACAAAAACACAACTAAGAAATGGCAAAGTTTTTGACAGTTTAATAGTTGAAAACGTTATAATGTCTATTGTTATAATAGTTATTTCTTAGAAATATTGTTTTGCCATTATTATTTAACTAACAATAAGCATTTTAATAGAGATATTAATTAAATAGAACATAAAAATCTGAAAATTGTAAAATGTGGTGTCAGCCATCTTGGCCATTGTTAAGTTGTAACATGCTGTTAGCTAAGAACATAGGTAAATAAATAAATATAAATATATCATCACGCCTTTTACCCATTACTGCGTGTGGCACTCTGCTGAAGCAGATCTCGGTAAGTGATATATTTATGCGCGTAAAGTGCGATTATCAGTCGTCAAATCACGGCCCCCAAAGATGTTAGTGGTGGGGGAGCCCCAGGGGTAACTTTTTTTTAAAATTGATGAAAATGTTTGTCGGCTGTGGGGATCGAACCAGGGTTCTTAGGATCCACAGGCCAACACGATACCACTGTGCCATTATCCCATAACATGTTAATATCGCTTTATGCAACCGGGCCCTAATTATTTTAATTTATTTAATTGTTCCGTTGTCCTGTTAGTCTAGTTCTTATCTATTTGCAGAATAATATAATAAATTATTAGTTTTTTTCGTATTCAAATATAATGTGTTATTTATCCCGAAAATTTAATTCCAAGAACAATTTTTTATTACCGAATTTTTATCACGTGTCTTTAAAACTAGTTTTTTTTTTTTTTTATAACATGACATCATTCACAAGTTTTTATCAAATGGATAACAAATAGAAATCTTAGACAACAAAAAAACTAAGATGAAAGTAGATATTCTTCGAAAAGAAGATCAAAGTGCCAAGTTCCAGTCAATTAACATTAACAAGAAATATATGTAATAGTTTTAAGAATATTAAACACCGTATGAGTCATTATCATAAATCAGAACTTGTTATTAATATCATTTTAATGATTTCACATCAAGTCGTAAAAAATTGAACGTCTGACATTGATTCCCGGTTTTTTTCAAACGCACGACCAAAGTATAAAAGTGAGGCGATATTTAAAAGTTTTTCTGCTGAACACAAAACATGCCTTTCTTTCTTTATCCTTTTATTGTTTTGTTGTTTCAGTTGTTCAAACTTTTGAAACAGAAAAGTTTGTTAGTAACTCGCAGCTACCAGCCACTGTAAAATATGATAGAAATGTAAATAAGTTGAAAGATGTTACAGACGTGTGCTCCAGCACGTTACGTTCGTTATCTTTTCATTCGAGCTCGACCGCGTAGCTTCGTGCCATCATACCTCCAAGCCGTTGCGAGATCGCGCCGGGACATCTGTAGCATGCGGAGATTTTGTTCTTTTCTTAGATTTTTTTGTTTTCGTTTTCATTCATTTGTAATTGAACAATTAAAAGCAATTAAAATTTTATTTTAGAAACGAGAGCAGGGTAAAAAGTCCCTGAAAAATAAAACAGATGGCGCCACAATCGCAAATCTCATGTGACATTTGTGATGTACCATCTTTAACTAGAACGCATTAAAATTTTCAGACTGATTGTCATTCAGTTCTGTTTTGACACCCATCGAAAGCAAGCAACCTTGAAGATTTTTGAAAACATGGACAAAAGTTAATTTCGCGTCTTGTTTAAACATTATTTCTTGCGTGGAAAAAACTTTACGCAAACCAAAGCATCGCTTGGTTAACATTATGGGGACTCCTCACCATCGATTGGAACGATTCACAAGTGGTTTACTAATTTTCGTGTGACAAGTTCAAAAGAGTGTTTGAAGATGTTCAAGCGCAATAAGAAGGAGTTTTTTCTCCAGATTTGGCCCCCTATGATTTTTATCTATTTCCAAACTTGAAGAAATGGCTCGGCGGAAAGAGATTTGGCTCCAACGCCTATTTTGAAGGATTGCCAAAATCGTATTATTTGGAAGGGATCGAAAAATTAGAAAAACGTTGGACGAAGTGTATCGACCTACAAAGAGATTATGTTGAGAAATAAAATATGTTTTGACCAAATAAATCATTTCTTGTTTCATTTTTCAAGGACTTTTCACCCTGCCCTCGTATATGAAAAGTAGGGTTGACGATATTCGCAAAACAGTAATCCGGGAACCGGAATCTTTATCAACTTCGTCCGTATATGCAAGGATAATCGGTTTCCGGATAATATAATATTGGTAGAAACCGGATTCCGGATATTACAATATTTAGATAAATCTGTGGTCATAATATCCAGATTAGATAAATAATTTACGAGTAGTAACACAATATTGTCAAATATGTATTTGAAGGTTAGGATTTCAAGAATATAATCAAAAAGGCGATATGATCGACGAATATAGATTATTAACAGTTATTTGTGCACCTAGAGCAGAAAGAGATCTTTGCTGCTCGCACATGGAGAGTGTTGATCGAGACACAGCCGAGAGCATACAAGAGCGATAAGGTCACTTTCAGCTCGGGGTGTAATATTTTTCTACGATCATGTAGAAACGCTTGAAAAATAATTTAAACTCATTATTGGTAGTTTTTCTATTTTGAAATTCGCTTGAAAATGTTGATAGTTTTCATGTATCCATGAATCCGGAGGCCGGATATTTTAAAATCAGAAATGCGTGAGTCTTAATGAAGAGATCAAAATATGCTATGCTCAATCAGATATCAATTATAATAATTTAATAACGGTCTTTTCATTAGAAGATGTTGAAATTTTATTTAAACAAAAAAAAAGTTAGTAAATTTATGGAAAGGTATATCATTTTTTCAGCTATTTGCTACATTTTGAACTTTTCTTTCTTGAACTGTTTAATATTCTTATCTTTTTCCATATTAATTTGTTCTTCTTTTTCTGGAACATTATATCAAATGAACGTGGTCGGAATTTTTTACATAAGATATAACGAAATTTATGGATAATCTTGCTGATAATAGTTTCGTCTTATTTCATCCGAGTTGCGTTGGTGTTCGGTAAAGTACGTTTAATTGTTAGATTGACCATACATGATCAATTTTAAGGTTAGCTAAACTAGGGTTTGACTGACAGCAATTAAATAGTCATCAATTGATTTAGATGATTTATTACCAGTTTCATTACTGTCAGTTCCACATTTCACAAGAACACTACAGTTGCAAAAGATGTAATTATTGACACAATTTTTGCTATAATAAATTTCGTGAAATGACAGTCAAACTACATGTTAATTAACACTTACATGAACTGATTTAAAACAATATTGATAAATATTTGATTACGTCATTTATCTAGTTCTAGATACGATTAAGTCTATTAAAATTATAACCTATTTACCGTAAGGTTACTATTCAACAAATTGCAGTAGGTACTCATTTTAATAATAGATAGAAGAGTTCTATTTTCGTCTATGATTCGTAGATTTTTCAAATTTGTTGTTATAAAGATTCTTATTCTGTATTGCAGCCTTTGACAAACTTTTATCATTGACTTGAGTCAGGGCTGTGAATAGGTCTAGAACTAAGCTTAATTTATTAATTAATTAATGAATTTATATTACTCTGTGCAACAGGAACTTAATCCCACGGGTCATTAGTTCGTTTAAAGCATATGACTAGAGTTCATAAGGTCCAGGTTCAAATCCTGGTGATATCCCAATTTTAGTCCTATTCTAATTAAAATACTGATCAACTCCGTAGGTATCCTCTTATGTTTATCTAGATTTATTTGTCTATATTTTAGTGGAAATAAATGCAGATATCATCAACAAGAAGTATAAATTACAATAGGCCTTAAGGTAAGTTTTGATATTAACATTTTTTGGACACCCTTGTTGGGTTCAAAGCTACATTCTACAATGTCAAATGCCATTGCCTTCACGCATCTAATATTTAAAACCAATAATAATAAATGATAAGTGATACACGAAAGGTCAGTAATTTAATTTTTCCAATTCAAATTCAAGATTTCTTCATACCAATTAACATATTTGAATCTTTACATATTGTCTGTTCGTTTCTAACACCATAGGTTAAACAAATTGAGGAAGTAGATACACGATAAGTCAATTTATTTTTGTAAACAAATATTAAATGCTCTTGGAATCAAAATATTTCTTTTACAAAACAATTATTTGCATATTAGTCAACAAAATTCGCATGAAATGCATGACTTTTATCCATGTCAATATTTGTGTTATATTAGTTCTATAGCCTTAAATAAATTGCACTTTAACGCTCTTACTTGAATTGTTACCATAGCAATTAGAAGTGTTTACTCGTTAACCACGTTCGTGCTACTAACCATTGACTTCGCTGATTTAAAGAATGTAGACTTTATTAATGGTTCTTTTGATCTTCTCTTATAATAAGTACGTTTACAATTATAATATCTGGGTAAACTGAACAGTTTGAAAATGTTAGATGTGCGGTAACACTTGTTACTTAATACACGAAGTTCTGCTAAGGTCAATGTCCAGCTATATAACTCTCAATGTCATGCGGTTAAGGTGTACGTTAAATATAAGAACAAAACCAAATTTAAATCTCAAATCATTTAGCTGAATGTTGAATGAATGTCAATGAAAAAAAAATTCTTGGAGGTTGATGATTTTAACCAAATAGAACTTAAAGGTTTTTAACCTAAAACTTGTTATTTTTTGACAATACCAGACAGGGGCGCAGCTCAAGTTTCGCGAAAACGTGTTCTGTTAAAAATTTGCATTTTGTATTAATATTCATTCCAAATTTACGAAGCGCAAAAAAAATTAAATAAATTATAAATAACATTGTATCATTTAATGGCCAGTTGCACCAACAAAACGTAAGTTTTTAATTTTCTTTAAATTAAATTAAATACACTTTTGGTTTAAGTTCTGTTTTATTAATTTGAAATTAGATTAAGGTAATACTAGTGTGACGGTGGCGCCATCGATTGTCGAGTGGCGAAACTAACGCTCCAAAAAATGTAAAAATTGAATAAAATAAGTGTTTTGTACGTATTATGATTTGTATATCATGAATTGTTAACAGGTTGTTGGTCTAGTGAATTTTCAAATACCATATCACCGTGTGGTGTTGCAACTATAAATTGGGATTCTAAATCATAGGTCCCAGGTTCAAATCCTGGTGCTATCCCACATTTTCTCTTTATAATTCTATTAGTTTTCATTAATTATTATTAAATATTAAAAATATGTGAATAATGATGAAGACAAATAACTTTGATAGCATAAAATTTTTTACTAATTTTAATTGCTCTTTAGTACCTATAAAGTTAGTTGAGTGCTCTAAATTACCGCAAACATTTATAATAAACTAGTACAGTGTAATGAATATTACATGATTAATTAAGTTTAAAAAAATTATCGTTAATATTTACGAATGATACCACAGTGATTAATATTTACTGCGTTAACCTAATATTGAAGAGATCCGGATACAATCCCAGTTAAAATGTTTTTACTTTAGTTCACAGTAAAAAATATGTCTATGCAAATGCAGAGTTAATATCAACAACGAATGAAGAAAAGCAGTGGCGGATTTAGAAGGATCAGGCAAGGGTTCGAGCATCCTCCGAAATAAAAAAAAGTGTTTTATATATATATATATATATATATATATATATATATATATATATATATATATATATATATATATATATATATATATATATATATATATATATATATATATGAGTAGCTAGCTCAATAATCAAGTCGGCCTGTGTCTCCTGAGAACCCTGGTTCGATTCCCACAGGCGATAAACAATTGTCACAATTTTAAAACTACCCCTGTGGCTCCCCTACCACTAACATCTTTGAGGGGCGTGATTTTACGACTGGTAACCGCACTTCACGCGTAAAATATATCATTTACCGAAATATGCTTCGGCAGAGTGCCACACCCAGCAATGGGTAGAAGGCGTGATGATATATTTATTTATATATACGTATATCTATAATTATATAAAAGTTTACAGAGGCCATCTGTCTTAATAGATGCATATTCAGAAACTAATTAATTTTATCTAAATATTAAAATATTATTTCAATTGCTTTTATGCCTTGCATTGACTACATGCTTAGTTGATCGCTTCTAACGCGATTCTAACAGCAAATTAATTTTTGTTATGATTTATATACATCTTCTTTTTTCCTTATTTGTTTGTTTTTGTTTATTATTATCATAAATACTTGATATAAATTCTATCCACTATTTTATATTTGGTTATATTTGAGCTATCAAAAAAATATACACGCCTCCCTGAAAAAAATATGCAAATAGATATTTATTTATTTGAGACCGAATATTTTGTATTTTAAGCTACTTTAAAAATCAAATAACGAAATTTATTATAAGTGAAACTGAATCAATTTTTAGTGGAAAGGAATGTTTGTTACATAAGTGCATTTTTCGCTTTTAACGGTGTAATTAAAAATGCGTGTTAAGTATGATTGCAAAACTTGTGGCCGTGCTTTTCGTCGCAATTACTCGAACATTTCGAAAACCGAAAACAATTTGATACTTCATTTATCACTTGACTGAACCAACAACGACGGCAATTGTTACAACACAGGTACTCGTAATGTCGAAAACTTATTATTATTAGATTTTACTTTGCGTAACATAATCTAAAACATTATTACTCTTCTCTAGGGGAACTTGAGCAACATTAGACGCCATGAATAATGAAACAGATGCCTGAATGAATTTTTAAAGATACATAACGACACAAAAACAAAACTAGTATCCTTAGTTGGCCTCTAAATTCACAAACAACATACTAAAAGCACGGTTTATTATTTTAGTCATACGTCGAATAGTTCTAGATACCATATTAAAAAGCCATTACATTATTTTTTGTCGGTATCTATTAGGTATATTGTTTACTAACTTTATGATTATATTTAAACTAAGCGCAGTTTAGTTTTTTTGTTTATAATCAGAAACATTTATGCAATTAAATATTAATCACCTAGTTATAAGTAGAATTAATTTTTTACTCTTAAATACAAAGTAATAGTAATTTAATATTACTACTCACAATAATAATACACTTAAAATGATAAAATATGTACCTAACCTGATTTCCTGAGTTTTGGGAATTATCTTTTCCCAAAATCATTAACATAAAATTCGTATTAAACAGTCGAAATTTTTTTCAAGGTAAAGAACGTATTTGCGTATTCATTTATAAAAAATATATAAATATTTCGCAAACATTAATAATGACTCACTAACTGGTTATAGAAAGTTCTTATTTAATATAAGAAAATATATTCTTACCTTTAAATAAAGTAGTTATAAACGTTAGTGTGTCGTTCTTTCGTTGTAAAAGAACTTTGGAAACAAGCGACACTTTTATGAATAAAAAATAAAGCACCCACGTTAAGCAAACTAGAAATTTCCAACTCGTCTGACTAACGACATGAACTTTACTCTTGAGTTTGGTGCCAGGTTTATTTTTTATAATCGGAAACTGGCTTGGAACTTTCCAATAATTTTAATGTACCAAAATAATATCAAGAGACGTTTTCTTAGAACTCATACTTGTATACCTACACAAAAATAAAATTAATCCAAGTATTTTGTCAATTCAAAACAAATGACACGTGAAATAATAAAAATTAAGGTAACAGTCAATATTTTTAAAAAGTAAAACAAATAAGCAATGTAATTAGTATTTACTTTATTTTACTAAATATCAATTTGTTTTATGCATATATGTTTAAAAAAATAAATATTTAATTTTTTTATTATTAAATAAATGAACATATTGACATATTTATATTATTAATTATTATTTACATCATTATAACATGGTTCGATTAAAAATAAACATATAAAATGTTTGACGAAAATCGTAACATAAAATTGCAATTTAGAAATACTTCAAAGTAATTATCAATAGATCTAATATCTATAAAGAATTGCGAACTATAAAAAACTTATGAAGAAAATGTTGTAAAGCAGTGTTCCTCAGCCGGAGATCCGCAAATGCCTCACCAAAAAACAATTTGCAATACATTTAAAAAATATATTTCACAAACTAAATTAAAATATAGATAAATTAGTTACTAAAAATTTACAAGATATTACGGGGCTGCAAACAAAACCGAAACAGATCCGATAAAGTAAAACCGATTATTTGAATCAAGCCAAAGATGTGAACTAGTTTGAACCGGTAGAATTACTCATATGCTCTGAATAGGTCTATTTTGAATGTGATGAAAAATTATTTTCAGACGACCACGTATGAAAGTAACCATAACAACACCATAAACTACTTCGGAAAGTTGAACATAACATACTGATATGTTAGGATGTATAACGTACACTTCTAACATATGAGGCGAAGTTCCACTGATTGACAACAGATGGCATTACGATGAAAGAAAATAGTAAAATAAATGAAAAGTATTTGTATTATTATTTAAATCGAAGTTTTGACAGATTTTTCAACACATTTGCACAGATAAATCTTATTTTATTAAATTAATTTACTTATTTACTAATATTCTAGCATTATTTAATATTTTGACATTACGGTTAGTACAATTGGTATCACAATACATAACCTCAAACGTCAAACGTCAACGCTTACCTACAAAAACGCATCAGCTGTCAAAGTGTAACAACATTGCTCTTGTAAACTGTTTTTAGAAATATTTTGTGGTCGTCTGAAAAATAGTGTACATAACTCGCTCGAAAGTGTGATAACTGTGCTCGTGTAATTAAATCACTCGGCGCTGCGCGCCTCCTTTTTCAATTTTACACTCGCACGTTATCTTACACTTTCGATGCTTGTTATGTAAATAACTATTATGTTTCCATTTATTTATTTTAAACTTACTAGAATAGCTAATAAGTTGTTAAAATATTAATTAAATATAAACATTTTTTATTGGAATTTGATAAAAATAATAATTTAAAATAAGATTAAAAAAACTTTTTCTTCCTAAGATTGATATGAAAAGTTGACAATTACGCTCTCATTTGTCATCGTAAAGTTGACGTTTTATGTAGAGCAACCGAAAAATAACTTTGTCGCGCGTTTCAAATGGCATGTACGAAAAAGACATTAATTGTGCACGTTTACAATAGCAACGCACGAAGAAGATATTAAATGCGCCCTTGCTTCAATAATTACAGGATAAAAACAAAACAGAAACTTGCTATATTAACAGAACGAATTTATTTTCAGTACGTTAACATTTTTTAATAATTCAAGATGCAATCGTAAAAAAATATGTATGTATCATGAGCGTAAAGTGTCTTTGTTTCTTTTACACTACTGCAACTCTCGGCTTCGGCTCGTGCAGCAATTCTTGTGCTTGAGTAACAAAGAATCATTTTACGCTCTTAATACACAAATAACTATTTTATTATCTGATGCAAAAAGAATTAAATAAATTAAATAAATAAATATATCATCACGCCTTCTACCCATTACTGGGTGTGGTACTCTACCGAAGCAGATCTCGGTAAGTGATATATTTTGCGCGTGAAGTGCGGTTACCAGTCGTCAAATCACGGCCCCCCAAAGATGTTAGTGGTGGAGGAGCCACAGGAATGGTTTTTGAAATGATGAAAATTGTTTGTCGCCTGTGGGAATCGAACCAGGATTCTCAGGATCCACAGGCCGACTTCATACCACTGAGCTAGCCACCCCAAACAAAAAAAAAAGAATTATACTTTTTAAATACTTACATAGGTATATACAGAACATAGGTACATATAAGTATGTACTTGAATATTCCAATTGGAACATTTAAAATAATTATGTGTGTATGAAAATTAAAAATAAATAATTTAACCGGAACAAAAACCAAGCTGACAACGTACCATGAACCGCGAACGAAACCGAACCAATATTTTCAGCGGTTTGCGGCCCTGAGAATTTATTTTATGTTAATAATTAAATATGAATATTTTGTTTAATATTGGTTTTAAAAATAATTACAAATTTATATTAAAGACTTTCCACGCATACCTTAGTTATAACTTGTTGAAGTATAAACTAAATATAGCAGAATTATATCAATCTTCTTACTTTTCGGGGATTGAACTTACAATTTGAGATCCGACAATTTCGACATACGTTGCACTAAACAATGTTACTAAAAAGATTAAGAAACACTAATCCAAAGAACTAAATTTAATTTTTAATATAATGAACGCTGCAGTCAGTAAATAAAACTTTATGCAAATTAGAATTCTTAGTAAAATACGTACAAGGTATAATCGTGTATTTTATTATCTCGGTTAGTGAATAATGATATAATTTTTACAGTTTGCGGTTAACACCATCAAATCACGACATGCTCGAATGACAGTATAGTGTAAGTCACGTGATACCATGTGAGTTGATTTGCCACATTAGTGCCAACTTCAGCGCGTGCTAACCTATATTTTCGAATATCAAACGATACAAAATTATTAAAAACAAACTTCATATAATAGTGGTACATCATTTAATTTTTCCTATATTTTATTTTATTCATTTTTAGCTCGTCGACTCTCACAGAGATGAGTTAAAATTATCGGTACGGTGTCTGTATCATTGGCAAAAAATTAAACAATTTTAAATAAAAAACTAGGACAGAATCCCTTAATCCTCAAATTCCTCCTGCAGTTTGCAACTGATTGAAACCAGTTTTTTACAAGTCTAGTTCCATTTGTAGATGATCGAGATAAATCAACTGTTTTCAAGTATTGCTAACTTCCATCGAAAAAATATTTCTTTATCAGGAATCCTGGATTTTCAACCGACTTGAATAATTTTTTTTACAAATCACCTTTGGACTGCAGAAATTATTTGAATTGTTTTAAATATTGCCAAGATGTTATATGTCATTCATCTGTCAGAGTCAAAAGCGTTCATGATACTCATAGATGTAAAACGCCAAAAACAGTGCACTTATAGATCTCCTTAACAACGTTTATAGGCTTCATATAAGGAGACCGTAAAAGAAAAAAAATATTACTTTATATTCTTAAATCTGTGTGTCCTCCTTCTAATCAATTAGCATCAAAAATGTAAAATTGGCAACCCTGTTTATTAGAAATAAATATTTAAAAAGTTACTGAAATATTAAAATCATAAAATGACATTAACAGATTTGTTTTTCGCCCCTAATTGAATGGCGCCCGCTTGCTCCGTCCTAGTTCCGGCTCTGACCACAAATGGGCATCTGCACTAAGCGATACTTCTATCACTAAAAACAGCTGACATTCCATCATCCAAGGAACAAAACAACAACAACGATAAGAGCATTTCCGATATAGCCACAGTGATACAGAGCACTAGAGGCGGATTTGCTGGCGAACAAAGAGCAGCTGTCCATGTATTTTTAGTCATCCGTTGCGTTAGGTCAGTACGACACGCGTACACGCGTGCTCTTTATTGAACTCACGAGGTGAACTCGTGTGCGGACTACTTCTAATTGAAAATTTGTTTTCCTTCTAGAAATAATAACTTTCCTTTATTGTTTATTCTATAGAGATATCATCAGGAATAGATTATATCTTTTAATTTTATTCTATACTACATTATACTGTACACACTACAGGTATACTCCATGTAAAATAGATAGACAACTATCAACGTCATTATTATACGTTATTGTCGTTAAATGATAATAATAAAGAATAATAACTATTCTGAGGTAGAAGATAGTTAAAAAATGCTTGTTCATTCTGTTAGTTATTTACTTTGAATAGTCTCTGTTTTACGTTCCAATGAAAGTCTACTTAAAATGCCTTACATAGTTGTAAAAGTTACTCAAAGGAATTCCATCTACATGAAATTTTATAGATCCGGCTCTGGAATGATAAAAACTTAAAATGTTTAAAAAAATGTGGTCTGTTATCAAAGCAGGCGAGGCACCAGACGCTTGATAGGAAACAAAACACTGTTTACATTTAACAATTTCCGATAACTTGTACTAATTGATTTTAATGATGAGCAGAGTACGAAAACATGGGGTCAAGTCAAGGCTGCCTAGCATCACAAATCGTGTCAAAATGATTATGTGAATGCAAGAATTGTGAGAAAAATATTAAATTTACATATTTTAGTGACTCGTCTCTTATTTATTCCGAATGATTAATTTAATTTATGTAAATATATAATGATTTTGAATAATCGAAAATTTACCTATTTATATTCAATCTTATTCGTGTCAGTATTTTTCCACGCTATTTTTAGATTTTAAGTTAATGTAATCCTCTGTATATCACTTTCAAATTTAGATATCTTCAGTAATTTATATATTCACAAATCATTATTTTATTAAGTTAAGTCAATTATTTGAACTTGTTATTAGAATTATTAAAAAGAGTTAGTTTCTGTTCTCTTGGCAAAATTATATAGAAATGCGATACTTGCGTCAAATCTATTGTCGAGAAAGTTACAGGCTGCCATTTTGCTAGCTATATTTTGTACAATAAAAAAATATTTATACATGCGAGTGACAAAATAAAATGAGGCAGTATGACATTCAATGTTTTATATACAGGCTGTTCAGAAAATGGGTAACAAACTTCAGGTAGAATGAAACTTGAGTCTATAATCCTAATGCCAACAAATTGTACGTTCCACACGAAGCCAACAAACTTGTAAATGTACGAATAGAACTGAGTGATATTATCTAAATATTTATGGAATAATATTCCTGTTTGCATTCAAGAATAATTGTGTAAAATTGCGTTGATGTAATTGATCGTTCACCAATACTTTAAACTTTTAACTTTTCTTCAGCAGTATTTTTTAAATTTTACTACATACGGCAACTTTGTACAAAATAGTTATTTATGTACCAAGAGTGAAAACGGTCGTTTCTGGCTCGTGGCATGATTATTGGCACGAGGCGCAAAGCGCCGAGGGCTAATAACATGCTCAGGGTCAGAAACGCTAATTTCACCCGTGGTACATACAATATTTTATGCACAACAAAATAACATTTAATTATATATTCAAAAGATTAAAATACGTAAATAGGTTATATGTCAAAATGATATTTTGCAGAATCAAGTATTCACAATAAACAAAAATTGCCATTTTATTTATGTATCCGTAGGAATAATTTCTTTTTGGCCCATGGGCCAACAAGAAGTGTTTAAGCTTGCTTTTTAGAGTTAAAATACATGCTTTTCGGCCCATAAAAGTGTTTTTTTATTTGAAATAAAAATAAAAATAATTTGTCTAATTTTGACGTTGGTCAGATTGATTTACATAGTTACCTGGGGCCCTATTCTTGAACTCATGCGAATAAATTCGCATACAAATTATGATTGAAACCATAGCAACAATAGTATAATCTTTGAAAATATATCAAAATTTAACATAAATGCTAATGGTTTCAATCATAATTCGTATGCGAATTTATTCGCATGAGTTCAAGAATACGAGGCCAGATAACTGCTGTAACAGTTGTTTGATTCAGTCTTGCCAACTTTACATTTCTTTTAAGTGTGGCCAACTGGCCAAAAACATTCACAGTGTGACAAATAAACTTGTGTGCTCGCGAATAAATTCTAATATATTTATATTTACAAAAGTACGAAAATACTACTTTTACAAATATATTAAGAGACAACGATTACAACAATAATTTTTTAAAAGTTTCAGTGAACGACAAATTCCAAATATTAAATGAAACACTATTGCACGTATCACTGATTGACAATCATTCACAATAAGTCTACGGATTATTCTGATAGTTTACATGCTTAAACAACTAATAGTTAGAGAGCTAGGGTACAAAATGATGTCTCATTTATTCCAGTGACAGAAATGGATTTTTTAATAGATTATTTATTTATTTATTTTGTTACTCTGCACAACAGGAAGTAAATCCCAATTACAGTACAGGGGGCCTACAGCTTATAATGGAATCCGAACCACTCAGACACAATCGTATTTTTTGGATATAAGTAGAAGTCAGTGAGATTTGAAAGCACGACCTCTTGCTTGCTAATTAAGAAACGCAAGTTTTACCTCGCTTTTATCCACTGAGCTACGATTGCCTGTATGTCATGATAACATGAAAAAAATAAAATTAGATTTGGGAACGGGTGGCAACTATAGATGGCGCCAATTTGAATGCGCAGATTTTAAGGGTGGTTGTTGATCCATACATCAGTCCACTTTCAGAGCTTCTGTCACCAATGAGCAACTAGCAATAATTTCAGCCAATAATTTTTTTGTCAGGTATTCCTCGTGAAGAAGTAGTAATATGTCACACGACACAATAAAAATTGTCTACTTTGACCGGTTTTGTCGCGCATGCGTCACCTTCCAAAACTTCTGTCTATAATTTTTATTACTATAGATGGCGTCGGTGTAAATGCGCAGATTTTAAGGGTGGTTAGTAATATGTCACACGACACCATAAAATTGCTTACTTTGACTGATTTTGTCGCGCATGCGTCACCGGTCAAAACTTCTGTCTACCATTTTGATTACTTAATTATACCAAAGTCTATGATTTAAACTGAAAATTAGCCTGTAAAAAATATGTCAACAACTACCTTTAAAATCGGTGTATTCACATCGGCGCCATCTATAGTTGCCACCCGTTCCGAAATCTAATTTTCTTTTTTTCATGTTTATCATGACATAATCTATTAAAAAAACCATTTCTGTCACTGGAAAAAAGAGACCCTAGCTCTCTAACTATAACTATTTACCAGTTACGGATTTTGTACTTCTTGAACACTAAAATACAATTTACTCGTGCTTCTAATAGTTATGTATTATTATTCGAACAAAACTATGATTTCATTCTGTTTAGTATTCAACATCGTGCTTTTGAAAATTATAAAACAATCATAAATCTAAAAAAATTTATACCTATTAGATAGCAAAGACGTCATTTTGGTGACCAAAACAAACAAATGCAATTTGTTCCTGTAGAAAAAATAAAATAAATAAATAGATCATCACGCCTTTTACCCATTACTGGGTGTGGCAATCTACCGGAGAAGATCCCGGTAAGTAATATATTTATGCGCTTGAAGTGCAGTTACCAGCCGTCGAATCATGGTCCCCAAAGATGTTAGTGGAGGGGGAGCCACAGGGGTAATTTTAATGTGGTGGAAATTGTCGGCTGTGGGAATCGAACAGAGGTTCTCAGGATTCACAGGCCGACTCAATACCACTGAACCAGCTACATCTATATCGAGTGTCGCTTCCATATGAATTTTATTTATTCTAGTATTCAACTAAAATTTTAATGAATCCAAAATATGATAAGATTCTATTAATATGTTGCTTAAAAATGTCGTCATACGAGTATTATGTGATATGGCACAGTATTCTTGAAATAACCATCCGGAATGATTCGGTACGTAGGTACATATATCTTTTGTTCTATTATTACTCTAAGTGAAAAAATGGCCACAGTTTCTGAGTTCAGAGTTCTATCCTGTAACAGAAGAGCTGCCTTGAGTCCTCGCGGTTATGGACTTTGTAATGTGTTTACACCACACTGCACTTCCTGTGTTTATTAAAATGGAGCAGGAAAAAGAGATAAAACTTCAAGTATCTAGTGTTAGATATTAAATTTTAAAAATTCTTTTATACATTTTTTAAAACGTTGTACGTGTAACTTGATAAAATATAAAGTAGCTAGGAGCTTATTTGAGTACAAATGTATGTTTGTTGATTACTGAAAGGAATTAATTAAGTCTAGAATATTCTAGAATAAGAAATTCCAAGCAAAATAATAATTCTAAAAAATATCGTAAGTACGTATTATTTTGATTATTCTAGCTAAATTCGATATTTTAATATTTTTCCTACAACTGTGCGATTTCTTAGTTATTACGTAACTATAATTGCCTTGGTTACGTATGGAAAGTAGATGAATGCCGACCAAGTGCGTTTCTGAAAGCAAAGAAACACTAGTGCGGAAAGTGCTTCATTACGCAACTGTAAAGTAAGTTTTTTTGAAAGCGATTTAAATTTCGCGCCAAGCGCGTATTTCATATTTTGGCCACAGACGCTTATGGAAGAAGAAGATGCAGTGAGCCAGCGCTAGTAAATATGCAGTAGTATATTTTGACGTTTATAAACATAAACTTAAATTGCAGTATATCTAATCTGTACACAACTAATAAAAAGAACCGAACAAAGTAAAATATATCGATAACTGGTTTTAAGTAAGTGAAATACATAATATTTATTGTGTGTGTATATTATTAACACAGTTGTTACAGTTGCTTATATTGACATAATGTAAAGTGGAAACTTTTGTATTGTCTAAAGAAACATTGATTTCTTCCGTACCTGTTCATATTATTAACAGTAATATTATTGACAACAATTTCGGAGGCTTTAGAAGTGCCAGCAGCAGGTTGATTGTCATTGTCGAAAATAGATGCAACATAGCATGATCCGGAGCTTCAATTATCTTTGGAGGTATTTATGATAAAGAAGAATCACTCACTGTACTATTCCAATCTAGACGATTTTGAAGAAATTATCTTGACGTTAGTAAAATATTTTTAAACAATGTAGAACAATGTGCAAGCAATCAACAAACAAACCATAGCAACGCCGTAAAACATCGTTCTCGTGTAATATCATTATAATTTTATAAATTTGGATAATATTTTAGTGATTTACTAAATCGCATAGTTGTAGGAAAAATGTTGTTTATAACTATTAATTGCGAAAATTATCGTTATATTTGGATCTTTTTACTTTTAATATCTTTTATAAATTATTACATTTTCCCTAAAGTGTATTTTCTATAATTATGAGTTTTGAGGGATTTTTGATAAATACTGTATTGTGATAAATATAAATAAATAAATAAATATAAATATATCATCATGCCTTTTAACCATTACTGGGTGTGGCATTCTGCCGAAGAAGATCTCGGTAAGTGATATATCTATGCGCGCAAAATGCGGTTAACAGCCGTCAAATCACAGCCCTCAAAGATGTTAGTGGTGGGAAAGCCACAGAGGTAATTTTTTTAAATAGTGAAAATGTTTTGTCGGGTTCTCAGGATCCACAGGCCGACTTGATACCACTGAGCCATTACCCAAAATTTTTGATATAGTTAACAATAATATTATTGCATACTTTGAGCAGGAACCAGCTACCAGCCACGTCCAAAGATGTCCGCTATCAAATCAGCATATTTTGGAATTCTACAAGATCCATCTAGTCTATTTCACAGCACTAACACTCATATAGTAACGTTTCTTTTATACATTACGCACAAATACGTAAAATAACACACAATCAAAGCTAATTTACGCATTTAAATATCACTAAATATTCACTGAAACATTCACAAAACACTACAGAGCCCCGCACCGAACAAACAAACGTTGAGCAAAGTTATAAAATAATTGGTAAGATATGGTTGTAACTTGTTTGGTAACGTTAAGATATATTTATTAATCATTAAAATTCAATAACCTTACCTACTAAATATAATGTACAGATTGGATAGTTCTCGGAATTCTCCGATAATAAACGAACAAATCCGATCGACGATTGTTGAAAGTCTTCGCGCGACAATATATATTTTACATTGTCAATTAGTGAAGAAAAAATATTAAACATATATATTTTTTTTCATTCTCGAAATTTATAAAACAACATTTTGAATCCGGTGGCTTAGCTATTTATTTTTTAGTAACTTTTCAAATTTATTCTATTTTGCCAACCTCAAAATATCTTTTACCAAAATTTCGCATCGATGTAAGGTACTACTTTTATTGCACAAAATCATATGAAAATTACTGCATTAACTACAATGTATTTGAATCATAGTTGTGACACTACATATATAGCCCAATTCTAAAAAAAATAGTTAATCCTGAATTTTGGATTAATCAAAATAAGCTAAACCCATATTCTCAAAAATCTAATTTAATTTTGTTACCATTTAGTGCTACACTCAGAAATGGGTAGAAGGCATGATGATATATTTAAATAAATAAATCATCACGCCTTTTACCTATTACTGGGTGTGGCACTCTGCCGTAGCAGATCTGGGTAAGTGATATATTTTGCGCGTGAAATGCGGTTACCAGCCGTAAAATCACAGCCCTCAAAGATGTTAGTGGTGGGGGATCCACAGGGGTAGTTTTTTTTTAAATGGTGAAAATTGTTTGTGTTCTATGGGAATCGAACCAGGATTCTCAGGATCCATAGGCCTACTTGATACTAAGCTAACTACCCCACATGATATATTTATTTATTGTATTTTACCATTTACTTTTTGGAAAGCGATTTGGATTGACTTTTTATAATTGAACAGTTCGTAGAACAAATTTAGTTAATTCAAAATTCAGAACTAGCTAAAACTTTTTTGAGAATCAGGCTGATAATATTAAATTATTATTTTTATCAAATAAAATCATAAAATTTATGTATCATCTGCAATGACAAATGGAAAGATCTCGAAAGGATTGTATTTCCAACTGAAACACTTCTGATCACTCTTTAGTATTTCCATGTTTACCTGGCGTTGTGCCAACTGTGGAATAAAAAGATCCCCAGAATTGTATTTCCAACTAAAACACTTCTGATCACTCTGTAGTATTTCCGCGTTTACCTGGCGTTATGCAAACTGTGGAATAAAAAGATCCCCATTATTATTGCCAACTGAAAGAGTTACTTCTTATTCCCCTGTAGTTGTAATATCAGCTTAAAACATTTATGCACAAATGGAAGTGGTACTACTTTTTTATGTAACATATGAATCATACACCATTATATTTATGTAACTGGTCTTGTCCGTAACCTACGATAGATTTTAGACGTTAGGGTTTAGGTATTTCCCTGTAGTAAAATTTACATGTAACCGCAAATGTAAAACAGTAGTTGAAATTTTAATTATTCGTTTAATTGAAGTATGCGCATAAATTACCGAAAATAAAACCTCATTATATGTTATTACGTGTAGTCAAACATACAATACAAACAATTCAAGTAATTTTCTGTTAAAACATAATTTTAAAATGCAGGAAAAACTGTGTACAATTAAATCTAGTTATATTTATCAAATTACTTCTGTATAAATGCAGAGTAAAAGCAAAAAGAAATTAATTTAAATTGTATTTTAATTATACATTTTCACAGTAAACTTCAAAGAAGAATTACTCGCAAAACTTAAAACCTCTTTTAATTTATAAAATTAATTAAAACATTGGTTGAACACATAATTTAACACATTTAACCAACACGCAAAAAAAGAAACAATAAAGAAATAAAGCACAATAATTTGTAAAATCACAACATGTATACATAAATCATGAAAAGGGAAACAAGCACAAATAATTTTTGAATGTGTGTGCTTTTATTCAAAGCCTGTATGAAACGATGTGTGCTTGAGCCGTGCCGTGTTATTACCCCGGCAGGAATAATTAGCGCAGCAACATTCTCTCGCGCGGTATTCGCAAACGACAGAAGCTTGTCGACGTTCCGTTGTCTCTAAATGAAACTTGCATTGCAGCTGCAGTTGCAAGTGGTATTCTTATGTTTCGCCCACTCCAATTTGGGACAAAAATAACATTTAGTTTGTTTTAGATTCCGGAACTACTATATAAGAAGAAAGTACTGTACTTAGCTGTAGCTGTATTAAAAAAAAAATCATTCTTAATTTGTCAAGAAAATCACGGAATCTTTTGCTTAAAGTAATTACTTTGACCTACAACTGTGCGATTTCTTTGTTATTACGTAACTATAATTGCCTTGGTTACGTATGGAAAGTAGATGAATGCAGACCAAGTGCGTTTCCGAAAGCAAAGATACACTAGTGCGGAAAGTGCTTCATTACGCAACTGTAAAAAGTTTTTTTGAAAGCAATTTAAATTTCGCGCCAAGCGCGTAATTCATATTTTGGCCACAGACGCTTATGGAAGAAGAAGATGCAGTGAGCCAGCGCTAGTAAATATGCAGTAGTATATTTTGACGTTTATAAACATAACCTTAAATTGCAGTATATCTAATCTGTACACAACTAATAAAAAGAACCGAACAAAGTAAAATATATCGATAAATGGTTTTAAGTAAGTGAAATACATAATATTTATTGTGTGTGTATATTATTAACATAGTTGTTACAGTTGCTTATATTGACATAATGTAAAATGGAAACTTTTGTATTGTCTAAAGAAACATTGATTTCTTTCGTACCTGTTTATATTATTAACAGTAATATTATTGACAACAATTTAGGAGGCTTTAGAAGTACCAGCAGCAGGTTGATTGTCATTGTCGAAAATAGATGCAACATAGCATGATCCGGAGCTTCAATTATCTTTGGAGGTATTTATGATAAAGAACAATCACTCACTGTACTATTCCAATTTAGACGATTTTGAAGAAATTATCTTGACGTTAGTAAAATATTTTTAAATAACGTAGAACAATGTGCAAGCAATCAACAAACAAACCATAGCAACGCCGTAAAACATCGTTCTCGTGTAATATTAAAATTTTATACATTTTGATAATATTTTAGTGATTTACTAAATCGCACAGTTGTAGGAAAAATGTTGTTTATAACACGTGCCGAAAAAGGTTACGTGCTCGTGCAGATTTCCGCACTCGGCAAGCCCCGTGCGTTAAATTCTGCACTTGCACGTAACGAGCCTTTTTAGGCACTTGTTATAAAAATAACTATTACGCACTGAATATGCATTGATTCACTAGTTTCATAATGCCTAACTTTACACTCTGATTTGCACGCATGAAATACTATTTTTCTTAGTTATTTATCACTATACAGAATATTGTTGCAAGAGTGTGAATTTAATTCGAAAAGTGCGATAATAGCTTTGCGCAAGTGTTGCATGTAAAAGTATATATGTATATTATACAACAAGCATGGAGTGGTAATTATTTCGCACAAGAATGGAAGTTTGCAATATATACGAATGAGAAATGGACATTTCTTACGGCGTTACAGTCTCGATTTTTGACAATTTGTCCCACGTCTCGCGGAGTTTTAAAAAGTTTTTTTAGAAAGAATATGCTTTTTACTAGTTTACAGAAAAAAATTAAAATACAATCCGTAAATATAATTTTCTTTACATTTTAAATTTTGTATATTAAATTTCTAAAGTTTACATAATTTTATATTTTTCATATGTTTACACGTGTTTATGTTAAAATATTCTGTTTTTAAAAGGTTTTTTTTTTGTGCTTTCTTTCATAATAAAATCCCGCCTCACTAAAATTAAAATCTGGTCAGCTTTATTGTATCCTTTGCTTTTTTAAGACTACGATATTATTGCTCTCCTAATTTATATTTAATTAACAAGTTTGTTCCGATTTCACTATTCCAATATGACAATTCTAAATTAGTATCCTAGCAACTTAACTACACGACAGAAACTGTATTCCATTTGCCATTTGGTTCACTTAAATCAGTTCAGATAAATTTGACATATGACTAAATGAACTGAATTAAGCAAACTGATGCACTTATTGGGGTGAATTATTTCAAAGTAAATTAGACTCTGTAATTCTAATACTGTATATACAGTCAGCGAAGTAATCCAGCTAAATAAATAAGAGATCTGGTTCAGTAAATATAAGTTAGATCTGATCCCAATGGCAAATGGAATGCACCTATTTATAACATTCGTAAGTTAATCAAGAGATAAATGTGTGTACAATGCACTATATTTCCGTACCAACAAGTATACAATGGGTAGACATTTTGACATATTTGCTTAAGATGTTTGTATTATTTTGGTATCTATTCTTTTTTTTAACGATAGTGTGGAAAGTACTTTTCGCATTCATTTGTACAAGAAAAGTAATTATTGTCTGCACACAAGTGTTGACAGAATGACATAATGGTTTTCGGTTGTCGTAAACACAAAACTGACACTGAGACAGTGCCATTCGCATCAATCTTTGATATTATTAATTAATTAATATAGAATGTATTTATGGATTACTTTACACACGTTGCTATAGGAGATGTATGATAACTTTACCGCACGTACGTTTTACGGCATGTTGTGCTGAAATAGTACTGTTCTAAGTGCGCAAAAGTTTACTTTCCTTAATGGTTTTAGAAAAAGATACTTTATGATCTCAGTGGCCGAAATTAGCGTGTCCAAAATAGAATGTCGTCTATGTAGGATGCAGGTAGCAAATATATGTGAGGTCAGGAGGAAATGTTTCCTTGTCCTCGCTGAATTATTATATCTCATATGTATGAGAACAAAGTTACTCGTAGAGTCTGTTGCTCTTGCGGTCATTTTAAACATTCTGATGATACTGTTATGATTTCAAATTGTATTCAAAGGTAAAACTAATTATTAATAGTAACAGTAATTACTTCTCTAATTATACAATTTATGTATCATTTTCCAATAAACAAGACACGTTTAATTAATTATATTTAATATTCACTTATGCCACTTTACCACTATATTGCAATTACTCAGAATAGTTATTTTTATAACAAGTGCCGAAAAAGGCTAGTTACGTGCAAGTGCAGAATTTAACGCACGAGGCTTGCCGAGAGCGGAAATCTGCACGAACATGTAACCTTTTCCGGCACGTGTTATAAACAACATTTTTCCTACAACTGTGCGATTTAGAAACTCACTAAAATATTGTCAAAATTTATAAAATCTTAATAATATTCACGAGAACGATGTTTTACGGCGTTGCTATGGTTTGTTTGTTGATTGCTTGCACATTGTTCTACGTTATTTAAAAATATTTCACTAATTTCTAAATAATTTCTTCAAAATCGTCTAGATTGGAATAGTACAGTGAGTGATTCTTCTTTATCATAAACACCTCGAAAGATAACTTAAGCTCCGGATCATGTTATGTTGCATCTATTTTCGACAATGACAATCAACCTGCTGCTGGTACTTCTAAAACCTCCGAAATTGTTGTCAATAATATTACTGTTAATAATATGAACAAGTAAGGAAGAAATCAATGTTTCTTTAGACAGTACAAAAGTTTCCACTTCAAATTATGTCAATATAAGCAACAGTAACAACTGTGTTAATAATATACACAAACAATAAATATTATGTATTTCACCTACTCTTAAAATAAAACCATTTATCGATATATTTTACTTTGTTCGGATCTTATTAATTGTGTACAGATTAGATATACTGTAATTTAAGGTTATGTTTATAAACGTCAAAATATATTATTGCATATTTACTAGCGCTGGCTCACTGCATCTTCTTCTATAAGCGTCTGTGGCCAAAATATGAATTCCACGCGCGGCGCGAAATTTTAATCGGTCTCAATACAACCTTTTTTTACAGTTGCGTAATGAATTACTTTCCGCACTAGTGTTTCTTTGCTTATAGAAACGCACTTGGTCTCCATTTGTCTACTTTCTATACGTAACCAAGGCAATAATTGTTACGTAATAACAAAGAAATCGCACAGTTGTAGAAAAAATTAATTGCATACAAATTAAATTCTATACGATACCTCTTTAGGAAATGGAACACTTACCAATGCTCCTTTACATCTTAAATTTGATATAAACTGACAATTTCGCATCAAATAATTGACAACGATGTAACCTTCATCATATGATATTTTACTTCGATTTGCTTTTATTTATTAAAATCACACATCAAGTTTTGTTGGTGCAAACATTATTTGATTATTTAAAGATAGGTACTTACCAAAATATGGAAATGAGGTTAGGAATATATAACAC
Organism: Pterostichus madidus; assembly: GCA_911728475.2. NCBI lineage: Eukaryota > Metazoa > Arthropoda > Insecta > Coleoptera > Carabidae > Pterostichus > Pterostichus madidus. Next base: position 10,283,787 of record OU452302.1, on the reverse strand, counting down.
AAATTTATAAATATTTTGAAAACTTTTAACAAGGTTTACAAATTTAAACTTTTTCTTTCTTTGCCCAAAGAAAAATATTATAAACCCGCGCACTAATATAAACTCGTAATATTAAAATGTAAAAATGATTTTCTTATTATCGTTCTCATTCTGTCAACAAAAACTTTCCAAAAAGTAGAATACACTAAAAATAAACCTTCCTCAAATATTCTTTTACGTCCGGACTGAAGTAAAGAAAGGTAAGGACTTCTTATTATTCGTGTAAATCTAAATACAAATCTTCTAATTTAAAAGGCCTATAGGTTTTACGTTTATATATGTACACCGTTTTACTTAAATAAAATTTAAAGATTAAATATTTGAGGAATTTGTAATTTACCTTTATACACAGGTGAAACGAATATTAATATAATTTGTTTAAGTAGTGTCGTCTGTATGAATAATTACTACTGACACAGTTATATTTAAAGAATTTGAATTCTTATCTTTGTTTTGCATTTGTAAACATAAATTAGTTTCATTCTTAGGAACGACAAATTTTCATATTTATTGTGACTAAGTGTGTTTAAAAACGTGTGTAATTTCATATTACTCACTGAAATATCATAATTCGTACTAGTGCTGAAAGATTATCATTTTCCAAGAATAATAATTCAGAAAATTTGAAATAGTTTTTTTATTTTGTAAAAATAAATAATTGCAACAATAGTTAATATCTATACTATGAAATGACTGTTTGACGTATTGAAGCATAAAATTGTAAATCTAAGCTTTGGTCGAGGCAAACTACATTATGATTATGAGTACGTTAAATATGTTTTACAGACGAAATGTACATAATCTTTTTTCTGCGATTGCTATGAAAATTTGTCACGCTTATATTTGTTATCGGATAGTTGATGTTTTCTGTGGAATAATTGTAAAATAATTTTGTCGCGTATTGTCGTGGAAGACAATAAAGAACTTTATCTGATACTCATTTGTAAACGTCATTTACTCAAACTATTTTTTCACTTTTAAAATGAATCTTTACATGCTATTAACTTGTAAAATTTTGACATTTCTGCTGTCAATGCGCATTGTCACAGTAATACTTACGAGATATCATTTAATAGTTATTTATGTACCAAGGGTGAAAACAGGCATTTCTGGCCTTTGCGCCTCGTGCTAATAACATGCTCTGGGTCAGAAACGCTAATTTCATCCGTGGTCCATACACTATTTTATGCACAACAAAATAACATTTAATTATATGTTCAAAAGATTAAAATATGTAAATAGGTTATATGTCAAAATGACATTTTGCAGAATCAAGTATTCACAATAAACAAAAATTGTCTTTTTATTCATGTATCCATAGAAATTATTTCTTTCTGGCCCATGGGCCAAAAAGAAGTGTTTAAGCCCGCTTTTTACGGCTAAAACACGTGCTTTTCGGCCCGGTTGTGCATAAAACAACTTTTGACACAAAGCAGATTTAATTACAATTTTTAATTTTGTTTACAAATGAGTAGCAAATAAAACATTATACAATACACGCAAGGTAATCGATTTACTGCCTCAAGGAGATTAGGCTAGTCTAATCGGTTCGTTAGTTAATTTCTCCTTTCGGTAGTAAGAACTGTTTTACCATGCTAGTAATGTAGAAACTGTAACATTATTATTATTTTTTTTATTTTTATATTGGTTTTTTGGTCAGACGAATTTGTCCAAAAAAAACCTTGATTCCTATTGTAAAAAAAAAAAATTTTAAAATTATTATTTTTTCATTCTCAAGGTAGAAAGACCCCTTAAGCTCTTAAGCCTCATTCACAACACGAAATTAGTAGTTAGTGTTAGTGGTTATGGTTAGTGGTTATAGTTAGTAGTTATAGATTAAAATACATCGTTCACAATGTCTCAAATTAATGATTTCGAATTTATGTTTCTGCCGGTAATGTAGTGCACATTTTTGAAAATTATAGATATTACAAGAAATTATAATAGATGTCACAGTTGTCAACTTCAAGTTTTGACAAATAGTTACAGTTTTGTTTGTTTGAGTTCTGATATTTTGTCTGTAGTTCTGATTTGATAGAACTGGTTTTCTTCTACTATTTTATTTAAAAATTGGTCCTACAAGTTCTAACAATAAATCAAATTGAGCTCTGGTCATTCTGGTGTAATTAAAGAACATGTCTTCATCATATGACCTCATTTCTTGAATCAAATTATCCCAGTCTCCCTGATTTGTTCGGTTTTGGTTGATTGGGCGAACCCACCATCTTGTATTTGTTTTTTTATTTCTTTTCATTTGCACAATTAAAGTTGCAAGTAACAACTTTTTTATTGTGCTTCGATTCATTTTCGTTACATAAAATTCAAACTGAGAAAACCAACTGTCACTTTACTCCTCGTTTTTGATTGGCTGTGCCGTTAACCACTAACTAAAAGTTTGAAGTTTACAAACTTCTACGCTAACCACGATTAGCGTAGACCTGCGCTGGGCTAAGTTCGTTGTTGTGAACGCTACTAGAGGAATACATATGTCAAACTTCTAACGCTAACCATAACTACTAACACTAACCACTAATTTCGTGTTGTGAATGGGGCTTTAATATACAACTAACTATTATCTGTTCAACGCACTACGAATATTTAAAAAAAATTTGAATTACTAATTTTATTTTCAAAATAATTTTGACCTATAACTATGATATTGCATTCTTGGAAAAAATCGCTTAAATAAATGTAAACTTTTATTAGCAACAATTAAATTAGGTACTGCTAAACATTTTGAGTCCATACAGGTAAAATTATTATCAAATAGTCAATTAGCAAAACGAATTTTATTTGAAATCACTAATATATCACTGTAAAATATTTCCGAAGTTAATCAAATTATAAATATCGCACAAAAGGTTAAATTGAGGCAAAAATAACCAGTTCAGTAATTACGAAAACAAACGTCATAAATTTCTGTTAAAATCAATTTAGCATTGGAAACACATGGACAACAGTGTCACGCTCGCACGTATGTCGGTGATAATTACGTTAAATCAGAGGCAGCCATGTCACTGACACGAGCGTTCTGCATTCAGTGTCAATACACGACACCCAAGAACACGATGAACGGATGTGGATAGCGCTAAACAGATGGCCTTGACATTTCTCTTGTTTATCTACTTGCAAAATAATAAAATATATATTTTGTTTCCTTCTCAGATCACTTTTAGACTTCCAGTGGGAATTAGTGGTGAAGAGTTTAGCAAGAAACCTTTCCGTATAATCTGGCGCGAATTTTGAATTATTTTTTTGTATTCTAATTTAAATAAAAAATAAATATATCATCACGCATTCTACCCATTATTGGGTGTGGCACTCTGCCGAAGCAGATCTCGGTAAGTGATATATTTTGCACGTGAAGTGCGATTACCAGTCGTCAAATCACGGCCCCCAAAGATGTTAGTGGTGGAGGAGCCACAGGGGTAGTTTTTAAAATTATGAAAATTGTTTGTCACCTGTGGGAATCTAACCAGGGTTAACAGAATCCACAGGCCGACTTCACACCACTGAGCTAGCCACTCCATTTATTATTCTAATTTAAATGATATAATAATGGTAATGCTTGTTTACCTGTCTATTTAAGTAACTGGAATGTTAGGCCTTCAAAATCCAGAAAGTGGTAAGAAATACACAGAAAAAACAATTGATCTATGTATTCATCGATTGATGAATACATAGATCAATTATTTTTTCTGTGTATTTCTTACCACTTTCTGGATTTTGAAGGCCTAACATTCCAATTACATAAACATATTATTAAGGATCCTATATAACCTCAAAACTGTCTATTTAATGTCGGCGGGATTAAATTGGACATTTAATCCCACAGGGATTCAAAGTGACACTTCATTTCTCGAAAAGGAAGGATAAAGTACTCTCGCAAATGCGAAAAATTATTTTCATAACTTATTACATTTTATTTTTAATTAATTTTTATGCATATATATATATTTTGAAAATAAATGGGTGCTATTTTGAAATGGTTGAAGAAAAATTATAAAATAAATATATAAATATATAATCATCCTTTTTACCCATTACTGGATGTGGAATGTCGTAGAATATCTCTATAAGTGATATATTTAAATACGTGAAGTGCGGTTACAAGCCGTTAAATCACAGCCCCCAAAAATGTTAGTTGTGAGGAAGCCACAAGTGTAATTTTTACTGTGGTGAAAATTGATTGTAGCCCGTGGGTATCGAACCCAGGTCCTCAAATACACAGTTTGACTCGATACAATTGAACCACCAATCCCCTAATAAAAATTATTATATTTTGATACCGTTGTGAAGCTAATTTTATATGAATTGTAAAAATATAAATAAATATATCATCACGCCTTCTACCCATTACTGAGTGTGGCTCTCTGCCGAAGCAGATCTCGGTAAGTGATATATTTTTGCGCGTGAAGTGCGGTTACCAGTCGTCAAATCACGGCCCCCAAAGATGTTAGTAGTGGAGGAGCCACAGGGGTAGTAGTTTTGGAATTATGAAAATTGTTTGTCGCCTGTGGGAATCGAACCAAGGTTTTTTTAGGATCGACAGGCCGACTTCATACCACTGAGCTAGCCACCCCATAAATTATAAAAATAAAATATAAAAATTCCGATTTCCTGTTTTAGATTTACAATTGCATACATTTTCGTTAAAACCGGAAGTCATACAAAATTCTTACTACAAACATGAACCTTTTTCTCTAGTTTATGATATCTCTTTTCTTATTAATATTTTTTTCAAAGTAAACAAAAAATTCTTAACGCCGGCTTTCGGCAGTATGACAACTTAGAAAAAATACTTCCTAATTAAATTAATTTATATATTATTTATCCGATGAAAATATATTTAAAGTATAATAATATAACTCAAACGTAAATCCAGAAATGATTAACATAAACGACTTGATAATATATGAAAAATCCTAAGAGGAAAATTTTGGGAAACAGAGACCGAATTAGAAAATGAATTATTGAAATATGACTACTGCTCGTTCCAGTTTAATTTAAATTGTAATTTTAGTTCCGTAAATTTTTGGTAATTTTTTCCTTTCATGTGTTGGTATGAAATATGAACGCAGTCGACGTTTATTAATTAGAAAAGCTTAACCGTATTCTGTTAATATAATTGATGCGATATAAATCCTGCAGATATATCACGTCCTGTTTGTCTAAATCCTTTTTTTACTCTTCCTAAAATGAAATCTTTCATCTCACACTATTTTCAGTAAAATTTAATCTTTTAAGAGCATTCTTTACTTTTAATTTTCATTTTGTTATGCAATTACCTTAATTAAAGTATTTAATTGTTTCGCTTGAATTTAAAAAAAGTTTATATTATCATTATTCATTACATGAAATGTAATTTATATAAAATAACTTCATACTAATTATATTTTGTTTGTTTAGATTTTTTATTCAAAAACCAGACGTAATTTTTTTATATGTAGGAAAAACATTAAATTTGGGATCTTTTTCTTGTTTATCTCACGGAACAAAGAATTATTTTAACGATATAAACAATTTTTATTTCTTAGTAAGAACATTAATTATTATTATACAATAACCGTATTAAATTAAAATTAGTACTATATAAAATAAAGCAAGTAAATATAAAAAAAAATTAGAAAGGAAAAATGTATATTACCTTCAGTAAATCCTCATTTAAACTATATTAAACACATTTAAAGACATGATACTTTGTCTATTTAAGAAATTTCTATGTAACTCGATACTTACGAATAATTACGTACATTATTTTTATGTAAAGTAAGTATTAAAATAATATCTTACTCATCTATAAAGAAAAATTTGCAAGTTACATGATTCAGCCGAATGTCCTGTTATTCAAAGTTAAAGTAGTGGACTTTGGCTCAAGCTGATGGCGATTCCGCGAAATCAGCTGGCACCAATCAGTTGCCGTGGGCTTGGCAGACAGCTGAAGTACGTGCTAACTCCAATTCTGAGAATTCGAGTACCTTCTAAGATATTAGATAACTATAAATATACAGTATAAAAATAAAACCACACTACCAGAAATCTCGGAAACCATAACAGCTGTTATAGAAACATCTGTTTGCATAATAGTAAATACTAGAAGTTCACGGAATTCCCGAAATTTTCATAATATTATTTATTGAATATATTTTCGATGGGAGTTCCGAGAAGTACTTATTGTAATGAATTTCTGACGAGAATTTGATTCATTCTTGCGTTTTAAAGTTTGATGAACTTAAATTATTAATGAAATATTATGAATAACAATACGTCATATTCCCTCACAGAAAGTAGTGCCCTGTCTCACATCAGTTGACCCGAATCTTATTTTTTCGTTTGATGTTTTATTTTGCAGTTTTATTTCTCGTGTAGTATGTAAGGTAATTCAATGAAATTTTAATGAGACATATACTATTATGTTGTTAATACACAGATAAAATTTGAAGTCAATCGATGCATACATCTTGGAATGACAGCCATTGAAAGAAGAAGTAAACATTGCTATATTAACTAAAACTTTTTCGTTTTATTCAAAAACTGTATAATAATAAAGTTTGTTTTAAATAATAAGTAACTTCTATTTCATTCTTCAAGCTGCCTACAAGATAAAAATCATGACAGGCCATTAGCATATACAAATAGTTTTTTCGTAAAAAAAAAATAATTGCTGGTTATACTGATATACATTTTGTGTCTAAGATATATTTAAAGTTAAATTTAGTTAAAAATGTTGAAAATTAATTGTAGAATTTAGTAAATGTCAGATACCTGCGTTTTTAGTATTATTTAAATTTTAAACAAAAAATAAGTTTCGGGTAAACTGAAGTGAGATAGGGCTCGTATATATACATATCTTCACGCTATATCCCAACAAATGGGGTAGCACGAACCCTAAAATCACTCATAAAACATTCACTCATCACACTTATCAAACAATCAACCCTCGTCAAACATTATCATCCCAACACACCACCCTCACTTCAACCACATTCATAGATCACTCCATATAAACTCATTCATTAATTACACTCGAAATCATCATGCAATATCCGCTGTGAGAAAATATTTTTCTACGACCATTTAGAAACAGTTGAAAAATAATTTTATCCACAACTCATATATAATGAAGACATTATTACACTGATTTCAGTTGAATTATATGGCTCATAAAACACTAGTGTTTTATATTCCATAAAACACTGTAAACAGCTTGTTACTTAGCAACCACTTCATGATGTACCGTATTTTGAGAAACTATATAACTGAATCAACGTTAAACGTTACGACCAATCTTCTTCGATACCTATAATTATGAATTGTGGATAAAATTTTGTATTACACTCGTGTTTTATTGGTATATAAAACACTTAAGAATATTAAACACTCGACCTTCGGTCTCGTGTTTACACTTTTCTTGCGTGTTTTATATACCTAATAAAACACTAGTATAATAAATAACTATAAAATCAGTTTTGACTAGTTTTCTGCTTAGAAATTCGGGTGACAGTTTTCATGTATTCATGGATACGATGATACCCTCTTACATTGCAGTTTGGCGAGCGGTAAAATCTTATTGCCGCTTAGCAAGCGACAAACGTCAGCTTTCTGCTTTCAATTGATAGGTGGAAATGTCTATTTTCTGCTCAGTCGTAGAAAAGCAAACAATGACGTTGCAACCTTCAAATGAAATAGTTTACATTGCTGTCAGAAATACAATTTTATATTGTCTAATTTAAGATATATTACTGAATTCAAATTTAAGGTCATGCGCATAAATGCATCTGAAGTTGGCACCTGAACAAAATATTGTTATTTTGAATGAAACATTTCGCGTATTTGCGACAAGAGTGACGTGACTAAAAATTTGGTATTTTAGAGTTTTTGATATGAAAGAAATAAAAGACTAAAATTGGTCTTCAAGTATAAGCAGAAACAGGTTTTACACACACCAACTGACATAATTACAAAATTGTATACGCAGATTTGCATATTGGGCCTTTACAGATTTTTAGTAACTGTAACATTCATTTATTACTGATGTTCAAATAAATATAACTTTTCTGAACAAAATGGAACCTCATGAAAAAGAGCCCACAAGAAGCTGTTGGAACCTCAAAATTTAAATTTTTACAATGGGATGGCTAGCTCAGTGGTATGGAGTCGGCCTGTGGATCCTGAGGTCCCTGGTTCGATTCCCACAGGCGACAAATTTTCATAATTTGAAAAAGCTATTCCTGTGGCTCCTCCACCACTAACATGTTTGGGGGCCGTGATTTGACGACTGGTAACCGCACTTCACGCGCAAAATATATCACTTACCGAGATCTACTTCAGCAGAGTGCCACACCCAGTAATGGGTAGAAGGCGTGATGATATATTTATTTTTTTATTTACAATTTTTCTCGAGAAAATATTATTGTAAGTTGACATCCATTTAATAACTAAATATAGTGAATTTTATTAGTCATGTGATATCTAGGGAAATCAGTGTTTTCAAATTAAGATCATAAGCCCGAAATCCCATACCCTACCTACCTATTAAGCACAATTATTTTTGAACAAATAGAGGCATAACTAAAAATATCAAAATTTGAATTGTTTGAAAATGAATCAATGAAATGAAAGCTATTCTGATTATATTCCCCTAGTGAAATTAATACATGTTAATTCTTCCTTGGTTACCAATAAAATAAATGCAATATTTATAAATGTCAATTGAAAACGTCTATCGAAATGTCAAATTCTCGATTGGGAACTAATTGCTTCTAAACAAGAAATTTTTATAAAAATGGAAGAAAATGTTCCAAAAAATACCAAAAAAAATAAGACTATGCTTGGAAAATGCTGACGCAATATATAACTCGTACTATGATAATTGTCAGTGATAATATAACAGGAGAGTGAGAATAAATTAAAAATAGTTTGACAGATCTTTCGAAAACATGTTGCCAGGCAATAGTCACGAAAGCCCGTAGAGCTTACGTGACTATTACCAAATGGCAACAAGTTTGAGAAAGATACTGGAGAATTGTTTTCTAATTTATCGAACTCTCTCATACAACGCATTACATTTTTTTATTAATAAAATACATAGTAATAATAAATTTTCAGTAACAAGAGATTGAGAATAAATTGAAAATAATTTGACAGATCTTTCGAAAACATGTTGCCAGGCAATAGTCACGAAAGCCCTTAGGGCTTATGTGACTATTACCAAATGGCAACAAGTTTGAGAAAGATACTGGAGAATTATTTTCTAATCTATCGAACTCTCGAGTTATATTTAATTAGATAATTTTTTGACTTAGCTGTTGAGGGCGATTCATCCAACTTAAAAGATTATGTATGAACTGGGTCCATTTCGATTGATTACTTATAAGTTTATTCTTGGAAGTTATTTCCAAAATTTCTTCGTGTATTTCCGTATATGAAATGCAACTAAATCTATTTTTTTCAAACAAAAGCACCTACAGAGATTATTCCCGGGAATAATCACAAGAGCATTATTTTCAGTATAATAATGACAGGATTGGTTAAAACGCAGACAGGTGATATACAATGAAGCATTTCATTGGTTTTGAGAAAAAATCAAAAAATAATCAGATAATATTTTGATATGAATTTAAATACGTTGTTATGGACTCGCTATTTTTCCATTTTCATAAGATAATTCGTGTCAAAATATTATCGGCAATTATCATTATCATATTAGTTATTATTTGTATGTCGTAAAGTGAACACTAGTAAGGCCGATATTTCAAATATCTGGAACAATTCTACAATTTTAAAAAAACAAATTTATCTGAAGCTACTTAAAAATTCATAAAATAGAAGTTTGCATCTTATACCATAGTTTTTCCCTAAACTTTACATTGCGTTCAATCTATAATCTGTCATGGTACATAAACATTCATCAAATATAAATTTGCATGTAACTCTTTCATTTATTTATCGTTAAACTTAATTTCAACAAGTTTACAAGCATTACACATCATCACTACACCACACCAACTACATCTTGTCAACAAACTTAAAATGCGTAAATGCAAATTGAACATTTCCCACCGATCGACATTGAAGAATTCATCAACATGTTCTTATTACATGAGTCATCAGTTGCACGTTGCGAATGTTACTCGCGTTCTAGAAGCAGAAGCACGCGTATCGATTACTCATTACCAGCGAGGCTTTCAGCATTCACGTTCACGGTGAACGTAGAACGCGAACGTGGAGCGTGACGCGTGGAGCGCTACACCTGAGGCAGCAGCAGCAGCGGCGGCAACGGCTTGTCAAGTCGCGCGGCGCAATATTTACACAACCTGTAGTCGTTGTCGTACGCTGGAGTTTAGAGCTGCCGATGAGCCGATCTGAGTGCTGTTGGGAAGAGGATTTAAGGGTATAAGGAGTTGACGATGCCAGAAAAAGTAGAAATTAGGATATTGGGTATATATATATATATATATATATATATATATATATATATATATATATATATATATATATATATATATATATATAATTGGATTTCGTTGTAAGGGCTGCGGAACGATTTTATATTAGTGGGAGATCAAAGTATCAATTAAATATAATTATTTTATCATGTATTTTCCTTCCAGTTTTTATCTAAACAAAATACAGTTATATTTCCAACCGTATTCAAAATAAACTAAATGATATTTTCGTATAAGGAATGGCTCAGTGGTATAGAGTAGGTCTGTGATTCCTAAGAACCCTGGTTCGACTCCCACATTTTTGGGGGCCGTGATTTGACGGCTGGTAACCACACGTCTCGCGCATAAATATATCACTTACCGAGATCTGCTTCGGCAAAGTACCACACCCAGTTATAGGTCAAATTAAACTAAATCATATTTTCGTATGAGGAATGGCTCAGTGGTATCGAGTCGACCTGTGAATCCTAAGAACCCTTGTTCGAACCCCACAGCCGACAAACATTTACAACAATTTAAAATTACTACTGGTGCTCCCCCACCACTATATCTTTGGGGGCCGTGATTTGACGGCTGGTAACTGCACGTCTCGCGCATAAATATATCACTTACCGAGATCTGCTTCGGCAAAGTACCACACCCAGTTATAGGTTAAATTAAACTAAATATTTTCGTATGAGGAATGGCTCAGTGGTATCGAGTCGACCTGTGAATCCTAAGAACCCTGGTTCGAACCCCACAGCCGACAAACATTTACAACAATTTAAAATTACTCCTGGTTCTCCCCCACCAATAACATCTTTGGGGGCCGTGATTTGACGGCTGGTAACCGGACGTCACGCGCTTAAATATACCAGTTACCGAGATCTGCCACACCAACTTATGGGTAAAAGGCGTGATGATATATTTATTATTAATTTATATTCTCAAAAAAAAAATCAAATAAACATAATTTGATTCGTTTTCAAAAAGTGTTTGAGATTAACGTATTAAAATCGAATTAGAATAAGATTAGATAATCCAAAATTAAAGATTAGCTAAAAAAATATTTTAAAAAAATTCGCTAAATTAAGTACTACTGATTTGATAGTTATTTCAAATGTATTGTAATACGGTTGTTGATTTTTCGAATATTCGAGACTTCGATTGTTCGGATTTATTGAACCTTCGAATTTAGATTGGAACTTTCGAATTTTTGTATTTTTGAATATTCCGAATTTTCGAATTATTCGAATTGTGAATCTGGATCCTAACATGAACACGACATGTTGATATGAATTATTTTCAGAATAAACTCATGTGCAGAGTTTTGTATTAATTCGTAAGTAATTATTATTAATGATTATTATTTGCCATGTTAATTCAATTTAGACTTAAAATTTCGTTACACTGTCATAAACGTTTTAATTAAGACGTTTTTATATCCTTTTTATTGTCATTTTAAAACGTTTTATACTAAAAGTCCATAGCATTTAGATCCGGTAAGAGAATAGATGGCTTAATTAAGACGCCTAACCTTGCAGAGCTTTTGCAGGATACTTCGCAGAGTTTATTATTTAGAAAATCAAACTTCGTTGGAAATCCACGACCCTAATTGTTAATTACATTATAATTGTAAACTTCAGAAATAGTCATTTAGTTGATATAGTATAATAGTAAAATAATTTGGAGTGTTTACATTGTTAAAAATAACTATCAAACCAATGTTACTAAAAATATTTACTTCAGATAAATAAAATTAAATTTTGCGTATTTAAAAACAAAATCTTTTTTTTCTTTATCAATATATCATATGTTTTACTCCGCAAGGATAAAATTCTATTGTCACAAATCGTCCACATATGTCAGATTTTAATAAAAATTGTTCCTTTTTTACTTGCCCAATTTCAGCAACAACAAAAAAATATGGGTATAAAATTTTCAAACAACAGCTACGCTGTAAGTTACTATGACCGATAAACAAACCATTTTTACCACTTATATAAAGAAAATAGAGAAAAATTTGTAAATACATGTTTATCAACATTCCAATTTGTTACAGAAATTCAACTACGTTCACAGAACGCAAAAGTATCTACGTTTATGGATGGAATCTGACAAATAAATGGTCAGTGCATATTTCAAGTGTTCGTGTTTGTAGAGAATGCTGCACCAAATATCTGCGAAAGTACATCTCTGTCCCAACGTTCAGCGAACGCTAAAACGCCATAATGATGGGAACTGTTTGTGCTCGCACTATTTGACAACGTCTTCAAAAATAGTTTGCGCAAATATCCAGCGCGTGAATGATACTGCCGCCGCTGCTGCCGCTCCCGTCCGCGTGGCGGACGAATTAGCATAAGATCTGTCGACAGTCAGAGTGGATGTGGATGCTATGGTAATTGAACGAAACACGTGGATTTTACACAAGTATAGCGTTTATGCTAATTAGTAATCACCAAGCACACGGATTCTGTAACTTCACTTTGAGTATTATAAAACTTTCTCAACAATTAGTGGATCATTTGTACGCAAATTATCCTTCTGTTCGCTGACAGAATCGACCAGGTACGAATGTAAAATATTATCCAAGTTCGGGGAGACTTAATTGCTAAAGAGATCAGTAGTTTCTTTATATTATCTTTACTTCCTGCATAAATTAAATGGAATATTGCCTCACGACTTTAAACAACCAATAGCGTTTCATTATTTTATCATGTTGTCATGGAAATGAATGAATTAATAAGGCGTATTCCATTTGACATTTGAATCAGATCTAACTTACATTTACTGATCCAGATCACTTATTTATTTCGCTAAATTACTTCGCTTCGTTTATTTTCAGTACTAAAATTGCTGATTTTAATTTACTTTGAAGTAATTCACCCCAATAAATGCATAAGTTTGCTTAATTCAGTTCATTTATTCATGTTGTCTAATTTATCTGAATTGATTTAAGTGAACCAAGTGGCAAATGGAATACAGCTATAAGTGATAATTTTTATTATTATTAACTGTATTTCATTTGCCACTTGGATCACTTAAATCAGTTCAGATAAATTAGACAACATGATTAAATGAACTGAATTAAACAAACTAGTGCACTTATTGGGTTGAAATACTTGAAAGTAAATTAGTATCAGTAATTCTAGTACACGAAATAAAGTCAAGGAAGTAACCCAGCGAAATAAATAAGTGATCTGGTTCAGTAAATGTAAGTTAGATCTGATCCAAATGACAAACGGAATACGTCTATTATTAGCTGTAATTTGCCACTTTGTTCACTTAAATCAGTTCAGATATATTCGACACATGACTAAATGAACTGAATTAAGTAAACTGATGCACTTATTGGAGTGAACTAGTTCAAAGTAAATTAAAAACTGTAATTCTAGTACAGGAAATAAAGTCAGGGAAGTAATCCAGCGAAATAAATAAGTGATCTGGTTCAGTAAATGTAAGTTAGATCTGATCCAAATGACAAATGGAATACGCCTATTATTAATAAAACTGTATCACTTCAGATAAATGAACTAAATTAAGCAAAATAATACACATTGAGGTTAATTACTTCAAAAGTATTTGGGATATGTAATTCTAAATAAATAAATAAATATATATATATATATATATATATATATATATATATATATATATATATATATAATCACGCCTTTTACCCATAACTGGGTGTGGCACTCTACCAAAGCAGATCTCGGTAAGGGATATATTTATACACGTGAAATACGGTTGCCAGCCGTCAAATCACGGCCCCCAAAAATGTTAGTGGGGGGGGGGAGCTACAGGGATAATGTTTTTAATTGGCGAAAATGTTTGTCGGCTGTGGGGATCGAACCAGAGTTCTTAGGATCCACAAGGCGACTTGATACCACTGAACCATTAAAATTAAATTTAGATCTGATCCAAATGGCAAATTGAAGGCATATTCTTTTCGCCATTTGGATCAGATCTAACTTATATTTACTGAACCAGATCACTTATTTATTTCGCTGGATTTCTTCGCTGAGTTTATTTCCAGTACTAGAATTACTGATCCTAATTTACTTTCAAGTAATTCACCCCAATAAGTTTACTTAATTCAGTTCATTTAGTCATTTATGGTGTATTCCATTTGCTACTTGGTTCATTTAAATCAGTTCAGATAAATTTGACAACATGACTAAATTACTGAACTAAGCATATTGACGCACTTATTGGAGTATACACTACTTTCTCTAAATGGCTAATGGAACTCGCCTGTTGTCTAATTTATCTGAACTGATTAAAATGAACCAAGTACCAATACCAAATGGAATACAACTTAAATACGTCTAAAATTGACAGTTTTAGTTACCTTGCAACTAGGTTGTCTGACATTATGAACAAATGAATATATTATTATAAACGTGTCAAAATTATTAATTTTGTAAACTTCTTGATTGTTTTCGTGGTGCAAGATGTGATACCAACTTCTTTTCTAAATCTTCAATAGTCTGAAATGCATATTAAAAAAATTGTTTGTCAAATGATAATTAAATGCATTTATGGAGCCATGCATTGTCTTCATGAATAAATTTTCCATTTCGCGAAAAATGCATCCTTGATGTAATATTTACGATTACTAGCAAATGGATAATGCAAAAGAATAGCAGTAAAATAGTCGTAAAATTTTAATACCAGCATAGTTTTAGGAAATGCGAAATTGGTTAGCATACATCTGCCCTCAAATAAAGGTGTATCTCCTAACATTTATTTAACGAGTAAAACAAACACTTCCTGCATTTTGGTTCTGAATGCAATTCAACTCTAAAAGAGTCGTATTTATAAATTTATAACGAATATATTTTTCAGATTCAATGAATAATAGAACGAAGGGATGAGTACTTGGCTTCATTTATATTTTTACTGCTGTAATAAATAGACTAATAAGTAGAAATTTTGCAGAAACAAATAATCAACAAGAATTCATATTTCGTTATTTTGCAATTTATTAAAGAAAATGGAAGAAAATTAATTTTAATATGACGGGTGCCTGACATTTCCGTCCTTGACGTGATCATCTATCTTTGTCTTTTCGAATAATGCAAAAGAGATGAACATATAAACAGTGGCGTACCTAGAGGGGGGCGGTGGGTGCAATCCGCATCGGGCGGCACATATTTTGGGGCGGCATTTTTTATATTTAGTTGTAAAAAAAACAACTTGTTCACTTCATAAGTTTACTATTCGATTTCTACGAATTATGAATTACTATATGATTTCGAATATTTTTCTTCATCGTCAAGTCAATGTAGGGTTGAAAATATTAACTCGAAAAAATTCTTTATTACTGCCTAATTTAAATATGCCATTCAATGGCAAAAAAGTTCTCCACCTATAGTTTGTCTCAATTACAATTATTTATTTATGTTTATTAATTTAATGGGGTAATGGCTCAGTGGTTTCGAGTTGGCAAGTGGATCCTGAGGACCCCGGTTCGATTCCCATAGCCCACAAACAATTTTCACCAAATTAAAATTACCCCTGTGGCTCCCCCACTACTAACATCTTTGAGGGACGTGATTTGCCGGCTGGTAACTGTACTTCACGTACATAAATATATCACTTACCGAGATCTGCTTCGGCAGAGTGCCACACCCAGTAATGGGTAAAAGTCGTGATGATATATTTATATTATATTTACTTTTTTAATTTATAAAAACCTTCATTTTATTGTCTTAGAAAGGGCGGCAAATTGGAGACCGCCCTGGGCGGCAAAAGTTATAGGTACGCCACTGCATATAAGACAGAGGTAATATGAAACCATTAATGAACAAGCATGAATGTGACAAAGATAGACATACATAATGTCTGTTTATTATTAGCAGAGCTGGGCAGTAGCTAGCTACTTTTGTAGCTTAGCTACTAGCTTAGCTACATTTACCTTAGCTGTAGCTGTAGCTTAGCTAACTGTGAAAAAATATAGCTGTAACTTGTAGCTAGCTACTTTTTTTCTATTAGCTTAAAAATAACAACTGAAGCTACTTTTAAAGCTACTTTTTGTAGCTTAAAGCTACTTTTTAAGCAGAAGGTCAACAAAGTACGCATGCGTACAAGCTAAACCCACACAAAATAATTATTTCTTACCGGTTCTAACTGGCAAAAATACACAGTAGGTGCCAGATGGTATTTGCCATTTTTGATATTTATGTACATAATAGTAAATTAACAGTCATTATAACAAAAGACTGATCATATGACAATGGCAAATTTAATTATTTTACAATAATTTAAAAAAATTGCTTTAAAATTTAACAGCTACTTTAACGAAAGCTTTTAGCTGTAGCTTAGCTATATTTTACAAAATATAGCTTATAGCTGTAGCTTAGCTACTTTTTTAAAAAATAGCTGTAGCTGTAGCTTAGCTACTTTTTTTAAGTAGCTTGCCCAGCTCTGATTATTAGTTCAAAAACTGATGACGTGTCAATCACCACAGAGCGAACAAACTTTACATAAAAAGTAGTCGATCGAAAGATATGTAGGAGTTTAAAAATATGGAAATATTTCCAAAACAATTCAAAATATAAATTTATATTAAAACGAAAGTATTGTGAAATGTAAATTATCGAACTAAAGGCCAGTTTTTCAATCACCGGTTTACTCTCGATTAATCATGACTAACATTAATCGGTAATTAAAAAACTGGCCCTTATAGTTAACCTACAATTTTATTTCTTACTGTGATATTGTAATAACAATTTTAATTAATTTTAGTACAAACTGTTTAATTCTTTTACAATTTATATTAATGAAGCATAAGAGCAACGTATTAAAACATCGTAGAATTGTTTATATTAATGAACGTATTAAACATCGTAGAATTGGATCTAAAGTGAAAAAATTGCAAAAATACACGGCGATGTGACCTTTGAAGAACTAGCGATAACTACAAAATTAAACTCCAACGTTATTCTGTTTTGTGAATAACTCTAGTATCAATAATTTTAGTCAGAAATAAAAATGGAGTTAGCTAACCCTAAATTTAATCTTCTTTATTTATATACCCAAGCTACATAAATAGTAATAAATATGGAAAAAACATGTTTATTTTTATTTTGGAATATATTAAAAGCACCTTTAAATAGAAAAGTGAATTATTTATGTTTCAGTTTGACTTAAACAAACAATTAATCAAGGTTGAACATTAAGCAAATTTTAAATTAATATTTCTCATTAATTATGATTGGTTATTAATATTAAACAGATTAATTACTAATCATTATAATGCTCTGCTACTATTGTTATAGGAACCTGCGCATTAATTTTTATTTGTTTTATTTTTATATTTAATTAATTAAACAAAAAAATATAATTTACTTTAATATGTTTTACTTGGCTACGTAATATTAGAAAATGAAATTATTGCGTGTGTCATTTTAAATATAATTAGGTACTATTGTACATAAAATTATTTATAATGAGGTAAACAGGTATTCACTGTTACTTATTGACGCAAAAATAACTTCTTACTATAGGAAGGTTACTAAATGAACTCAGACGGAACGTAGTAAACATCAACATACGATATGTAAAAGAAACTTTTTAGATTTGATCATAACTCATTCTAATTTAATGTATAATTACGACAATGAAAATGTCATAAAATGTAATCTATTATGTTGTACAAAATCTTTTGTTTACGGATTCGAGTTGTTGACTCGTATAGGTATATAAAATTATCGGAAATGTAATTAAATATTATCACATTCATATTTAATTATCAAAAATATCAGGTCATGAACAATGCGACCATAAAAATGTAATTAAAAATGAATTTCATTGTTTTAAAAATTAATTTGTGTATCGTTTATTTTGGTCTGAATTTGTAACAAAAATGTACAGGGAAATAATTATTATTGTAAACATGATTTTAAAAATAGTTGTATTATGTCATGCAATATGAATAATTAAAGTTGGAAAATCCGATTTCCTTTAAAAATCACGCGGCCTCACAATCACAATATGCAATAATAATAACTGCATTATAAAATATTTTCTAACCTTAAACCTTACTACACTTTGTGTAAACACCGACTTTAAATGTGTAAACAACTTTATTATATTAACATACAATACAGTGACGTGCGCAAAATATTCCAAAAGGAGCATAGAAATAAGTATATATTTTTTTTGTTGAAGGACATGCTTTAGAATAGAATTTAAACACGAAATTTAAAAGAACTAATATTTTAATTGTCGTAGAGGTAAATTAATTTCGCTTTGAATTTTAATTACTCTGGCTTATGCTAGCAATCAAAACACTGATAAAGTATTATACCAATATTTTTTAATTTAAAAATAAATATTTATAACGTTTATGCACAATTTAAAGGACTAACACATTTAAGATCGAAACTAAAAAGTTGAACAAATTGTCAGTTTGAGGCGGGTGACGTGTGAACACGTCAAGCTTTGCTGGTATTTGATATTCGGTCAGTTTTTCTCGAATGGTATAATTTTGTAAATAAAAAATACAATCAGAATTAATCATGGGAGATAAAGAGCCAGGCCCTTCCATTAAAAAAAGCAAATTACCTCAAAACGTGTTTATACAGGCCTTTTATCGAATGATGCAATCGAAAAGCTTTTTTACGATTCAGGTGATGATGAAAAAAATACCTCTATGCGTAGATCCTTGTATCGGCGAGTTTCATAAAAATATATAGATTTATAATTGATTTGGTTTGTAATTATAAAATATTTCTTTAGTTTTCGTTCATTTAATTAATGTAATTTTGATTTGTAACATTAAAATTTAAAGAATATTTATAAATAAATAAATAAATAAGTATATAATCATGCCTTCTACCATTACTGGATGTGGCACTCTGCCATAGCAGATCTCTATAAGTGATATATTCTGCGGGGAGGTGCGGTTACCAGTCGTCAAATCATGTCTACCAGAGATGTTAGTGGTGAGAGAACCACAGGTGGTGAAAATTTATTTCGTATTTTCAGTAAATTTCAATATGTTTTTAAAACATGAATGCTTCTGATATATTTAAATATAAAGCAATTTTTACCTGCCCTGCAAATGGCCGCCGTCAATTTGCTTGCCTCACAGATGCCAATGTATGCTAGAAACAAGCTAGCAATTCAGTGTTTAATTGTTATTTATTATACAAGTGTTTTATATACCAATAAAACACAAGTGTAATACAAAATTTTTTGCATAACTCATAATTATAGGTATCGAAGAAGATTGGTCGTAACGTTTAACGTGGATTCAGTTATATATAGTTTCTCAAAATACGGTAGATCATGAAGTGGTTGCTAAGTACCAAGTTCTTTACAGTGTTTTAAGCTACATTCACAAATCGAAATTAGTTTTAGTTTTATGCTTTATGTTTTAGTGTGTGCATTCACAAATAGTTTTGTCGATTTTAGTCAGTAGTGACATCTATCATAAATTTTAGAAGATCGGCTATACTTAGAAAATTGGCAATACAGTAAATGCAACTGTCAAATGTTCTAGGTTACACATGCTGTCATATGTTGTTTGTTTACTTTCGTATTTTTTGGAAGAGCAAGGTAAATATTATCATAATAAGAAAGTAGGTGTTAAAATCTTGTTTTTATTTTCATTCATTTTGACACTCGAATAAAAACAAACTTAGGTTATCGTCAATTCGAAGGATGTTAGAAAGAGACAAGTATATATCACTACATCATTCTACGCTTCGTCCTATTGGTCTATTCCTAAGTATAAAACGTAAAATTCTAAAAGTAGTTTGTAGTTTGCAAACTTTTATGTTAAAACCAAAACTAAATACAGATTTGTGAATGGCTGCATAAGATGACATGTCTACTAGGTTATTAAAACAAAAATGGAAAACATAAAACAAAAACTAATTTCGATTTGTGAATGTAGCTTTATGGAATATAAAACACTAGTGTTTTATGAACCATATAATTCAACTGAAACCAGTGTAATTATGTCTTTATAATATATGAGTTGTGGATAAAATCCTTAATTTGAATATAATTTTTAAATATTTGCACTTTTTTACAAAAAACATAGTTCTGCATAGCAAGAAGGTAAATATCATAAATTACCATTCGGCCCCAAAAGGTTATTAAAAATGTAATGATAAATGTTGCTATACAAGTGTAAACCAAGCATTACAACTAAAAACTTGTAGGCACTAATGCTGGGTTGCATGAAAGTTTTATCGGTTCATTAGCAACTAACGGTTCAATAAATTTTAGAAAAGCGCTATTGATACTGTTGCTAGATAAACAATTCTTTAACTAAAGAGCTCTTTATTTTTTTCTTGCAACCCAGCATTAGTTTAATAAATAAACCCGCATTGTTTATATAAAAAATCTTAATACTAGCCTTCAAAAATAATTTAAACATTTATTTAAGACGTACTACAAAATAAAACTATTGCCAGATTTTTTTTAGTAAACTTGTGGTGCCGCAGTGCCTGAAAAGTCAAAACAATAAAGAAAAACAATATTAAAGAAGTCCAATCACAATATTTTTATAACGAAATAAATACAAGAATACATCTAACAAAAAAACTGTTTGCTTTTAATTCCTTTCGGTCGAGCAACAGTTACGCTACTGAGCCGAGGCTGTATAAGATATCAACCAACTCACATAAATAGTGACATTCGATTTGCATTTGTTATTAGTCATTTTCATTCATTGTTCACACACAAAACAAAAGGAAGCAGTCCATTACAAAGAAGCGTTTCCCTTGCAGAACGTTTAAATGTTTACAAACGCGAATAAAACAGGTCATCACTCTTGGTCTAAGTTAAATTTATATTTAGTGGCGTACACTTGGTACCGTAATTTTGGCACGATGCAAAAGCTGACAAAAAAGCCGCACGTGTATCTCTCGAATGGCCGTGGCTACAAGACGGACTAACTATAATTTAATCCAACGATAAATTTTGAGGTTGTGTAACTTTTTTTCATATAGATGGTGATAGCACTGGTTCACTTTCAGTTTTAAATTGAAATTTACAGCTGATGTGTGAATGCTGTAAATTATTACATGAGCAACGATCAGGAACAATTTTTTTTCTTTTAAAAATGTCTTTATTACACTCGTGGGTTTGCAGCACTAGCCGGGCTTCCCACTCGTGCAATAAAGTGGCATTTTTAACACTAGTTGCATAAAAGATTATTAGGTTTTGTAAATCATTCAAAAATATATAACTTTTTTGTCAGATGCTCGAAAAAATATAATATATTTTTTATGGATCGTAGAATTTCAGTAATTGGTTTGTATCCTGTGAGATAATACAGAGTGATCAAAAGGAATTGTTACAGTTGGCAATAAAAAAACTACTTGAAATTGGTAAGCCTGATACATAAATTCATTTCCTGTTGTTGACAGTGACAATTAAAATTTGAGTACATTTATTATTACATTTATTTCTAAAGTATTTCTATTACTTAAAAAGTCAAAATTCTATTAGCTGTCAGACCCCTGACATAACCTATTTGTATTTATTAGAAATGTCAAATAGCATTTCCGCCTTTATCTGACGTTGTGCCAACTGTGGAATAAAAAGATCTCTGGAATTGTATTGCCAACTATAACAATTCCTTTTGATCACCCTGTAGATCTCCTTAGCAACGTGTTTACAGTGCGTTTATAGAAAATAGAAAAACTGCATTAGAATACTATTTTTAAATATTTGTAAGTACATATTACGACTAGAAATATAAATATTGTACTCTGTTATATTAAAATCATTTTTAAAAAAATGTCTAACAAAATATTTCATTTAAAAATGTAAATAATTTAAATAAATAGAAAAAAATAGTATTTTTGAATGCATTGTTTTCATGTTTGTTATAAATATCTGTTACCTTTCAATACCTGTCATATAGTTCGAATGAAACTTAACAAAAACTTGTCACAACCAGCATGTAGTTGTCATAATTGAAAAATGTACTATTTGATTAGCTTTTGGCGATTATATGCTGACGATATTACTTTATTTTTATTGATTTGCATGAAATATAAAATGTTTGTGAATGTTTGAACACCGGTTGAATATTGATTAGTGTTTGGAACAATGAATCAGTAAATTATTGAATGTAATCATGACTAACTTTAGTTCTCATATATTCCGTGTTCAAACTTCGCCATAATTTCAGAACATATGTTTTTGATATAAATTGAATTTGATTACCCCATTATAAATTTGATTAATTAAAATACTTTAAAAGTCAATTAAATATGTTGGCGCTTACATCAATTACTCTAATGTATTCTATATTCTATTTATGTTTAGAGATAAACAGTAAATGCTAATTATTATTCATTTATTTCATCATTTGTCTCTTCAATATTTTAATATAACCGCAAAAATACATAAACCCAATGCATTAGCATATATGGAATAATTGAAAAATACCAGTCATTTTATAAATTGCTCTGTTGTTGTTGATGTTAAAAATCCATAAACACTTTATGTATTCATTAAATTAATGATTATTAATTTTATAGTCGCTGTTTTCTACATTAATGTTTCTCTTTCCCTTATCAATGAATATACTATTAAAATAAACTTTATTTTCTTTTTGTCCGATTAAAATAATTGATATATTAAACCTCCATTCCTGTATAGTTTTATACCTTCATTATAATAGATTAAAACTTATGTTTTAATTAGACAGAAGACAAGCAAATTAAAATAAAATAACTATAATTAATCTTGTCATATTAATTACGTTTTTTCTTCATTTTAATATATAATTAATACAATAGTGCTGTGGTAATTATTCAAATTAAATTTAATGGTTTGTAGATAGCAGAGCTGGGCAAGCTACTTAAAAAAAGTAGCTAAGCTACAGCTACAGCTATTCTTTAAAAAAGTAGCTAAGCTACAGCTATAAGCTCTATTTTGTAAAATATAGCTAAGCTACAGCTAAAAGCTTTCGTTAAAGTAGCTGTTAACTTTTAAAGCTACTTTTTTAAATAATTGTGAAACAATTAAATTTGCCATTGTCATATGATCAGTCTTTTGTTATAATGACTGTTAATTTACTATTACGTACATAAATATAAAAAATAGCAAATACCATCTGGCACCTACTGTGTATTTTTGCGTATTAGAGCCAGTTAGAACCGGCAATAAATAATTATTTTGTGTGGGTTTAGCTTGTACGCATGCGTACTTTGTTGACCTTCTGCTTAAAAAGTAGCTTGAAGCTACAAAAAGTAGCTTGAAGATACAAAAAGTAGCTTGAAGCTACAAAAAGTAGCTTTAAAAGTAGCTTCAGTTGTTATTTTTAAGCTAATAGAAAAAAAAGTAGCTAACTACAAGCTACAGCTATATTTTTTCACAGTTAGTTAAGCTACAGCTAAGGTAAATGTAGCTAAGCTAGTAGCTAAGCTACAAAAGTAGCTAGCTACTGCCCAGCTCTTGTAGATAGATAATTCCAATTAATGAGGTTGGTAATAAGTAGATCCCTAGAATTTTTGTTCCTTGAGAAAGAAAAATTGGAATATTAATTGTAATATTCTAATAATTAAAGAATATCAATTACTTTAATGTAGGTACAATACAATAGGTATTTTTTTTTTAATAGTTACACATTTGAATATTTCTTTTGTTATTGTTTTATTATTTTATATTTCGATAAGAAAATTCAATACATAAACTGTTACGTCTTAATATTTAGTACTTGTGTATGCAAGTTTAAAATGTTATCAATTTACAATTGAATAACAATCAAATCAACATGTAGCATATGTGCAATTTTATTGGTGGTTTGACTACTTATTAAATGGTTAGATTTAGACTTAATTATAAACAATCTAAAATATGTTCTAAGACATATTAAAAAGAATTGTTTCCATATTTTTAATTTATTTTAATAATTTCATTTCTTAAGGGGTAAGGCCACTCTAGAATTTTCAAAAAATGTATTTTTTTTTGCTTAAATTATAGTTTAAACCCTTAGGAATAAGGGACAATTAATTTAAATGCCGCGCGGAAGTATTTCAGAGGAGAAAAATGCCGCGCGCTAAGCGACAATTTTATGGGGCAGGCATTGCAGATTACAGGTAAATACAATATTTCTATGAAAAATATATATATTTTTTTAATTTGATTTTGATATTTACAATCTGTTAACATTAAACAATAAGTAAATTTTTTGGCGGTTTAAGAGGCGGTGGGGGGAATTATTGTCCAGTGGCAATATCGCCATGAAAAATATGACTCGAAACTTTAAACGCGTTTTTTTCGAAATCATATTTTCAAAATCGGGCGAAAAGAAATCTGAAATACTAATTGATGGATCGTGCTGACTCTTTTTATTTCTTATTGTAGATATAAAATACTCAAAAACTACGGGGGCTTTTTTTAAAAAAGTGCTTCATTCGTTTTTTATGGTCGTTTTTATACAGAAATTTAGTCCCGAATAATGAACTTTTTTTTCAAACGTGCGCCATTTTGTTAATAATCCATATTTTCAAAACCCAGCCCGTAGTTTTTTAGAGTATACATCAGAGATTAAGAAAACATATCCCTTTTTGTTTATTTATTTATTTATTTTGTTTATTTTGTTACTCTGCACAACAGGAAGTAAATCCCAATTACAGTACAGGGGACCTACAGCTTATAGTGGAATCCGAACCACTCAGACACAATCGTATTTTTTAGATATAAGTAGAAGTCAGTGAGATTTTAATGCTCGACCTCTTGCTTACTAATTAAGAAACGCAAGTTTTACCTCGCTTTTATCCACTGAGCTACGATTGCCTGTCCATGTCCATTGCTGTTCCCGGAATGTTTTCTCCCGATTTGCCCTACGCGCCGAGAGGAGTCGCCATTTTTTTAAATTTCTGACGACAATTTTGAATATTTTCTTTAAAAAAAAATTTTGAAATAAAGTTTAAAGAGCCCTAAATAAAGATCCAAAAACAGTTCTTAAGCAGCACGTTTAGATTTCGTTAAAAAAAATCTAGAAAATGACCCTTTTTTTCCTTGCCTAGAGTGGCCTTACCCCTTAATCGCTAACATAAGTCTATAATAAATTTCTTAAAATAATGAAGAACATGAAGTATATACGTTACTTTTGTGATCTATACAACTATCGTGTATACCCACAAAGCTATAACAATATTTAAACTAGAATTATAAAGGCCTGTATATTATTTAGGAGATTCTAAAGCGTTTGATATCCACACTCCGTATAAAATGTCCTGATTATATTAAAGTATGAAAGTCCCTCATTTAACATGTTAGTTACATAATTAGTGATGTGCTGCTCCATCTCGGGGTCAAAGGGAATATATGCATGGCAAGTAAGTGGTGTGAATATTACAGACTTGCGAACAAACGCTCTGTTCTATTGAGAATTAACCGTCGAGGGATATCATGGCGTATTATAGATCTAAAGAGATAAATAATTTATAGATACAGGATATATTTCATAATTTAGCTAGTTGTATGTACTAATTATTTCGGATTGTAATTAGTTCCGAATTTGGTCCATGATGAAATATTTACTAAGTTTATGAGTTATATACATAGAAGTCAGAACTATTTTACTTTAGTGACATAATTATGTACATGTGAATTTGATTAAATTTGGTAATATTTCGGATTACTATATTACTAATTAGGGTAAATATGGGCAGTAATGAAAATAGAGTTGATAAAATCAAATTCCACAGCTATTATGAACTACTGCGGCTCGAGGAATCAGGACAGAAATAAATAAATAAATATAAATATATCATCACGCCTTTTACCCATTACTGGGTGTGGCACTCTGCCGAAGCAGATTTCGGTAAGTAATATATTTATGCGCGTGAAGTGCGGTTACCAGCCATCAAATCACGGCCCCAAAAGCTGTTAGTGGTGGGGGAGCCACAGGGGTAATTCTAAATTGGTGAAAATGTTTTGTCGACTGTGGGGATCGAACCAGGGTTCTTTGGATCCACAGGCCGACTTGATATATTCAGTCATTATCTGGACTGTAATTGGGATTCAATTCCTGTTGTAAAGAGTAACATTAATTAATCAATATTCCCTGAACGATTTTCCTTAGCAGTTCTAAATTTAATCATTTATACTGTGCTAAATTTCATGTGTTTATTCCTACTAAATGTATATATATATATATATATATATATATATATATATATATATATATATATATATATATATATATATATATATATATATAACGCTAGAGTACATTTAAAGATTAGCCAGGGGAAAGGGAAATATATTTTCAATATGTTTAATTCACAGATTACTAGTTCATATCCTAAATGATGAAGTTAATTAAAAGCTTATATTTGATATGATTTATATATATCTTTAATTATGTTTGTTTAATGATTAAGTGTACTCATGAATATTTAATCGTAATATAAAATTTAAATAAAGATTATAAAGATATTTATTAAACTTATGTTGTGTACAAGAAAATTGTAATTTTGAACCAGGATCTCTGATACAATCATTAAAAGATTTTTTTTTATATTTGTGGTCAATTTTTCAAAACAAAATAATTAAATTACCTTATTTATTTATTTACTTTATTCTTCATTCCTAGAACCAATTTTCATGTTGCGTAATAAAATATTGTGTTCATTCAATTAGGACCATCAATTAGAAGTAAATCTAAACTTGTAATTCTCGTAATTGTAATTATTATACAGAAAATATTGTAACAAACAATGAAATAGAAATCATTTGTTATCGTATTTTATGCCAGACAGGATATCTTACGAAAGTAAGAAATACAGTTAAATTTTACTGATTCAACAAAGCGTATCTTAGTATTATAACTGTCACTGCAACCTTAACAAATATGTTCGTATGTATGTTAGTATTTACCATACACAACAATAACTTGTCATTATAAACAATATCATGTAAAATTTCTTTACATTTATACAAGTCACTATCAGGCAGATTCACAAAACGGATTAGCGCTAAAACCGATTTTTATATTATCCATAACTCTGTTTCAAATTAAAACAGATTAAAGAAATGAACTAAATTTGATGCTAATTAACTCTCTTTATAACTCAAGTTAAAACAAACTTGTTTCGTAAATTGGACAGAGAGTCAAAAACGAATTAAAAAATGGTGTTAGCGCTAATCCGCTTTATGAATCTGCCTGTATTTGAATACCTATTATTTTAGATTACATAAGTGATTGTGTTTACATTTTGATACATTTCAAAATTGCTTCATTAAAATAATAAACAAATGAAAACGTTATAAAGATTAGGTTATGAATTTTAAAATATTTTGTTTACAATCACGCAAATTAAAAACAAAAATTTTCCAGGGCAAATTAATACAGTTTTACTTTTAAATGAATAACAGAGTTATTATCGCAAAATAATTTTATTTCCTCAGGACAGTCAAGGTTTAAATTTCAGGTCAAACCAATTTTCTAATTATTCTAACAATTAACAATATAATTAATAGCTCTTTTATTGGTCATATTAATTATTATTATGAAAATACTAATTTTAAATTAAGTAACATAAAAATTCAAGGAATTTCCGACTTGTATCCGACTTCATATTAAATTATTTGTAATTATTTTAAGTTGCTCAATTCATAAGCTAGGTTATCGAAATCAAATTTCGCTGTGTTCTAAATAAAAAATGTGTAATTACAAAAACAAACTGTCAATTGGGACGTGGAACTGAGTCTTAAAATAAGAAAAGTAATACGGAAAAATAATTTCCAAACACTTGTCAAAGTTCCACAAGTTCCTGTAATCTTGTGGAAATGTTTGGAAATGATTTTTTCCTAATATTTTTCTTACTTTAAAAAAATGAGTGATTTGCGATCTTCTACGACGGCAGGGTGAAAAGTCCCTGAAAAATAAAACAGATGGCGCCACTATCGCAAATCTCATGTGACATTTGTGATGTACCATCTTTAACTAGAACGCATTAAAATTTTCAGACTGATATGTCATTCAGTTCTGTTTTGACACCCATCGAAAGCAAGCAACCTTGAAGATTTTTGAAAACATGGAAAAAATTGAATTTCGCCTCTTGATTAAACATTATTTCTTGTGTGGAAAAAACATTACGCAAACCAAAGCATCGCTTGTTTAACATTATGGGGACTCCTCACCATCGATTGGAACGATTCACAAGCGGTTTACTGATTTTCGTGGTGGTAGTATGACGCCGAACGTTCTGGTCGTCCAATTGAGGTTACAACGCCAGAAATCGTCGATAAAATCCATGGTATGATATTGGACGATCGGCGAATTAAAGTGCACGAGTTTGCTGTTGCTATGAGCATCTCAACCGGACGGGTACGGAACATTTTGCATAAATTTTTGGATATGAGAAAGCTATCTGCCAGATGGGTGCCGCATTTGCTCTCTGTTGACAACAAGCGCGACCGTGTGACAAGTTCAAAGGAGTGTTTGGCGATGTTCAAGCGCAATAAGAAGGACTTTTTTCTCCAGATTTGGCCCCCTACGATTTTTATCTATTTCCATACTCGGCGGAAAGAGATTTGGCTCCAACGATGAGGTCATCGCTGAGACAAACGCCTATTTTTAAGGATTGCCAAAATCGTATTATTTGAAAGGGATTGAAAAATTTGAAAAACGTTGGACGAAGTGTATCGAGCTACAAGGAGATTATGTTGAGAAATAAAATATGTTTTGACCAAATAAATAATTTCTTGTTTCATTTTTCAGGGACTTTTCACCCTGCCCTCGTAATATAGGTAGTTGAATTTTTATTTATGCAAATATTCTAGTAGAGAAGATACCATCTTATATAATTTTAGTATTTTATTGTTAAATTGTTATCTGACATATGACATTTTAGTTTTTTGTTAACTGTCAAAGATAATTTAATATCCCTATAATAAAACGAGCTACGAAATATTGCAGAGATATCTACTGACAATCTTATTGTTCCCAAAATATAGTTATAATTCTCAAAAATTCTTGTTTTATATAGCAATGATTCTCGTCTTATCTCGAACAAATTCTAAACTAGAAATATGTTTGTTCTCGTCTCATAATTTCCTTAAATAAAACTACAAAAATATTAAATCATGTCGTTTGTGCTGCAAAAAAAGGACAGGTATTCTTGTCAGAAATCGCGGCAGCGTTGTGAATTCAACCGAAGTAATGGTACTCATAATTTCTACTCTAATTAGAAGATTCGAGACGTTGCGCATTCGTCTTAAGACATCTGTTATGCTCTTATCTTTTTGTGACGAAAGTTCACCTTTGACGTGTATCAAGTTGACTAAATCTCGAACAAAGGTACGAACAAGAAGGTTGTGACTGCATTGACATGCTCGACACGTTCAACTATTATTATACCGTGGTATTATTTCCTCTTCTTCAATGGAATCTTAATTATTAAGCTCATTACAATTGGTGGGTTCGTGTAGCTTTTGTACAGAAAACAACTATTATCTTGCGACTGAGATTCTTGAAAATGTAGGGGGTGAGTTTCTTTTTAAAGAAACGAAACGGGAGAAAGCGAGGGATGAAGAGAATTTTATTTTTTACAAATGTGTTTATACAGGATGACTTCCTTGATCTGATGCAGCGCTAATATCTCCCATTTTTATTAACTTAGAGATATCGGTAAATTAAAATAAATTTATACTATACATACAAGAAATACATACATACATACATACATACATATATACATACATACATACATATCTTCACGCTATATCCCAACAAATGGGGTAGAACGAACCCTAAAATCATTCATAAAACATTCACTCATCACACTCATCAAGCAATCAGCTCTCGTCAAACATTTTCATCCAAACAAACCACTCTCACTTCAACCACATTCATAGATCACTCCATGTAAACTCATTAATTTATTACAGTCGAAATCATTTATCACAAAACAAATCTTCAATCACATTATTCCTATTCACGTATCATTCATTTTCTTTCTTCAACGTACATAACATATGCATAAAGCATCTCAAATTACTCACGTTTACTCCTAACAACGAATCTATTAACTAAACTAACAACGAATCTACAAGATTAGAAAAGGTGAAAGCGATAGCCTGCACTTGTATATGAAAGAAAAGTCCACACAATGCAGTAACTGAAAATGAAACAAAAAGATAAGAAAGGGAGGGAGCGTCGCCCTGCTCTTGTTTTTGAAAGTGAATTTCACACAATTGCAGTTAAACACTCTACGTAAGAACTGAAAACGAATTAAAAGATAAGAAAGGAACGGAGTGTCGCTCTACGCTTGTTTTTGAAAGTGAATTCCACACAATTGCAGTTAAACACTTAATGTAAGATCAGAAAACGAATAAAAAAGATAAGTAACGAAGGGAGTGTCGTCCCTGCGCTTGTTTTTGAAAGCGAATTTCTCACAATTGCAGGTAAACACTCTAATGAAATTACTAAACAACAAAACTAAAATCCTGCGCTTTTCTGAAATCATCATATTCATTCCGCAATTAATCTTCGCCAAACATTTCTATTCTGACACACCACTTTAGCTTCATAAAGAAATCGTAGTCAAAAATAAATAAATGTATATCACGCCTTTTATCCATTACTGGGTGTGGTACTCCGCCGTAGCAGATCTTGGTAAGTGATATATTTATGCGTATGAAGTGCAGTTACCAGTCGTCTAATCACGGCCTCCAAAGGTGTTAGTGGAGTGGAAGCCATAGAGGTAATTTTAATATAGTGAAAATTGTTTGTCAGCAGTAGGAATCTAACCGAGGTTCTCAAATTCACAGACCGACCCGATACCACTGAGCCACTTACCCCAAGTGTGAAATGAAATATTGAGTCATGCAAATTTTCTCAAATACTAATATAAAGGTTTGCGTTTGTGGAACGTGAGTTTCACGTTTTTTTCAGGATTTGTTTGTTTAAAATGTGAACGAAGCGAACTTTGCAGAACACGTTCAATATTCAAATAAATATATGAAAATCGGAAAAATTTGGAGTAAAATCAAATATCACTGCTTGCATCCATGGAATGTGTGTTCTACGGGCACAGACAAAATATATACAGACTTCTAACTGAATGTATTCTAATGGCAGCATTTTTATTAAAGTAGTACTAGTGTGACGGTTGCGCCATCGGTTGTCGAGTAGCGAAACTGACGCGCAAAAAAGTATAAAAATTGAGTAAAATAAGTTGTTTTATACCTATTATGATTTGAATATCATGAATTGTTAACAGGTTGTTGGTCTAGTGAATTTTCAAATACCATACCATCGTGTGGTGTTGCCATTATAAATTGGGATTCTTAATTTTTCGTTAAAAACAAGGCTTTGCATGGCTATATATCCATTACTAAACGATAAAAAACTTTCTCCTTCTGATACAATATACATGGATAGTTCTAGAACATCATACTAGTTTTTCAAATGAAACTGCAAAATTTTAGAGGTACACAAACCAAATATGTGTGATTTTGAGTGATGATCGCTATAAGTCCCATGTATAAGAACTCAACTTTACAAGCGAATATATTTGTTCACAGACGATGAATGTGTTTCATATTTTAACAGAATGCGTATGACTATCCAATGTTTACGTGCACCAAATTTCATTCAGATCTGCAAATATAGCCTCAAAACTATCGATAGTCATGGAAATAAAACAAAATTAAACAAATGTTTGACTTTTAATCTGTCAAAATAATTTCTTTATTTATTATGTCATTTATTTTGACACATAAAACGTTAAACATTTGTTAATTTTATTTCAATTTCATGGCTATCGATAATTTCATTATTTTCAGATCTAATTTGTACTGTTACCAAGCATGTAAAATTATTTTTGTTTATTGGATTAGATGCAGAATTTTATGTCCTAAAGGGCCCGAAATATTTTAAATCCGCTTCTGGACATTAGCGCTTCAATACATAATCGTCCAGAACTACAAATTTTTCTGCTCCTGCTGAACCAATGATACTTCTTGATTTTAACGAGCGTCAGAAAAAGTATTTGTCAAAAGTTAAACTTTAACTGTTCGGAAACGTCATCTTTTTTTAATATTTGAAAAAACAAACAAAATGCATGTACCTAGTGCAAAATAAAAAATAAAAATATCACACCTTTTACCCATTATTGGATGTGACACTCTGCCGTAGCAGATCTTGGTAAACGATATTTTTTCTATACGTGACGTGCGGTTACTAGCTGTCAAATCACTGCCCCGAAAGATATTAGTGAAGGAGAGATAAAGGGGTAATTTTTATGTCGTGACTATATTTTTTTATTGGTTCAATAATTTTCCAGGTTTGTTCGCAGTCTTTATTTTGTATCTCTGCTCTGAATTATTCATTGCTACAATTTATTTGTAATAAAAATCGAGCAAATACTACTGTCGTCCAGAGCTGGGCAAGCTACTTAAAAAAGTAGCTAAGTTACAGCTACAGCTATTCGTTATAAAAGTAGCTGAGCTACAGTTATAAGCTACATTTTGTAAAATATAACTAAGGTACAGCTAAAAGCTTTCGTTAAGTAGCTGTTAAATTTTAAAGCTATTTTTTGCAAATATTGTCAATTAATTAAATTTGCCATTGTCATATGATCAGTCGATCAGTCTTTTGTTATAATGACTGTTTATTTACTATTATGTACATAAATATCAAAAATCGCAAATGGATAAATGTACTGTTAATTTTTGATGCTATAATTTTTATTTATATCGGAATAAATTAACAGTCACATTAACAGAAGACTCATAAACAGTCAATGTTTAGTTCATCTAATATGTAATACAAAAAGCAGGATAGGTTAAGAACAAGTAAACAATAAAAAATGTTAATAGATTTTAAACTATATAATAACTTGTTATTGTTAAACAATAAAGAAGGCACAATTCAAATACAAAACAAAAATAAATAGGTATTTCTAAATGAACAGTGGTAGCTTTAAGCTACAAAAAGTAGCTTTGGGCTACAAAAAGTAGCTTTAAAAGTAGCTTCAGTTGTTATAACAATATTTTTAAGCTAATAGAAAAAAATATAGTTCGCTACAAGCTACAGTTATATTTTTTCACATTTAGCTAAGCTACAGCTACATCTAAGGTAAACATAGCTAAGCTACAAAAGTAGCTAGCTACTGCCCAGCTCTGCTATCGTCTAACTAAAAGGTTGCATTTTAACTTCATCTTGTAGTTAATAAGTAATTCCTTGAGTATTTCCCCAATAGTTTACCTTTTATACAGTGTAATAGTTGATTAAATGATTAATAGGTAGTATGGGCAGAGAGGTCGCGCGACCTTTGGAATATTACATCTCTCTCCATTACAACGTTGT
The DNA here is from genome assembly GCA_911728475.2 of Pterostichus madidus. Lineage (NCBI taxonomy): Eukaryota > Metazoa > Arthropoda > Insecta > Coleoptera > Carabidae > Pterostichus > Pterostichus madidus. The sequence continues at coordinate 10,250,013 of OU452302.1, read as the reverse complement.
AATTAGAATTACTCCTACTAGGCAAATAATGGCTCTGGCTTATACATTCGTATTCACTGACTCGTACTTGATTTCAGTTGTTCAATTAGTAATACACATTGTTGGGAGTCTGCCACTTGCTTTGCGCAAATACTCATCAATTTATAATATTCCGTGGAAATATTCAAATGAATCAATTATTTTGCAATGTAGTGGTTAGTTGTCGCATATTTTGACATTATTTCCTAATCTTTAAATTAATCACGGCATCACGGCATCATGGCAAAGTTAGTGACTGTTTCACTCTAACGCGTTTAGCTGCAGGCAGGGTTGATCGATCAGATTTTCCAGCTCATTGCAGTTAATGAAGACCAAACAGAGCATCTATAATCTATATACAAAGATAATGATCTACGTAATGTAATTAACTTTTGCTGACAGGTACTAACACTGTAATTTTACGAACTAATCGAGCCCAATTTAAATATTTATTATAGCTTGTAGTTAAGTTGTATGCTGAACTTATACGCTTCATTTATAAATACATAGACTGGTTAATTCAATCAAATATAACATTGTTATTAAATTGAAACTTTTGTTAAAGTATAAATAATATATTCAGTAATTGTAGTTTCCGGAAGCAGGTGACTAGTTACTCGCTAAATCTTTAGTAGGCAGATTCTCAAAAAAGTTTTAGCTAATCTTAAATTTTGATTAGCTAATTTTATGTTAGTCCGCCTTAAAAAAGTTAATTCAATTCACTTTTCGAAAACTAAATGGTAAAAAGATTATATTAAAGTTTATATAAACTTTTTTTGGAATGTGGTTCAGCTTATATTGACAAATTCAAAATACAGGATTAGCTAGAATCTAGCTAAAACTCTTTTGAGAATTGGGCTATAGAATATGAAATTATTGGGTAGCTAACTCAGTGGTATGAAGTCGTCCTGTGGATTCTGAGAACCCTGGTTCGATTCCCACAGGCGACAAACAATTTTCACCATTTAAAAAAAAAGCTATCCCTGTGGCTCCTCCATCACTAACATCTTTGAAGGCCGTGATTTGACGACTGGTAACCGCACTTCACGCGCAAAATATATCACTTACCGAGATCTGCTTCGGCAGAGTGCCACACCCAGTAATAGGTAGAAGGCGTGATAATATATATATATATATATATATATATATATATATATATATATATATATATATATATATATATATAACGCTAGAGTACATTTAAAGATTAGCCAGGGGAAAGGGATATATATATATATTAATATGAAATTAGCTGTTGGGCGTTTATAAAGAAAACAACGAAAAATTCATGCTGGGCTTGAATAAGTTGGAACACAAAATTTAAAAAAAAATAAATATTAATATATCATCACGCATTTTACCCATTACTGTGTGTGATACTCTACCGAAGCAGATCTCGGTAAGATATATATTTATGCGCGTGAAGTGCGGTTGCCAGCCGTCGAGTCACGGCCCCCAAAGATGTTAGTGGAGGGGGAACCACAGAGGTAATGTTAATGTGGTGAAAATGTTTGTCTTTGGAAATCGAACCAGGGTTCTCAGGGTCCACTGCCCGACTCGATACTACGAGCGAAATATCTCAAAACATTGACTTTTTCCTTTTACAAATAATTTTACGATCAGTTTTATCGCTGAAAAGTAAACAAATAAAAGCATTTTGAATGTTTGACAGAAATATCTATTATTCTGTATGACATATAACTTCGCTTATTTAAACCAACTTTAAAATTTAACTCTTAGCGGTGCAGATGTTGATTAAACTTTTAAAATTTAATTTCTCATTGTTTGAAAGCAATTAAAACATGTAAAATGATTCCTGTAATTTCTCATTCACCTACAATCCTTTTATATCTGGTACATGTAGGTCAAAAAATCAGTATTCTGAAGTATTTCTAAGTAGAAATCAATTTCCTCATGTTCCCAAACAAACACTGCATTCTTTCCCAAAGTTAGATCACTAAAAATCTGATCTGACCGTATCTGACTACATGAAACCCTTATCTGCGGATGATGAGAAAATGTAATATAAGAACTAGAAAAGTTGCCCTTCGAGGGCCAGGCCAAGTCAAGGCGGCTCGGATTTCTTTGATGCAAGTAAATTTAGAGACGACGACGACTCAACTGGCATCGTAACGATAATAAACGAAGACAATACGTCAGTTTCTGTAAAGTTTAGTCCAACAAGTGATTGACGTCTTTCGTACTCCAGATGCTTAAAATATTGGAACAATCTTTGTGAATATGCCACTTTTATAAACCTCAATAACATGTGTTTTCCGAATTTGTTATGTCAAGAAACGCCTACGCATTCATAACAGGGCTTAATATTGTCGGAGGGTGAATTTTATTGTCACTTGTGCTATACGCAATTTATGTTCAAAATTTATTGCAAATAGCATCAACGTATGTCTTTCTTGCTGTCAAACGTTAGTAAATTAAATTGAATATGTTATATTAAATAGCCAATTTTGTTTGAATTAATCACTTTCATGGGGAGATATGTAAAGTTGGTAGTACCTAAGGAACTGTCCGTTGGGTAGTGAGATCAATAATCAATCACTACGAAATTAAATAAGAATAAAAGTAATAAGTGTATTATTGGTCACCAAAAAAAGAGTTACGTTATAGAAATATAAAATAAAATAAATAAATATATCATCACGCCTTCTACCCATTACTGAGTGTGGCACTCTGCCGAAGCAGATCTCGGTAAGTGATATATTTTGCGCGTGAAGTGCGGTTACCAGAGATGTTAGTGGTGGAGGAGCCACAGGGGTAGCTTTTGAAATTATGAAAATTGTTTGTCGTCTGTGGGAATCGAACCAGAGTTCTCAGGATCCACAGGCCGACTTCATACCACTAAGCTAGCCACCCCAAAAAGTAATACAAAGAGAAAAATTCAGATACTGCCAGGAGTGACATATTTATGCGTATGAAGTGCGGTTACCAGACGTCAAATTACGGCCCCAATGGTGTTAATAGAAGGAAAACCACGGAGGTAATATGAATGCGGTGAAAATTGTTTGTCGGCTATGGGAATCGAATAGAGGTTCTCAAATGAACATGCCAATCCGATGCCACTGATACACCTACTCAATACGTATATTTTTCTATGTAATAAATACCGAACACAGTGTATATTTCATTATTTATAGGTACAAGACGGCATTACATAGGTACTAAAAAGCGGAAAATAATGAAATAGTTTTTATTATCAAGATAAGTAAAGGTTAAAATAATTACAACATTAGTGCGTAGTAAAATATATTCTCATTTATACCTTATCAAAACATTTTAAGGCCGGTCACACGGGAAGACAATATTCAAAATACTGCAACTGACTAACTATATGCTAGTAATCAATGGAGTCCACCAATATAATCACAAAATAGTAAAATATTCATTTATATTTAGACTAGACCCATAAACTTCGTACTAAAGACGATCAAAGATTCAAAAATGTTATTGGTTTTTAAGATATTTGAGTTTTTATTGCCTTTAATTTTAACGTCAGAGCATTCTTTAACAATCTTCCACATCTAGTCTATACAAAATTGTTTCTACTTTTTATGTCTTCAGTCTTTGTCTAAGTGACAACTAATTTTGAGGTTATTGGTTATTATTTTATTTACGTAGTTATTATACAAAATTGACAAGTATATTTAAAAAACATATCTAATATATTATTTACTCCTTTACTAATGACCATGTCTAGATAGTAAAAATGGTTGTTATACTACAGTGTTTCCCAAAGTGTGGTACGAGTACCCCCTGGGGTACGCGAAGAGTTTAAAGGGGTACATGAGGCTCCGGGCTTTTGCTGCGCCTGGTGTAATAAGCAACTTATTATTATTATTATTTCGATTACAAACATAAAAAAATCATAAAACTTCGTTAATTGTTAGTATTGTGTATGTGTGGTATTGTATGCATGCGTAGTCAAGGCGTCGCCCCCCGTTTCTGGCGCCACTGATTATAATGAATGTTATTTATAATATATATTTTATTTATTTTCTATTATGAATAAATTTTATATTTTGTTTATTATTATTTTGTTTATGTACTACAATATGAGAAAAATAAATATATTTTGATTGTTATTAAGGTATATGCATTTTTTTTTGACGAGGAGTACACAGTGTTACGAAAGTTGTAGAAGGGGTACACATATGTCGAAAGTTTGGGAAACACTGTTATTATGGCCGTATTTGTTTGGGAAATTTTGATCCAACCCTGAACTGACCTAGAACTAACTCGTGTTACTTCCAAATAAATGATGCATCTCAAGTGTCAGTTGTAAATATTAGCGGTAAATTTAAAATCTGAATGCATGTTCGAAGCGACATCTGCTTAGTTTTGTTTGTGTGTTAAATTGCGCTTTTAATTGGATGTTTTGAGTCATCTTTATATTTTTTATATGTAGTCAAAAAGCAAATAACGTCAGGGTCTGTTTTTTTTATAATTTTGTCATCAGCACTATCAAAATAATGAATTTCGGAGTCGTAATAATGTGTCGTAATATCTGTGACTTATATTGCAAGAAGCACATAATGCATATTGCTCTTCCATCATCTGCACAAATAATAGTTCAGTATATTTTTTCAAAATATTATTATAAAATTACTTACGTTTTTCATAAAAATAACTCCTAACCTCTCTATACTATTACAAATCGCGATGCCGCCACGAATAACAAGGAACACAAGTTGATTAGATAGAGATAGTAAACGGGTTTAATCTACCAACCCGCTAAAATAGCTGGGGCAGTAGGGTCAGTTTAAGGTTAGTTCCAGGTTACTTAAAGTGTGCCAAGTAACCTGCAGGTTACTTTAAAAATCCCAAATAAATACGGCCACTATATTGCTTAGTTCGAAACGTAGGTTATGTTTACACAAATCAGTGAGAGGAAAGGGGAATCTATACATTTTTTATTAGATTTTGTTTTATTAATAAACAAACAATTTCGTGTTTATTTACCAAAAAAAAATTGAAAAGGGGGCAGTTCTACCACAGCTCCAAATGATATACAAAAACATCTACTTATATCGTAATTCAGCACTTATAATTATTAAAATTACATTGCTGAGCATTCTATATATTAGAAAAATATTTCATTACTTAGTTTCTTTAATCTCTTATAAATTAATAGTAAAACAGTCAATATTGGCGCGTAGTAACTACATATATTTGTCTTTAGGTTAATAACTTGTTTAAAAACAAAAAGATCATTTTATATCATCAATTTGAGCTTGTTTTAATAACAAGAATTCTTTGACTGAAGACTAAAACTTTTGTATTTTATCAGTAACGTTAACATTAAAATAAAAACAAAGGTCATCATAATTATTTGTCATTGTTTTTAGTTTCGTGTCTATAATAATTATTTATAAGTTTTCTTTAGAAAAATAACAATTCTGAACTTGGTAACAATGGTACCAATAGCAAAAAAAAACATATATTTAATACTTATTTCAAAATAAACATTATTATATTAATCTGTATTATAATAATAATTATTAATCTTTGAGTCTATACTATAACAGGAACAGGATATAGTTATTTGATGTAATTGATAAGGTAGGTACAGGCGCAGTGGCTGAGCGTGTTAATGCACATCTCTTAACATACTATGACGTCACCCGAACCAAGGTTCGTCAGTTCGAATCAACAAAGTATGATTTGTCGCTAAGTTAAAAAAATACAGTTACTTGTATTAATCATACTCGGGCGCTATAAGCTAGTCACTTATACATATGCCTTAAAAAGTAACATTGACTACGGAAACCGGCAGTACGGCAGCGTAAAAACTGCGGCTCGGTGTGCTCGATAGGCCCAGGCCCGATTAGGGCTGTAGCGCCATTGAAGAAGAAGATAGGGTAGGTGGCACAATGGTTTCGAGTCGAACTGTGGTTTTAAAAACCTGAGTTCGATTCCCATAGACGATAAGCAATTTTTACCACTTTAAAACTACCTCTGTAGCTCCCTCTCCATTAACATCTTTGGGAACCGTGATTTGGCAGCTGGTAACTACACTTCAAGTGCAAAAATATAGCACTTACTGAGATCTGCTACTGCAGAGTTCCACACCTAGTAATGGGTGGTAGAAGGCGTGATGATATATTTATTTACTTTTATTTTCAATGAATTTTAACCTTTTTATTTAATTTATTTACCTACAGTAAATCCCAATGAAGGTCCTGAAATTTTTGTGGGTAGTTATTAATTGAGATAGATGAGAATAAACGACTCTAATTCATTGGTCATTGGTACTAAAATATATGTCATTGCAAAATTAAATCTTTTTTAGGTCATTGTCATTCTGGAAATAAAAACATTTAAATCAAATATTAAATATTATTTTGTCCTTCAAACTTTTAAAATCTTACGTGTTCAAAAATGTTATAGTAGATAAACCTGGAATATTCTAGATAATTTTTATGACATGCGTCATTTAAACTAAAATTAAGTTTAAAAATACACATAAGAAACAAGATAATAACAAAAATTATCTAAATTTGTTAAATTACACATTAAGGTATGACACATCATTAGACATTGGACTTTTCTATTATTTTAATGTCCAATTTACAAATAATGTGTATATAAACGAAGTTAATGCTGAAACAAATTCTGCTGATAAAGAAAAAAATATATAGAAATATGTACATATCTGACTTACTACAAAAATATTTTTATTTTTAAAACCAAAAATGTGTAAACTTTGTATAGAAAAAATTCTTTGCTTAATAGTTATATTATAATACTAGTGAATAAGTCAGTCTTTGAAGCACGAATTTAAGAGCACAACGCCCAGCGAAGTGTTTTTAACGACACTATTGCTTTAAAGCGTGGTTCTTAACTTAGGGGTCACAACCCTTCTGGGGATTGCGTAAAAATTATTGGGAGTCACAAAAATACTACTAAGTGGATATAAATTAATTTATATAATTTATATGGGGTAGGTGGATCAGTGGTTTCGAGTCAACCTGTGGATCCTGAGAACACTGGTTCGATTCCCAAAGCCGACAAACATTTTCACCACAAAAAAATTATCCCTGTGACTCTCCAACTACTAACATCTTTGGGAACAGTGATTTGACGATTGGTAACTGCACTTCACGCGCATAAATATATCACTTTCTGCGATCTGCTTTGGCAGAGTGGCACACCCAGTAATGGGTAAAAGGCGTGATAATATGTTTATTTGATTTATTTTTTATAACCTGGAAAATAGAACTGGAAAGCAGCATTTTCATTTTGATTCATTTCATAATTTCTTGTGTGATTTGACGTAATATCGTTTTCATGGAGATAGGATAGCATTTGTTGTTTACGTGAACAAATAAGAGTAATTATTTTTATCCTTCCTACTCCTATTTGTTCACTTAAATATCTACGGATTAATAAAACGGAATCGCCATTTTGAGATTCTTCAAATTATTTGTTGTTTACGTTTCTATGTGGATCAATGTTTTGCAGTTAGTTGTGATAAATATGGATGAATTTAAAGAGCAAAATGATTTTTTTTTGTTGCTTAACAAATTTAAAACACTGCGTGTTTTTAAATGTTGCGTTTTTGCACGCTTTTTAGTTTGTTAAACAAGGATTATTGTGCACGTGTAATAAAAAAAACATTTATTGAAATTTTGGTTTGGCATCGGTTCAATTTTTTTCATTTTCCAGGGACACCCGTTAAAATTGATTCTTGCTAGTCGAAACTATAAAACTTCTGGCAAAGTATCATTTTTTTATTCGCAGCGCTGACAACTACCAGCAATTCGGACAACGATATATTCGCTAGTTTTAATGGCTTGCTTAATTAGTTTCACCCAGTAATTATCCCAGCATTCTCATTTGGCTTATAAACAAAGCGAAAGGCAGACGGATGGAATGTAATCTGTATAGTTTTCACGCAATATGGCTATGTTATAATATTATTATTTTTTGTTGTTTTGTAAAATTTGTACCAAGTTTTGGTTTTGTTTTAAATATATATTTCAAATTGTAAAAACACAAATATTTATTTTTAAAGCTTATCACTCGGTTTGTATTTTCCTAAATATAGCAATTTGTATAAACAGAAAATTTTATGCATAAATGACTTTGTAATCAGTGTAACATTAAATAATTTTGACATAATAAAATAAATGTAATTAAGGGCCAGTTTTTCAATCACCGATTAATGTTAATCATGATTAAATAATAATGGAAACTATAAATAAATAAATATATCATCACGCCTTCTACTCATTACTGGGTGTGGCACTCTGCCGAAGCAGATCTCGGTAAATGATATATTTTGCTCGTGAAGTGCGGTTACCAGACGTCAAATCACGGTCCACAAAGATGTTAGTGGTGGAGGAGCCACAGGGCTAGTTTTTTTTTTAAATTATGAAAATTGTTTGTCGCCAGTGGGAATCGAACCAGTGTTCTCAGGATCCACAGGCCGACTTCATACCACTGAACTAACCAGCCCATAAAACTATGGTTTCCATTATTATTTAATCATGATTAACACTAACCGAGAGTAAACCGGCGATTGAAAAACTGGCCCTTAATATATCATCTCGCCTTTTACCCATTACTGGATGTGATACTTTGCCGTAGTAGATCTCGGGTAAGTGATAATATTATAGGTGTGAAGTTCGTTAAATCAAGCCCCCCCCCCTCCCCTCAAAGATGTTAGTGGTGGGGAGCCACAGGAGTAATGTTAATGTGATAAAAATTGTTTGACGGCTGTGGGAATCGAACCTGGATTCTAATATCCACAGACCGACTCGATACCACTGAGCTGCCTATACCAATAACATATACTCTAAAAAAATATTAATCCAAATATTATTTTAGCGGACGAAAAGTACTTTTTATAGGATCGTGCGTAAAGTCAGTCATTATGCAGTTATTTACCGAACTACCAAACAAATTTAACTAAGTAACCTACAAAATAAATATTTTTTGGCATTTGAAATGTAATAAATAAAATTAGTAAAATTGTTCAAACTTAATTGAAGAAAAAATTATTCATTCAACTTGTATTAAAAATGTCTTTATTAACTTCGTACTGCTAGGTTCATACTTGTGCAGTAAAGTGTCACTCTTAACAGTAATTACATAAATATTTTGTTCCAAGCCGAAATAGTTATTTATGTACCAAAGGTGAAAACAGACGTTTCTGGTCGTTGCGCCTCGTGCTAATAACATGCTCAGGGTCAGAAACGTTAAGGTACTGCTAGCTTGGAATTTTTTTTTGCAGTTCTGTAGAAATTTGGCACACGTAAACATTGATAGTCATACGCATCCTATTAAAATATGAAACACATTCACCGTCTGTGAAAAAATATATTCGCTTGTAAAGTTGAGTTTTTATACACGGGGCTTATGGCGATCATCACTCAGAATCGCACATATTTGGTTTGTGTACCTCTAAAATTTTACAGTTCCATTTGAAAAACTAGTATGATATTCTAGAACTATCAATGTATATTGTATCAGAAGGAGAAAGTTTTTTATCGTTTAGTAATGGATATATAGCCATACAAAGCCTTGTTTTTAACGAAAATTTAAGAATCCCAATTTGGCAACACCACACGGTGGTGTGGTATTTGAAAATTCCTAAACCAACAACCTGTTAACAATTCATGATATTCAACTCATAATAGGTATAAAACACTTATTTTATTCAATTTTTATATTTTTTTGAGCGTCAGTTTCGCCACTCGACAACTGATGGCGCCATCATCACACTAGTATTACCTTAATATCACCCGTGGTACATACAATATTATATGCACAACAAAATAACATTTAATTATATGTTGAAAAGATTAAAATATGTAAATAGATGATGAAATTTTGCAGAATCAAGTATTCACAATAGACAAAAATTGTCATTTTATTTATGTATCCATAAGAATTATTTAAGGTAGTACTAGTATGACGGTGGCGCCATAGGTGGTCGAGTGGCGAAACTGACGCTCAAAAAAATATAAAAATTTAATCAAATAAGTGTTTCATACAGGTATACAAACCAAATATGTGCGATTCTGAGTGATGATCGCCATAAGCCCCGTGTATAACAACTCAACTTTACAAGCGAATATATTTGTTCAAAGACGATGAATGTGTTTCATATTTTAACAGGATGCGTATGACTATGCAATGTTTACGTGCGCCAAATATCATTCGAACGGTCAAAATTTTTTTCATGCTAGTACTACCTTAAGCGCGCTTTTAGGGCTAAACACATGTTTTTCTGCCCGGTTGTGCATAGAATATTATTTTGTCATCATATAAATATTTGTTTTTAATATTAATGATAAATAACTTGGATAAAACTAAACTCCAGACATAAAAGGGGAGAAGTCCATCGTCTCTTAGACCTCCCTTCGGGCGACTATGACAGTAGATTGTTGGTTTAATGTACCCCTCAGTTCTAAGTTTGTAGTTTCCAAAACTACTTACTAGTTTATGTCAAACATGTTTAGGTTATATGTGATCTAAATTCTAAGTCTGCAGCAGCCACAATAAATGGAATTTGGTATACACTGCGACAGAATGAATTGCGGCAGCTGCGAAATCTCCGATGATGCATCCACATCAGCCGGGAACCGCGTGAGAGCGCAATTAGACTAGCGACCAGAGGCGAATGAAGTTATTTGTGAAATAACACTGACACAAATGCGCGCATCATATGATTCAGACAGAAACTGTATTACGAGTGGTTGAATGACCGACGCAATATTTCATAAGTCTGCATCATTTGATCATCTGGCGTGTTATACAATTGTTTATTATTTACTCTATTAAACTTGTAATATGTTTTATGATGAAAAAGATACAAATAAACGATATATAGGCAGTGGCGTATGTAGGGGGTGAGCGGTGGATGCGGTCCGCACCGGGCGGTACATATTTTGGGGTGGCATTTTTTATATATAATATAATGAGGTGGCTAGCTCAGTGGTATGAAGTCGGTCTGTGGATCCTGAGAACCCTGGTTCGATTCCCACAGGCGACGAACAATTTTCATAATTTAAAAAAAACTACCCATGTGACTCCTCCACCGCTAATATCTTTGGGGGCCGTGATTTGACGACTGGTAACCGCATTTCACGCGCAAAATATATCACTTACCGAGATCTGCTTCGGCAGAGTGCCACACCCAGTAATGGGTAGAAGGCGTGATGATATATATATAGTTCTAGTTGTAAAAAACAACTTGTTCACTTCATAAGTTTACTATTCGATTTCTACGAATTATGAATTACTATATGATTTCGAATATTTTTCTTCATCGTCAAGTCAATGTGGGGATGAAAATATTATCTCGAAAAATTCCTTTATTATTGCCTAATTTAAATATGCCATCCAATGGTAAAACATTTCCCTACCTATAGTTTGTCTCAGTTACAATTATTTATTTATGTTTATTAATTTAATGGGGTGATGGCTCAGTGGTTTCGAGTTGGCCTGTGGATCCTGAGGACCCCAGTTCGATTCCCACAGCCGACAAATAATTATCTCCAAATTAAAATTACCCCTGTGGCTCCCCCACCACTAATATCTTTGGGGGCCGTGATATGACGGCTGGTAACCACACTTCAAGTACATAAATATATCACTTACCGAGATCTGCTTCGGCAGAATGCTACACAGTAATGGGTAAAAGTCATGATAATATATTTATTTTTTTAATTTATAAACACCACCATTTGTTTGACTTAGAATGGGCGGCAAAAGTTCTAGGTACGCCACTATATATAAGGTAATCAGATGTAACAATTTCAATTGACAATATACAAATTTGTTTGAAATTAGTAAGACTGATACATCAGTTTATTTACTGTTTTTGACAATGACATTTGAAAATTTAAACTCATAATAATTAATTAATATATTAATAGAGTAGGTGGCTCAATAGTATCGAGTCGGCCTGTGGATCTGAGAACCCGGATTCGATTCCCACAGCCGACAAACAATTTTAAAATAAAATATAAATATATCATCACGCATTCTACCAATTACTTGATGTGGCACTCTGCCGAAGCAGAACTCGATAAGTGATATATTTTTGGATATGAAGTGCGGTTAACAGCCGTCAAATCACGGCCCCCAAAGATGTTAATGGAGGGAGAGCCACGGGAGTAGTATTAATGTGGTGAAAATGTTTGTCGCCAGTGGAAATCGAACCAGAGTTCCCAGGATCCACAAGCCGACACGGTACTACTATGCCCCCTACTCTATTTCACCACATTAAAACTACCCCTGCAGCTCCTCCTCCACTAACATCTTTGGGGACCGTGATTTAACGGTTGATACCTGCACTTCACACGCAAAATATATCACTTACAGAGATCTGCTACGGCAGAGAGCCACACTTAGTAATGAGTAGAAGGCGCGATGATATATTGATTTATTTTGTTTATCAATTGAAGACTGCGGAATTGTGAATATTAAATTTTTTTTTCGCCTTAAGTTGATAATATTTAACAAGAATTACTGGAATTGTATGTATGTAAGTGTACCATTTCCAGCTATATTGTGAGCTGTTATCGAAAAATTTTCATTAATCTTTACTTATTTAATATTAAGTAGAATTAGTAGGCTGAGTATTATTGAAAAATTCTAACTTTTGTTGTGCAGCACAACAGTAAGTAAAATATTTGATTATGAACTAAATACAGTAAAATCTTTAAAAGCAAACACAACGTTAATTTTTCTAGATATTGTTCGAAATCAATTCATTTTAAATGGAGAAATTTTCTGGATCCTTATCGAAATAGTGACTTATTCCATGACCTTTGCCAATAACTTATTTTGCATGATATTATATAATTATTTATTCCACAAAAAAATGCAATTATTTTTTATAAGTCTGCATGTTTATCTATCAACAACCTTGACAAGTGATACAATTTTTAATTGAATATTTATCTAAACATAATAATCATATTTTTTCCTACAACTGTGCGATTTCTTTGTTATTACGTAACTATAATTGCCTTATGTTACGTATGGAAAGTAGATGAATGCAGACCAAGTGCGTTTCCGAAAGCAAAGAAACACTAGTGCGGAAAGTGCTTCATTACGTAACTGTCAAAAGAAAATAGTTTTGACAGCGATTTAAATTTCGCGCCGAGCGCGGAGTTCATATTTTGGCCACAGACACTTATGGAAGTAGAAGATACGGTGAACCAGCGCTAGTAAATATGCAGTAGTATATTTTGACGTTTATAAACGTAACCTTAATTTGCAGTATATCTAATCTGTAGACAACTAATAAAAAGAACCGAACAAAGTAAAATATATCGATAAATGGTTTTATTTAAAGAGTAAGTGAAATACATCATATTTATTGCTTGTGTATATTATTAATACAGTTGTTACAGTTTCTTATATTGACATAATGTAAAGTGGAAACTTTTGTGTCTAAAGAAACATTGATTTCTTCCGTACCTGTTCATATTATTAACAGTAATATTATTGATAACAATTTCGGAAGCTTCAGAAGTACCAGCAGCAGGTTGATTGTCATTGTCGAAAATCGATCCAACATAGTATGATCCGGAGCTTCAATTATCTTTGGAGGTGTTAATGATAAAGAAGAATCACTTACTGTTCTATTCCAATCAAGATGATTTTGAAGAAATTATCTTGACGTTAGTGAAATATTTGTAAATAACGTAGAACAATGTGCAAGCAATCAACAAACAAACCATAACAACGCCGTAAAACATCGTTCTCATGTAATATCATTAAAATTTTATAAATTTTAATAATATTTTAGTGATTTACTAAATCGCACAGTTGTAGGAAAAATGTTGTTTATAACACGTGCCGAAAAAGGTTACATGCTCGTGCAGATTTCCGCACTCGGCAAGCCTCGTGCGTTAAATTCTGCACTTGCACGTAACGAGCCTTTTTCGGCACTTGTTATAAAAATAACTATTACTGAAAGAAATTTTACAAATAATAAATAATAAAAAAATTATCATGTGGGTTCACTTGATCTGCGAATCAACAAACAAAAACAACATTTTTTCTCTCTGCAAATTCATGAAAGTCCCGGAAGCCAATTAAGCTGTTATTTCTCACACAAAGGGATAATCTAGGGCTTAATAATATTCGATACATCCCGTGACTCCTATACGTAATAGTCAGTGGATCATGTTCCAATCACTGACGTTACATCACAGAATTTTCCATTCGATTGGTTTACATTCCATGCGTTAATTTTCATTTAATATCGACATAACAGCTGCCCGATGGACTCAGATTGGAAACGGATTACCCAATGAGAATTTTTATAGCGAAAGAGATTGTTTTTGTATACGTACTTCATTAAACACAATAAAATAATGAAATATAAATTAAAAATTATTTCGTATTTGAAGTTCAACGCGAAGTTCTGGTTAAATTTATCATTTGGAAAATCAAAAGTGTCCCAGGAAACAATTATTAAGGTACCAAATTACACTTGGTAATACTGTATTTGTACACCTGTATAAATTCTCTCATACTAAAGCCACAAATGTTTTTTTTTTGTGACAATAACGTCATAGAAACTATAGCTCTTAGAGTTCGAGAGTCGTGGTCACCATCCTTAATAATCAAGGGGGGCGTGCGCCCCTCCTTGCCACCCCCTGCGGACGCCCATGAAAACAACTTATTTGCACCTAGTTCTCTATTTATTTGAGACATACGTTATATTTAATTACCTATATAAAATTCATTATATTTGAATTAATTTGTTCATGTGGGGAAGGTAGAGTACAATATTAACTATAGTAGGGGCCCTAAGATAATATACGCGAGGAGAGAGGGACGAAATTTTAAACAAGACCACTAAGCCTGAATACTGAATATGTATAACAGATTAGTATTGATTTGCATTCTGCAAATCTGGAGAATTAAAATAAAATTAATGTATTATTTTAATACGGTTATATTGCTGATTTGATTCATCGTTGTTATAATTACAATAATGGTTGCTCAGACAAGTTATACTTAAAAAATGAAATACAACTTTTCTCTAGACATTTCTTGAAAGTTGAACATAAGAGTTCATGTTCTGTGCCAAGCAATTATATCTACTATTTGTAAAAATAATTACTAAAATATTAATAATTTTACCCTTGACTTACATACAAGAACGGAAAAGTGAAACCGAAAATGAAACTAATTTCCGGATGTACCTGCATACGCACGAACATGTAAGGCTATGTATTTCATTTATAGAAAGTAAATTTTAAAAAACAAACGATTAAATAGAATATTTTTCTAAATGTTATCAAATAAACAATATAAAATTTGCAATTTTATTTTCCTCGACAACTATAAAATAGTAATAACTTTAGATATATTGTTGTCATTTTTAAATAATGCCGATAAACATTTGAATATTTACAGTCCCATAAAAATAAATATCTATCTATGTTTAGAATAAAGCCTGTAGGTACCTAATAAAAATTATCTAACATGATAGGAATACAAACTGATCTACAAGTATCTACTCAATGTTATCTACAATAATATTTTGAATATTTAATGTTAGATTAAAACAATGTTCATAAGCAAACTAAACTATAGTATAGTTTTTTGTAGTATAAATTATTATTAATTAGATATTAGAAAAAGTTCTACCATAAATTCCATGTATCATCTAAGTCCAATCTACATACATGAAGTTAGTAACATATGGAAAAAGATGTAAGAACTCATGTTTATATAATTACAACAATTTTCTTCTTCTTCTTCTTGAATAATTTATTTAATTCGACGTTTCGGTACACTAATGGCCAGTTTTACAAACGACAAATTAATTTCCTTCCAAAATAAATAAAATTTGTTCAATCAAATGGTAGTCGAATTTTTGACAGTAATGTTATATTTGCCATAATACAGAGTGATCAAAAGTAAGTATTTCAGTTGACATTAAAAAAAAAAATGCAAAATACTACATACAGCTACTACATCAGTTCAGGGTTGAACCCAAAGTTCCCAAACAAATACTGCCTTTAGGGCTAAGGTCTCATTTCCCTTTGTCAATGCATAGTGATTTTGCAGATTCCAAGGAGACTGGAGACTACTTGCAAACAATCTCACCTCAGTTCATTTCAACTGAGTTGAGATTCTCTGAAATGAGATGATATTATTTCGATGACAAATCGAACGGGTTTTGACAGGTCTGAACTGAGTCGGTTACGTGACGAACGTTGTAGTATCATTTCGCGGACAACACATGATTTGCTTGATGTTTTTGTTGGCAGTTAGCTGCGAGACATGATTTATAATAACATGTACAATTTAAAAAAAATATTAAATAACTTCCAAATATTCAAACTACAAACAAAACATAACGAATTCTATCCCCACTCTAACTGAGTAGAAAATCTCAGTACGCACCAGTGAAATAGGTAGTGCAGCATCGGCAAGGGGGGAAGTGAGTGTCTCACTTGATCTCAGTTATGTCAGTGCAAATAGAACAGCACAAAAAAAGCTGTCAAACTGAGGTGAGGTGAGATTAACTGAGATTTGGTGCAAATCGAACGCTACTAATGGACCACTATACTCTGTTTTTTAACCAGGAGGAGTAAATGCACAAGTCAGATTTACACTATAGAAAGTTACCAATGAAAGTTACTAGATTTTTGTTCGCGCGAAATACAAAAATTTCTTACACATCTGCACTGATTAAGTCTCATGGAATTTATTTTAAAATACAAATGACATTATAAACTCTAATTTGTCACTCCGTATATTATTAGTTCTTAAAAGAACTGATTTATTTTAATGTCACAGAAATGCAAAAAAACAACAAGAAAACAGATAACCTCAAAACTTATGACAGCTCTAATAAAATCTATGTACAGTGTAAACTGGACGAAGCATTAGCCAATCAGAAGCGTCAGTTTTAGCGGTTAAAATTGAAATTACTCCTCCTGGTTAAAAAACAGAGTATCGTATAAGTGCAATATTAATTGACTAACTTTACTTTTTCCTATCAAGCACTCTCAAATTCGTTTTTAGCTAAATTCTTCAATTAAAGATACAATAAATATTATTATTTGAAGCATTTGACTTTAATAGGAACATTTGTTAGCTAAAAAATAAAATAAATCAATTGCTTTGCTAGTTTGTCGCTCTTAATTAGCATTTGTATTAGACGTCATTGATTTTATGAAACTCTTCATGACAGAACAAAGGAACATCTTGAAACAATTAGAAACCGGACTATAAGAAGGATAAATAAGTGTAAGTTCGAAGGAAAAAACCGAGAAAGAAACAAAAGTGAAGTATAAATGTTCCTCTTTAATTTTTTGCGCTCCTAATACTTAAAATCCTCATACAATACAATATCTCACTAACAGCTCTGTTAACAACCGTCTAACAAACAACTAATTGTAGTTTGTAAAGCTCTTGCTGAAGCTCTCCACACAACTGAAACAGTTTTGTGCCTCCTTGAATCCTTTTTCAAGAGGAATGTAAACAAAATATCTCCAAGCTCGCTTCTACATTTCCTCTGTATGGGACTGTACACTCATAATACCATACAACAGACTTTTTATTGAACTGTAATAACATAAAAATAAATAAACTGTATTTGACAATAATTTCAATTTATTCAGCTATATGTCAGATTTTATCTGATATTGAATAACGATAATAAATACTGATATTGTATGGTCAGTGTTCGTAATTCAACCCTCAACAATTTTTTTTGTTGATGATACGGGTAGCAGAGCTGGGCAAGCTACTTAAAAAAAGTAGCTAAGCTACAGCCACAGCTATTCTTTAAAAAAGTATCTGAGCTACAGCAAATAAGCTACATTTTGTAAAATATAGCTAAGCTACATTTAAAAGCTTTCATTAAAGTAGCTGTTAAATTTTAAAGCTACTTTTTTCAATTATTGTGAATTATTATATTTGACATTGTCATATGATCAGTTGATCAGTCTTTTGTTATAATAACTGTTAATAAATATAAAAAAATCGCAAATGGACAAATGTTCTGTTAATTTGTTATGCTATAATTCTTATTTATATCGGAATAAATTAACAGTCACATTAACAGAAGACTCCTAAACAGTCAATGTTTAGTTTATCTAATATTTAATACAACAGTAGGATAGATTAAGAACAAGTAAAAAATAAAATATGTTAATAGATTTTACACTATATAATAACTTGTTATCCTACAGTTATAGAAAACAATAAAGAAGGTACAATTCAAATACAAAACAAAAATTAATAGGTATTTCTTAATGATCAGTGGTAGCTTTGGGCTACAAAAAGTAGCTTTGGGCTACAAAAAGTAGCTTTAAGCTACAAAAAGTAGCTTTAAGCTACAAAAAGTAGCTTTAAGCTACAAAAAGTAGCTTTAAGCTACACAAAGTAGCTTTAAAAGTAGCTTCAGTTGTTATAACAATATTTTTAAGCTAATAGAAAAAAAAACATAGCTCGTTACAAGCTACAGTTATAGTTTTTCACATTTAGCTAAACTACAGCTACAGCTAAGGTAAACGTAGCTAAGCTAGTAGCTAGCTACTGCCCAGCTCTGAAGGGTAATTGTTAAATGTTAGCGCTCTTATTTCACAAGAGTTCGTGGATTTGAATCTAATTAACTTCAGTTAAAAATATAACTGCATCTGAACTATTTTAATTTTACTATAATCTGAAGGTATCCTGTACTCTAATTGAAATTAATTTCCTGTTAAGCAGCATAATAAATAAATATATATATATGAAATTCGATTTTACATAATAATATGAAATTATTAGCTACCTATGAAGTCAAATCTTGCAGATTAAAACTTTCTATTACATTTGCACAATAACATAAATTTATAACATGAGGAAATTGAATTTTGAGCTGAATTAAATTTCTAATAATAATAATATTTTAGCAATAAATTTCATTCATATATTTTTGCAACATCACTAATAATAACGAGAATAATAATTGTTATTCTTTGTATTTTCCTTTAATTTATAATTCTGTAATTTGTATATAATAACATTATTAGTATACAAATTATTATTATTATCCCACATGTTGTGTAACAAATAAATATTTAATTTCTTATGATTCAGAAACTATTGAAACCAGCGATGCTTGTTTCTTGTATTTATAAATAAAATGAATGTTATTCATTCCACGGTAGGTATATGTGATGTTTCCATAATTAATTCATTTATTCAAGGATGTAGATGTAATAATTGACATCTCGCCTACAGTGACATGATACAGATAAATATTATGTGTGAATTAATTCCGCTAATTCCTACAATCATTATGAAATAGTATTGCTTCTTTTATTGTCGTATTGGATAAGACTTTATTTGTTTAAGAAATTTCTAAACAAATATCGTACTCGCTCCTTGCGTAAAATATTTATTTCATTTTAATAATAATGTACCTATAAATAATCAATAAAATGTCGTTTTCATTCGTTTTTATTTGTATAGAATCATTCAATCATTTCTGACACTTATCATATTAAATTAAATGATAAATGTAATTTATTTCAGTATAATGAAATTAATAAATGTTGGATGACGTTTTTCAAAATATTTAATATTAATCGCGACCTAAATTGCATGTTCTGAACGCATAACAAATCAAAACATTGAACGTTTTAGGTTAGAAATTTCTTGGAAATGTTGCGATAAAAACAATCGTTTACAAAAACAATGTGTGTCCCATTTAACACCTAACACCTATTGACATAATTTGTATCTTAAACCGCAACACAAATACAGGAGTTAGGTTAAGAAAACAAACACTTACCTCTTCGACGTAACCTAACAAATAGGTTAAACCTCTGCAGGCAAGTAGCAACTGTTTACACCAAAGTCACCACCAAAATAATCAATAACAAACGCTGAATGTTTGTTTACGGAGATATTTATTGCAGTTACAAAAACAATCACGATTTGGCACACACACTACGTTCACATGCACACATCGTTCGCGCACGTTCAATACACTACTGAATGCCGCGAAGGAAGTCCAGCCTTTTTACTTCCAGCGTAAATAGATCTGCTATGAGCTACTGATTGCGATTACGTTTATCTAAATGTAAACACAATGTGGTCAGCTGCTTTCTCTATTCATTTGCAGACTAACTGAAGCCACGAAATGCCCGTTTCAATGATTTAGTTCCGTAAATTAATTCGTTTTTTACTGCGCTAAGATTCGTTGAAACTCATCGGTTTCAAATGGTTGGCTGACTGCGATTCATACTTGTTTGTTGGTTTTTAAAAGTGTGAAGGCCGGAGATGGGATTTTATATAAATTATAAATGTTTATTATCCGGGAAGTGTATTCTGATTATATGGATTTTATTAATTTTATAATAAGATGCGCCATGAATAACTGAATTTGCAATATATGTTTTTCGTTAATTAACCATTATTTCGGACAATAACATTATTAATTATCGATTCCATGAATTCATTTTAATACACAATTTAGTACTGTTCATCTTTTAATTAAATTAAGGGGGAGGTGGCTCAGTGGTATCGAGTCAGCTTGTGAATTTGAGAACCTCCGTTTCCGACAAATTACTTTCAACACATTAAAATTACCTCTGTGGCTCCTGCTCTACTAACATCCTTAGCGGCCGTGATTTGACGGCTGGTAACCGCACTTCATGCGCATAAATATACCACTTACCGATATATGCTACTGCAGAGTGCCACACCCAGTAATGGGTAAAAGACATGATGCTATATTTATATTTTATTTTTTATTTTAACATGAATTATAATTAATGGGGTGGCAAGCTCAGTGGTATGAAGTCGGCCTGTGGATCCTGCGAACTCTGGTTCGATTCCCAAAGGCGACAAACAATTTTCATAATTTCAAAAACTACCCCTGTGGCTCCTCCACCACTAACATCTTTGGGGGCCGTGATTTGACGACTGGTAACCGCACTTCACGCGCAAAATATATCACTTACCGAGATCTGCTTCGACAGAGTGCCACACCCAGTAATGGGTAGAAGGCTTGATGATATATTTTTTTAATTTTTTTTTATTTATGAATTATAAATTGTTATGGACAAGGTAATATGACTGTATTTCCCATTTCCCTAACAACGAATTTAAATTTATGCCAAAATATTATCTGACAATTATCAGATTATGAGTTATATTTAGCGTGAGATTTTAACAAGCATAATCTTTAAATTATTTCGTATTTTTTTGGAACATTCTCTTCAATTTTGATAAATATTTCATTTGTAGAAGCAGTTCTCCATCGAGAATTTGATATTTCGACAAATTATTTTCTATTGACACATGAAAATTGCATTTATATAATTGGTAACTAAGAAGATTGAATTACAGTGATTATTTTTTGAAGTTTCTCAAAACCAATGAAATGCTGTATTGTATGCCACATGTCTACGTTTTAACCAATCCTGTCATTATTATACTGAGAATAAAGCTCTTGTGATTATTCCCGGGAATTATATCTGCAGATGCTTTTTTGTTTGTAACAAATGATAGATAGTTGTCAAATAATTATTTAAAACTGTCAACACATGAAGTAAAATGTGTGAAAAAAATCGATTTAGTTGTATTTTAGATACAGAAATACACCAACAAATTTTGGAAACAACTTCCACGAATACATTAATAAGTAATCAATCGATATGAACCCAGTTCAAAATCTTTTAAGTTGGATGAATCGACCTCAACAGCTAAGTCAAAAAATAATCTAATTAAATATAACTCGATGGTTTGATAAATTAGAAAATAATTCTCCAGTATCTTTCTCAAACTTGTTGCCATTTGACAATAGCCACTCAAGCCCTACTGGCTTTTGTGACTATTGCCTGGCAACAAGTTTTTGAAAGATCTGTCAAATTATTTTCAATTTATTCTCACTCTCCTGTTTACTGATAAATTATCACTTCACCCGGGGAAAATTAACAAAATAGCTAAAAAAAAATTGATTCTATTGGTTCTCACATATACAAAGTTAATTATTATTAATTTTGACTCATAAGAAATTATAAACAATGGACTACTCATTTTAAAACTTTTAATAAATTTTATTGTTGTGCGTACGTCTGTTTAAAATATTTTACTGCTTGTGCACACTATGCGTTATTCATAATCATTCTTCATCTATTATCCTGTTAATGATTCATTCTTTTGCGTGTGACTAAATAGATAATTAAACGATAAAAAATAATTCGAGAACTGCACAGTGTCATCGGTTTTTATATTATTTAAAAAAAGTATTCCATGGCGCTTGACACGAAATGTGCTAGAAATAATTATAATAGATATATTAAAAATTATATAACAAAATACAATATTCTGGAAAAGTACGTCAGTCGGTCATTTCAAAAATTAAATTTATCTTATTTTAAAATCTAAATCACATACTAACAAAATAATTGCACAACTGACATGAAAACAAAGGATTTAAAATTATTCGACTACAGGTAATAATTATTTAGTTACCAAAATACGTAATTTAAAATAAAAAAAGAACAACAAAAAATAAAAACCGTGGTTAATGATAATTTATTAAGAGTGATAAACATAAAATTCGTCAGCTAAATTTAAAATCATTTCACAACAAAATAAAAAAAATCAAGAGTTAATAACAATTTCAGAAACTTCCTATATTAATTCTGCGAATTAATGAATTGAATTATGTTCACACTACGATGGAGAATAATAATCAGGTAGTTGTTAATTTCTAGGGGAATAACAGAGTACGATAGATCCGTAGATTGGGGTGTATTTGAATATTGATCAATTTATATCCAATCATGATGAGAAGGGTTTACTGTTCTAGCTTTGGAGTTTGACAGAATTACCGCTTTAACTTCAAGCAGCCTGTTATAGATAATGTGATTTATTACCCGTCCAGACAATTTTTTTTGTAAATGTAGAGCCATAATATATTGACATACTCGTGTTCAAAATGAAAATTATTTGGATATAATATACATGCTTTTTTCTGTTTTTTATTGAGATTAAAAATTTTCGCAATTAAAATGAAAATGTCTAATTGAAGCCAATTAACGATACTAACTTTGTTTATCACTGTTAAACGCTTTCACATTTTTTTAGAAAAGTACTTCAATTAAATAATGTAGAGCAGTGTTTCTCAACCTTTTTTCATGTGCGTCCCATATTTTATCACTTCCCCTCCCTGCTTGAATTTTGGGCTGATGTTGACGGTGCATTTTTCATTATTTTGTCTTTGTGAAATCAGGTTTTCTACAGTATTTCACTTAAAAACAAAATATAGGAAGAGAAAAGCTTAGTTATACAAGACAGGCCCAATGTAAACGAAATTATTAATTTTAGGATCACGTTTTTTTAAGGTTAATTCGAATGGAATTATTTGTTTAAATTTTATATTTTATTTTAAGAATGTAGGTAAAGTTTTGGAGTTTTTCCCTTGATTTCCCATTTTCTTCGCCTCTCCCCTCCCCTAGGTGTTTCGCGCCCTAGCTGGAAAACGCGGCCTACATTTTGAAAAACACTGATGTAAAGAATTAATTTTTGTACCATTTTTATTTGAAATAATTTCTAGAAAATAATTTGGAAATAAGGTATTTGGTTAGTCACGGTCATGGTTAATCGGTATTCATATTATTGGTTAATATTTCTCATAGATTATTTTTACTTTCCTGACCTATATATCAGAGAAAAGTATTGGAATGGTAATTTTTCTCTATCTACAGATTTTGAATCTTCACATTTTAGATTAATTCTAAACTACAGGTACAAATAAAATTTGTCCGTCGAACGCGGTGACAATTGTACTACATGTTTATTGATGGGTCTTTTTTGAAGTTTTTATGTTTATTTCGTAAATCAGAAGGTAATTATTACCGGCACATTGGTTATAAGTAATAACTTTTTATTAATAATTTTGAAAATCGGTATGTTGTAAAACATGTGAAGAACAAAAATTATCGACATCATAATATAAAATCAGTATCCTCATGAATCATAACTGAATGTTAAAAATGTGTTTGGTACCGAAATAAAGCAGTAAATTCAACAAAATGTGACAAAAATTATATTAATGGGATGGCTAGCACAGTGGTATGAAGTCGGCCTGTGGATCCTGAGGTCCCTGGTTCGATTCCCACAGGCGACAAATTTTCATAATTTGAAAAAGCTATCCCTGTGGCTCC
Source organism: Pterostichus madidus (assembly GCA_911728475.2). Taxonomy (NCBI): domain Eukaryota; kingdom Metazoa; phylum Arthropoda; class Insecta; order Coleoptera; family Carabidae; genus Pterostichus; species Pterostichus madidus. The sequence continues at coordinate 10,225,819 of OU452302.1, read as the reverse complement.
TCCACCACTAACATGTTTGGGGGCCGTGATTTGACGACTGGTAAACGCACTTCACGCGCAAAATATATCACTTACCGAGATCTGCTCTAGCAGAGTGCCACACCCAGTAATGGGTAGAAGGCGTGATGATATATTTTTTTTTTATTTTATATTTTTTTAAATTGTTCACCTTAAATCGTATTTGGTACAAAATTAAAACCCCTCTAATAAAAGTATTGAAAATAACTTTTAAGCGATTGGCAATTATTTTTTTCAAATATTATTTAAATTATATTAATTACATTTCTCGGACAAAGAATTCTAATAAAAGTATTGAAAATTATATTTAAACGATGATTATTTGTTTTTTCAAAAGTTGTACAAAAATTATATCCAGTTTAGTGTCAAATAAAAGCTCTTCCGGAGACAATTCTTAAAAAGTAATTTGTGGTAGACACAGCAGATTTTTTTTTTACTTTGACGGTTACATTTATTATACATTACCACAGATTTAAATAACTTCTTCCACATATCAATTTAAAAAACAAATTAAGCAATAAAAGACAGATTCATTTATCTAAATAAATGTATTTAATTATATTTTACTCAATTTCGCAGATTGAGGTACACTAAAGCTACATTCGCAAATCGAAATTAGTTTTTGTTTTATGCTTTATGTTTTAGTGTGTTCTTAGGTTCACAAATAGTTTTGCTTTTGTCGATTTTAGTTACTAGTGACATCTATCATAAATTTTAGAAGATCGGTAATACAGTAAATGCAATTTTCAGATGTGCTAAGTTACACATGCTGTCATATGTTTTTTGTTTACTTTCGTATTTTTTGGAAGAGCAAGGTAAATATTATTATAATAAGAAAGTAGGTATTAAAATCTTGTTTTTATTTTCATTCATTTTGACACTCGAATAAAAACAAACTTAGGTTATCGTCAATGCGAAGGATGATAGAAAGAGACAAGTATATATCACTACATCATTCTACGCTTCGTCCTATTGGTCTATTTCTAAGTATAAAACGTAAAACTAAAACATAAGTTTGGAGCTTGCAAACTTTTGTGTTAAAACTAAAACTAAATACTGTTTTGTGAATGACTGCATAAGATAACATGTCTACAGGGTTATTAAAACAAAAATGGAAAACATAAAACAAAAACTAATTTCGATTTGTGAATGTAGCTTAATACATAGTTTTGCAAGCAGACCAAAATTTGCTAGTAGTTTAAGCATACTTTTAGTTTTAAAATTAAATTTCTGTTCATTGTTACGAATTTGTAGAAAAGTTTACTATCTATTGTATTTGGAATTCAATTAAATTACATTTGATAAAGGATAAAACCTCAATAGTTGGTTTGCACCGTTCAAAGCTTGAAATTCTTTTCGACGTAGTCTCGTTGCTTGCATATTTTAGACTCCGGCAGTATAACGTTTCCTGGCATTCTATCCATTTCAAAAGTTGAAAACTCTATTATTCCGTAAAGTATAAAACTTTAACTCTTTATTACATTGTATATATTCTTTTTCCACTATCTTGCTTCTTAGATTCTAGCTGCAGCATTAACACAGATATATTAAAAATAATTACTTACTTCTTTAGGATTTAAGAGCAATACAACACAGTAGAAAATGTTAAATTTTAGAACAAAATAACGTTTTCGCTGTTTGGTTTTAGATTCTTTTTGTTTGACATAAGATAAGAAATATTTGACGAAATAACAATGAAAAGCTTTAATTTCCCTTGTTGGTCATAAAACGAAATTGAAGAACAGATAGAAAATATTACAGTGTTACATTTACTATTTGCTTCATTCATTTTCATCTTGGTAAAGGTAATATGTAAATTAATAGTCTTTAATTATTGATAGTTAACGTACTAATTATAGCAATTATAAAAAAACTCTAAAGGTATTTACGTCAGTTATTTAAATTAGCATATATAACTTATTTCATTTAATGTTGCAAATCAAATAAATTATTATTGTGTATGTATGCTTACTTCAAGAAATTAATACAAATATTTGATAAGTTCAAATATTTATTATTTGTTGTATCACTTTATATCTCATAGCAAATGTTTATTGTTTACATACTTTTTATCATAACAGATATACATGTTTACTTGAGAAAAATTTCATTACAAAAATAGTTATTGAATGAAATATGCGGGTCATGTTGGAAAGGTACCCACTCTGGAAACAAATCAAAATAGGCGTAGAGGCAAAGTCGAAAAAATAATCAAATTTAGAAAAGAATGCTGCTATAATCATAAAATGCGTGTCGGCATAAAATAAACATTTTTGCAGTTATTTAAAACAATAAAAGTTGTGTAGAAAGTCATTGGTGATAATCAGTCAACAATATATCATTCATTTTAGACACAACTATATTTAGCTCATCGACTCTCAAAGAGACGAGTTTAAGTGATTGGTATGGTGCATGTATCATCGATAATATTAACAAATATATATATATATATATATATATATATATATATATATATATATATATATATATATAAAAGATTAAGAGACAAACATTTTTTTGTCCCTTAACCTCCTTCTGCAGTTTTTAGCCGATTTGAACATGTTTTCTTTACAAGTTAAGTGCGATTTGTAGATGATAGTCAGTTGTTTTAAGTAAGTGTTACCAATTTCGGGAAAAAAAATATTATATTTTTTTTATAATCCTACTCGATACTACTGAACTACCTATCCCATACACTATTATTTCAACGTTTTCAGTAATAAAAGAACGCTATTTCAGGAAGGGTTTTGTCACCATAACCAATGCTATTTTTTATTTTAAAACCAAATTACACTGACGTATTCATGGTAACGTAAATATGTTTTTCAATTTGTGTAATGATAATTTAAATAAATCTGCGAAATTTTCTAAATAAATGGGTTAAAAATAACAATAGGATTCAATCTAATTTTACTTTGACAGTGAATAAATAGGAACGTAAATTTTTGAAACTGATAAAATATTATTTACCTTTCTCTTAGCAACCCAATAAAAACTAATGTCATTTAATAGTTACTTATTATACAAGTATTTTATTAGGTATATAAAACACGCAAGAAAAGTTTAGATATGACACCGAAGGTCGAGTGTTTAATTTATCTTAGGTGTTTTTGTACTAATAAAACACAAGTGTAATACAAAATTTTATCCACAACTCATAATTATAGGTATCGAAGAAGAGTGATCGTAACGTTTAACGTTGATTCAGTTATATATATATATATATATATATATATATATATATATATATATATATATATATATATATATATATATATAAGCCGTATTCCATTTGCCATTTGTATCTAATCTAACTTACATTTACTGAACCAGATTATTTATTTATTTTACTGAATTAATTCGCTGATCTTAATTCTAGCATTAGAATTACAGATTATAATTTACTTTGAAGTAATTCACCCCAATAAGTGCATTAGTTTGCTTAATTTAGTTCATTTAGTCATGTGTTGAATTTATCTGAACTGATTTAAGTAAATCAAACTGGCAAATGGAATACAGCTATAGTTTCTCAAAATACGGTAGATCATGAAGTGGTTGCTAAGTAACAAGTTGTTTACAGTGTTTTATGAGCCATATAATACAACTGAAATCAGTGTAATTATGTTTTTATAATATATGAGTTGTGGATAAATTATTTTATTTTAATGTCGTTAAATTATATCGCTGAATTTAAATAAAATAAATAAATAAATATATCATTACGCCTTTTACCCATTACTAGGTGTAGCACTCTGCCGAAGCAGATCTCGATAAGTGATATATTTTGCGCGTGAAGTGCGGTTACCAGTCGTCAAATCACGGCCCCCAAACATGTTAATGGTGGAGGAGCCACAGGGATAGCTTTTTCAAATTATGAAAATTTGTCGCCTGTGGGAATCGAACCAGGGACCTCAGGATCCACAGGCCGACTTCATACCACTGAGCTAGCCATCCCATTTCATTTTCTCCTGATAAACTGTTTGACAATTCATCTTGTTACATGAGAACAATTTGACTCGAAAAACAACTATAAAATAAAATCACAACACGGGTTTTCTTGTCAAATTTCTAAGTGACAAGGTTTTATGATAAACATAAATGTATGCGCAAAAATAAAAACTCTTGTGTAATTATAAGTTGATAGCTTTATTTTTTCCTAAATATGTAAGTGAGAGTCAAATTCTGTCTAGTTACGGTAGTGACATGGATCAAAGTATTATATAATGACAGAAATACTTGTTTGAGCAAAATTCAGTATAAATTCCTGTCTAGAAGCAGGAACCTGAAATCTTTCTGGTAATTGAAACCAGGTCTATTGTTCTCCATTCCTCAACTGAAATGTTTCGTTTCGACGGTTAGTTCAAGTTAACCGGCAAAGTTTAGGGTTATTTAGGTTCGGTTCATAGTTGGTGTACTTACTTACCTGATCCCTCGTGACGTCACACTCTGAGCGAGATGATGGCGGCCTTCAGGCGTCCGTAGACGGCGACGTGACGTAGGCAGCTGCCGGTTATCGAATTAATATTTCCCCGGTTCGGGCAAGCCCGACCGGAATCCGATTATCTCGCGAGGACGGACTCTTTGTTATGTCGATCACATCCTTATCATATTCGGGCAAAAATTCAAGCCGAATGTAAATGAGAGAAGCCGCATGACGAGGCGACGAAGAGGCGAAAGGAAGCGAGGAAGCGAGTGCCCAGCGCCGACCGAGAGACGGCGCGGATCGCGGACAGCGACGTGCGGATCTGTGGACGCGGACGTGGACTTCGTACTGCGTGCTCCGCCCGGATGCGTTCATGCTAATTCTACCTCGCCCCGGAATTACATTTTTACCCGTCCTACAAAATAAAATGAAATAAAACATAACTTTAGAACTAGACTTGAGAAATAATTTTAGGTTATATTTAGCACTTTGTAATACAGAGATTTAATGCTCGTACTATCTAAATTTTATTTAGTCCTTTTTTTTCTCTAAATTAACTTGAAAGGATTCTATAATATTTTAAGTATTATTTTCATATTATCTTGAATATGTGGCGATATAAGGGTGTGTTATTACATCAGGAAAAAATATTAAATGGTGTCTACTACTACTACCATGATAATAAAAAATAAAAAATTGCAAAATGACCTATTTTTGTACCAATGGTTTGACAGTTGTTTTTAATATTATCATTTTTAACATTACAAATAGGCATTTATCTGATGTATAATGAACAAAATAATTACTGTAGTGTTTACAATTATAATTTCATTATTAATATATTAGAAATAACTATCAAGCCAGTAAGAATAAAAATGTGTACGTCATGCAAAATGCTAATAATTTTGAGAATATTAAAAAAAATATTTTTGTTTTAATATTAGTATATCCTGAAGTATTGAAACACCTTGTAAATGTAAACTCCGTTGTCAAACATTTCCAAATTATTTTAGAAAAATGGTACAAATAAAATAAAATAAATAAATAAATATATCATCACGCCTTCTACCCATTACTGGGTGTGGCACTCTGCTGAAGCAGATCTTGGTAAGTGATATATTTTTCGCGTGAAGTGCGATTATCAGTCGTCAAATCACGGCCCCCAAACATGTTAGTGGTGGAGGAGCCACAGGGATAGCTTTTTCAAATTATGAAAATTACAAATAAAAGTGGTAACAAAATTGTTATTTGTAACTTTTGTTTGGAGTAAGGTTATGTAATTTTTTTTAGATACTTTTGATAGCAAAACAAATACGTAGACTATGCATTTTTCAAAATAGTTTTAGTATTTAGCGAAAATTTCGTGAAACTGCTTTTATTTGACTAATTTAAATGATAGATCTTAAATTAGATATAACCACGTAATGTTTGTCATTCATTAACCATAAGATACGATTTAAAATGTATATCAATCATTTCACAAGTTATTTTCAAATACACCACGAAAGACAAAAATGTCAGTTTATTAGTAGGTTTGGAACTTTATCATGGTGGCAGAAAATCTTTGCAAAGTACGCATGCGCTACCTCAAAAATTATTTTTCTATATTTGCATTACTAGTTTTGAAACTATCATCAAATCCAAGATATTTGGTTTTAGTTTGAGTGAACTCAAAACCGATTTGACATTGTATAAATGGCGTTTTAAAAAAAAATAAAATGGTTTCAAACCAGTTTCAAAACTGCATGTAAACTTAGTAATAGATTCCAAATATTCAAGATGATATAAACATATTCTTTCCTAATATTATAAATAAAAAAATAAATAGATCATCACGCTTTTTCCCTTTACTGGGTGTTGTATTCTGCTGTAACAGATCTCGGTAAGTTATATATTTATGCGCGTGAAATGCGGGTATCAGCCGTCAAATCATGGATTTCAAAGATGTTAGTGGAGGGGAAGTCACAGGGGTAATTTTAATGCGGTGAAAATTGTTTGTCAGTTGTGGGAATCGAACCCGAGGTTTTTAGATCTACAATCCGACTCGACACAACTGAGCCAATAATAATAACATTATATAAATTGTCTAAATTATTTTAGAAAGAACAGAGATGAATAAAATTTAGATAGTACTAAATTCTCTGCATCATTTCATTATTAAATAATTTTCGTAAGTTTAATTGCAATTATTGACTCACATTAGTAATAAAAAATTGTCAAACTAATTCCATGAATATCTACGGTTGTCATTATCGTTAACAGTGTCCTTCATTTAATCGCGGTTAAAATTGGCAATAATTTCGTATAAGGAATATTTGAAAACATTTGTAATATCGTCCCCGGAAACATGTATCGTGTTGGCGTGAAATGTGTGGCGCCCGCCACGTGGAGTGTGCGTGCGCGTTTATCAAGCAGGCGTTGGCGCCGGCACTGGGCAAATGTCACGCTGCATCAAAATATGATGGAGCAGATTTGTTATTAATGTAAATGGGGGATGAATATTCGTGGCGGTTGCAAGTTCCGCCAGATGCGTCATAGCGACGTCCCCATTCTGTCTGCATTTCCATAAACACATCTGCGTCTGTGGTGGCCGGTATGTTGACGTTGTTGATGGTATGGTGGAAGCCATTACCGCACAATCTAGATTTTTATATACTGTCTACCCCATGCATAAAATTTAGCATTTATATCAATAAACAAGATTAATTTTGCATGCGTTATAACTGCAGAAATTAGATACAATTACAATTTAATAGTACTAGCCATGAAATTACAATTAAAGACAAATAAATATGCGACGCTTAATAAAGGTCAATTAATAATCAAAATGAAAATTACTGTGTTTTAAATAAATAAATAAATATATCATCACGCCTTTTATCCAACACTACTATTTTGAAAAATTTTGAAAAAAAATGTAAAATTTACAAAATTTTCAAAATTTTAGTATAAGTTAATTACAGCACAAGAAATACACTCGTTCAAACTGCATTTCAATATCTCTTCTAGTTTCCGAGATATGGGCCTTTAAATTTGACGTTTATAAAAAGTCAAAATTGTTTGTATTTAATATAATTTATATATATATTTAGGAAGTACCAATGGAATTTATTTATAAAATATAAGTATTTTAAAATGTTTTCTTCTGTCGAACAAAATGAGATTAATGTAATATTTTATCACGCAAGAATGCAATTAGCAATCATTGTCAACTACCAAACATGACAAATATTATATACTAATTGCTAATATGTAGTTAATATTGATTTCACAATCATTAGTTACTTTAATTACATAAACGATTTCAAAATTTAGATTATTCTATTAATTAATATACAGCATGTTTCTTAAGTGAGTGTACTACACTTAACCGCAATTTGTCAACTTTTTCAAATACGGAATTTAAATTTCTATAAAAGTTTATTTGAATTTTTTATTTTTTATTTTCAAATTAATTGAGAGGCAATAACAGCTTGCAAACTGAGTTCGCATGTTAAATGCGTTTATAATCCACCCTGTATATACTAAAATACTTGTTTTAAGCTTACCAAATTTTATTTTGCAGATGATATTCTTGCTAATGTTGCTAACGAATTTGAAGAATCACTTTACCCTGTCCAGTAAAAGTTGAAATTGATTTATTAGATTAACGGATCCCAACAACTGAAAAAAATTAAAGAATACAAAATTTAAAAAAAATTCTAATTAAAAACAACAAACTACGTCATATATATATACTACCACCACCACCACCACCAAGCATAGCCACCTATAATTTGACATAAATGAAAAAATAAATTCGAATGAGAAGGATGAGAACAGGCTTCCAATTTAGGCAAGTGCATTCGGTTTTTATATTGTGTTCTTTTATTATGTTTTCATCATAATAATAATTATTTAGTCACGAAAAAAACGTACACGCACAAATATAATACAGTAGTAGATAATGGTAATTGGTATTCATAACAAGTATTTAGTCTAAAAGATTGGTAATAACAAGATCGGTGTTGTGTGCGTCGGTGGCGTCGAGACGGCGGCGGGGCGCGCGGGCTCAAGGCGCGGCCCGGCGCCGCGACGCAGCCGCCCGCCGCAGGTCGCGGGGTCGAATAGCACCATGAGTTTCGTTGCAAGAGTTTGTGTGGACCGCGGCTCTCACTCACAGAGTTCTTACACCACGATGCGCTCCTACCGGAGATATTTGTAACCTTACCAGAGATACACTTCATTTACTAGAATAATACAAAGCTGTCAGAATTGTTATTAATAGCAATCAATTCAATTTGACTTCTGCACAGATTTTAGAACTCTTCAAAATCGACGTACAATTAAATCTATTATATTTACAATTTTTTGTCGATCGTCAAGAAAAATTCGAGTCAAAATCTTTGCTTACGGCCTTAAAATTATCTAATTTGGTTGTGAATATCGCAAAAATGTTCATCATTTTTAACTTTACTTGATTATGTATCATTTAAAATCATTATGTAGTTTTGAAAAATTAACTATATTATACATTTTTGCACTTCCGGGAGTAAATAACTTACTTTATTCTTCCTTTTCGAGGAGTGAAGTGTCACTTTTAATCCCGCCAGGATTAAATTGACAGATAGATAAGCGTTACCGTAGTAACAAATATATTATAAACCTAAATTTGTATAATGCTGTTAATTGATTCAAATGTATGGCTGGAAGTGCAAAAAATACTGTATATACCACAGAAATGAAGTGCATTTAATCCCTCAGGTGATTATTTCCCCTTTCGGCGGCTCCTAATATAAACTTCACCCTTAGGATTAAATTAGGCACTTTAGTCCCTTGGTATATAATATACTATTATGACAACAAATGAGACCGGAAATGATAGAAGTTAGAAAATCGACTAAAATATCTTATATTTACAGTTCCTCGATTATCAAGATGATATTACTTCCAAAATACAAATTAGAACTAAATAATTCTGAAATTAATCCATAAATATGAATATGAGTAATCTATATTTTTAAATTTGTGAAAAATTTATGTCGAATTAGTTGTAATATTTGCGAAAATGATAATGCTTTGAAACAACATGAAGTTTGCAAATTTGAAAATTCTGAACATGTCGAATTTTAAGTTTAGAAAATGATAGTAGTATTCTGTTCGTCTACAAGAAACAATAGTAACTTGTTTACGAACATTTGAATTAATTTTGTGGTCGAAATAAACTATTAGACCTTAAAACAGTAGAATAATTATCCCGTTGAAACTACCGAGAAACAAAGAAACCCGCTGACAACAATGTTTACTTAAGTGTACCTTTGTGAAGGTTAAGTTACAGCGCCATCTCTTAGCATGAAAACTCGTGAAAGCGGAGAGCCGCAGTCGGCGGCGAGCGGCCGCAACGCCACCGCGCAGAACGTAACATGGAAGACTTCCGCACCGGGACGCGCTTCCCTGCTCACCTGGCTCAACAACCCCACAATACCTCAGCCCCAGCTTTGTCCCGCTATGATACAATACATACAATATAAGGCAACGACAGTTCATATGATACACTCTATGTGGTACGTTACACGTAGTGATAGTGATGAGAGGACACTAGCCTGGGATCAGGAAGAGTTATATACAGACGCTGATTCGTAAATAAATTTTGCTCTCAAAATTGGTTTGGTTTTAATTATTGTGGAGAGGACGAAAAGTACTTTTTCTAAAAATGATTGTGATGGAATAGAGATAGATTATCAAGGCGAGATTGTAACAAATTCTTGTGATGACAATTTTTAAAATTCTATATAAGTAAAGATGGATTTACATGGTTCAATTTAATTGATCAATTCGACCGAATATATAATATTAAAATGTGTAAATTGAAATTGATCAATCAAGATGACAATTGGAAGAAAGAAGAAATGTTCTACATTGATCAATATGATCGAATTAATTGGTTAAAGCTGCAAATTGAACCGTATAAAAGTTGTCTTTTTGTTTGAAAGTTTTAATTGTATATTGCATAATAAGGCAGGAAAGTAAAAACACTTTCCTGACGTATTATCTATACTATTTTTTCTAAAACTGTTTAATTTAATCAATAATTAATCATAAATAATTCAAAATGTTTAAATTTTTTGATAAGAATTATGTCGACAGCAAACTACTTACCTAGGGTTACAACAACAACAAAATAGTCAGGCAAAGTATAAAACAGTTAGGTTAAAGCTACATTCACAAATCGAAATTAGGTTTTGTTTTATGCTTTATGTTTTAGTGTGTTTTTAGGTGTCATTCACAAATAGTTTTGCTTTTGTCGATTTTAGTTAGTAGTGACATCTATCATAAATTTTAGAAGATCGGTAATACAGTAAATGCAACTGTTAGATGTGCTAAGTTACATATTCTGTCTTATGTTGTTTGTTTACTTTCGTATTTTTTGGAAGAGCAAGATATTATCATAATAAGAAAGTAGGTATTAAAATCTTGTTTTTATTTTCATTCATTTTGACACTCGAATAAAAACAAACTTAGGTTATCGTCAATGCGAAGGATGATAGAAAGAGACAAGTATATATCACTACATCATTCTACGCTTCGTCCTATTGGTCTATTCCTAAGTATAAAACGTAAAACTAAAACATAAGTTTGGAGTTTGCAAACTTTTGTGTTAAAACCAAAACTAAATACTGATTTGTGAATGGCTGCATAAGATAACATGTCTACAAGGTTGTTAAAACAAAAATGGAAAACATAAAACAAAAACTAATTTCGATTTGTGAATGTAGCTAAAGTCTTCACCAGTCTGTTTTGTACTTTATCTGACTGTTCTTTTTATTTTTTTTATAATCTTGGATACGTACGTTTCCTGACTGTTTTGGTAAAAATCTACTTTCCATACTAAAATTAGTCAGAAAAGTCGATACTATTTTTGCTGGTTTCAGGAAAAATAATTTTAATGATTGGTGCGACTTAATTTAGCATCATTTGTTTCAAAGAAATACGAGCGTCACAATATAGAGAATATAGTACAGACACTCTCATTTTAAATTTTTATGCGTATATCTGAAATAATATTCCAAAATCATGGCGGTATAATAACCGTATGATTAGTTTACGCAAAAGGGGATTCTAAAACTGAAAATAATTAATGAAAAAATTAAATAGTTATAAAATAAGGAACTAAAACATAGAATAGAATAATGCAAAAGTAACTTCAAACAATTTTGATTACGCCTATGAGTAGAACTGTCAAAGTAGTGAAACATGTATGATCATCAAACATCATCATTATGGCAATTGTGTTTTTCATTTTATGAATAGTTTTATTTCTTGGAAAATACTTCTAGAAAATAGTTATAAATTTAAAAAAAAATATATATATCATCACGCCTTCTACCCATTACTGGGTGTGGCACTCTGCTGTAGCAGATCTCGGTAAGTGATATATTTTGCGCGTGAAGTGCGGTTACCAGTCGTCAAATCACGGCCCCCAAACATGTTAGTGGTGGAGGAGCCACAGGGATAGCTTTTTCAAATTATGAAAATTTGTCGCCTGTGGGAATCGAACCAGGGACCTCAGGATCCACAGGCCGACTTCACTGAGCTAGCCATCCCATATTATAAATTTAAAGTAGGTTATTTTAAAGTTTAACTTTACGCCAAATGGTATTACAAAAACATGGCATCCAGAAAAAATTAGCTGTTTGAAAATCATCGAAAAAGACAGCAAGTGTCTCTACTGAATATTTGTTTATACGTAGTGATTGATTAATTCAATCTGATTGATTTGTGTAAACCCGCCTTAATGTACACTCTACTATTGGTCATCTTAATGGCTTCATCAACTCATCAACCATTATAAAAAAGAATTGTATGCCGTTAGGAAAATGAGGACTATTTCATTAAATTGAAAGTTTAACTACGTTTTTGTACATTAGTTGTCAAATTATCTATAAAATGTTGTAGTCAAGAAGAATTCTCATTTTAAAATAAATACACCAAACGTAACATAAATTTGATTCTTTTATGCAGTATTTGTAGAATGAAAAAATGTACTATGTATGATTAATAGTTGATGAGCTTATTGTATTTTTTTTAGCTACAGTAAAGTTAAATATAAAAGTTTTTTTTTCTTGCGTAAGATGACCACTAATGTGCTCAATTATCAATACAATAATTTTCAATAACAATTCATCAGTATGGCAGGAAAGAGCTCCCAAAAATCGAGACTTCTGTAGAGGCCATCTTAACTCTTTTGTCGAATACCCGGACACAAAAATTGGAACCAATTAAACAGATTTTGAGAGCCTTAGTAGAAATAGATAAAAATACTAATATATTTAGAATACTTACAATAGGTATATTTCGAATCTAGCATGTACGATTGAGTCCTGATCCCGGGGACACGTAATTAGGAGAGATACAGGGAAGAGAGACAAGGACGTGTGGTGTGTGTGTGAGTGTGTGTAGGCGGTGACGTGCCGGGGGCCGAGGGGGGCGGCGCGCAGGGCGGGCGTCTCGCGCGGTGCACGATCTCTCTCTTCGTCTGGTGTCTCTACTCATAGTTCATTACGACTATAATTACTTTGTAGTTTAGATTCATCATTTATACAAACACATATAGAAGTATGTATAATCATTGTTCAATATAATGTACAGTTTCAACGGCTACACATCGAGGAGTTTCAAAACATGGAATAGGGTCATTTACATTTTAGATAAAATTATTTATACGATTTAAATTTCAGAATGAAAGCGTTATTTTATCACAGTGGTAGTCATTGCTCCATATTTATTAATCTTATTTATATATGTGTGGGGGCGGTCGGCGTAACTCGTGATGTGCACGTGACACGTGGCATGCGACAGATGACACGTGACGCGACGTGACGCTGACAGACGCCGCCCGCCCCGCACCCCGCGCAATAAATACACGTTAGACATTTGAATTCCTAACAAGAATTTAACAACGGACATGAATATCGTGAAATCAATCAATCAATTAGTTTACACAATATATGTATATATACCTATTTGTAATATATGTATATGTATATATTCATTCATCATATATAATTATTTATATACTTATAGAATAGTTATGGTTTAGTGTTGTTTCATATTTACTTATATATGTACTTATTAAACTTAGATATACTTATAATAATTATGTATACGTACCTACGTATGAACCTATGTATATGTGTAATGTATGCAGATGTAAGAATATGTATGATGATCACTGATGTGTAGTGAGTGCCGGTCAGAATGTCCCGATTGTCGTACTTGAATGTCGAATGTAAGGATGATTGGTGCCATTAGTTGGAGTTGCCGTTCAAGTCAGTTAGTTCCGATACAGTGCGCTGGGAGCACCACGGTGCTGCATCTTGCGGATGCGCTGCGTGACGCACACGTGGTAACAGCACACGTAGGCTAAACATCACTTGAACAGGATGCGGCGGAACGCGCGCCGGAAGTCCTTGTTGAAGATGGTGTAGATGACAGGGTTAAGCGCCGAGTTCATGTAGCCCAGCCAGAAGGCGATGGAAAACGCGATGCCGGGAATGTCGAGCTTCAGCCGCAAGATGTACATGAAGAAGAACGGAAGCCAGCACGCGATGAACGACCCCATGATGAGGCCGAGGATGAGTGTGGCTCGCTTCTCCTTCTTGCGGGCGATGCGTCGTTTCTCTCGTTCGGGATCCCGCGGCTTCTGTACTCGTGGCACGTTCAGCTGCTCCCGCTCGCCGTTGCCGTTGTTCGCCGCCGCTGCCGCTGCCTGCCGCGCTGCCTCCTCGGACCGCCGTGACTTTGAATTCGACTTCTTGCCGAAGATCGGCTGGCACAGACGCAGCTTGAGAGGCTTAACCACCGCACAGCGACTCACCACGCCCGAATCTGAGCTACTCGGGTCGAACTCGCTCACCATGTCCGTCTCGATGCCAACGGAGGGCGCCCGGTTCCGCGCCAGAGCTGCCGCCTGCTGTTGAAGCTCCCCATTCACCGACAGCGAGGAGCCCCGGAACTGGCACTGCACGAGCGGGCTGCGCACTGAGCCGCCAGACGTCGCGAACACCTGCGCCACGCACACATAAACGACAACGGCAGTGCCGTGCAATTAGTTCACGTCACACAATACATACAACGAACACACAACATGCATACGATACGTACACCTAGAGAGTAAGAGGACAATGAACAAACAAACAAACAAACCCACTGCGAACCTGGTAGGACTATAGAGAGGAAAACATAGATACATACTGAATCACAACGCTGGTTAGGTATAAATACCTTAAGGGTGTCCTTCTGTTCAGCAATCTCAGCGGCCAGCTCGGCAGCGTCGCTACACGTGGAGATATCAGAGGCGAAGTCGCACGTGACGGTGGGGATGGCGACGGGCTGTGGATGCGCCTCGATGGTGGCGATCTGGCGGTCAGGGTCGCGCGGCGACTGGTTGGAGTTGCGGTCGATGGGTACGGCGCAGACCGGCTGCGTCACCTTGTTGCCACCACTCGACGCCGTTGTGAAGCTCGTCACCGCGTCCTGTGGTGGCCGTCGCGGCGGTTTCCTGATCCCCCGTCGGGCGCGCGCCTTCGCCGCAAAGTAGATGCGGATGTACACAAACACCATGATGCAGCTAGGAACGTAGAACGACCCCAGTGCCGAGTAGAGTACATATCCCACTTCTTCACTCAACTATAACAAAATAACAAATCGTTATAATCTACATAACACTAAATAAACATTGCAAATATACCATAAACATTCAATAAACTCTGTATTCAATTTTAAAGTAAATAATTCTCCATCTATATAAAATATAAATAGTTTTAATCCTATGCTAACAAACTTTCGAAAACTATGGAAGAGAAAACTATTCGTGGAAGAGAAACAAGGATTGTTGTTACTTGCATGAACTGTAATTATTTTCATTGCTGTTTGCTTTTAGTTAATGGTTGTTTAGTTGTGCAATGAGGTCCTTACTAACAAATTGTTTTATTGCAACTCCGGGTTGTATTTAATAGAGCATTCACACATTACTGGACTCTCATAATGCTGTAAAGTTAATACAGGAACCGACACGAATTAGGTATTTAACTGTAGTAGGCCTTTGTGAATTGGACTCTTCATTCGTAACTATCTCAATAATCATAACAGTTTACATAATGTCAATTCAACTTTGTAAATATAGAAACATTATTTGTTCTGTTGATTATATGTTTTCAGACACAAATGTCAAATTCAGGCTCAGAAATAGTATATTACGTACCATGAACTGTAAGTGACAGTTTTTAGGTCAAGAATGTAGTTTGGAAATCGAGGCTCGTAGGTTCGAGATGTCCTAAACATTCGCGACCTAAAAAAATCACTTACAGATCGAGGTTATTAAGCTACTTTTTATAATATCTGCACAAATAGAAGGAAAAGAAAAATAGGTTTCAAAATTAATAGCTGCAAAATAAAGAGGACCTTGATCTATAATATTTGCTTACTGTCCACCGTGCATGGTAAGTAAATATTATAGTCCTGATGTAACCATGAAAACCAACTGTGTAATAAAAGCTAAACTTACTCAGGCAGATTCATAAAGCGGATTATCGCTAACTCCATTTTTTCTTTCGTTTTTAACTCTCTAAATAGAGAGTTAATTAACATCATATTTAGTTCATTTCTTTAATCTGTTTTAATTTGAAACAGAGTTACAGGTAATATTAAAAACTGTGTTAGCGCTAATCTGTTTTATGAATCTGCTTGACTGTGTTTAAATTTTGTCATTAATGACTAACTTATAGTGCAGGTATTGCAAATAGTTATTTTTTTATTATAACAAGTGCCGAAAAAGGCTCGTTACGTGCAAGTGCAGAATTTAACGCACGAGGCTTGCCGAGTGCGGAAATCTGCACGAGCATGTAACCTTTTTCGGCACGTGTTATAAACAACATTTTTCCTACAACTGTGCGTTTTAGTAAATCACTAAAATATTATTAAAATTTATAAAATTTATAAAATTTTAATCATATTACATGAGAACGATGTTTTACGGCGTTGCTATGGTTTGTTTGTTGATTGCTTGCACATTGTTCTACGTTATTTAAAAATATTTTACTAACGTCAAAATAATTTCTTCAAAATCATCTTGATTGGAATAGTACAGTGAGTGATTCTTCTTTATCATTAACACCTCCAAAGATAATTGAAGCTCCGGATCATACTATGTTGGATCTATTTTCGACAATGACAATCAACCTGCTGCTGGTACTTCTGAAGCTTCCGAAATTGTTACCAATAATATTACTGGTAATAATATGAACAGGTACGGAAGAAATCAATGTTTCTTTAGACACAAAAGTTTCCACTTTACATTATGTCAATATAAGCAACTGTAACAACTGTATTAATAATATACACAAACAATAAATATGAAGTATTTCACTTACTCTTTAAATAAAACCATTTATCGATATATTTTACTTTGTTCGGTTCTTTTTATTAATTGTCTACAGATTAGATATACTGCAAATTAAGGTTACGTTTATAAACGTCATAATATACTACTGCATATTTACTAGCGCTGGTTCACCGTATCTTCTTCTTCCATAAGCGTCTGTGGTCAAAATATGAATTCCGCGCTCGGCGCGAAATTTAAATCGCTGTCAAAACAATATTCTTTTGACAGTTACGTAATGAAGCACTTTCCGCACTAGTGTTTCTTTGCTTTCGGAAAAGCACTTGGTCTGCATTCATCTACTTTCCATACGTAACCAAGGCAATTATAGTTACGTAATAACAAAGAAATCGCACAGTTGTAGGAAAAAATATTTTTAGGGTAGTTTGATTCATTACGTATGCAACTCGTGTTAAAAGGGTGTTTATTGCACTTATGGGTTATTCGTGCAATAAAGTGATACTTTTACACAAAAAAAGATAGGTTCAGAAAGATTTTTGGTTCAGGTTCGATTTGGTTTCCAGTCCCTGGTCAAATCAAATATTCTACTTTGGTAAATTTGTTATGGTTCAGGCCAGATTCCGTTACAGAAAACAACTTTTCGAAGCAGTCGAAGCACTTAACAGATTTGCAGTAAAGGTTTCACGCATGCAACTCAGGAAAAAGAAAAGTGTTAAAAATCCACGTTTATTCGAGCAATTTATTTTTATATTCATTTGTTTCCATCGGAGGTAGAGAAGCAGTGAAGGAAGCCAGCAACGACGGGAGCGATTCATTATTCAAATGTTTTCTCCCGAGGCTGGGATGTAGAACACTGGAGCGTTCCGACCAGGACAGAGGAGATTCCTGCAGGAATCCGCTTATACCGTGGCTATTATTTTTTCGCTCGCGGCGTTCGCCGGACAACGCAAGAAGACGACCCTTGAACCGAATCCAAGTGCACTCAGGGATTCCGCCAACGTTCTGGTCACACTATAAACATTGCATTTTGCGACGGATTTTCTACGAGCTTTTGATGTCACTGTAAGATTTATAAGATGAGAAAAATAGAAACAAGACAAAATAAATTTCTATTGTAATAATCACACGTTAGCACGTTACTTGTTTGCTTTGTGCGATTAGGCTGTCAATAGCAAAAGCTCAAACAACGCTGTTTCTCTTACTTTTACAATTTGAAGAAATGTGAAGAATCGTTTGTTGCTTTACTTTTCTACTTTTCACAAAATAAAATACGATTATTCTATTTCTAGTTGAAATGACAGGATCATAATTTAACAATCTCAGGCATCTGTTAGCTTCTACGGAGGTATACGAACTGAATCCGTTGGTTACATAAACGCACTAAACATAAATGTGTACTGAGAAGTAATTAGTGTTTTTCTGACCAATGAGGATTCGATCGATTTGTGATTAGTTAGAAACCACTTTATGAATACAAGGAGCTAAATTCAGCAATCGTCTTTAGCTTATATATCTTTCTTTATATTGTTACTTTGGGAGAAGTTTCTTTAGCTAGAGAATGGTGCTGAATACATTTCAATGTATACCTTTGTAACAAGTCAGTTAAGAAAAATTAATTGGACTGTTGACTCAAATATGTTTAATATTATTTACGGCGTAGACTTCTTTTTACTTTTTTATACACAGTATAAGGAAGTATTGGAATCGTGAAAAAAATCGTTTTTACGGAAATACGTGTTTTGAGGTCCACTGAATCCGTTCTAATCATTTTCTCAATGACGTCTGTGTGAGTGGATGGATGTGTGTCCGAGTGTCCAATATCTCATGAACGAGATAAGATTTGTTAACGAAACTTGGGAATTGTAAGTTTTATGAAAATACGAAGAGCTGAGTTGATTTTGAATGAAATTGAAAAACCGGAAGAGGAAATTTACTGGACAGTCAAAACAATAAATTCCATTTATTTTAAAAATGGAATCAGTTACGAAAAAAAGTTTCAAATAAAAGATGTTGGTAAAAATATTTGGAACATAAAATGTTATTTTCAATTTTTCTGTATATGCGTATAATTTTGAGAATAACTAATTTTTATATTTAATAATATATTTCAATAAATATAGTAGCAATAGAAACAAAAAACATAAATTTTAATTTTCGCTTTATCTAGTTATCTATGTCTTTTTTCGGAAAAACAAATACATCATTAAAATGGTCTACTAATTTGGCAACTTTGCCTCAAATTAATCGACTTCGTATCTCACGGTTCTTGAGATACCAATGGTTAGGCTCGAAAAACGGACATCCTGTATATGCCTCATCAGTAAATTTAGACATAAACTGGTCTATATTACTAAAAAATTAAACGTGAACAAATTTGATATTTTATATGTTCCAAACAGATAAATGCTGAATTACTAAAAATCTAAATTACATGTTTAATAATATTATATAACATTCATATATTCTAAATATTAAATATGCTGTGTAAAAGAAAGTCGTGTGGTGATCATACCAGATTTTTATTATAGACTCCACGATAAAATGAAATCCTTAAAATCGCCGAAGCTTTTCAAATTTGGAATATTCAACCAGAATGATATTTTTTATTTGCAGATGCAATCTTTCAATCAATTTCTAAATATAAAACTTAATCATAATGATAAAGCTAAAAACAAAGATATTAATATATTTTTGAATTGAATTTGAAGTCTAGCCTGCCCAATGAAATTTTTAAATTGTCGAAATAATTTGATTAGTATAGTCCTTTTTAAATTCATTACTTTCATTAACATTAATTTTAATTTCAAATTCATAATTAATGTATGTTTTGAAAAATCTTGCGGTATATCAGTTGATACAATGATACGAAATGCAATATTTCTCTAAATATGAATTATTGTATAATTCCGAATTTATTGTAGATGATATAATAAAAAATTTATTCCTTTCGCTTTCAAACTTTCGTAAAATATTTTAAAGGAAAATGGTCCACTTGCAAGACACGAAAAACTAAATTTTAAAATGATTTGAAGTATTTTTTTCTAAAATAATGTAGGAAGAAGGCTGGGCACATTTTTGATGACATCACACAAAATAAAATCTGAACACTGTTTCTTGAATTCCATTTGAAAGTCGTTGGCCAGTACTGCTACATTTTGTAACAACATATTAAAAGGGTTATTTTGATAAAAGTCAGAGATAGCTTGTTATTGTCAACATGTCATCTATTGTTTGGTCGTCTGAAGCTCAATAATAAAACACGTAAAATACAAAATTAAGAGTGTTGAGTATAAAAAGTAGCTATAGAAAAAGATAAAAGGTCGAGAAACAAACACGTGTGAAATCCTTTATTACGTCAAATAATCGTTATTAATAATAATAAAATTATGTGTACGTGTGAATGTGTATCATATGACACGGTATGGTATTACAGATGACGAGATATGATTTCCTTTATTTCGGCACTGATAGTTTTTATGACGAAGCCGTTGTTTAAGAGGACAGAGAGCTTTTATGATTGCCCGAGCGGCCGACAGATGGCCACGGTGAGATTGGTTTACGTCAACGTGGCCAGGTTTGGGGTTTGGAGGTCATCTTGTGTTTCGCACCACGCTACTTCAGGACTATTTTGATTTAGTGTCGATTTGACCCTCTGAATTTCTGTCTAGGGAAATCTATCTAATGTTTGAGATATTTGCTACCAAAGGACTTTTTGGGATGTTGCGTATGCGAAATGTGTCCCATAAAGAGAATTGCTAAACATACGTAATTTTATAGATGACGTTTTCACCTCTAGGGATACTAAGATCTGTTCACTTACTGTATTAAAAATTAATTTTCGGCTTGGCTCACAGTTCAGATTCCGTTTTCGAATTATTTTAAATAAAAGTTGTTTCTAAGGGCCAGTTTTTCAATCATAATCATGATTAAATAATCATGGAAACTATGGTTACCATTATTATTTAATCATGATTAACGTTAACCGAAAGTAAACAGGTGATTGAAAAACTGGCCCTAAATCAATAAACTAAATTTATTTTCCTCATGATGAGAACTTAGTTCTCGAAATACGTATTTAGATTTATCTTTATATTGATTAAGGCTTAGGCGTAAATTTATTTTTAGTTATATTAGATTTTTACTTTTCACTTTATTTATTTTCCTGCTTTGTGACGGCAAATATACATGAAAATTTACAAAATTATAATTTAAGAGTGTTAAATATCTTGACACATTGAAGTTTTGCATTGTTTAAAAACAAGTTTTTAATCTGTCTCTAAATATTACGTTATTTTTACACATATGATGAAAAATTACAAATAATTAAATGGCATTATTCAGTGGAAATTAAATTATAATTTTCTAAATTTTATGGCTAGCTCAGTGGTTTGAAGTCGGCCTGTGGATCCTGAGGTCCCTGGTTCGATTCCCACATGCGACAAATTTTCATAATTTGAAAAAGCTATCCCTGTGGCTCCTCCACCACTAACATGTTTGGGGGCCGTGATTTGACGACTGGTAACCGCACTTCACGCGCAAAATATATCACTTACCGAGATCTGCTTCGGCAGAGTGCCACACCCAGTAATGGGTAGAAGGCGTGATGATATATTTATTTATTTTTGCCGGTGCAAAACACAGACAATTAATTTAGTTTATTGATTTAGATGCAGAATTTGAAATTCTGCAATTTTAATTAAAGTATTTTTGTATAAAATAATTTGGTAAGCAATAAACACATTAAATGTTGAACGTCTATGGCCCGATTTTCGTGAACATCCAGTATGTATAAATATGAGTAAGTACTGCTGTGGCAATTAATTTTCCAAACGATGAATTGTGATTTTAATTGTTGTGGCGATGAATTATTGGCGACGAAATGTGAGCAATTAATTTTCTTTGATTCGTAATGTACTATAGCGAAACCAAAGACGTTTCTCTTTATACACCGTTATGAGTTTATTGCTGATGTAAACCATCTGAATATAGTTACTGTTAAATAAAATAAATAATGCTTTAATAAATAATAAGTCGCCTGATGTCATCAAAAATACATTATTCAACTAAATATTTTGTTGCTACGAATCAGAATCGGTCTCCTGGAGACCTATTATAATTCTTGGCGACTGCTTGGCGACTAGATTCAGTCGCTAGGTCAATGACGTCACGGTGCAGTCAATATCATAGGGATTTTAATTTCTTACGTTGGTAACGTTAGAACGACGGAGTATTTTGTGTTGGTACTTATAAATTCTGACAGCCACTTGTTGATATTTATTTTTCTTTATTAAATTCAATTATTTGTATGTTGTTGCTTAAACTTGACATGCCACAAATTGACGGAATTTTTAGTAATTTTCAAGCAATTAGTAATATTTTAAAAATAAATAATATAAATTTTAACTAAATCTTAAATAAATATTGTTACATTAAAAATTATTATTAATGTGTAGACGACAACATTGTTATTATAATTGTCTGTAATGGACATCTGCAGCTGGATTTTGTGCAATAATTATAATTATTATTTTAATAACATAAATAATAAACATTTTATAATAATATACAGAGCACATAAAATATAAAACTTTTCTAACAACCAAAAAATGCTAAGCGACTGACGCCATGACACTTCGCAACAGCCTTGTACTAGTCACCTGCATACGCGACTCCCTAAGCGACCAGTCGCCAACAATAGTAGCGTTCGATTTGCAAACAATCTCACCTCAGTTCATTTCAACTGAGTTGAGATTCTCTGAAATGAGATGATATTTTTTCGATCACAAATCGAACGGGTTTTGACAGGTCTGAACTGAGTCGGTTACGTGACGAACGTTGTAGTATCATTTCGCGGATAACACATGATTTGCTTGATGTTTTTGTTGGCAGTTAACTGTGAGACATGATTTATAATAACATGTACAATTTAAAAAAAATATTAAATAACTTCCAAATATTCAAACTACAAACAAAACATAACGAATTCTACCCCCACTCTAACTGAGTAGAAAATCTCAGTACGCACCAGTGAAATAGGTAGTGCAGCATCGGCAAGGGGGGAAGTGAGTGTCTCACTTGATCTCAGTTATGTCAGTGCAAATAGAACAGCACAAAAAAGCTGTCAAACTGAGGTGAGGTGAGATTAACTGAGATTTGGTGCAAATCGAACGCTACTAATGACGTCAGGGCTGTACTTTTTAACTATACAAACAGATGGCGCCAGTATCAAAGTCGCCAAATATGACGTCAAACGGTCGCTAAATCCAGTCGCCAACGAATTAGAATAGATCTCCTGTGTAACACGTAGAAAGAGTCCCACCATATTACGGTAATATATCACTTTTCTTACTAGTTACACAAGATATTTCGTCTGTTCTTGCATTTTTAGCAAGGGTTTAAATAATGACACAGTTGTCATTTCAAATGAAATTGTCTTTAAACCTTCGTAATTGGAAACTGAGTCTTGCATTACGATCACAAAAAGTGTGAAGTGTATAAAAACTGCACGGTACGAAAAAACATATCTTCAGTGAGTCTACCTGCTAGCATGTGAGCACACACGTTCGGCTCCTGCATTGAATTTCTTCCGTGACGTAAATAACAACGCCGTTCTGTGACAAAGCACATCTGTTTCCTTTTGCGCTGAACAAAACTTGTTATCGAATATAACATGATGATGCCGGCTTCGGCCAGCATCCCGTTAAAAATAGAGCTGCTCTTTAATGGTTTTAGGTGTAATGAACTGCAAATGATTCTCACACAAAGAGCTTTGTTTAAGTGTTGGATGTTTTCATTTTGCCGCCGCAAATATTGTGTACAGCGTCTTATGTTCGAAAAGACTGGAGACTGGAACACTGGAGACTATGGAGAGATTTCGGATTAACAGGAAGCCTGTATTGTTCGGAATATCCAGATATTTTTCGTTATGAAGACGGTTCAGTGTAACCTCTTTATTTCCATTGTATGTTTTTTTAACAAAAGTAAAAGTAATATTGGTGTTTCTTATATTTGCAGCTCACTGAACTTCCAAGAAAGTTTTAAAATTACTTGATTACATTTTATATTTTGAAATAGCAATTTTACACTTTAAGAATTTCGTACTGTTGTATTATGTTTTTACATTTAGACATTTTTTTGTAATAAAATTATTATGTATCTACGCAAGTAAATCATACCTTTTTCTGCATCCGAGCAGAAAGTAGACATCTCCAACTGTCAGATCAGAGCAGAAATTTGACTTTGGCCGTTCAGAGCAGCAATAAGATTTTACTATTTTAAAATAGTATATTGCAAAATAAGAATTACAGTTGGTCATTGCAATACGTGTTTTTCATACTATTATTCCTAAATCGCATTAATTAATAAAATACATAGTAATAATACATTTTTAGTAATAATATAACAAGGGAGTGAGAATAATTTGAAAATAATTTGACAGATCTTTCGAAAACTTGTTGCCAGGCAATAGCCACCAAAGCCCGTAGGGCTTGAGTGGCTATTGCCAAATGGCAACAAGTTTGAGAAAGATGCTAGAGAATTATTTTCTAATTTATCAAACTCTCGAGTTATATATTTTTTTTTTATTAAATATATATTTTAGGAGCATTTCGGCATCTTTGGCCTCTAACGCTCCGGTACATTGGGTTTACATTTTGTATATCATTACGTTTACAATATAATTATATTTGATTGAAAAGGTTGATTTGTTTTAAGTAATTAACAGTATTTATTGAGTTATTTGTGTTGTTTGCTAGGGCTTCTTTCAGTGTTTGGGGAATATTGTGTATTAGTCTCTGTGCAGCGTATTTGTTGCAATCTATCATGATGTGTTTAACTGTTATTGGTGTGTTGCATGTGAGTTATATTTAATTAGATTATTTTTTGACTTAGCTATTGCGGTCGATTCATCCAATTTAAAAGATTTTGAACTGAGTCCAGATCGATTGATTACTTATTAATGTATTCTTGGAAGTTGTTTCTAAAATTTGTTGGTGTATTTTTGTATCTGAAATGGAACTAAATCTATTTTTTTCACACGTTTTACTTGACGCGTTGACAGTTTTAAATAATTATTTGACAACTACCTATAATTTGTCAACAAAAACAAAAGTTACAGAGATTATTCCCGGGAATAATCACAAGAGCTTCATTTTCAGTATAATAATGGCAAGATTGGTTAAAAAGCAGACACGTGATATACAATGCAGCATTTCATTGGTTTGAGTTACGTAAAAAAATAATCAAGATGACAACTTTGACAGAGCAATAAACACTTGAAATTTATTTATTTTGACATTTATTAGTTAGGTTAGAGTTCAAATTTAGTTTTAAATAAACAAATGTTTTGCAGTTTAACGTATTTATTTTATTATAAAAAATTTGTCAAATGACTTGTGTAATAGTATATTTTCCGTCATGGTCGTACAAAAACAATAAAAAACATAAAATAACAAAAGCATCTTTGTATGAAATATTAAAGAAAAGTGCTTTCTTCTATAGTTTAAAATTTACCCGAAATATAAATATTAAAGGTATAAATAAATATTTGTGTTTTATATTTGTATATATCCTCTTTAAGAGTATAATTTGAGCAATTAAAATTCCAAATCTGGTTTATTAAAATTTATTTTGCAGTGTTATATTTCCAGCACTATTTGAACCGTTTTATTTAATTCAGGAAATTTTATGTTTGAATGAAACAATTTTTGGCTTTATATATACAAATAATTGTATGTATGCGAAATTCATTTGTCGGCTGTGGGAATCGAATCCGGGTTTTTAAATCCACAGATCGAGTCGAAACCACTGAACCACCTACCCCATAATATATGCATATATAAATAAATAAAATACATCAGCACGCCATTTATTCATTACTGGGTGTGGCACTCTGCCGTTGCAGATCTTGATAAGTGATATATTTTGTGTGTAAAGTGGGGTTACCAGACATCAAATCACAGCCCCACAAAGATAGTAGTGAGGAGAAGTCACTGGGGTAATTTTAATGTGGTGAAAATCAATACGAATTGAACTTCGATTTTCAAATCCACAGTCCACTGAGCTATTTACCCCATATATGGAATAGTTATTATTATCTTTTCGTATCTAATGTTGATGATACATAACAAAGCCACAAACTAATTAGTTCAGACATGAATCACATGCTGTAACACGAATGACTCTGTATAATTATTTAGATGCATACACCTAGAAAAGTATTATTATCATTTCCCTGGAAATTTTTCTGATTTAATTTACAACTTTTAAATTCATAGAAATTAAACAGCATAATATATTATTGCAAAATATTTATCCTTGAGATCATGAGTAATGAACCATTACAACCTTTTAGTGTTTATTAAATTTTGCTTATAATATGTTAAAAATATTTACTCAACCTGAATTTTAAAATTTATTTACAATTCACAGTAACTTCAACAAACAAATTAAATTTGATTTGTAAATATAACAAACTTACCTAAAAGAAATGACATTCATTTTATCGTCAATTTTTATTTTTATGATGTAGGTAAATATTTTATATTTGCAATTTGAAACTGTTAACAAAATACAAGAAAATAAAAAGATATAAACTGAAATATATGTCCGTGTTTTGTTATTTGCAGTGATGGAATTAAAATCCTGGGCATCCTCCTCCCCGAAATAAAAATGTGTTCTCTTTTCGGTAGTTTTATACTTTACGTAAATGTATAAATATATTATAGTTTACAGAAGACATCTATATTAATATATACATATTTGGAAACCACACAGTGGTATGAAGTCGGCCTGTGGATCCTGAGGTCTCTGGTTCGATTCCCACAGGCGACAAATTTTCATAATTTAATAAAGCTATCCCTGTGGCTCCTCCACCACTAACATGTTTGGGGGCCGTGATTGGACGACTGGTAACCGCACTTCACGTGCAAAATATATTACTTACCGAGATGTGCTTCAGCAGAGTGCCACATCCAGTAATGGGTAGAAGGCGTGATGATATATTTTTTTATTGAATTTTATCCAAATATTAAAGCATTATTTCAATTGCTTTTAACCTTCCAATAACTACAAGCTCAGTAGAGCGCTGTTTTACAACATGAAAATTGTTGAAATATTTATTTGTATCATTAAACCAGAATTTTTATTTTTGCGAGTGCGAGCATATTTTGATAGATCGAGCAAATTGCGAGTTCTAGCAGAATAGTTTTTGGACGTGTGATACACAAGATTTTCAAGCCGATTTAAATGAAATTATTGGTTTATTTATCAAATATGAAATACTAGAGGTTTTTTTATGTTGAAAACATCAGGACCCCTATTCTATAACTTTACACCGATTTTCGGTGATATTTTGATGACGTCATATCACCATTCACCAGTGATAGATGAAGGACACATTTTTAGTAACTTTTCCTCGGTTATGTTTTCGGGTAAGTATATTTATGTTGGTATTGCATTTAAATTTTATTTACAAACACAAAGAGCGACTTTGACACATGTGAATTTGTAAAAATGTAGGTTAACCGAGCGGAGAAAGTTACTGTCAAGCTGAAAAATGTATTAATAGATTTTATGAGCGACCACATGGATTTCGCGAGGGTAAAATTGTTGGGGCCAGAGGGAAGAATAACTAGTGGCAGATCAGCCTCTTCTACAAGAGAGCCATTTCAAAGTCAAAGTTAACTTGTTAATTTAGATTGTTCAACACTTAAAATATTTTTAGGTTAATGCATAATTAGCATCATTACATTTCAAATATCTAATATTTTTTAAGCAGATATATTTTAAAATAATGTATTTTACAAATGAAAATTATATGAACAGCTCAATAATACAATACAATTCACAATAAATCATTTCACACAAAATAAATTGTCGAACTATCATAAATACAATTTGTTAGCAGCTACTCTAAACTCAAACGTCATAATATCGTATCATCGGTGATATAAATATAACATCACCTTTCTAGGAGGTGATATGTCTTCACCAAGTATGACGTCATATGGCCATGTTCGGCTGATTATCCGCTAGATGACAGTCAGAAATAGTGACGCGTATCACCGGTGATATAAGTTATAGAATAGGGGTTCAGGACATTCGTAAACAAAGATACAAGAGTTAAATAAATGAACAATTATTTTGTTTTCTTTGAGGTTACAATGAACAATTTAGCTCTAAAGTTAGTAAAAGTTTCTTACTTCCAAGCACTCAACAGGCTCTTTCTGGATGATTTTGAGTTATACAAAACTAGGGTTACAGGACGGAGACGCGAAAACATATTTATATTCTACAACGACAGAGGAAAGGTTGTAAGGGTCGGGACTAGTATTTTTATATATTCATCACAATATAATGCTAGACAAACAATTTTCACCACATAAATATTATCCCTGTGGCCCATTCTTCACTAAGATATTTGAGGGCCATGATTTGATGGCTGGTAACCGCATTTCACGTTGATAAATACATTCGAGACATGTTCCGGCAGAGTGCTCCACCCACCAATGTGTAAAAGGCGGGATGATATATTTATTTAATTTTTATTTTATAAATTTCAAAATTATAAATAATTTTATATTGATAAATTCACAAAGAATGCAATTAAGTATAGGTGCGTGATGCGTGTACCTTTTATTTTTAACGGCAAATTAATTTTTTAATGTTTTATGTACATTTCCTTTTTCATTACACTTATATTTATATTGTATGGAGTAGGTGGCTTATTGGTATCGAGTCAGCCTGTGGATTTGAGAAGCCGGGTTCGATTCCCAAAGTCGATAAACAATTTTCACCACATTAAAAAATTACCCCTGTGGCCTCCCCACAACTAACATCCTTGGGGGCCGTGATTTGATGGCTGGTAACAGCACTTCACGAGTAAAATGTATCACTTACCAAGATCTGTCACGGCAAAGTGCCATACCCAGTAATTTATTTATTTATTTATTTATGTTACTCTGTGCAACAGGAATTGAATCCCAATTACAGTACAGGTGTAAGCCAGACCTTTATTTAAAGGAGAATTAACAAATAATTTATATGGGTTCTTGTCAGACCGGAGAAAGGACAAGTACTAGGGTTGTTGTAAATAAGTTTGTACTTACAATTTGGTTTAACAAATAACAAAGATTTATTCACACTTACTACATGGTTGATGTTGTCGAGTTCCTACTGAACTCTCGTATTGACTGCATCTGACTGCCTCTGACTCTGTGACTACTGTCGTTATAACTGACCTAACGCTACTATATATCTAATTACAAAAGTACTAAGTCAGCAAATAGTTAGCTACTTACGTCAAACAATACTATTTAGAATACTTGACCTCATTACATCATGCTCTACTTTACTTAATTGTATTCACTAAGAATGTGCTGACTTTGACTTGTTACACAGGGTCCGGATTCACCGAGCCGCAGAGTGGTTATTCTTATAATTTCTAGCTTGAGTGGGAATCGAACTCGGGATCTCCGGATACGAATTCCGTAACGCTACTCACCCCACCGTACTGCCGGACAGAAGGCGTGATGATGTATTTATTTTTTATATCTATGTTGTTTTTGTTTATTTATTTTATTATAAATACTTATTATAAATGGTATTCATTATTTTATATTTGTTTATGTTTGAGCCCCTTCTGTTAAAAAAACCTTAGATCCACCCCTGGTTATTTGACTGAATGAATTCTTTGGAATCCAAATGCACTTGAAGGAAAGTGTTGTACAATATTGCCAGGTCCCATTCCTATGATAATGCCAATTCTTTAATGCAATCTTCCGCTATGGCCTCTTCGTTTATGATATTATGAAAATCTTTTCATTTCGCCGCGTTCCGAACATCTTAATCTCATTTACATGCTGATAGTACTTCAGCCTTTTCATTTTCCTTGTATACCTTATTAACATGCGGTAGATGCGTGGCACTTTTCATCATTTTCTATCTGTCAAATTTGCGCTGCGTCTTTCCTTTTTGACAAATCGATAGTATAAAGCTTGCTTTTCAAATTTTTTGCTTTGAATTATTACTGGCAGGCTTTTATTGATATATTCATTTAATATCAATCGGTGATGGTGTATAAATTGACACATCGATTAATAATAAAAGTGAACACTTGGGTAATTAATAAAAAGTATTTTTTAAAGGAAGTGAAAATTTATTGAAATTAATGCTAAATCTGATATCGCTCTTGTACCATAGCAAAGTGCAGATAATTCTTTATTATTTTTAATTTTCAGAATGAAGTGTTTCTTGAACCGACAGTGAGAAAAATTCTTAAGACTATAGACAGATAAGAAAATGAAAGAATGAAATTAGTAGAAGGGAAAAGTGTTACAAAACTTATATACATGGATTTTGAGGAAACGAAAATGGCCGCCATACCAAAGTTTAAGGATGCCACAACAATAAGAAGTGATTGAAATTAAAAAAAATAATAATTCAATAATTGAACAGGCAATGAACTAAAAAGTAAGGCTGCCTCTAATAGAAAAATTATAATTTCTTGGATACATGTTTTTAGACGACCACTTCAGAAAACAATAGATATTGCAACAGTAACGTACTTAAGAAAGTTGACAATATCCTATATACTATTTTGATAAGTGAGGTATATATATATGGATTCATCACGCCCATTTGTAAATCGCTACAGCCTAGACGGTTTATCCGATTTATTTCAAACTTTTTTTATTTGATAGAGGTCAATCACGTGGAGTGCCTTTTGATAGTCTCAGATTTTTCGTACACATGTGCGAGAAAACTTGAAAAAACATGCGTTTTTGGGGCAAAATCAACTAAGAGTGTGGAGGCTTTGAAATTTTTAAGAAGAACATCAAACGTCATTTTGACATTTCTCAGTGGACATGTCGCATTTTTAATTATAAATTATTTAAATATTAAATTTGTTAGAGTACTTTTGAAATATTTTACATATATTGGAGGAATGAGTGTACAGTTTTATTATAATTACGCATTTTAAATATGTGTATTTAAAAAGAAAATTTTTGTCAGTCCACTATGAAGTTGGTTTTAATTTTAAACGTCAAACTGACAAGTTTTATAAAGTATAAAGAATATGGAGGCTTTGAAATTTTAATAAAAAAACATCTACTGTCATTTTGACATTTGTCAGTGGACATGTCGCATATTTAATTATAAATTACTTAAATATTAAATTATTGTGAGTAGTTTTGAAATACTTTACACATATTCTGGAAATGAGGGGACGTTTTAATTATAATTATACTTTTCAAATACGTGTATTTAAAAAGTAAATTTTTGACGGTCCACAATGAATTTGGTTTCGAAACAAAACGTCGAATTGACAAGTTTTATAATGTATACAGGTGAACTCAACCAAGTTTGATCTCGATAATAATATACAGTAAAACCAAGCAAATTTTGTCTACGGCAAAGTTCAATTTAGAAAAACCAAATAACTTGAATTAGAATCATTTGGACACTTCTAATTTTTTATCGATAATTTAATTGAAAGTGCTTCAAAACCAGTCGAGCGTAAACCGGCGATTGAAAAACTGGCCCTTATTCTACTAATATTTTCTTAAAATGTATTGAAGGTTCGAGACAATCGTTTTTAGAAACATGTTGTGAAAAAAATGTGGTGTCTAAAACGAGAAGAAAGAGTTTTTGCCTCATGAGCGAGTGGAAAAAAGAGGCACTTTCTTCTCTAGTTTAACAAATAACTATTTATAATGTCTCTATGTAATATGAATTTATCATAACAATGATATAATTTTCCATAACATACAAATTTAGAAGTATTTATTTTTAGGTTACTTAAAAATTGTAATCTCATTTCCGTTAGCTATAAAGAAATTCCAGTTTTGTTAATGTTACTTAAACTAAACCTAAGATAGTTATTTTAAATCCGGAGAAAAAGATTAAAAATAATATTTTGTACACCCCTTGGGTGTACATTTCATAGCGCCATTTCATTCGAATGTTGCACTATCTCTCCAAAATGCTGCGAAACTACCTGAAATTCAGCGCCGTCTCTGAATAAGTGGCACAATCCTGTTCTGTATATTTTTTTAACGCGACAAAAATATCACAATATACAGGTTTATAATATACCCGATTTTCTTAATACAGTACACAAAATTTGTATATATACAATATTTTTTGTGATATCGTAATAAATTTAATATATACACAATATTTTACGTGATATTGTCAAAAATTTAGTATATATTATGAAAAGAATTGTATATTTACGAGTCTGTATAACTTGGCTCCGGACCCGGACCTGGACCCGGACCCGGACTTGGCTCCGGACCCGGACCCGGACCCGGACCCGGACCTGGACCCGGACCCGGACCCGTACCCGGACCCGGACCCGGACCCGGACCCGGACCTGGACCCGGACTTGGCTCCGGACCCGGACCCGGTCCCGGACCCGGACCCGGACTTGGCTCCGGACCCGGACCCGGACCCGGA
The DNA here is from genome assembly GCA_911728475.2 of Pterostichus madidus. Classification (NCBI taxonomy): domain Eukaryota; kingdom Metazoa; phylum Arthropoda; class Insecta; order Coleoptera; family Carabidae; genus Pterostichus; species Pterostichus madidus. The sequence goes on along the minus strand of OU452302.1, from coordinate 10,193,540 downwards.
CCCGGACCCGGACCCGGACCCGCACCCGGACCCGGACTCGGACTCGGACCCGGACCCGGACCCGGACCCGGACTTGGCTCCGGACCCGGACCCAGACCCGGACCCGGACCCGGACCCGGACCCGGACCTGGACCCGGACTTGGACCCGGACCCGGACCTGGACCCGGACTTGGCTCCGGACCCGGACCCGGACCCGGACCCGGACTTGGACTTGGCTCCGGACCCGGACCCGGACCCGGACTCGGACCCGGACCCGGACCCGGACCCGGACCCGGACTTGGACCCGGACCCGGACCCGGACCCGGACTTGGCTCCGGACCCGGACCCGGACCCGGACCCGGACCCGGACCCGGACCTGGACCCGGACTTGGCTCCGGACCCGGACCCGGACCCGGACTTGGACTTGGCTCCGGACCCGGACTCGGACCCGGACCCGGACCCGGACCCGGACCCGGACCCGGGTCCGGGTCCGGGTCCGGAGCCAAGTCCAGGTCCGGGTCCGGGTCCGGGTACGGGTCCGGGTCCGGGTCCGGGTCCGGGTCCGGGCCCAGGTCCGAGTCCAGGTCCGGGTCCGGGTCCGTGTTCGGGTCCGGGTCCAGGTCCGGGTCCGTGTCCGTGACCGGGTCCGGAGCCAAGTTCGGGTCCGTGTCCGGTTATCTAGTTATCTATGTCTTCTTTCGGAAAGAAACTAGATAATGCGAAAATTAAAATTTATATTTTTTGTTTCTAATATAAATTAAATATAAAAATAAGTTTTTCTCAAAATTAGACGCATATACAGGAAAATTGCAAATAACATTTTATGTTCCAAATATTTTTGCTAACATCATTATCTAGTTATCTATGTCTTTTTTCGGAAAAACAAATACATCATTAAAATCCTCTATACTATTTGGACAAGGTATATTTATATTTATGGATTCATCACGCCCATTTGTAAATCGCTACAGCCTAGACGGTTTATCCGATTTATTTGCAACTTTTTTTATTTGATAGAGGTCAATCACGGGGAGTCTCAGATTTTTCGTAAACATGATGTGCGAGGAAACTTGAAAAAACATGCGTTTTTGGCGCAAAATCAACTAAGAGTGTGGAGGCTTTGAAATTTTTAAGAAGAAGATCTACTGTCACTTTGACATTTGTCAATGGACATGTCGCATTTTTAATTATAAATTACTTCAAAATGAAACTTTTGTGAGTAGTTTTGAAATACTTAAAGCATATTGTGGAAATGAGGGGACGTTTTTATTATAATTAAATATTTCAAATATGTGTATTTAAAAAGTAAATTTTTAACAGCACACTATGAAGTTGGTTTAAAAACGAAACATCAAGTTTTATAAAGTATACAGATAAACCCAACCAAATTTGTCCTCGGTAAAAATATATAGTAAAACCAAGAAAATTTTGCCTACAGCAAAGTACAATTTAAAAAAAAACGGTAACTAGAATTGGAATTGGAATTTGAAAACTTAAATTTTCTATTGATAATTATTTAATTGAAAACGCTACAAAATCTACCGTATTTGGTATAGTATGAAAATATTTTAAAAGACACGCGTGCAAAATTAAAATATTTTCGATTGGCAATTATTTTAGTGTAAGTATTTCAAAACCTATCGTGTTTGGTATCAAATGAAAGGTTTTTGGAAGGGCACGCGTGCAAAATTGAAATATTAACGATCGGAAATTGTCTTAGTGAAAGTACAACAAAACATATCGTGTATAGTATCAAATAACAGGTATTCTGAAGATCTCGCAAGTAAAAATTGATCTTTTTTGATGGGCGATAATTTTAGTTAAAGTGCGTCAAAACTTATATTTGGTATCAAATTGTTTTAAAGAAAGTGCATCAATACAATTAAAAGGTCTTTTAAAGGAGTGGCGTAAAGAATTAGATTTTTTTTAAATCGGTAATTGTTAAAGTACTTTAAAATCTATTGTGTTTGGTATCAAATGAAAGGTCTTTTGAAGAGCTCGCGTACAGTTAGTTAGTTTTCAATCGGCAATTATTTTAGTGAATGTGCTTCAAAACCTATCGTGTTTGGTATCAAATGAATGGTGTTCTAAAGGGCTCGCGAACAAAATGTATAACTTTCCGATCGTCAATTGTTTTAGTGAGAATATTTCTAAACCTATCATTTTTGGTATCAAATGAAAAATCTTTTGAAGAACTCGCGTACAAAATTAAATATTTTTCGTTTGGCAATTGTTTTAGTGAAAGTAATTCAAAACCAATCGTGTTTGGTATCAAATGAATGGTGTTCTAAAGGGCTCACGAACAAAATGTATAACTTTCCGATCGTCAATTGTTTTAGTGAAAGTATTTCAAAACCTATCGTGTTTGTTTTCAAATGAAAGGTCTTTTAAAGAGCACGCGTGGTAAATTAATTATTTTTTGAGTGGCAATTGTTTTAGTAATACAGATTTAAAATCTATTGTGTTTGTCATTAATTAATAGCTCCTTGCATGGATAAAACGTACAGGATTGAAAAGTTTTAGATTGGAAATAATTCATTTTATATTGTGTCAATTGTCATACAGAAGTGAACCTTATTTCAGGGTCCGTGGAGCCTAGCGTGAGGCCTGGCAAAGCCAGGCCGACAACTAGTCGTATACTAACATGAATATCGCACTAGCTCGAAATAGTTATATCGCAATAATGAGAAAAAAAATCAACATAGCCACGCGGCTTTACTTTGTTTGTTGCTATGGTGAATTGTTTGAAAAATATAAAATTGTTGAAAATATTTTTTTCCCAAATCGCGTTTATAATAGTTATTTACATAACTAGTGCGCGAAGACATACTATGCACATGAGCGCAACTTTAAAGCACTCGCTTCGCCCGTGCTTTAATTTGCGCGAATGGTGCAAATGGCGTCTTCGCACATGCGTTTTGTACAATGCTTTTTGTAACGAGCAAAAATTATATAATGGACAATGAGGAAATTTATTAAATTTGAAGCGTGAATTTATATTGACAGTTAAGTATGCCATGAATTGACATTTGTTATTTGAAAACAAATTGTTAATTTTTCTCGTAAAGTTTATTAAAATATGTCTGTTTGATGGCTTTATAAGCTAACGTCTCTACTTCTTTTATAAATTCCTTAAAATGTGTGTATATAAATAAGTACAAATAGCGTTTTAATAGTAAAAATTGAGAATAATATAAAATGGGTGTTTTTTGCAATTACTTTGCGCACTAGTGCACAAAATCAAACTTTCCATCGGTTTCCAAGGTTATGTAAACATTATTTTGAATGCTGCGAGTAAATAAAGTGAATTTTGTGCAACTGTTTTTGTCAAAAACAGTGTTACAAAATTTTATAATAAAATAATTACATTAAACTGCAAAATATTTCTTGATTAAAAATTAAAGGTATTTTGTTTTATAACATAACCTAATTATGAATTTGAATTCTAAACTAACAAATAAATGGCAAAATATGTTAAATTTCAAATGTTTATTGAATTTGTCAATATAAACACCTCGAAATTTTATTATGATTTTTTTAAATAAAATTTTGAAATAAACTTAAATCGTGAAGTACAGTTAGCAGTTGTCAAATCGCGGTCCGAAAAAATATTAGAAGAGGGGAAGCCACAGGGGGTACGTAGGGATTCTCATATACACAGACCTACATGATAACACTGAGCTATCTAGCCCAGTGTGGTTACCATCTGACAATTCAAGGTCCCAAAGATGTTAGTGAATGGAGAGACACAGAGAGTAGTTTTAATGTGGATTAAAGTTTGTCGGCTGCGGGAATCGAACTCGTGTATTCAAATCCATAGACCGACGCGATTCTACTGAGCTATTTATTCCATAATAGTTATATGCATATTTATTATAGCAGTTCTCAAAAGTAAATGAATATATATAAATAAAAATATCATCACGCCTTCTACCCATTACTGGGTGTGGCACTCTGCCGAAGCAGATCTCGGTAAGTGATATATTTTACGCATGAAGTGTGGTTACCAGTCGTCAAATCACGGCCCCCAAAGATGTTAGTGGTGGAGGAGCCACAGGGGTAGCTTATGAAATTATGAAAATTGTTTGTCGCCTATGGGAATCGAACCAGGGTTCTCAGGATCCACTGGCCGACTTCATACCACTGAGCTGGCCACTCTATATATATATATATATATTTATTAGTGTGACTAATACTAGTGATTACTGTATTATGTATATCACGTTTTATTTTCAACAACAAAGTACGGTACGAAACAATTTCCTCCATTTCTGAAAAATCCCAGTTTTTCAATTTCCTACTACAACAGTTTTACATAACAGAAAACTATTATTGAAGCATAGTTTCAGATTAAACATTCCGATGTATGAGTTCTCGAGAAAAGAATGACATTCATCATGAGAGATGCAAAGAAGGCAGCATGAGACATGAAAACGCGTTCAGAAAAAGCAATAAGTGCAGATATTCCCCGACATGTAAATAATATACAACGACGTTTAGCATTCATGTTTGGTACTCTTCTACGCATGTGTAAAATATGTCAAATTATTTGTTAAGTAAATGTCAACTTCATGTAATTCCTTCAAGAAAAATCGTAAAATGTCTGCATTTTGGTGACAAATGTATATTAATATTTATGGAATATGTTTTCTCAATAAAAATACCAGCTCATAAATATACAGTTTATAGGAATTCTTGCTTTTAACGAAATGAATATTTGGCTTTACGTACAATATAAACTGCTTCTATTGTTATTACATGTAGCTACTGTATTTTTATTTACTTGAAATTATTCTTGTTCACCAAATCAACAGAAATGGTACTCTTCAAAAATAATATTTCTTCAACCTGTTCTCCGCACTACAAGTATATAAAGTTAAAATTATCATTATATTTACGGCGTTGCAGGATGTCTCTTTCAAATATAAAAATAAGCAGCGATATTTCATGGCTTTAAATCTTATTAACTACAACTTATAACTGCGCCCGAAATAGTATTTCTTAGGTCAATTTCTTTACAATAAATATCCAGGTCTCATCTCATCCCAACTTCCTTATATATTTTTGAAAGAAATTATTAAAAATATATATAAGGATTTTGGAATGAGATGAGAATTGGATATTTATTGTAAAGAAATTGACCTAAGAAATACTATTTCGGGCGCAGTTATAAGTTGAAGTTAATGAGATTTAAAGCCATGAACTACCTGCAATTAATTAGATCGTAACTACAAAAGTGCAGATAATTCACTTTCAAAAACAAGCGTAGGGCAACACTCCCTTTTTTTCTTATCTATTAATTAGTTTTAATTTCTTTCACAGAGTGTTTAACTGGAACTGTGTGGAATTCTCCTTCAACAACAAGCGCACGACAACACTCCCTCCTTTCCTATCTATGTTCTGCATTGTGTGGAATTTTCTTTCATATGCAAGTGCAGGGCTTTCGCTTTCATCTTTTCTAATCTTTGTAGATTCGTTGTTAGATTCGTTATTAGATTCGTTGTTGGGAGTAAGCGTCAGTAATTTGAGATGATTTACGCATATGTTATGTACGTCAAAGAAAGAAGATAAATGATAGTGAATAGGAATGATTGAAGGTTTGTTGTGTGGTAAATGATTTCAAGTGTAATAAATATATAAGTTTATATGGAGTGATCTATGAATGTGGTTAAAGTGAAGGTGGTGTGTTTGGATGAGAATGTTTGACGAGGACTGATTATTTGATTAATTTAATGAGTGAATGTTTTATGAATAATGATTTTAGGGTTCGTGCAACCCCATTTGACGGGATATAGCGTGATGATATGTATGTATGTATTTAACTACAAAATTGTACTTTTGTAGTACAGGGAATACAATTTTTGGGAAAGACGAGATACAAGAGATACGGTAAAACTTTATTTTTAAATAACTTCTGAGCCATTTGTACTAGACATACGATCTTTCTACTATCATTAGAAGAGCGTATGTAACATTAAAGAACCATCGTAACTTAAAATTGGACAAAGTTGAGTTACGATCACATTAATTGCAGGGATCGTATAGTAAAGGTTTCTTCATTACCTAATTGCAAATGTTCGGAAATTCTCATTTTCTCGTATGTATTTGTCGTTTCGTAGCAACAAATTTTAGTTTCGAAACGAGATATATGATTATTTTGTCTCGGTTGCATCATTAGTTCGCCTAAAGCAAATTTCAAAAGTTCTGGGTATCCTGTACTATAATTGGAATTAAATTCTTATAATGCAACGTAGTTAAAAATATATCTTCGCGTTTCGTTATCTATTCTTGGGTATGACAATTCAAAACATTTTTGGCATGGACTGGTATCGAATTTAAATCTGAATCATTAACATACGTTCTGTATTTGGCTACGCTATCAATGTGATTTGAAATAATCTTTACAATTTTATAGCGTTCTTAAAGAAATGTAATTAATAAAAGTACAGTCAGATTTCCGTAAGAAGAAGATCTGATAAGTAGTAGATTTACTGCCGAGGCAATATCAAATTAATATGCATTTTTCTCAAAAAAATTGGTTATGGGGCAGTGAACTTTATATTCGTTGAATTTAGAAAACAAAGTCTGAATCGAGCAAGCAAATGAGAACTATTGGTTTAAAAAATGCTTCTTTAGCTCATGAAAGTAGTCTTATAAAATAGAAATTGTTTGCCAATTTAACCAACTTCGAGATTAAAGAAAAGGTATGCGGTTTTAAATATTTTTCTTAAATTAAATTATAAATATCAAATGTTGTTTTTCCAAAGCAACACTTTTACATTCTGTTAATTGTCAACAAGTTCACTTTTAATATCAACCGGTAAAAAGTGATTGTTTCTCTACAACTCTTAAAAGTTTATCGATATGTTATTGAAATTTCCTGTATAAAGGGCTATTTATCAAAATGATCCCTAAATAGTATAATTTATCTTATATTCCAGTTCCAATTAATAATTAGATTACAAAATAAATCACGGGGTATTAATTAGTCATTTGAAAATTTAATCAGATTGGACAACTATTTCATTCTGTGGTTTATGTTTATTATGTTAAGTTTCCAAATGAATTAAAATGGATTTCGAAACAATGAAAACAAAATACGATACATGACAGAATTTGCGAAGAAGGAAAAACCCATATCATAATCCTTCTTCTTCATTCATTAATATTTTGAAATACATATTTTTTAATTTCCTGAATCATACAGAATTGTAATTGTGAATTGTATGAATGACTAATATCTATATTTGTAAAATAAATTTGATTTTCAAAATACGTTGCCAGGTACTGATATGACATACGTGTTTTGGATTGATATTGAAAATTTATAATAATGTAGTATAATGTTAATTAAAATGTATATATTTAAACCATGTACATTAAAGTTTATGTATCATGAATAATTTATAACTGATAATAAGATGAGTCACAAGATGGATCTGGATGTAAAACAAAATTTTCCATCACTTTAAATTTCTAGATAAGTAGGAAAATTGTAAGTTATTCTTTCTGAGAAATTGATGCAATTCAGCAAACAAAATGTTTTTACTCAATTTTGTATAAAAGCAAATATGCAGTAAAGTTATATACCCCAAAGAACATTCGATAAATTTCAATTTAAAAGAATAATAAGTTGAGAAGAAAATATCCTACATAAGCAATAAAGTAAAGTACACAAAATCAGAATAAATGCATTTTATTTTATTTATTCGAGTTTCCTCTGATTTTCTTGGCTATTTATATTTGTTAAGTATGACAGTTTCCAATAACTATCTCCGTATAGAGAAAATGTACTTTAATTTTACAAATAAAACTACGTGGAAAAGTATTTCGAATAACACCTTTTCATATATTCCAATATAAGGAATATTGCACAAAATACTCGTAATCGTATTTTCTTTTATAGTCAATATTCAAATAAAAGTTTATTTGGTTTGATACTCTCAAATCTAACAACACTTTTAATGCAAAAGGAAATTGTAACTACGAGTATATAAGAAACATATTATTATATAATGCCATTTACCCAAATCTGTGCGGAGCATTTCTCGGTAAAAGATATGTTATCACAACCACAAATGTCAGTAAAAAATTACAAATGAGCCACAGGCCACATGGATAAATTTTGTATGAGATCTAATCAAACACGAGTTTTCTAAAGCAGATACTTGTAAACTTTTGACATTATACTGCCATTTTCGTTTAGATACAAGCTATAATTTTTCAGGACATTGAATATAGAATAGTTTCTATTTTCTAACAGGTAGATTCACAAAACGGATTAGTGCTAACACCGTTTTTAATATTATCTATAACTCTGTTTAAAATTAAGAAAAATTCAAGAAATGAATTAAATTTGATCCTAATTAATACTCTTTTTAATTCAAGTTAAAATAAACTTGTTTAATGCATTGAAAAGATAGTTAAAAACGAAATAAAAAAATGGTGTTAGCGCTAATCCGCTTTATGAATCTGCCTGTAAATGACATATTCAACAATTTCTTAGAAACTAACTAAAGCAGGAAATAATATGATTAATCGTATTTTGTTGGTCTTACGAAATTATAAATTTAAGAATTCAATAGAAATTCATTCATCTATTTATATGTGACTGTGAACAACAGGAATTTAACCAAATTAACAGTACAGAAATGAGGTAAGTGACTTAGTAGTATCGAGTCGAATTGTGGATTTGTAAACCCAGGTTCGATTCTCACAACCGGCAAGCAATTTTCACCACATTAACATCTTTGAATACAACAAAAGACAAAATGTCTATTGCGATGTGGAATTGAGTCTTAATAAATAAGAAAAAATAGGAAAAAATTTTCCATCACTTGTCTCGTAATTCCACAGAGGTTTTACAGCACGTTTGCATCAACTTCTCAGGTCATCAACAAACGGCTGGTCAGTTCAGCTTTAACCATAGACGCGTTTCGTCCTTCCGGACTCATCAGTATGGTGCGATCATTTATCCAACTTTTTTTCCTATTTTTTCTTATTTATCTTTGAATACCGTGATTTGGCGGATTTAGAAGTATAATCCACGGGTACTGGCATCCCCCGGAATAAAAATATTTTATTTTTTCGATAATTTGTCTTTGCCTTCTATCTTAATAAATGAATATTTGGAAACTAGGGAGTTTTATCCACATATTAAAATATTATTTCAATTGTTTTATGCCTTCGAAAGACAGAGAAAAGGTTGCCTTAACTAGCTTTATTATATAGTCATCGCGATAAAATTCTAGAGCAGGTGTAAGTTATAACAAAAAAATTAGTATTTTTAAATCCAGAGTCCGACTTGATACCACTGAGCCACCTATTCTATGATGATAAAAATGTAGTTTACGAGCATTACAAGATTATCCGTGAAATGAATTTCTAAAACAATTTGCGGAAAAGCATTTATTGCATTTTGAGTACTTGTTCCACTTAATATCCTTCAAGTCTTTATTCTTTATTCTTATGGTCATATTTACTGACATGAATTCATTGTTATACCGTCGCCGCTAGCTAAAATGTGCCTTTTTCTCAGATGGCGTTAGTGTGCAAATTTTAGTGTCTCGGGCATTGTTTACGACAAGGCATGTGGTCGCTGCACTTGATATTTTTATATCGTCATAACAACGCGATGCAAGCCGAATATCGAAACGGCCCAAGAACGGGAAAGCAACGTCCCGACGTCACCCGCGGAATGGCCGTATGAAAATATGGCCGCAAAATGCCAACGGCTAAAGCGTTATTTGTCGTAAAGCGCGTTTATAACTTTCTGTGACATGCAGTTACCACTTCCTGTGCGGTTTACAGGAAGTCCCTACGGTACAAGGGACTAGTGTGGCACTTACATACGGCAGGATAAAGTTCAGTTTGGCTTGTGAAACAATTACTAATATTACCGCCATCTTGCAGTCAAAAACGTATGGGTAGTTGAGTACAAGGCGCGAGTATAACCACAACTAACTGTTATAGTGCTGTATTAAGTTCAAAGCACATAAATGTCTCATTTTATAATGCACTTGATATGGCACTATTTAGAATTATGCTCGGAATAACTACTGCAATATACGTTTCTATTAATATCATTACTAAAAGCATTGTTATAAATTTTACTCATGTTCGCCTGCGCAATAACTACTTAATTTATATTTATAACACTGTTTAGTGTCCATAAAAGAGCACTTTATTGTACTACTACGATAAAATAAAAAAATTGGAGTTAAATTAAATTATACTTAATTAATTATTATTCTTTTGTAAAATAAATAAATAAATATATCATCATGCCTTGACACTCTGCCGAAGCAGATTTCGGTAAGTGATATATTTTGCGTGTGAAGTGCTGTTACAAGCCGTCAAGTCACGGTTCCCAAAGATGATAGTGGTGGGGGAGCCACAAGGGTAGTTTTTAAAATGGTGAAAACGTTTGTCAGCTGTGGGAATCGAACCAGGGTTTACAGACCGACTTTATACCACTGAGCTAGCCATCCCATAATTATTCTTTTGTAGTTAATGTAATTTCTTTTACTTTTTTTGGAATTCTTCGAAGTCTTGACATATTATGAACACGTTTTTTCACCCCTTTTGTACAAATTTTAATAATTTGTTAAATAAAACCAACAACAAAGCACACTTTGAAATACAACTAAATTTTTCACATTAACATATTTTAAAAGAGCAAATCGCCTCCAAGATATTCGAACATAAAGTTTTGTATGCAACTCGTTAATCAGATATGTGCTTGTTATATAATTTATTTATTTATTTTATTTATTTTATTATGGGCGGAATTCGAACCCGCAATCTACGGCGTGCAATGTCAAGTATCTGCTACGCTAGACGCTCAACTATCATGATTTATAAACGTCCTAACTTCTTAAACTTTTCGCAACAGTATACTTAATTATTTACAAGACTTCAATTTTTTTTCGAGATTGAATCTGGTCTCTTTTAATTACGAGCTCTAAACATGTATCTTATCTGTCTACTAGTTAATCCGAGTTTCGAACCCGTATCTTACGATGAATAGTGGTCAAAGAGCCATTACCTTCATCACTCGACCAAAAGCAGTAACAAGTATCTTATCCATCATGTTCACTGCTAGTTTAAACCAATGCATACAGGATGTTAAAAAAGTTCCGGGACGGTGAAATATTTCGAGAAAAACACATCGAATCAAGAAACCAAAAAACACGTGTTTCATATTTTGCAAAAACCTATCTAAGCACACCAAACACAAACCCCAACCCTCACCCCCAGGGGATGGGGCGGAGGGCAACGTTGAAACCTTAAATGGGAACCCCCATTTTTTATTACAGATTCGTATTCTGCAAAAAAAAATAAGTTAATTTTATCTGAAACTTTTTTCCAATTCGGAATAGATGGCGCTCTAAACGCAAAAATAAGTTTTGACATGATTCTGAAAGAAAAGTAAAAAACGGTGTAATATCACAAGAAATAAACATTGAATCAAATAAAAAAATCAACATAATCACAAGTAGCCACAAGCCTTTCACCGACTAAATGCTTGAAATAAATTTGCAAAACGATTTTATAAAATAATGTTTATTTCTTGTGATATTAGACCGTTTTTTACTTTTCTTTCAGAATCATGTCAAAACTTATTTTTGCGTTTAGAGCGCCATCTATTCCGAATTGGAAAAAAGTTTCAGATAAAATTAACTTATTTTTTTTCGCAGAATACGAATCTGTTATAAAAAATGGGGGTTCCCATTTAAGGTTTCAACGTTGCCCCCCGCCCCACCCCCTGGATGTGGGGGTTGGGGTTTATGTTTGGTGTGCTTAGATAGGTTTTTGCAAAATATGAAACACGTGTTTTTTGGTTTCTTGATTCGATGTGTTTTTCTCGAGATATTTCACCGTCCCGGAACTTTTTTAACACCCTGTATGATTATGGGGTAATGGCTCAGTGGTATCAAGTCGGCCTGTGGATCCTAAGAACCCTGGTTCGATCCCCACAGCTGACAAACATTTTCACCAATTTAAAAATTACCCCTGTGACTCCGCCATCACTATCATCTTTGGGGGCCGTGACTTGTCGACTGATAACCGTACTTCACGCGCATAAATATATCACTTACCGAGATCTGCTTCGGCAGAGTGCCACACCCAGTAATGGGTAAAAGGCGTGATGATATATTTATTTATTTTTTAATAACTTGATGTTTTTTTTAAATATATGTCTTTACGCATGTGTAGTAATAAGGAATTTCTGTTAAAAACATATAATATTCCGGCACCAAAAACTGCATCGTATTAATTTTGTTTTAGTCATTCATCAATCTGTCTGAAACAAGACAGAATAAGAAGAGTAGAACGACAGCGTTGCCGCCTAGCGTCGGTTGCAGGCGATGCGCGAATGTTTCGCACCTCACGGCTCTCGACAGAGCCAGTGACAGCAGCACACTCGGATCCTGGCGCAGCGGCAGCATCTCACCTGCCGAGGCGTCGTCTGTCTTTCAGGCACTGAAATTGAACCGTAATCCGCGCCGCGGCTTTGAATCAAATAACATATTTATGTGTCCCGTTTTATACACCCGTGGAATTGCCAATTTGAAAGTTTACGTACTCTAAAGGATTCCACTTATATATAAAGATTTAAGTTATAATCTCTTCATTTAAAATTCAGTTGCCAACGAAACAGACTTATAATTGAAATACTTTGTCGAAGTATTTTTTGTTTTAATTTCGCCACAATGTGCTACTACAAGCTCTTTTCTTTAAAAATAAAATTATGAAATTAAACTCCTTTTAATATATAATGAGATTTTCGGATTATAACAAAGATGCTATTAAAATTCTTTAAAAAATATTTAATGAAGTCCGTGTGTTTCTTGGAAGATAAGACGACTGGAACAGGTGTGCATTTATTTTGTGTTTTAATTTAAAAGGATAAATAAAAGCTTCGGTCCAACAAACGGTCCTTTCAACATCCGCGAAATTAATTTCGCAAGAAAATTAATACTTCACGGACCTACCTAATTTCTTACGAAATAAAAATTGTACATTTAAGAAATTATATCTACACATTAAAACTAATTTTATGAAATAATAAAGAAAAACTGCGCACGTGTTCGATTGTACTCGTAAGATTCTAATATGACATGAAAATATCGAATCATTTTAATAATAGCAGTGAAAATAACATTGCATAAAATGCTGTCAGCATATCACGTTGGTAACTATGCGAAAAAGTTGAATTAGAGTAAAAAAGAAATGTCAAAACTTTTGACAATTCAATATTTTAAAACGTTATAATTTCTATAGAATGGTAAATTAATAATTATTTATTACAAATATTGTTTTACCATTGTTATTGACTAACAAAAAACATTTAGTACTGATATTAATTAATTATAACATAAAAATATATAAACTGTGATCTCAGCCATCTTGGTCATTGTTATAGTTATACTCTGTTTTTTAACCAGGAGGAGTAAGTGCACAAATCAGATTTACACTATAGAAAGTTACCAAAGAAAGTTACTAGATTTTTGTTCGCGCGAAATACAAAAATTTCTTACACATCTGCACTGATTAAGTCTCATAGAATTTATTTTAAAATACAAATGACATTATAAACTCTAATTTGTCACTCCGTATATTATTAGTTCTTAAAAGAACTGATTTATGTTAATGTCACAGAAATGCGAAAAACCAACAAGAAAACAGATAACCTCAAAACTTATAACAGCTCTAATAAATCATATGTAAAATCTATGTACAGTGTAAACTAGACGAAGCACTAGCCAATCAGAAGCGTCAGTTTTAGCGGTTAAAATTTAAATTACTCCTCCTGGTTAAAAAACAGAGTATAAAAATGTATCATTTTATGCAACCTGGCATAAGTGATATGATTCTATTCTTCTGGTTTTATTAATGGACGTATTTTATATCTGAATGTTAATTTTTAACGACATATAAAATTTTCAATCAACTAAATTATAAATAGCAACTGTAATTTTATTTTTTTTATTTAGTGTTGTCTAATAGAGCACGTAGCTCAATGGCATCAAGGCGGAATGTGGATTTAAGAACTCGGATGCGATTACCACAGTCGATAAACAATTTTCACCACATTAAAATTATTCTTGTGGCTTCCTCTCCACTAATATTTTTGAGGGCTATGATTCGAAGGATGTGAATTGCATTTCTCGCGCAAAAACTTACCAAGATCTGCTTCGGCAGTAACGAGGAAAAGGGGTTTATTGAATTTGTGTGCACGCATTTCTAAATTATTAAACAAATTAATCGTTAACTGCACCTAAATTGAACCGATTCGCGTCTCGAACTAAAAGAAAACTACTGAACCAAACACATTAATTAAATTTTGAACGGAAACCAAACCATAATTTTTGTGGTTCAGGCCCTGTCTATTTTTATTAGATTTATGGGGTGGCTAGCTCAGTGGTATGAAGTCGGCATGTGGATCCTGAGAACCCTGGTTCAATTCCCAAAGGCGACAAACAAATTTCATAATTTCAAAAGCTACCCCTGTGGCTCCTCCACCACTTACATCTTTGGGGGCTGTGATTTGACAACTGGTAACCGCACTTCATACGCAAAAATATATCACTTACCGAGATCTGCTTCGGCAGAGTGCCACACTCAGTAATGGGTGATGATATATTTATTTATTTATATTTAAGAATTAAACTGGCGTCCATCATTTGTCTAAATCATTTAATAGAGTTATTCAGAAGTTACATAAATATAACCACAATATTAATTATAGAGCAACAAAAAAAAATAGTTAATGGTGCATGAAATAAATTTGAATTTTCATTGCTTTAATGAACATTTTGTCATTTAAAATACAAGGAAGTATAAAGACAAAACAATACAAGATTTTTAAAAACTTTAAGCTAATAAATACCAACAAACGATAATGTTTTATGTTTATTCGCGAATTTCAGTCAAGTTCTTCCATAAAACAGCAGTCATTGTTTGTATATTGACAATAAAAACACGGAAATAGCTGATATTTACATCGTTAGTTTGGGAAATAGCCGAAACGTGCCCGGGTTTATATGTGTACCCGGAATCATTATCCTGCTGCGGGCGAGGATAGATTCTTAGTGTGGATTGCAGGAGATAAAAGGAAGATATTACATGGAGGGGTGCATCCTGATTTGGCATGGAATTGTATTTTGTAATAAAGGGATTCGATTAAATTAAATTTTAGTGGGAAAATAAATGCATTTTATACAATTCTAGTCCAAGCAGCTTTTGGCTTTAGATTCATTTATTTAATTTGTCTTTATTGAATATAATATGCAATTCCTCCATTTTACTTCTATAATGACATCACAAACATCTATACCCTGATGGAGATTCAAACAGGCAACCCAATCAGGATTACCAGACGTTCCAATTTGTGTGGGATTGTCCTGTTGAATTATGAAAATATCCTGTTGTCTTGAAAAAGTCCTACATATTACCTAGTGATGTTCGGCAATTATTTTACTTGTGCAGTAGGTATTGTATATATTATTTTTCAGATGATCACTTATGAAAGTAACCATAACAACATCATAAACTACAACGGAAAGTTGAACTTAACATACTGATATGTTAGGATGCATAACGTACACTTCCAACATATGAGGTGAAGTTCCACTGATTGACAACAGATGGCGTTACGATGAAAGAAAATAGTAAAATAAATGAAAAGTATTTGTATTATTATTTAAATCGAAGTTTTGGCAGATTTTTCAACACATTTGCACAGATAAATCTTATTTTATTAAATTAATTTACTTATTTACTAATATTCTAGCATTATTTAATATTTTGACATTACGGTTAGTACAGTTGGTATCACAATACATAACCTCAAACGTCAAACGTCAACACTTACCTAAAAAAACGCATCAGCTGTCAAAGTGTAACAACATTGCTCTTGTAAACTGTTTTTAGAAATATTTTGTGGTCGTCTGAAAAATAGTGTACATAATTCGCTCGAAAGTGTGATAACTGTGCTCGTGTAATTAAATTATTCGGCGCTGCGCGCCTCGTTTTTCAATTTTACACTCGCACGTTATCTTACACTTTCGATGCTTGTTATGTAAATAACTATAACAACTTTAACAGTAACGTCTCTTTTCTTCTTCTTCAATGGCGGGCCTGGGCCTACCGGACACACCGAGTCGCAGTTTTTACGCTGCCATACTGCCGGTTTCCGTAGTCAATGTTACTGTTTTTAAGGCATATTTATAAATGACTAGCTTATAGAGCCCGAGTATGATTAATATAAGTCACTGTATTTTTTATTTAACGACAAATCATACTTTGTCGACAGGCAGATTCGAACTGATGAATCTTGGTTTGGGTGACATCACAGTATGTTAAGAGATGTGCATTAACACGCTCAGCCATCGTGCCTGTGAAATGTCTCTTTTACTTTAACATTATTTTCTATCTCTCTTTTGCCGGGTTGCAAGAAAAAAATAAAGAGGTCTTTAATTAAAGAATTGTTTATCTAGCAACAGTATCAATAGCGATTTTCTGAAATTTATTGAACCGTTAGTACCGATAAAACTTTCATGCAACCCAGCATTTGTCTAATAACATATCAGGTATATGAGTACATTATTTAAGTTTTATTTGTTTAACTTTTTAATACAACAATTGGTTAGGGACGGTATAAATAAACTCCAATATGCCTACCAAATGTTCATTCTAATAATAACAGCTTGGCCTTTTCTTTTGTCTTCTTTATTTTTAGATATTGCTAATAATATATTATATATTATTAATGGGGTAGGTGGCTTAGTGGTATCAAGTCGGACTGTGGATTTAAGAACCTGGGTTCAATTCTCACAGTCGATAAACGATTTTTACCATATTACGAGTATAAGTAATCTTAAAAAATAAAATAAATAAATATATCATCACGCCTTCTACCCATTACTGGGTGTGGCACTCTGCCGAAGCAGATCTCGGTAAGTGATATATTTTGCGCGTGAAGTGCGGTTACCAGTCGTCAAATCACGGCCCCCAAAGATGTTAGTGGCGGAGAAGCCACAGGGGTAGTTTTTGAAATTATGAAAATTGTTTGTCGCCTGTGGGAATCGAACCAGGATTCTTAGGATCCATAGGCCGACTTCATACCACTGAGCTAGCCACCCCATATAAGTATTCATTTGGCTGCCGTTTTACTAACATCTTTGGGAACCGAGATTTGATGGCTCGTAACAGGGTCACACACTATCTGATGATATTTTCCATATTTTAATATTATCTAAATTACTTAATCCTTAACCCTTTAATGTAACACTTTTGCTAAGACCTGGGATGGAAGATACTTAAAATTTGTGCTGGTTAAAGATTTTGTAATTGGTGTTTAATTTATGGATGAATAAAGTTTTATTGGGTTGAAGCTGAAGGTGATAGGAAACTTAATTAGTTTTTAAATACGATGGAGAATACTTTGTTAATTCCTTGCAATCCATTACAGATTCTTTAATCTTAAACTCCGTTGTTGAGTAAGAAAAATATTTTTCAAACATAAATGTTTAAAGAAATACGAGTAGACATTTTATATAATAAGATGTTTGAAACTAATGTTATTAATATATTATCAACAAATGGCGTGCCATTCAATAATAATATAAAACAATATAATATCTCATTCTAACGGAAACACTAAATGCTTGTTAATTTTTAACTACATCCATAAAAGAGAATAATACAAATTTTATTGTGAATAAAAAAACTTATAAATGAATTAAAACGTACAAAATTCTATATAATTATTTTCAATAGCTCTATTGTTCAGTCTTTACAGAAGTTGACTTCACACATTATTAATAATTTATGGGTAAAAAAGCAATTTTGCATTCATTATGTGATTTCATAATTGATTAAAGTCTTTAACAGTAAAGAATTATGACAGGTTGACAAGAAAATGTCGGGTTACGAAGTTGAAAACATAGAGCTTGAGGTGTATTAAAAAATATGTAAATCTAAATCAACGATAACGAATGAAGAATAGCATTATAGAAACTTGTAGCTTACGCTTACAGACTGACGATAATAACACAGAGCTGTCACTCGCCTTTATTATTTTTCTATTGCGCAGCACATTTTAACATATTCTTTTTCTAAAGATTTCAAATTGATAATACACTTTTATTTTTAAAATGGTAATATTGAAATTAGTTCTAAAGCAGTACTTCTAGTATGATGTTGCAAATTTGTTATTGTTGAAATGATCTTTCGTTTTCAAATTTTGTACAATGGAATCTCTCATAAGGAACATTTTTTTTAAATAGATCCCTTTATTGAATCATTCAGTGTCAATGCAATATAAAATAAGGGAAATCTCTTTCTCTGTTGAATGGTCGCGAATGTAAAAATTTAGTTTATCTACAACCGTGTGTAAAGTTGTCTTTATTTGATTGTTTTCAGTTCGTAAAATGACTATTTAAGAACAAGATTTCATTAGTCAGGGGTTTCTCACTAACGAATGGTTAAAATTACGTTTTTTCTTCCCGTTAATAAAAAGTCAATTAACATATTGGTTTCCATGGCGTTAAATAACATCTTAATCACACAATGACAAACTGGCTTCGAACGGTTTAGTGATAGCGTGACGTTAATAACTGACGTATTAAGCACTGGCTGAAATTAGCTTCTTACATCTATAAATGTAACTTAACCTTTCTTTTCTAATAATTAATTAAACTTCACATTTTCTTGTCTTAATTTGCGGTCGCAGAAAAAGTATATTATATGACTCTAAAACTAAATAAAACTTGTTACATAATGTACTACAGAGTGATCAGAAAGAATTGTTACAGTTGGCAATAAAAAAAACTACTTAAAATTGGTAAGCTTGATACATAAATTCGTTTCCTGTTGTTGACAGTGGCATTTAAAATTTAAATTTGAGTACATTTATTATTACATTTATTTCTAAAGTATTTCTATTACTTAAAAAGTCAAAATTCTATTAGTTGTCAGACTCCTGACATAACCTATTTGTATTTATTAGAAGTGTCAAATAGCATTTCCGCCTTTATCTGACGTTGTGCCAACTGTGGAATAAAAAGATCTCTGGAATTGTATTGCCAACTATAACAATTCCTTTTGATCACCCTGTATTATCTTACAGTAGCGATTTTTTATCTATATTATACTGGTACAATTGTTTTCATTGGCTAAAATCAGCAATTAATAACATGTGATTAGAACATTTAAATTCGTGACAACCATAAACAACTAAAACTTTTTAAAGAATCTAGCTGTAAAAGAATAAGTAAAAATTTTGAACTTATTCAGTTCTAAAAAAAAGTCGCAATAAATTTAAAACAAAAATTCCTGCTCTATATTTGAAATAGTTTCACAGACAAAAGCACAATCAGTTTTTATTATTCGGAGCAAGTTCAGTGTAAGATTGTTAAATTACAGAGCATTCCAATCCCGCATTTAATGAAACTATCAAGCGACTTTTTGGCATTTCATTAACCTAGAACCACAAGACTAGAACGTAAAACAATCTTCCTCCACGTGGCTTTTTCCAGAGAAGTTCCGGGCTCCGTCAAACCGCCAATGCAGTGGTTGCGGCAATTTTAGGATAAGGCTTGCAACGGATAGGATAGCATTACCCAGGTCACATGCCTTCGCGCCAGGAATGCCGTTGCAATGAATAGCTTTCGTCGGAAAGGCGGAAAGGGCGTCGCGGCGCCTTCCCCTACTACGACCCTTGGTTATTGTGATACAGTGAAAATGCCTTGCGAGAAATTCCCGCCCGTCTTTTTCTATTAGCTTCCCAATGCCCAGGTTTAATTCCGTCTAATCGCATGCTTCGGTAATAATGAACATGCTGGTGATGCTACTGCTTTCCTACCGACTCCAGCAGGGAATACAGGAGGAATTACGTTCACTGGAAATTATTCTAAGCGTTCACGATGCCGCGGTACCTCACTATAGGGAATTGCCTAATGCAATCGTATTTACATGATTATTTTTTTGCTTAAGATTTTCAATATATGTTAAGGAAAGGTCTACTAGTAGATTAAGGTTTAAATTCTTATAGAAATTAATTAATTATTTATTTGTACTTCTTTTTCTATCAAAATTTAAAATAAAATTTTGATACTGTCTTCAGATATACAAAGAATCTCTGGCTTAGGCAATTAACATGGGAAATACGAGGGCAGGGTGAAAAGTCCCTGAAAAATAAAACAGATGGCGCCACAATCGCAAATCTCATGTGACATTTGTGATGTACCATCTTTAACTAGAACGCATTAAAATTTTCAGACTGATATGTCATTCAGTTCTGTTGTGACACCCATCGAAAGCAAGCAACCTTGAAGATTTTTGAAAACATGGAAAAAAGTGAATTTCGCGTCTTGATTAAACATTATTTCTTGCGTGGAAAAAACATTACGCAAACCAAAGCATCGCTTGTTAAACATTATGGGGACTCCTCACTATCGATTGGAACGATTCACAAGCGGTTTACTTATTTTCGTTGTGGTAGTATGACCACAAAGGACGCCGAACGTTATGGTCGTCCAATTGAGGTTACAACGCCAGAAATCATCGATAAAATCCATGGAATGATATTGGACGATCGGCGAGTTAAAGTGCACGAGCTGGCTGAGGCTATGAACATCTCAACCGAACGGCTACGGAACATTTTGCATAAATTTTTTGATATAAGAAAGCTATCTGCCAGATGGGTGCCGTATTTGCTCTTTGTTGACAACAAGCGCGACCGTATCGCAATGGCAAAATTGCATAAATTGCTCTACGAATTGGTTCGTCATCCACCATATTCTCCAGATTTGGCTCCAACGATGAGGTCATCGCTGAGACAAACGCCTATTTTGAAGGATTGCCAAAATCGTATTATTTGGAAGGGATCGAAAAATTAGAAAAACGTTGGACGAAGTGTATCGAGCTACAAGGAGATTATGTTGAGAAATAAAATATGTTTTGACCAAATAAATCATTTCTTGTTTCATTTTTCAGGGACCCTGCCCTCATACATATAATAATTTAAAAGTCAACTTTCATACTCTAGTGGGACTGTACCACAATTCCAACTACTTAAATAGAATAGAAAATTTGAAAGTTTAATGGCGCATATATAAATTTCTGTGATTTCTAAATCAGATGTAGCGAGTGAATAATATAAGTGGATATATGTGTTTGTTCGTTGCTTATTTCCCGAAAAAAGCAATTTCCTTACAAAATTTCCTCAAGGAATACTAAAATGATTAAAATCTGAACTTTTATACAGTTCTTCTTACTACTCGCAACGGTAACAGGTATTTTAAAAAGCGTCTTATACATTTTTAAAAAGTCAAAAGAAGTAAAATATTACGTAATAACTTTTTTCAAAGGTTTCGCTTCTCGTTTTAATTGAAAGAATGTATGGTTTTTCACTTTTAAAGTTGTTCCACGTTGTATTATTTTGCATCAGTACAAAAATGATGATGGAAACAAACTAACAAAGGAGAAATAAACTTAAAGAAATATCCAGGAGGCAGAAACGACAGTTTTTTATTCTAAAAGAGTTTGGTTTCCTTTAACAATTCTTTTCACTTTGAAATTTAAAAAGGAACTACATGTCAAGCACAAAGAACGCCATGAACACATAAGCCGATTTTATTAATATATTATTGATAAAAACGTGTAACTTTATTACGAGACTGTACAGAATTTTTTAATTATAAGGTACAAATTTATTTAACTTTGTTCGCTTTCAGGTAAATTGGATTTTAATAAACCTCTTTGTTGATTTCAATAGTAAAATATACATTTTTAATGAAATAATACTTTATTCTAAAAGTACACAATATGTGAACAACAGCGAATGAAAAGATTCGTGTAGTTGACCGAAAACGAAGAAACGCATTAGATTCGCTGGGAGAACGGTACATGAAAGAGGAATTGGGATAAAGTATGGAATGAGTAAAGCAACAAAATGAACAATCATTAAGGTGATACTATCATGGAAGCATTTAACCCGGATTTTAATTAAATGTAAATATGTTATTTTTCATGTGTTTCTACACTAGTATGCAATTTTTTTTTAAAAGTTTACCGTTGCTGAGCTGAGTAATGTAAAGTTAAAGTCGACCAAAGTCGATCAAAAATGCATTGGTGTTATAGGAACTGTACCTCGCGAGGCAGCTTACTGCGTAATAAATTCATATATTGTAGTTATTTTTTAACAAAAAACTAACACACAGTACATCATGTAAAGATAAAGATACTAGAATTAAAAAATCCATGCCTTACCGGATTAGTTTCAAAGAAATTGGCGATGAAAGTTGGATATTCTATGATTTTCAATGAAACTGTCTGAAATGCTTGGCAACGTTGCACGGGTAGACAGAGATGGTCGCACGCGTAAACAGAGATGGTCGCACGCGTAGACAGAGATGGTCGCAGGCGTAGATAGAGATGGTTGCACGAATGACAAAGCAACAACTATGAAAGCTATTATTTCGATCAGTAAAATATATTAATTTTAATACAAAAAAAAATATTACAGCATTTTATATTTATTTATTTGTTGTTACAATTGATAATAATTGCTTTGGTGCATTTTTCTTATGAACTGTTAACAGGATGTATCGATAATACAGTTACGTTTCGTACCGACAGGTAATATCATGCTGCTTGTACAGAGTAATCAAAAGGAATTGTTACAGTTGGCAATAAAAAAAAACTACTTGAAATTGGTAAGCCTGATGCATAAATTCATTTCCTGTTGTTGACAGTGACATTTAAAATTTAAATTTGAGTACATTTATTATTATATTTATTTCTAAAGTATTTCTATTACTTAAGAAGTCAAAATTTCTATTAGCTGTCAGACTCCTGACATAACCTATTTGTATTTATTAGAAATGTCAAATAGCATTTCCGCCTTCATCTGACATTGTGCCAACTGTGGAATAAAAAGATCTCTGGAATTGTATTTCCAACTATAACAATTCCTTTTGATCACTCTGTAGTTCTCGCCATGTTGTCATAGCTTCTACTGTGTAAAATCTTACACTGCTATTGGTTGGCATGAAACATTAACTTCCAAAAATTTTGTTATGTTACTGATTTTCATAAAATAGTTAAATAGTTTTGTTTAATATATTCAATGTTATTGTTAATTATACGATATTTGCAACGAAATGTTAATTCTGTTAACAACCTATACCATACAAAAATGTTATAATTATTTTTATAAACTTTTCAGGTTACCTATACTTTTGTATGAGACTGTCATGATACACTTTAATAATATGAACGGTACTTGGCATAGTTAAACTACGGACAATTTTTTAATTGAACGTTGGTTCGCTATAATTCGTGTAGTGTGCACGGCAAAATCTAAATTTTGAAAGTAGTAGGATTAGTAGGTATTATCGAGACATTATTTAAATTGATATTAATTAAATTATTGAAACGTATTCTTAACATAAAATTATTAGAAAAGATTACCTAGATTACTTAGAGAGTACCGAGATTTAAATAATACTAGTGATTGAAGGAGATGAAGTATATCGGTTAGTTTAGTAGTACCTACAAAATTTTGTGTAATGAGCAAATAAAAGTTTTATTTAAATTGATTAAAACTGTAGAAGGAGGCTACAAATGTTGGTATATGAAAACATATAAAAATAAATAACTAATTAAAAACATTACAATTCAAAATTATTGATGATTGATCCTTCTAAAGATGCCTTAAGTCTAAATCTGGTTGAGAGGTTTGAATAAAACAATTGTTATGAAATGACTAAATCCCAGGACTTTCATTTCATCCAAAATTATTCTTCAGTCAAAAAGTTTCCATCTTTAAAATAAAGAGGTCTTGAGGGCCCTTGATCGTGAGGGTTTGAGGTTAAAATACTAGTAATCCCTATGTACATCCGCCTCTAAAATTTTTGTACATTAGAATAAGCAATAAAATATAAATGTTGTAAAAATGGAGTAGATGTATCGAGTAGAATTGTAAATTTGAGAACTCGGATTCGATTCATACAACCGATAAACAATTTTCACCACATTAAAATTACCCCTGTGGCTCTCCATCCTGTAACATCTTTAGGTACCGTGATTTGATGGTTAGAAAACACACTTCACGCGCGTAAATATATCACTTTATGAGATCTGCTACGGTAGCCTGTCACAACTCCGTAATAAGTAAAAGGCGTGATGATATATTTATTTATTTTTTTTTAATTCAATAATATCTCTATAGATATAAAGATAATGTTTTATTGTTGTCCTGAAAGTTTGAGAACGAATAAAGTAATAACTGTATTTATTACGAACCAATAATTCCCGAATTACAGTTCCCTATATTACTTTTACAAACATCAATCTCACCACGAGTAATTCAAAGCAAACGCTCAAAATTTATTTAGAAAATCATATTGAGTTTGTGTGTTATGAACGAGGCAGACTAAATCCTTCTCAAATCTTTTTATGTTGAGGATAATAACAGGTATAAACTCTGAAATTGGAAAACAAGGCAGTGTCAATCAAAACGGAGAAACAAAGAGGAATCATTCTTTCTTCTGTGTATCGCTTCCTTGGCGCGTTGAAGAGGCCTCGTGCAGAACGACAGCTTTAATCATTTTCGGATATTGAGGTAATGCCGCCCAGCTTTCAGAGCCTCAGGCAAGGCTTAGAAGAGCGGGATTACTTGACGTCTGGTATGTGACCAAAGCACTGGGAAACCTTTGCTGTTTGGTCAGTACCGCATCGAGGAATTATGACAAACATTTTAACCTTCAGAATATTTTGCATTCTTGATAAGAATTCTTCATTTTATTTTCTTCTGCAATGGCTACGTTTACACCATACACCTACATAATTACATCTGATCTATATTCATTTATTTATTTATTTATTTATTTTTTACTCTGTACAACATGAACTTACTTTCAATTACAGGCAATCGTAACACAGTGGATAATAGCGAGGCAATACTTGCGTTTCTTAATTAACAAGTAAGATGTCGTGCGTTCAAATCTCACTGACTTCAAACTTATATCCAAAAATACAATTGTATCTGAGTGGTTCAGATTCCACTATAAACTGTGGGTCCCCTGTACTGTAATTAAAATTAAGTTCTTTTGTGCAAAGTAACAAATAAATAAATAAATACAGTACAGGGTCCGGATAGTTCATTACTTACTCTGCACAATAGGAACTTAATCCCAATTATAGTAGAGAGTCCGATCTCACAGGGCTGTAGTGTGTTAGTTCATATATATATATATATATATATATATATATCTATATATATATATATATATATATATATATATATATATATATATATATATATTTAGCTGGGGTGGGATTTGAACTCGGGATCTCCGGATTCGAATGCCGTTACGCTATCTACCGTACTGCCAGATTAGGACTAAGCGAGTGAAGAGACACACATGTTTACACCGAGAAATACTGATTTAAAAATTATGATTTTATTTTTCAAAAACGGCTGGGGGAAGATAACAAAAAAAAATGGTATACAGGATGTTAAAAAAGGGTCTAAAACTTTGAGGATATATACATTTAAATGTCCTCAAAGTTATTAAATGCTAGTTAAATGATTAAATAATTCATTATATAGGTAATTTTAATTTTACAAAAGATTTTTGGTCAATCGATCACTAATAAATTTTTTTGATTGAAAATCAGGACATAGAAATTAAGGGATTTAACCCGATTCTACGCAGAATCAGCTATCAAGGTAATGGAAGAAAAATTTGCCTATTCGGTATCCGGATAATTCGTTTCGGTTACCCGGATAATTCTTAAATTAAATTTAAAATACTTATTACAAAACATGAATATAACCGAGCACCTGTTTTATATGTATACTATTTTTTGCTTTGTTTTGTGTACCAGAAGTTTTGTCCAAAAAGGTTTTTTATTGCCTTGTTGTTAATAGTAGGTATTTGCTCTCTGTACCTGACTTTTCTTAACAAGTAACAGGTTCATGACTTTCTTAGAATTATACAATACGAATTCAATAATAAATAACACTTTCACTTCCTACTATTTTCAGATTTTTTGTTTTGATTAGTTGTATTAATTTACATTCGCATCTCAGCAATATTTCGTTTGTAAATATTAATTTAAAATAAGTTAATAACAAAAACATGTATAGTACTGTAGTATAATAAAAATTTAATTAATTTATTACGGAGGTTTAATTTGAACACAAAAAGGGTCGTCTTTTTGGAGTTTTTTTTTCAAAAAGAATATATGAATGAGGATTTTTTTTTAGTTATTAATTTAAACTAAATTATTGTTTCATTTTCATGTTATTTAAAAAAAATTATCTAAAATAATAATTTCATTTAAAGTAGCACACTTTTTTCGTCATAACGAATAGCCGAATATCCAGATAAAAAGTTTGTAGTTACCCAAAGCCGGTGGTAGTAATACCGAGTAATTCTGTGTATAATAAATGTAACTAGTACATTTTTATTTTTTAGGAATGCATTATTTAGAATAAAATTAAATGATAGTTTAATAGTTAAGTTAACTTACAGATTCGCCAATAAACTGATAATAGGTAATGTACAATAATTATTGTTGTTTGGTTGGTTCTAATTTAAATATGACGATAACGAAAATTTAAATATTTCTGTTCTATCTAACTATACATGTAAAAATATAATTATTAATGCTTTCTTTTTATTCAAGGATTCAAGAAAGAAAAGTAAGTTTTTTTATTGTAAAATTATACAATTTTTATAGCATGAAGCTCATGAATTAGTAACATACAAAAGACCCTAAAACCTTTGTCCCAATTAAAATCGTAGTGGTTCTGTCTTATAGGAAGAAATATACGTAGTCATGGTAATCTGTTCAAGTTTACGTCGCATAACGTTCAGATAATTCATACCTTATGCCAGTGTAAATAAGGGTTGGCGTAATGTCAGAATAACGCGTGTAAAAACAGATTAAATGCACATAAAAGCGAGTGTGGCTTCCAGTGACCGTGCGTGGCGTCATCTCTTATCGCACGGCTGTAGCTGTTGCTCTCATTCCCCGTTGTGAAGCGAGAATGCTTATCTACGCCCGTGGTACTGTAAATTAATTATGCGTACTTTAATGCTCAACCACCGAAATGGCCAAACTTATGAATGGTTCCCATTTTCTGTGGTTGGGCTGTTTGCGTAACGGCAGCGCACCGGAGCTGAGCGTACAGGCATTCAAGCGAGCTTTCTATACCAGAGGTCTCAAACCTTTTCAGATGAAGCTCAAATCAGCATATGTTTGAGATGGCTAGGATTGTATGTATCTAGGTATGGATGTATGTTTTATTTGGTATCTGCAGTAATAATTAAATCTTTAATTTTTATGAGTAATGTAACAAGTAGTGAGCTTATTATCCATATTTTCAAAAAGTCACGAATGTTAATCTCAACGAGGAAAATGTAACGACTGAGAAGCAGGAGTTTCATTTTTTAAAGATTCACGAGTTAAATTTAAGAAAACAATACAATGAATTCTAATTATTGTATGGGGTGGCTAGCTCAGTAGTATGAAGTCGGCCTATGGATCCTGAGAACCCTGGATCGATTCTCACAGGCGACAAATAATTTTCATAATTTCAAAAAGCTACCCCTGTGGCTCCTCCACTATTAACATCTTTGGAGCCGTGATTTGACGACTGGTAACCGAACTTCACGCGCAAATTATATCACTTACCGAGATCTGCTTCGGCAGAGTGCCACACCCAGTAATGGGTAGAAGGCGTGATGATATATTTATCTTTTTATTTATATTTGAATAAAATCCCTAATTTTATTTATTTATTTGTTACTCTGAACAACAGGAACTTACTTCCAATTACAGTACAGGAGGCCTACAGCTTATAGTGGAATTCGAGCCACTCAGACACACTCATATTTTTTTATATAAGACCTCTTGCTTGTTAATTAAAAGTGGAAGTTTTAACTCGCTTTTATCCACTGAACTACGATTGAATGTATTTCATATACACACCTTCTCTAGTGTTTTATGTTTTTTTTTCCTACTGTAATAAACAGCATTGTTGAAAAGCTGATTTGAGCAATTGATATATTTGTACAAAATCAAACCATTAATTGAACTAATTTTGTTTATTTATAAGTTTTACACAGTTACTCGTATTTATTTATTATTTTTACAGAGTTACGCAAGTTGCTATTGGATACGTACTATATTAAGCATATTCCATTTGCTATTTGGATCAGATCTAACTTACTGAACCAGATCACTTGTTTATTTCACTGGAATATTTCACTCACTTTACTCTCATTAGCTAGATTTACTATTTCGGATTTTTCTTAAAGTAATACACTTCAATAATTACTTCAGTATCTTTAGTTCAGTTCATTTAATTATGTTGTCTAATTTATCTGAACTGATTTAAGTGAACCAAGTGGCAAATGGAATACATATAAAGAGAGTATATTTTATCGTGAAACATGGGATTTGTTATATCCACGATTACGAATTTGACACCAATATATCAGAGCGTCCATTTGAAAATAAACTCCTAGCATTGTCACTTATTAGAACAGCATTTTCAAGCGTTTTCATTTGGGTAATTTTCATAAGAATTGAAATCTCTAGAAAATATGGTAACTAATGCATAAGAAATTCAATTTTTGAGACATAATTTCAATATCACTTTTTGTTAGTTCAGTGTATTAATTTACAGTCATCCATATTTGCAATATAACAAAAAACATAAAATTGGTTATATCTCAAAGATAAAGAACAAAATTTTAGGCGTCCTTTTCAAACTTTTTCTTTTGATTCAGTTTCGATGACTATCATCAGATTATCTGTAGAGACATATATAAAATAATATACAATATTTAAAAACTACAGGAAGATATTTAAGCTGAAGAAAAGGCTGGTTAAATGACACATAATTCAATTTGTTTTAAAGAAACACAACAACGAAATGAATTGTTCAACAATAAACTTGAAAAGATAGTGGATGAATAGGTAAATAAAACTTGCCGTAACTAATAAAATTTAATCAAGTAAGATGTTGAGTAGCACTCCCATTTTAAATTTATCTGGTCGTCATAGATTTGTTGCTCTTGAATGATTTTTGTATTGTTAGATTTTTCTAGAAATGTAAAACGTACCTACATAAATAAATAAAATGATTTTAAAGTGATCGTTTTCTGTTAAATTACAACTCATCCATTCGAAATGGGATGTGGGCTGAATTGACAATCTCAAAGGGAATAGTGGCCCTCGGGTCGTATTTTGGGCACCGCTGGTATGCGTTCACGTAGCGCGATGTTGGTTTAGCGCTTGTTTCATTTCACGGCACAGGTGACCCTGTCGAGCTTGCTACTGAATCTGGTTCTGTTTTTCGTTTTAGCTGAAGCTTTGTACACATAGCGTTGTTATTGCTCTGGATTTTGGAATTTTATAACTGGAACAGAATTTTAAATTTTCTGTGGGAAGTAGTTATTGTTACTGCAGGACTAAAATAATTCAAATCCGCCAACTTTTATATTATTTTCATAAATAGCCATTTGTAAGTAGATATCCTTTTCTACTGCTGCTCTAAATAAAAAGCGCATAATGCGCTTACTCAGTAAAGTAAATATATCTTGAGAGATTTTTCTGAGAGCATATATTAACTGTTTTTGTTGTAGAACGTAGTATGTAAGAAACTGCTTATTTTATTATTTCTAGAGTGTATGAGGTATCTACATATTGATTTCTTTTTAAAGATAGGTGTCGGGTATACGTAGTGTATTGTAGTTGTATAAGAAAAGTTGCGGAGATTATGATAAACTTATATTTTATGTAAACATTATACTGCACCTATGTAGGAAAGTATTTTTTTGTGGAACTATAAAGTTCAGGGTAGATTCTTATAAAAATTGTTTTGCAAAAAGTTGGTGTCACACGGTCAATATTTTTATGCAACATTTGATAAAATTTCTGTGTCACTTCAAACAATTTAATCAAATGCTTTAAATTAAACTCTGGTCGCAATAGTTCAAGTTTTCAACATAATAATTCATTTGATTTTTTCTTCTTTTTTCTTGATCGTTTTTTTAATTGATTCTTATATTTGGATTTTTTATTATGTTGGTGTTGATCGCCATTTTTCTCTCTAAGTCGTACTTCCGTTGTTGCTATTTCAGAACTGTTCCAACCTCCATGTGGAGATGTTGTATTTTTATGTCACTGACATGTTCCTGTTGGCATGTATAATTTTGAGTTTTTTACTCTTATTATATTAAATTATGCGTATAACATCTGCAAGCTTTGTTTGTTTTTGCTGATGACGGGTCGCGTGCCGATCCGAAACGTTCGAATTATATTTGTTATGAAATAAATACGTTATTTATTTCCTTCCCAATCTTGAGGATCCCTAAGGCCAGTCATCAAATTTGACAAGATTTTTTGGATCCAATTTAACCTCACTATTTAACCTCACTATAATAATTAACAAAATTTCAACTAATATAAAAGTTATTTGTTTCATTAGGGCTAAAAATACAAATTTTCGGGTCGAGTAATACATATTGCCGGACGCGTTTTGTTCTTACGAACTCATCAGTATGGTGCGATCAACTATCCAACTAGACCAACTAGACGAAACGCGTCTATGGTTAAAGCTGAACTGACCAGCCGTTTGATGATGACCTGATAAGTTGATTCAAATGTGCTGTATTTTGTGATGGAATCATTTGTTTCCTATTTTTTCTTATTTATTAGTTTAAATAAATAAATGCATATCAAATATTTCACAGAAATATAATTTATTCGTTACTATGTATATATAAAACCTCGATTTGCTTTTATTAATTTAAACAAATAAAAAATAAAATAAATATATCATTTTGTCAACGGCCATGGCTGCGCTCGGTGGTACTGATCTAAGCGATAACGCGAGTTAAGTAACGTTGCGCGCGGGTAGTATTTGGATGGGTGACCGTCCAGAGAAAACTCGCGTTGCTGTTGACCATAACACCTAAAACGCAGATCAGGGCGTAATGGCGGCATATGACCTTGGTAGTTGGTCCGCCAAAGAAGCCACAAAAAAAAATATATCATCACGCCTTCTACCCATTACTGGGTGTGGCACTCTGCCGAAGCAGATCTCGGTAAGTGATATATTTTGCGCGTGAAATGCGTCTACCAGTCGTCAAATCACGGCCCCCAAAGATGTTAGTGGTGGAAGAGCCACAGGGATAGCTTTTTGAAATTATGAAAATTGTTTGTCGCCTGTGGGAATCGAACCAGGGTTCTCAGGATCCATAGGCCGACTTCATACCACTGAGCTAGCCACCCCATAACATTTACAGTTGTCTGTTGAAAATAGAAATTTGACATTTGCTGCTTGCCGAGCGATGAGAAGATATTTCCGTTTGCTTGAATTTTCAAACAGAAAAAATGTCAAAAATAAAGCCATAAACCAAGATTGAAATTTCAATTTTGTGGCCACAAGAATTTTATTTTTACCGGGCTTTCGTAAATAATTAATTAACTCGTATTAAAATCGAAACTTATTGAATATTAAGGTTTAAACCAGTTTTACTGACTTTCTATAAAAACTAAAATTGTTTGTTCATTATTTTAAATAAATGTTCAATGTTAAGAACAATAAACTTTTACATTCCTCTCGTTGACAGCATAAAACAATAAAAACAATTCTAAGCCGAAACTATTTCTACAATATCATGTTCGCAATTTGTCAAAACCTCACCAAATTGCATCCGCTTTACGAAACAAAAATACGTGGATATTGAATGCGCGACGTTCCTGACGCACGACAGATGTCCGTAGTTGTCCCGAAGGAGCAATGCGCTTCCCGGCTTCAGCAGAAGCTTCAAGCATCATTTAAGCCCGTATGTAGTGTCAAGTTAATCGCCCGTTTTAATGCGGGCCCGCAGATTAATTTGTATGAACTGAGCTGAAAAATATATAACGCCTGTTAGCACGGTGACGGGCAACTCTGTGATATTGTCAGTGGCGTAGCTGTAAAATTTTTACTCGCAAGATAATTTCTCACTTAGATCTCTATATTTTATTATTTATAATGTGTAGTATTTATTCGACTTTGTTTATAATCCAATTTGTATTTTCTAATATGTGTAAATTTACTGTTGGTACTTTCCTGTCGACTTTCCAAAGAACTAAATACATAATAGTGTATTATGTAACAAGTTTTGTAAACGTCTCGTTAGGTACGAATCACATATTATACTTTCCCCTATATTCTGTAACTCCATCATGATTTGTTAATGAATGATCAATAAAATAATGACTATTTTTAAATTTCATGGTTGCTATACAGATTATCACAATTTTAGTATTCCGAGACCAGAACAATTTACCCTGGTATTTTAATGTTATATTCATGCATTTCATTGGCTTATATATGTAGTTATTATTTAAAAAAATCATATAATGACAACTCACTGACATCTTAGTAAAAAGTGTGGTTGAAAATATTTTTGTATACTGGCTGTTTTGTATGAGTCTAAATTGTATAAAAATAAAATAGAAATAACAGAGTAAATGGTTTTAGTCACACAATGCTGAAATGGTGGTAATATATAATCATGAAAAATAAGGGTTGTCAGTAACAAATAATGATTCAGTTACAGCAATTTAAGACAAAAACAAAAATATAATGTTTTGTTAATTATTTCAGTCCGTACTTACTATGGCAGTTGTTAACTTCACGCCGTAATTAAAAAGTTCGAAGTCACAGTTTGTCAACATGTGATTAAGATGTTGATTAGCGTCATGGAAACCAATATCTTAAATGAGAGGCGTATTCCATTTGCCAGTTGGATCAGAACTAACTTACATTTGCTGAACCAGATTACTTATTTATTTCGCTGGATCACATCGCTGACATTATTTTCTGTACTAGAATTACAGATTCTAATCTACTTTGAAGTAATTCATCAAAATAAATGCATTAGTTTGCTTAATTTAGTTTATTTAGTCATGTGTCGAAATTATCTGAACTGATTTAAGTGACCTAAGTGGCAAATGGAATACAGCTATTGTTTTCACAACGATAGTAAAAAAAAAAAAATCACGACTTTCTTATACACAGCATATTTAATATTTAGAATATATGAATGTTATATAACATTATTAAACATGTAATTTAGTTTTTGAGTAATTCAGCATTTATCTGTTTGAAACATATAAAATATCAAATTTGTTTACGTATAATTTTTTAGTAATGTTGACTATTTTATATCTAACTTTACTGATGAGGCATATACAGGATGTCCGTTTTTTTAACCTAACCCTTGGTATCTGAAGAACCGTGAGATACGAAGTCGATTAAATTGAGGCAAAGTTGCTAAATTAGTTTAATGATGTATTTGTTTTTCCAAAAAAAGACATAGATAACTAGATAAAGCGAAAATTAAAATTTATGTTTTTTGTTTCTATTGCTACTATATTTATTGAAATATATTATTAAATATAAAAATTAGTTTTTCAAATTGCAAATAACATTTTATGTTCCAAATATTCATGCTAGCATCTTTTATTTGAAACTTTTTTTCGTAACTGATTCCATTTTTGAGATAAATGGAATTTATTGTTTTGTCTGTTCAGTAAACTTCCTCTTCCGGTTTTTCAATTTCATTCAAAATCAACTCAGCTCTTCGTATTTTCATGAAACTTATAAGTAACAAGTTTCGTTATCAAATCTTATCTCGTTCATGAGATATTGCACACTCGGACACACATCCATCCATCTATCCACACACACAGACATCATTGAGAAAATGCTCAAAACGTATTTAGTGGACCTCAAAACACGTATTTCCGCGAAAATCTCGTCAACGATTTTTTTCACGATTCCAATACTTCCTTATGTGTATAAGAAAGTAATAAATATATATTTAAAATATTTGTAATAAGAGATTATAATTATGTATAAGAAAGTAATAAATAAATATTTAAAATATTTGTAATAAGAGATTATAATTATGTTAGGTAGGATTCATCTGATACAATTTCTTGTATCTCATATTGTCTAAAATGCATTAAATTCAATTTACAGGGATTATAATCTCAGGTAATTGCTCTACCCATATGTGCGGATTACGTGTTTCAAAGCACTTCAATTAC
Organism: Pterostichus madidus; assembly: GCA_911728475.2. Classification (NCBI taxonomy): domain Eukaryota; kingdom Metazoa; phylum Arthropoda; class Insecta; order Coleoptera; family Carabidae; genus Pterostichus; species Pterostichus madidus. Next base: position 10,159,418 of record OU452302.1, on the reverse strand, counting down.
TGCATCTATTTTGATAGGATACACAACTCTGCTATCTATTGTTCGGTGATGAAACTTACTAGGTATTGTGTAGAGATGAACAAACCATATGTGATAGCCCTTGGAAAAAACCAACTAATTTTCAAGTTTATTTTCCTATATTGCGTTCATAAAGTGAATTTTGTACAACGGTTTTAATCAAAAACAGTGCTACAAAGTTCAACTTTATGCAAGTATTTTTGGGGATATTTATTTGTGAAGTTGTCAAGTTGACTAACTGTAAAAGTGCCAAATGTAAACCAATCAATTGAGCTGTCAGTGCTGGGCTCATGTAAAATTAATACAATAATTTTTTATAACATAACTTAGATAATTATGAATTTGAACTCTAACATAACTAATAAATGTCAAAATAAATTAAATTTCTCATGTTTATTGAATCTGTCAGTGTCACTACACCTTTTACCCATTACTAGATGCCCTCTACTGTAGCAGATCTCGGCAAGTGTTATATGTATACGTGTGAAGTGAGGTAACCAGCCGACAAATCACGACCCCCAAAAATGTTAGAGGAGGGAGGGCCACAAGAGTAATTATGAAAATTATTTATCGGCTGTGGGAATTCAAGCAGGGTTGTCAAATCGGCAGACTAACTCCAATACAATATTTTTGTTAAACTCTTAAACGAAATGATCCGAAAAAGAATAAAGTAATAATGATACAACTGACTAAATATTGATATTAGCCTGTAATTCAAATATTATCTAGCTCAGTGGTATGAAGTCGGCCTGTGGATCCTGAGAACCCTGGTTCGATTCCCACAGGTGACAAACAATTTTCATAATTTCAAAAACTACCCCTGTGGCTCCTCCACCACTAACATCTTTGGGGGCCGTGATTTTACGACTGGTAACCGCACTTCACGCGCAAAATATATCACTTACCAAGATCTGCTTCGGCAGAGTGCCACACCCAGTAATGGGTAGAAGGCGTGATGATATATTTATTTTATTTTTATTTCATTTAAAATATTGAAATAGCTCTATAATACCTTTAAGCCAGTCCACCCTTGCAAATTATCATCTGTTACCAATGTTGCCATTACGTTTTCAAAATGTGAAACAAGAAGAAAAAATATAATTAGGGGTATACATTTCGGATTTTCATATGTGAAAGTGTCTTTAGGTCTCAGCTCTCTGGATCCCTATATATACCTAAACAGTGTTTACCGCTGCCTAATACCATATTTTTTATAACACCACTGGCGCTGCGTCGTGTGAGACAACGAAACGGAACGGCGACTGCGGCGTTAGCGTCGTAAAATTGCGCGTCTACAGCCAGCTAGGGGATTTTGTAATTCCGCAATTGTTACTTTTATGTTTAATGTTCCCGTTGTTAGAAAAACTAATTGTATGCGCATAAATTTACTTGATGAGCCAAGGATTTTTTATGGTGTTTTAATTTTTATTTATAATAATGGCTAAGATGATAATGTGTGTCATTAGTGTAAATTATTTTGTTTATTTTAATTTGTAATTATAATTGGAAGATTACAGTTTTTCTGTTCATTCAAATCTAGAAAAACCGAATTAAAAATCAACTTACTCGTACTTATGGGAAACTAGTATTTATCAACAGATTATTATTGCAAAAACAAAATTTTATGATTATGACTACTATAAAAAAATCGATTATTGTAATATACGTTGTCATAATAGTATTGTAATTTTATTATTTAATTTAGTACAATTTCAGTACAATTGAATGCTAAATTTTATTTCTTATTATTCAGACGTCTAGACGTTTAATTAAAATAGTTATTTTAGTTGTAAAAATGTTCTCCCACGCTTCGCAATATATTTTAATTGATGTTTATAATTACTTTCAACTTTGCTTATGAAAATTAAAATATATCATCACGCCTTCTACCCATTACTGGGTGTGGCACTCTGCCGGAGCAGATCTCGGTAAGAGATATATTTTGCGCGTAAAGTGCGGTTACCAGTCGTCAAATCACGGCCCCCAAAGATGTTAGTGGTGGAGGAGCCACAGGGGTAGCGTTTGAAATTATGAAAATTGTGTGTCGCCTGTGGGAATCGAACCAGGGTTCTCAGGATCCACAGGCCGACTTCATACCACTGAGCTAGCCAACCCATATATATATATATATATTAATGTTGATCGGTGGTAATTTCTAGAGTAATATAAGTAATAAAAATTGTCACTAATTTATCGACGGGTAAAAGGTAATGACAGAGTTACGGAGGTTGGTGTAAAAAATGCGTTCCAATTTGAATGCTAAAATCGAGTTTAAAGGTTTGAGAGTGCTTGACACGAGTTTATCGATTGTGGATATAATTGTGTTTTTGCTTATATTGTTGCAATTATTGATATTTGATTTTACAAACGCTTGTATGAAGTTAACGTACTGACTATTCTGTCACAATAGCTTGATATACGGAGATTTGCAATAATTATAGAGAAGGCCAAATCAATAATTGAGTAAAAATAGTTGTGATATTTATGATATACTAGCTATTACTCGCGACTTCGTTCGCGTGGTCTACAATTTAATGCGAGTACCCGGCATGCGTTGCATTGCAACTCAAAGAAAGAAAGTGTTTGTGTTTAATTCCGTTTATTGAAGTGCTTTTGGATACACAATATTTTTTGTTTTTTTCTTTGGGAAGTACACGAATCAATCAGAAGGTTTTCCGAGGCGTGAGCATGCCACATACAGCTGTCCAAGTGAGAAGCATGGATTTTCCAAATTTAGTCCACACACTTGTAGCGATGGTCCCTGTGCTTTGTTGATGGTCATTGCAAATGCGAGTCGTACCGGACACTGCAAGCGTTTGAATTCGAATGGCATAGGACTGAAGGTTCATTATACCTATATGTTAAGATTGGTTCTCGTCTATGGCTATACCAAATTTGAATTGAATCAGTGTTGTACTTTTCAGGATAGCTAGCGGCCATTTTGTTTCAAGATGTCGGACTGGACTTGTGTTAAGTCAGAAACCTTCGCGGGCGTGCGCACAACAACTTACCAAAGTTGCATCGCAATCGGATGAATGATATAGGAACGCATACGGGGCAAACAAACAAACATTATATATATATATATATATAAATAATGATTGTATAGTATGTTCAAATTATCTGAACATTTCGCATCGTATTTATAATATATGAGGCAATATTTTATAAATTGTTTTAGTGAAAAATGATTAAAATATAAATTATGACTTAAATTAAAATAATTTTAAAAGTTTAATAATTTTGTAATATCGATATGCATGTAATAAAATTTGCTAGAAACAAACTTAACTAAATAACTTAAATAAATATTTTTGACACTTAAAATGTAATAAATAAAATGAGTATAAAATTATCTTTATTGCTCTCGTGGGAGTACAATCTGTAGGTTTCCCACACGTGCAATAAAGTGACACTTTTAATACTAGTTATATAAATAACTATTTTATTTTTGATAGGTTCGGTTGCATAAAGCGATATTAAATGTGTTGTTAGCTAACAGCATGTTAAAACTTAACAATAGCCAAGATGGCCGATACCCTTTTTAAATATTTTCTGTTTTTATATTATAATTAAATAATATCAGTATTAAATTGCTTATTGTTGACCATAATACCTAAAACGCAGATCAGGGCGGAATGGCGGCATATGACCTAAGTAGTTGGTCCGCCAAAGAAACCACAGAAAAAAAAAATGCTTATTGTTAGTTAAATAACAATGGTAAAACAATATTTGTAACAAATAATTATTAGTTTCATGCTTACTATGCATTCATTATAAAATATTGAACTCAAATTTTTAACATTTCTTAGAAGCGTTCGTTTTTTCTAATTCTACTTTTTCGCGTAGTTAACAACGTAATTAGCTAACGACGTTTTATGTAACCGGGTCTAAATCATTTAAAAATGTACTTTTTTGTCAGATGATGTGCCGCAAAATTTTGTTAATTAGTTTATATGTGTCCGTGAGACAAAACAGGTTGAAGAATTCTGTATGGAGAAATAAAATAAATATATCATCACGCTTTTTACCCATTACTGGGTGTGGCACTCTGCCGAAGCAGATCTCGGTAAGTGATATATTTATGCGAAAGAAGTGCCGTTACCAGCCGTCAAATCACGGCCCAAAGATGTCAGTGGTGGAGGAGCCACTGGGATAGCTTTTGAAATTATGAAAATTGTTTGTCGCCTGTGGGAATCTAACCAGGGTTCTCAGGATCCACAGGCAGACTTCATACCACTGAGCTAGCCACCCCATAAAATAAATATAAATAAATATATCTTCACGCTTTTTACGCATTACTGGGTGTGGCACTCTGCCGAAGCAAAATTCGGTAAGTGATATATTTATGCGCGTGAAATGCGGTTACCAGCCGTCAAATCACGGCCCGAAAGATGTCAGTGGTGGGGAAGCCACAGGGGTAATTTTAAATTGGTGAAAAAGTTTATCGGCTGTGGGGATCGAACCAGGGTTCTTAGGATCCACAGGCCGAATATTATTACTAATAAGTACGCAACAATTTTGTTAAATAAAATCTGATCTGCGTATTGTTTAAAAAATTGGTAGAATTCCATCATAATAATTTCATACAACACGTAATGGAACAAAACAAATATAACGGGAGAAAATATTTAATTTAACAGCGGTTATTTTCAATTACATCGGGACATTCCATATGATTGGGTACGAGCAGAAGCGTAGAACGTAGAGGAGCAGCAGGTCCGTAGTTAAACCAGGAATTTATATGTATCTGTGTGGGAAACTTCCGTGGCGTAGCGTTCACCGGTGTACGAAACATCATTTTCCATTCCGGACGCATGCCGGGAACTGGCTCGAATTCCACAGGCATGTCAATTTGTATTCAACAATTATTCTGGCTTTCCAAGTTATGCGGTTTGTTACTACAAATGATGCCTGTGATGGCAGCAGAGCCACAACGGCCTTCTTGTTGATTTCACGCCACTTTTTCCCGAATTCGTTTTATGTAGGTTACAGCGAAGTGATGTCAGCACCGTCGTGATGAAGGAATATGTGGTTACTCAATATCTGACCTGTGGAATTGATTTGTTTTGATGTGGACAAGAAATGAAGTGACCTGGGTTTGGTTTTATTAAGTTGTTTACAAACTATCGTTTGTTTTCGTCATTATTTTTCCAGCATTTTACTATTCTGTAAAGATTGCCTAACATGATTTTTTCTACTGTAGTATTGATTAATAACTATATAGCAAGATTGAGAGTCTTCTGTTACTTTGTGTAGCGCATTATTTTTTATAAATACGGCAGTGCCGTCCGTGCTCTAAATTTCTGTACAATAACGGAACAATAGAGAACTGTGACGGTTAACACATCGAGTTCTATTTCTCTATTCGCTAGTTAATGGGATCCTGTACCTATTTTAATTCTTTATTTATGAAACTATAACGACCAGTGAAGACGCGGATTTAAAATTCCTTATATTACAAGTATTACAAGGGATATGATTTTCTGAAATTTTGTATTGTTCTTGTGACGTCACAAGTTTCTTTCAGTGGTTCTTAACTTGTTTCATTAAAGAGTGCAAATAATACACGATTGAATTCTTGAAAAATAATCTGAGTATGTTGAAAATCATATTTTTTTGTTATTGAACGTTCAAAGAAAGAAAATGTAATTATATTAATAAATATACTATATATATATATATATATATATATATATATATATATATATATATATATATATATATATATATATATATATAGTATATATATATATATATATATATATAAAACAAATATTAGTTATTATACTAAACAATTCAAAATAAGAATATTAAAAAAAAAACTTGTTTTTACGAATACAGCGCCATCTATCAAGAATATGAAAAAAATTCTCAGATTAAACCTTCATATTTTTTTATGGAGATTCCGAATCTGTAATAAAAAAATAGGGTTCCTATTTAAGATATCTAAGTTTACTCCCTCTCCGACCCCCTGAGAGGTGGGGGGCGAAAAATGGTAACAAGATCGGATGGCCCCCTCAATATGGTTAAACTTTTGTTCATGAAAGTTTTTTTGTTAAGGGCTTAATTTGCAAGATATTTGGACAAGTCAAGTTAAATGGACCACCCTGTATATATATATATATATATATATATATATTTACAAAATTTCTAATATTGGGCTTCTCTTCTCTTGTATATAACATTTTGGATTTTATTTGCCGCATACGAAAATTTATTGATATATTAAAGTCAGCGGGTAGACGTCTAGTAAACCACTGGGCTACGCTGCTTGTTTATCTTTGTATCGTCTATGATTCTTGAAATAACATGTTTATCATTATTTCAAATTATAATTAATAGAATCAAATTTGTTTTTAGTAGAGTATTTTAATAAGCCAAATGTAATATGGTAAGGTAATAATGGACAAAAGGCTTAAAGTTGTAGTTATTTTATTGAAGATGTACTGACAATGTTTCGGCCAAGGTTATGGCCATCTTCAGGTCAAACTTTAAAATAAAGTATAACAACCAATTAAATTAAGTTACGAATTTAATAAGTTTAGGGCAAACATATATCCAAAATAAAAAAAAGTAAGTAATAATCTAAACTCAAGTCGACGATCTAACTCTTTAGGGCAAACATATAAAATTTAGATTCATGTTCTTTGCAAAGTTTAGATTCTTACTTATTTTTTCATTTTGGATATATGTTTGCCCTAAACTTATTAAATTCGTAACTTAATTTAATTGGTTGTTATACTTTATTTTAACGTTTGACCTGAAGATGGCCATAACCTTGGCCGAAACGTTGTCAGTACATCTTCAATAAAATAACTACAACTTTAAGCCTTTTGTCCATTATTACCTTGCCAAATTTGTTTTTGTTAAAAATTAAATTATATTTTAATGGACATTTACAAGAATATTACTATAATTGGATTAAAAAAGTTGAGTATAAAATTAACGAAAATCCCCTAAAACCATCAAATTTCCTTAATGAATTACAAAAAACGAGCGTGGGAAACCTTTTATCTAAGATAATTTATACAATCTCTGACTAATAATTATTTAATAACAAATCATGTGATAGGTAGTAGAATAATGTTTCAAGATTTTTTATTCTTTTAAACACGACGTAAAAACTTGTTTATCATCTTGAACGTAAACATGTTGACAGTGTTATAGAAGATTTTGACAGCCAGCGCCATCGTCATGATTGCAGAATTCTCACGAGATGATGCTAAGTTTTAATTTTGATCGTTATGCTCAGAAAATTAAAATTGATAAAAGAGTATATGTATAAAAGTTGTCGTGACTGAAGAAAGATTATGTAACAATGTATTTATGTTTATTCTATGTATGGTTATTAGTCAGCCATTTTGATTTATAGCTGTCATAAATACTAATGAATATTAAATTAATTCTAAGCAATCTGATAATAATAGATTTATTGCAATCATTAATAAATTTACCTTTTTATTTTCAAAGGTGCAAAAAATTGTTTTGTTTTTCTCATATAAAATAAAAATAAAGAAAGTAATAACCGTATAATAAAATAATGATCATATATGCTGACGCATATTGAGTAAAATATACAGATTATTCTCGTTTCTAATTTGAATAAGATTATTATTTTATATTCAATTGTATATGTTATTAATAAATCTTTTATAAAATTATGCGTTTTCTAAATAACAAGTTAATAAATTTATTACTTTTTTAATGTACAAATATTCCTTGAAATTTCTACCTATACTAAGAAAATTGTTTACCCAATTGATGAAATCATGTCCATGCATTTTAATATTATTTTTTGCAATCTTTTAATAAAGATTAACGTCAATCGTAGCTTATTGACTGAAAGTATTTGAATGAAACGTGCAAAAATAGTGGATTTCAGTCGTGAAATAGTGTATCATATTACAATATGCCAGGGGAAAAATTGTTGAACTAGGCTGTAGATCGAAAATGATAATCCTTCGAGTACTGAACAAAACATTACAATATCGTATCGTACAATGTTTCACCTATGAGAAACAATTATTGCAAAATTAACATTTTTTAAATTTGTTATTTTTTTTTTCTTATTTAAGACGTGAGTAGGTTGAATCAATTTTCAATAAAATCTAGGTTTCATTATTTGTTTGTGTCAGACTGTCATTTTACTGTCAAAATTCATTACACTTGTATCGTAATAGAACTTATTACGATATGCTTTTTACTATTGTAATATTGATATTACGTTATGAAATTAGGGTCTTCTATGATTGTACAAAAGGAAGTCATTATGTACTCATTTTCAGTGCAGAAACTGATTGTTTATAGAACAACGTGTAATAAAATAATTTTATCCAACGCTGTTAATGGCAACCGTGTAACAAAATAAATAAATATATCATCACGACTTTTACTCAATACTAGGTGTGGCACTCTGCCGAAGCAGATCTCGGTAAATGATATATTAATGCGCGTGAAGTGCGGTTACCAGTCGTCAAATCACGGCCCTCAAAGATGTTAGGGGGAGCAACAGGGGTAATTTTAAATTGGTGAAAATGTTTTGTCGGCTATGGGGATCGAACCAGGGTACTTTGGATCCACAGGCCGACTTGATACCACTTGGCTATTACCCCATGATGTGTAATAAAATAGTTGCTATAAAACAAATGAAACTACATAAACTAAGATAATGTATAGAATAAATATTTCTAACGGTTGAAAAGTAATTAGTAAGATTAAAATAATTAGTTGAAACTCGATCGTAGAAAAAATAGTGTATGTAACTCGTATCTTGGATTTTCAAGTGTGGAAGTGCAATAAAGTTACACTTTAACACTAGTTGCATATATAAATAATATTTCTGTTCTACCGGTTATACCAAACATACGTGAGGAAGTGAAATTCAATTAACAATTAGATTTATATTGAAAAAAAAGTTTGTAGCAATAAATTTAAGAAATATATGAATCATGGTAAAAAAAAAATGTTTACAAATATTAGTTGTTTATAAAATTAGAAAAAATCCTTTTTTTATCTTAACACGTACTTATCACGTTCTATTCACTAACATCAATATTTGTTATTCACCTGTACATGTTTTGATATTTTTATTTTTATTCCCATGAAATAAATAAATAATAATGAAGTGACTACATGAATACAATTAGATTTAGATTTTAGATATATGAGTTGATTTTTTTTTAGCATGACTCTATTAAATATAACTAGTATGTTTTATAAAAGAAACTGTTTAAAATTAAAATTTGAATACAACATTTTATTGGGATACTCAATTAATAAGAAATGGCGTTGATCACAATATGTCAAATTTGAGACAAAGGTATCCTATCAGTTGGTTCCCAATAGCTTTCCATTGTCATTTTTATTTCTATAATTATTATTTTTTTATTAATTTATAATATATAATAGTAGTTTCAAAGAGTGGGTCGCGACCCCTCGGGAGATCGCGAAGACATTGACGGAAGGTCGTCGGATGCTATTTACAAATTTTAAAATACATGTTTCCAAAGATTCTTCCCGTTGCAAACTTTTATTTATAATTTAAGGATTAATAAAATGAAAAATGTATACTATTTATTTAGGTGCTTATGTTTATATTCACGTTTGTTTCTGTTTATAATTAATTTTAAATAATATGATACTAGATATTAAATTGGGGATTTCACCATTTATTTCATCATGTATTTCTACATATTATTCATGTTTTGAGGATCAAAATATGTATTTTTTAATCGCCGGAGTCGTGATCGCAAAAATGTATGTTAATGAAAATGTCAATTTTTTGGTTGAACCAGTTTAAAATCCGAAAAATGTTAAAATATGATTCTATATAAATCAGATTACGAGAAATCGATTGCCGTCGAACGCAACTTCATATTTTTTTTAGTTTTCGAGTTACGGCGATTTTTAACTTTTCAACTTTGAAGGCCCATATCTCGAGAACTAAAAGAGATATTGAAACGCGGTTTGAACGAATGGATTTCTCGTGCTCCAATTAACTTATACTAATATTTTTAAAGTTTTGAAAATTTTACAATTTTTTTCAAAATTTTCTTTTGCCCATATTTCAAAAACTTGAATAGATAATGAAAATCTGTGAAAACCAGTGAATTTTTCCCTTAAAAGTACATAAGTATGCAACATTTCAGCTAAAAATACGGACATATTAAGTTTTTATTACAGAAAAAAATCACTGTTTTAAAATTATTTTTGAATTTTAGTTTTTTTGCTCTAAAACTTTTATCCGTGCTGCAAAAATTGTACATGCGTATGTACTTTTACGAGAGAAATTCATGATCTCTTCAAGTTTTTGAATTATAGGCAAAAAAAAAATTGTAAAATTTTCCAAATTTTCAAAATTTTAGTATAAGTTAATTGGAACACGAAAAATACACTCGTTTAAACCGCGTTGCAATATCTCTTTTAGTTTTCAAGATATGGGCCTTGAAAGTTGAGATTTAAAAGACAAAAATCGCCGCAACTCGAAATCTAAAATAGATATGAAGATGCGCTCTACGGCATTCGATTTCTCGTAGTCTGATTTATATAGAACCATATTTTAAAATTTTTAAATTGGTTCAACCAAAAAATTCGCATTCCGGCGTTAAAAAAAAAATATATTTCCAGGATCAAAATATGCATAATTATGTACAAATATATGAGGCATTACATGGTGAAATCCTCAATTTCATATCTAGTGTCATATTATTTTAAATGAATCCTTAGTTTGGTACTATCATGCAAGCATTTACGCCAGATTTTATTGAAATTTAAACATGTTATTTTTTATGAGTTTCTACATTAGTATGCAAATTTATTGTTTTATTTACCATACATATAATTAAATACTTGTTTTTATAATCTTTTTCAGTTACCTATATTTTTATGAGACTGTCATGATTGAACCACCATAATGAGAAATTTTTCCTTTACTAATTTCTGAAATCGTGGTTCTATGTACTGTACATGATTAAATCAGCCTTTTACAAACTGAAATTTTGATCACATAAAAAGTAAGGGAGTCGCGAAAGAATATATTTGTGATTTTTGCCTCGAAGGAGGTCACGGCTTCCAAAAGTTCGAAAACCACAGACATAGAATATAGTTTTGTGTTGTCGTTACTGGTAGTTTTAGTATTAGCTTCATGTGTCATACAAATTTAGGCATACAGGTGTTCATTTTTATTATATATTTTAGTTCATTTTTATTTATTTTTTAAGTACTTAATTATTAGGTTAATAGCAAACTGTATGTTTGTCGTATTCTTATTTAAAAATCCTGGCACAATTTCGAGTCGTAGTTGTTTACGTTCGAAAGCATTCTCATTAAATCCAATATGCGTGTTAAACGAATGAAACACTGTACGTATTAATTAATGCACGGTTCGCGATTGATTCATAAGATATCAGCAAGCTGACAGCATGTAAACAAAGTTGTCTGGCAAGGTCTCTGACCCGAGCTAACCACCTGTGTTCGCTGTTCACGCTATTCGTGGAGTTATGCCATCGCGTGACCATTTCGTTACTTCATTAATTCGAAGATCAATCAACTTTATCTTCGTTGCCGCGAGCTCGGACCCTTGTGCTGTGGTGTTAGCGCAATCAGATGGGTTGTACAACTGTTTACTTTTACTCGACTGGAATGAAGGTAAAGAATGGTATACATTTTTTATGAATGGTGTTTTTGTTTTCAGTGTTTATCTTTGGACGTTGTGGGCAGGTTAAAAGCTATAGTTTATAGGTGAAATTAGAGTTTAGACAGCTTTCTGACATTATCGGATGGAATTCAGGTTTCTAGGTTCATTAAATATTTAGAAAAATTACACAGAAGTTCAATTTATTCATATTTAGATGCATTACTTTCTTAAATATTATAGTTTGGTTCACACACAGTTAATAAAATGTTAGAAGTATTATTACAATAAATAAATAAATATATCATCACGTCTTTTACTCATGACTGGGTGTGGCACTCTGCCGAAGCAGATCTCGTGATGCACGTGAAGTGCGGTTACTAGTAGTCAAATCACGGCCCCCAAAGATGTTAGTGATGGAGGAGCCACAGGGTAGTTTTTGAAATTATGAAAATTGTTTATCGCCTGTGGGAATCGAACCAGGGTTCTCAGAATCCACAGGCCGACTTCATATCACAGAGCTAGCCACCCCTTATATTTAATATATCATCATGCCTTATACCCATTACTGGGTGTGGTACTCTGCTTTAACAGATTTCGGTTAATGAGATATTTATGCAAATAAAGTGCAGTTATCAGTTGTCAAATTACGACCCCCAAAGATGTTAGTGGAGGGGCAGACTCAAGGGAAATTTTAATGTTGTGAAAAGTTTGTTTACGAGAAACGAAGACGGGATCTCATAATCCTTGTTGGCTCGATACCACTGAGCCACCTACCACCTACCCTATAAAGTATTTTATTTGCCAACAATATTTTAATTTTTATGTATACTATGTTTATTTTTAAATAATCATTAAACAAATAATAGTAAATCAACGAAGATTTGTCAGTTTGGCACCGTTTTATAAAATGACTAAACTTTTGCAAAACGATGAATTTCACAATATAACTAGGACGTATGTAGGTACTATATTTATTCAGAATTTATTGGTATAATGATTTTTCAAACTCTCAAATAATTTAAATAAAATATTTGGAATCATGATTCCATAAAACAATTTATAAACATTTGCCAACAAGAAAGATGCGCAGTTTTGTTAACGTAATAATGCAATAAATCCTAAATATAGTTTTCTAATACATTCGCATTGTTTTACTGTTTCCGCAAAGTAAATAAACCGAAGATGGTACAAGGAATAAATTGTATCGTTCGCTAATGAAATCGGTTTATACAATTTACCTAGTAGTCTACTAGTAGTAGAGTTCTCTTGTTAGATGTTCGACAAGTGAATTAGAGTCAACACAGTAGCATATTTTAAGAGCTCAAATACAATAAACCATCAATTCTAGTAATTCACTTGATCTTGGTCTACGAAGCCAGACAGGTGGCCTGGGAATTAACAGAAAGCGTTCGTGAAAACCACGGAAGCCAGTCTAGGTCCGGGTAGCTCCGGCCAAACTGCTATCATAAAATCACCGCAATCCAGACGAACTCCAGAGCCGTACATTATTCCGATCGTGACCGTAGCCGCAATACTGCCACTATGAGAAACTATGCTTCTACTGAAATCCCATTGGCATTAACCAAAGATAAGACAAATATTGACACAAAGAATTGATGAGGTAATTTTCCGTTAAATTTAACCTAGTATGGTGGCAGCAGTGTAATCGGTAGTGAGTTCCCGTTCCCGCGAGGGAGACAGCTAACGGAGTACTACAACCCGTTAAGGTTGCCACTAAATTTTGTTTATTTTGTAATGTAAGTTTACAAGTTAAATGTAAATAGCGCCCTACATTCAAATTGCCCAACCCATTTTTAGTGTTAATTTTTCCGGGTGAGTAATCAAGCGTGGTTAGTGATTAGTGTTGACATTTCACTCAAAAGGTCTCGGGTTCACGCCCAAATAGGCTCGTTTATAAGTACAGAGATGAGACTTGCAAAGAGGGAGAGTAAAGCTGTCGTCGAGGATTTTTTTTAAGCGGTGACAAAAGACTATATTTTTGCGGTTTCAGGCAGTGTTATAAAAGGCTGTGGACTTATTTTTTCTTCGATCGTGAAAACATGAGTCATTATGTACTTATTTTCAGCACAAAAAAAGTGTTTATAACACAGAGGGCCCGGTTTTTCCATCTCTGAATAAAGTTCTTACAAATGATAATTACCCTGAACGTCATTTTCTGATGTGATATTTTTAAATTATCCTGCCGATAGTTATTGGACACTTTATCCCGAGATGGAAAAACCGGCCGTAGATTCTATAAAACGATTTATCTCCAACTTTTATATAATATCTTCATTATTATGTCCAAATACATAAAGCTGTTCATATTACACTATTTTTTATGTATCATACGAGGTATCATATATAAGTAGATTATTAAAAAAGATGAAAATATGGAATTCAGAATCACAATTTTATAGTTTTCTTTACAATAGCAATATGGAACTTTAATTATTTTAAAAACAAAAGTCACTTTCTTGAATTTTTTAATAAGTCCTCCAGAGTTCTAGAACAGAGTTTTTGAATCTGTGTGCTGCAAGATTTTTCAATACATACGATAATGAAGGAATGAATTTTATCGTGAATAAAAAGAAGTCACTGTATCAACATTCAAAATAAGTGTGGAGAGTATATCTTTGCAGTACTCATTTGTGGAACAATCTTTTTATTTGAATTGATGTGAAATATAACAGTAAATGACAAATGTCAAATATTTATTTTAAGAAATAAAAGTTCACGACCGTAGAAAAAAAATGTAACAAACGTGGGCAACGGTCATTGCAAAACTCAAATGATTGGGAGCTTTCATACTCGTTTTGCAACAAAAGCCTTGCCACACTTGTGTTACAACATACTATTTCCTACAAATATATACGTTGTATTCATAATCAGGCAGATTTATAAAACGGATTAGCTGTAACACCGTTTTTAATATTATCTGTAATTCTGTTTCAAATTAAAACAGATTCAAGAAATGAATTATATTTGATGCCAATTAACACTCTTTTTAACTCAAGTTAAAATAAACTTGTTTCATGCATTGAAAAGTGAGTTAAAAACGAAATTAAAAAATTGTATTAGCGCTAATCCACTTTATGAATCTGCCTGAATGTGGTTAAGTTTCTATTTAATAATAAATTTTCAATCGAATTCTTATTTGTCTGGAAAATACTACCTAAATCTCAGTACACATTTCTGTTTAATGCGTATCCAACCCATTCAATTCGTATGCCTGCTTAGAAGCAAATGAAAGTTAAGACAGTTTATATTGTCTTTCATTTCAACAATATTAACATTTTAAGCATTTTAATTATGAACTTTTAACAGATATGGTGACAAATAATTTTGTAATATCCGTATAAATCCGTATAACATATTTGCTATGGAACAAACTTAACTAAATAATCTACAAAATAAATGTTTTGAAATGTAAGTTGCATTTTTGACACTAGTTGCATAAATAACTTTTTTGTCTTTATAAATCATTAAAAAAAATATTATTTATATTTTTTACGTGCCATAGAATTTTAGTAATCAGTTAGTATGTGTGGATAAGAAACAATTAGTTGTGTTCTTGCTAGAATTTCTGCTTTACTTGACAATTCGTCCATCAAAATCAAAATTTGCTAATGTTGAATGTTGTTGATTGACAATTGTTAATTGTACTAATGCTATAAACCGTTAGCTATAACGATTGTCAAAATATGTTCTAATTTCGTAATTCTGTATAATCACTAACAGTTTATTTACATTTCATGTCCAATTACAATTATAAGTGACAACTAATGCCTGACATTTGAAATCATAATCATAATATCATGAGCACCATCACCCTACAAAACATTCGCGTTTATTTTCAAAGGTAGATTCGTTGATAAATTTTCAAAAAAATTGGGAGTGAATTACAACTTTTATTCGATTCCATCCCTCGATACCATGTGCTATGCTATTTACCAATTACCTTTTATCAAGTTATATTTCTCTATGAGTGGTCCGCGTCTATAATTAAATCATCGGGGAGAGTTCAAATCTAATTAATGAGTTTAGTACACAGTTTGGAATGGAGCAATTATTTTTTTATTGGATGAATTATAGTTTTGCGATAGTATCATCAAATTATGCTAATAGAGTTATTTGCCATTATTTTCTTTTTTTTATTAAGTACCACACAGCACCTGTAATTATTGATAAATACGGTAAGATAAAAATACAATTTTTATGAAATTATTTCTTATCACGGAATATTGTTCTATTCTTGCTCTTTTCTTAATACGTTTCATTATTTATGGTAAATTTTTAATGACTTTAATGAAAGGTATTTTATTATAAGAAACAATATATCATTTTACAGTAATGTTGTTGATTAGTTAATTGTTGATAAGTTTTCGTGAGTTTATTCAATTTTAAATATTTCTCAAATTACACAGCCACACAAAAATAAAAATAATCAGAATGAGAGAGAATAGAATAAGATATTCCTATGCATTTTGGTGAGCTAAATTCTAATCCAGCATCAGAATTTCGGTTGTGGCTCACGGCTTCTCCTTAACCTCAAAATAACTACAAAAACTGTTTCAAAAAGAAATATCGTTCGCAAATAAATTATTTGGAGAAAAATGCGGGTTATGTCTCTCTTGAATGCTGTATTTTTATATAATATACACGAAATTAAAGTGAAAAATTATTAGAATGTGTTTAAATTTCAAATCAAAAAACTATTTTTACGGTTATTTTGAGGTTAGGGAAGAACCATGAGATAAAACCGAAATTCTGATGGTGGATTCGGATTTAACGCGCCAAAATACACAGGAATATGTACTCCTCACATGATCTTTTTCTTTTTCTTTTTGTGGGGCTGTGTTATCAAAGATACTGCATTGTCTATTTTTTTATGTAATATAGAAAATGCAATGTAAAGTTTGTTTATGCCGGTATTTTCTTTCCTATTAAATTTTTAATGAAATAACAAATACAAAATTGTTTAGAGTTGAAAACTACATCTAATAAGTATATTTTGACAAAGCAAGTTTCATTCATGGTAGTTACAAATTGCAATGAAAAATAAAACAAAGAACATGAGCTATTATTTTTTAAATTATTTGTTTTATTTCTCATAGCAATCTGTACGAAGCCTCAAATTTTAAATTAAAATAATTAGTAATTAGTATTATTATGAGATAGGTGACTCAGTGGTATCGAGTTGTCCTGTAGATTTGAGAACCCTGGTTCGATTCCCACAGCCGACAAACAATTTTCACTACATTAAAATTACCCCTGTGGCCTCCACTAACATCTTTAGGGACCGTGATTTAACGACTGGTAATCGCACTTCACTCCCAAAAATATGTCACTTACCGAGATCCACTACGGTAGAGTGCCACAGATAGTAATGGATATGGTTTGATGATATATTTATTTATATTATTTTATAGGTATCTTAGTATTCTTTTATCCTACAATACGAGGGCAGGGTGAAAAGTCCCTGAAAATGCAACAAGAAATGATTTATTTGGTCAAAATATATTTTTTATTTCTCAACATAATCTCCTTGTAGATCGATACACTTTGTCCAACGTTTTTCAAATTTTTCGATCCCTTCCAAATAATACGATTACGGCAATCCTTCAAAATAGGCATTTGTATCAGCGATGAGCTCATCGTTGGAGCAAAATCTCTTTCCGCCGAGCCATTTCTTCAAGTTTGGAAATAGATAAAGGGGGCCAAATCTGGAGAATATGGTCCTTCTTATTGCGCTTGAACATCGCCAAGCACTCCTTTGAACTTATCACACGGTCGCGCTTGTTGTCAACAGAGAGCAAATGTGGCACCCATCTGGCAGATAGCTTTATCATATCCAAAAATTTATGCAAAATGTTCCCTACCCGTTCGGTTGAGATGCTCATAGCCTCAGCATGCTCGTGCCCTCCTATATTCACTGCTACGCGGGTGAAAACTGGTACTTCTTGTAAAATTTGTATTTACGTATTTATTTAATTATAAAATACGGAAATTGATACTGAATTGATTGAATATATTATATTTCTTTACAGTTTTTATTGTTATAATGTAATTATGCTAGAATAATATTGCAATAAGAGCATGAAACAAAATACGACCGTAATGTACAAAGCAACTTACTTTGGTTTTGGTATAGTACACAATATAATTTATGGAAATTTATATTACCCCAAAAATGTTGAATATTAAGTGAAGTCATTATTTTCGTTTCATGTTTTAAATTTGCGAAATCATACTAATTAACTTTAAATAAAGTAAGTCTAAATATTGGTTTACTTCCATGCGGCAGTTTGTCGAAACAAACAATACTACAACAATTAATTAAATTAATTTCGAAGTTTCAGGTAAATGCAAATACAAACTTTTAATTCTTATACGAAATTGTAGCTAGTGGAATGAATTAATAATACTAATTAAATTCAAAGTTCCCAAATTGTTATTGAATAATTCAAGAAAGCACAGTGGAATTCTACCTTTTCTTAGGGTTTATTCCCATTTTATTACCTGTTGTTCTACAAAACATAAATTATGTATGCTGTTTTCTAAATCGTTTAATATTAATCGTGGCAGCTTAATTACATCCTCAACAATGGATCGGGGCTACTTTATAATTTATGGAAATTGTCGGAAATACAATGCAGTTTTCTTAACAGCAGTTGTCCCGTGCAACATCGTACAGCTTTAATTTATAACATCGCGCAAGGAAGTCTCGAAAACTCGGAAGCAAAGATACAAGAAATATTACAGACCCTTAACAACGCCAAGAAGTGTAACTAATAACAAGTTTTCGCATTTATTGGATTCGTCTTGCAGCTTTTGCTCTCTCTTTTGTGTGTATTTGTACTTGTGAAGTAATGTATTGTGTTTATTTGAAAGATATACAAGTTCTCTTAAATTCAGATAAGCTACTGAAATTTTAAACTTTCATTTTATTACTTGTTTTCTTTTATTGTTACAAGTATATCTAATATTTATTTCTAAATAAGTCTACACTTCATAAACAATACCTTTTATAATCTCTCGTAACATTTTATATACAATGAAATCATTTTATTTCTATTAATACTTTATGTGGTAGCTAGCTCAGTGATACCAAGTCGGCCTGTGGATCCTGAGAACCCTGGTTGGAATCCCACAGACGACAAACAATTTTCACCAATTTAAAACTATCCCTGTAGCTTCCCCACCACTAACATCTTTGGAGGCCGTGATTTGACGGCAGGTAACCGCAATTCATGTTCAAAATATATCACTTACCGAGATCTGCTTCGGCAGAGTGCCACATCCAGTAATGGGTAGAAGGCGTGATGATATATTTATTTTTTTATTTTAATGATAAATTTTGGACAGTATTTTTTTTATATCTTGTATAGCATTCTCAAATTATCTGAAATATTTGAAATATTATTTTTTTTCTCACGAAATGCGCTGCAATCTCAAATTTCTTCTCGCGAAATAGGAGGATTATTTATTTTCCTCTTTAAAGAGGGAAAAATAGCAGTATTACATAGGAGTAGATATTATTTTATAAAAAGGAAAAACATAAAAATTATTATGGTATTGAAAATTATTATTTAATAGTAATATACTTAAAATATTGAAATTATGGATAGCAGACTGGTTCGAAATTGGACGAAAAAAATTATTCTACAGTCATGATATTTCGAGAAAGTTTCAGTAAATTTATTCTAATTATCAGAACTGTTGGAAATTTTATAAAATGTTGCATCGAAAGCATATAACTTCAGAATTTAAACAACAAAAATTAATACATATCTTTACAAATATCACAAATTTTAGCGTATTGAAATATTAAACAGCAATTACACACTGGTTAAAAAAATACGCGAAGGAGTTATTATTGTAATGAGATGTTTTTGATTTGTACAAATTTGTTCACATTATGAATCATGTCACTCGCGTATAATGACTTATTTCACTCACGTATAATATAATGTTCTATTATTACCAGGGGTGAAAGTAGATTTATTTTCCTACCGGTACGCTACTTTTAAAGAGTTGGGAGGAGGGAGTGTATGCTAGAAAAAAAAAAGGTTTTTTTATTTTATATATAGAATTGGTCAAAGTAATTAACGACTCTGAGAGGAGTACCTTGGCGGTCGCTACTATCATCGGTATATTCAGTGTCAAAAGTTGGTTTTACAAAAAAGACGGATTATTTGAATCTATGAAATAATAAGACGCTGTATAATTCAATAATAACAACGATTTAATATATGACAGAGGATTAAACACCGTAGTCGAAGGATTAATAGTTTAAATATTAATTGTGAAATATGTGAATCTGTAAGTACAGAGCGCAAATCCATAAAAGTAACAGAACATAATTTGTTTTACAAAACTCGAAATTAAACTCGTTCAGTTTACATGTTACCATTACCAAAATTTTTAAAATGGTGTCATCGCACAGATGTTTTTGCGCGCAATTTGAAATTTAAAAATTTTCAAATATAAAAATTATGTAATATTAAATAGAACATTATTAATTATAAGTATCATTCAAAATAAACCTATTTGTAAAATTTTCTTGCCGGTACTCTGTATCGCCTCTCTTTTTCTTACCGGTACGGCGTACCGGCTCTATTTGTCTTACTGGTACGGCGTACCGGACCGTACCGGTATACTTTCACCACTGATTATTACACTCGTACAAGTTGTATAAATAACTATTTTATTTCTGTAAATAATACAATAATTCATATAGTTTTTGGTCAGATAGTCGAAAGTTATAATATATTTCTTGTGTGGTGCAGAATTTTAGAAATTAATTTATATGACATGAGACAGAAATGTTTAAAAATTCTGCTCTAGTTTTTAATATGTTTATCACAATATGTCATGATTACACTAGGAATGTATAATCATTTCATTATATTATACATTTGCAAGCAAATCACCTAATTTACATATTTTCTCTATAAAATTATTTTATTATTATGTCAAGTGCAGTTTAATGCAAATATAAATTAAAATTTTCGATGTAAATTTACATTTTGTTAATTTTATTTTGGTTTGTAATTTATTCATTTACTTTTATCTACAATAGAAAATACGAATAGATATAGATATGTATATATGTATTTATAACAAACAAAAGAAAATAGAAACCTAATTTAAATAAAATTGAAATTGAATTACAACACCGAGCTTAAAGCTAGCCTAGATCTTGTAATAAGTTTATACCATCTTAAAATTTCCACCAACACATTACACTTGAGAAAAATCGTAATAAAAAGAAGAATTTTATGTGCTTGCTACTAAACGACGTGATAAAACGATGTCTCATTATTTTTAAGTAAAACAGTATCTACAAAACGTTGTACCAACCAAATAAATTAACAAAATCAGCTTATACTCTTTTTATAATAGTCTTCATGTAGTAGTAAACTAAAAGCAAACATTTTCAGCTTTGCATGTATAATTTTATTGTAATTAATTTCTTTTATGCTTACGCAAACACATATAGTGGTATCGTGAACTTAACGTGGTTGTACGGTAATCTCGTTTGCTTTTCATCTCCGCTTGGTTATATTAGCTAAGGTGCCATAAAGAATTGACCACTTTTGCCTCCCAGGCAAATTTCAGAACAAAGCCCTAACATACTGTTTGTTTTTGTTTACTTTACCTTCTCATAACTATTATACAGAAACAATTTCAACTGTATTTAGTCAAAGATAATACTCCTAAAAAAGAAGCAAAATAATAATAAATGAACTCAGTCGAGTTACATCAAGATGTTAAATGTTTTTTTCGATTGACCTTAAAAATGGATTACCGTCTATTTACACGAATAAAATTTCCTGAATGACAATTTCAACGAGTAACAATTTTAAAGAAAAACAATTTCTCGGACGCTAATTTGTCGAAAGAAAATTTTAAAGAATAATAATTTCCCGAATGACAATTTAATGAACGCAGATAACAAGAACGTATTTTCACGAATGGTAAATTTTTGGAATTACCATTTTCCCGAATGACCATTTTCCAGCATGTTTGATTTAAATATTCTTTTCCGTACTGTGCATTTAAGTTATTTATGTATCAAGGGTGAAAAGAGGCATTTTTTGCCTCGTGCTAATAATATGCTCAGGGTCAATAACGCTAATTTCACCCGTGGTACATACAATATTTTATGCACAACAAAAAAACATTTATTTTTAAAATAGATTAAAAGGATTACAGGCTTAATTAGTTGAAAAGATGTACAAAAAATTGAAACACAATTTTTAAAACATTCTTTTATTCATAACCGACGTTTCGACCAAAATTCTGGCCATTATCAAGCAAAACAAGAGTATAAAACTGAAGTTACATTGTACAATTATTAAAATGGTACACTTTTCACTATTGAGATGTTCATCTCAATGAATTTTGCTTTACTAAGTGGTTCTTCAACCATGTTTTAATTTTAATAATTGTACAATGTAACTTCAGTTTTATACTCTTGTTTTGCTTGATAATGGCCAGAATTTTGGCCGAAACGTCGCTTATGAATAAAAGAATGTTTTAAAAATTGTGCTCCAATTTTTTGTACATCTTTTCAACTAATTAAGCCTGTAATCCTTTTAATCTATTTTAAAAATTATATCTTTTCGGCTTATTTATAATAATTTAAAAATAACATTTAATTATATGTTCAAAAGATTAAAATATGTACATAGGTTATATGTCAAAATGACATTTTGTAAAATCAAGTATTCACAATAAACAAAAATTATCATTTTATTTATCCATAGGGATTATTTTTTTATGGCTCAAAGGCCAAAAAGAAGTGTTTAAGCCTCCTTTTTAGGGCTACAACACGTGAATTTGGTTGTGCATAGAAAATATTTAATAAATACTTGTTATCCCTCGATCTGAGTTCCACGTCATACATTCCGATTTAAAATGATTTCAAAACATTATTTTCTAATAAACAAATCTAGAGAATTAACTACTGATCTTCATATCAAATTAGCATATTCAATAAATTACATTTTACTTGCTGTACTACTAAATTTAATACTAATTAGTTTATCTCAATTGTTAATAATCTTCTTTTATAGTATCTAAACATAAATTTAATAACTAAATAACAACATTTTCTTCTTACTTATATATTATTTCTGATTATTATTATGTAGTGGTTATGTGTAAGTGCAGCTTGGGCTGAATGTTACAACGTTAGTAAATAAAACATTATTATTAGTATTATTTTTCTAGAAATGTTTCAATTTCCTAGTTTGTACCAAGTGAAATTTTGAACATTTTCCAAAGAATCCTCACCTGTTGCAAAGTATGTTAGTGAAAATAAAGAATTACGTAGCTGGACGCTGAAAATTTATAGACACATCTAGATTGAAACTGGCCATGGTGCTACGGATGTCTGCAAAATTATCTCACTGTTTTAGAAAGTCAGTAAATTGTTTAAAGTCTTACAAAACCTGATATTTTATGATTATAATTGTTATATTACATTTAGAGAAATGTCGTGAGTAACTGCTATAATTGTTTATTACAAAAACGAATGGAAAATTATTTAGACAAGTTAATTTCGGTGTTATATTTAATTAAATAATTATTTTTAGCAGGTATATATGTCAATGTCGGCATTGTTTTTAAAGGTTATAAACATATAAAATAGAATATTATGATACTAGTGTATACGTGAATATTTAAAGGACGTGTGAGGAGTTTAAGAACACGACGCGAAGCAGAGAGCTTTTAATAGCGCTAGTGCTTTAAAGGCACTTATACATGTGTATCATACGCTGTTTTTTATATACCTGCATC
Organism: Pterostichus madidus; assembly: GCA_911728475.2. Classification (NCBI taxonomy): domain Eukaryota; kingdom Metazoa; phylum Arthropoda; class Insecta; order Coleoptera; family Carabidae; genus Pterostichus; species Pterostichus madidus. The sequence goes on along the minus strand of OU452302.1, from coordinate 10,135,951 downwards.
ATAATACGAAAAAGAGAGTAAGAAAGCATTTTAATTTTGATTATTTTCATAATTTTCGTTCACATGGAAATAGGTTAGCATTTCTTGTTTATGTTGCTATGTAAATACGTTGTTTTGCAATTTGTTGTGATTATAGCTGGATTCCATTTGGCACTTGGTTCACTTAAATCAGTTCAGATAAATTAGACAACATAACTCAATGAACTGAACTAAGAAAACTGATGCACTTATTGGTGTGAATTACTTCAAAGTAAATTAGAATCAGTAATTCTAGTACTGGAAATAAAGTCAGCGAAGTAATCCAACGAAATAAATAAGTGACCTGGTTTAGTAAATATAAGTTAGATCTGATCCAAATGACAAATGGGATCTGCCTAAACATGGGTGGATTAAAAAAAAAATGATTTTGTTGTTGCTTAGCAACTTTAAAATACGGCGTGTTTTAATACTGCGTTTCCGCACACTTTTTAGTTTGTTAAACAAGTAAACAAGCAGTTATAATAAAAACTTATTTTTCTTTTGTTATCTACAAAATAAATAAATAAATTAAAAACGGTCCCAAAAGATGTTATTGAAGGGAGAGCTACAGAGGTAATTTGAATATTTAATTTTCACAAACCTGCAATTTACAAAAAAAATTAATCAAATTTTGTTTACAGGTGTGGATACTTCCATCACTTTTGAAGGACTCAGCAATTGTTTAAGCTAAAACTTTCAAAACCTATCGTTTTTTGTATCACAAGAAAGGATATTTTTAAGGAATGCATTATACTGAAAAAAAATAAATAAATTTAAATTTTCTCATGAATATCAGTATCCGCAGAGTCCAGACTGAAGATCGGCAAAGTCGACTTGATCGCTAGTTTTAATATAATTTGGGAACATAATTAATTTATTTATTTTGTTGCTCTGCACAACAGGAACTTCATTCCAATTACAGTACTGGGGGCCTACAGCTTATAGTGGAATCCGAACCACTCAGACACAACCGCATTTTTTGATATAAGTAGAAGTCAGTGAGATAATAACATTTATATTTTTAAAGAATTTAAGTCATATGAATGACTTTGGAGTTTGATAAATTTAAAGTTTATGACAGAAAAATTCGGGAGACGTCCGGACTCGAACCGAGGACCTTCAGCTAGCCGGGCTGATGCTTTAACCACTAAGCTACGGCTCCCCTGTACGAGATAGGCGTCAACCGAGTTTATCTGTCATAGTGTCTAACACAGAATCGACAAAGTAAATTTTTAAAGAATTTAAGTCATATGAAAGACTTAGAAGTTTGATAAATTTAAAGTTTATGTCATAGACTTTAAATTTAACATTTATATTGTTCCTAAATGTATTTAAGAGAACTTATAAAAATATTTATTACTAATATCACTTGTTTCGTTATTAGATTCGTTGTTAGGAGTAAATGTGAGTAATTTGAGATTTTTTATGCAAACGTTATGTACGTTGAAGAAAGAAAATGAATGGTAAGTCAAAAGGAATGATGTGATTGAAGGTTTGTTGTGTGATAATAATTTCGAGGGTAATAAATGAATGAGTTTATATGGAGTGATCTATGAAAGTGGTTGAAGTGAGGGTGGTATGTTTGGATGAAAATGTTTGACGATGACTGGTTGTTTGATGGGTGTGATGATTGAATGTTTTATGAGTGATTTTAGGGTTCGTGCTACCCCATTTGTTGGGATATAGCGTGAAGATATGTATGTATGTATGTAATATCACTTCGATATATTTGTGCCACTGTTATAAAAACATGTGTGACGCCAGGATAAACTTTCATGGAATATCGAACAGAATTACAAAGACGTGGCAATAGCTTTAGTGTCATACGAGTAGATTATATAGGTAGTATAAAGCTCTTGACCATGTCATTTTTTTCTAGAAATAATGAGAATCCTTTGGCTAGTTCACAAGGCGTTAGAGTGAAGACAGGGTACAGATAGGGTTAGCTCAACTAACAATATGCAAACGTATTGATTAGGTCCGGTGCTGGACGAAGAGCAACAGCAAAAGCACACTTGTATAAGACACAAACCTCTGCTTTTGTATTGTACGCAGATCATGTTAATAGAGTCTTTGTAAACCGGTATACTGGGACCTTATTTTCTATCAGATTATCGCAACTTCAAAGACATTCAGGCGGTCTAGCGGTCCCAAGCGCTGTGTATTCCCAGTAATACACTTTGATTATGTGTCCCCATAGCTTATGAATGGTGAGCGCCCGCCTAGCTTGCGTCCTATACGTTATTTCAATGTTTCATTTGGACCTGCTGTGTGTATATTATATGTCACTTTGTGACTGGGTCGTTATATTGCATGAATATCGAGCGATACTTCGATGTGGATGCGGTTGAACTCGCGAGCTGTATTTCAAACATATGAGGATGTATACATATTCATAACGTGTTGATTATTTTGCTCATAGAGCTACATTTGGACGACTTTTTCACTTATGAGGTTTTGTTCTTTTATTTTCTGTTAACGTCATGATTTTACAATCTGTTGTAGAAACAAATGAATTCTTTTTCAATTGTGGTGGCAACGCCATCATTAGTAAGTTCAAACAAATTAAAGTTGATTCTCATTCATTTAAGATTAATCCACCATCTGGAATTTAAATGGTTCGAAGATAACACGAAGGATTATGTTTATAAAACAATACAGCTTATGGACACTGGATACGGAAAGGAAACGTAACAAAGCCAACTATGAATTAAATTTTAGAGTGGAAGAAGTAGAAGCAGTAATTTCGAAAATAGTGAAATTAGATTGCTGGAGACCGATTCTAATTCGTAGCAACCAAATATTTAGTTGAATGACGTATGTTTTATGACGTCAGGCTACTTAATTAAATTTCTAGGGAATTTATTTTCTACTCTTGATTACAAAGATCAGACTCTATATTTTGATGTGGTATTTCTGAAAAACTTGTTGCTGCTTTTTGTGATTGTTTATTGTTAACAAGTCCACTTTGTTGATTGAAATCGTAACTATGTTTCTATATTTAGTATTATTTATTAAAATAACCAAACTTTTCAAAACACGGCACTGCAAAACATACGAATAGGACGTAGCGACTGAGTTAGCGACTGATTCAAAGCAGTTGCTAGCAGTAAGTCGCTATAAAATGTCTAGTCGCCAATAATAATAAGTTACATTTTATCCCGCAAGGTGGCTACACTATCGGTAGCGACAATAAATGACGTCAAGCCAGTTGCTACAACTGGTTGCTACGAATTGGAATCGGTTTCATAATGCAATGGTTATTAAAGACAAAAATTATGCATGATAACCTATTTGTAACATTTTCAATGCTCGTATTGCCACAAATTACAGATCGACAAAAACAATAACAATCAAATGCAATAATCCACTAATTTTTTATCAAATGAAAAAGAACCAAAAAATTCTTATTTATTTCACATGTTAAAATTATCAGTCCGTGATCCAACAGTATAGGAATGCTCAATATAATGAACAATTTTTTTATCGTCGTCTTAAATTATATTTTCAAAATCAATATCCATTATTGGCAAGTTCAGTTTTTTAGCTATTTATTTATTTATTTGTTACTCTCCACAACAGGAAGTAAATCCCAATTACAGTACAGGGGGCCTACAGCTTATAGTGGAATCCGAAACACTCAGACACAATCGTGAGTCAGTGAGATTTGAACGCACGACCTCTTGCTTGCTAATTAAGAAATGCAAGTTTTACCTCGCTTTTATCCACTGAGCTACGATTGCTATAATTCAAAAATAAATTTTTGTCTGTTGTCACACATAACACATTTTATTTTGGATTAATTTTTAACTAAGGTGGGAAATTTACAAAATTTAGTTTAATCTATAAAGAAATTTTATTATACGATTAAATAACTTGAATTAAAGTTGTAAATATCGGGCCTTAGAGAATTAAAAAATTATGGTTTGTATCCAGTGGTGAGTTATGAAAATTTAAACAATAGATTTACCCTTTTTTTCGACAAAAAAACGCAGGATGAAATAATACAACGAAACGTTTTAATATATACTCGTATTTACAAAATAATGATATTATATTAACACAAGTATAAAATGTAAATAAAATATTATTCTATATAATATAAAAATATTTTGTTTGTAGGGAAAACAACTAAATACAGGATTTTAACAAAAGGCTCACAAATTCAAGCAAATTATAAAAATAACCTCAATATACGTTCACAAATAAAATAAAACAAATTTATCATCTCGCCATGTACCCAATATTGGGTGTGGCACTCTGCCGTAGCAGATCTTGGTAAGTGATATATATCGTGCGTAAAATACGATTACCAGCTGTCAAATTACGCCCTCTAAGGATGTTACTGGAGTGAGAGCCACAGGGGTTGTTTTAATGTGGTGAAAATTGTTAGTCGCCTGTGGTAATCGAACCAGGGTTCTCAAATCCACAGGCCGACTCGATAAGACTCAACCACCTACCCCATACTTATTTTAAGGTAGTACTAGCGTGAAAAAAAATTTGCAGATCTGAATGAAATTTGGCACACGTAAACATTGGATAATCATACGCATCCTGTTAAAATATGAAACACATTCATCGTCCGTGAACAAATATATTCGCTTGTAAAATTGAGTTCTTATACACGGGGCTTATGGCGATCATCACTCAGAATCGCACATATTTGGTTTGTGTACCTTTAAAATTTTGCAGTTTCATTTGAAAAACTAGTATGATGTTCTAGAACTATTCATGTATATTTTATCAGAAGGAGAAAGTTTTTTATCGTTTAGTAATGGATATATAGCCATGCAAAGCCTTGTTTTTAACGAAAAAGAATCCAAATTTATAATGGCAACACCACACGGTGGTATGGTATTTGAAAATTCACTAGACCAACAACCTGTTAACAATTCATGATATTCAAATCATAATAGGTATAAAACACTTATTTTATTCAATATTTAGATTTTTTTGAGCGTAAGTTTCGCCACTCGACAACCGATGGCGCCACCATCACACTAGTACTACCTTAAAGTAGAGTTTTGAAATATTATGATGATAAAGGCTAATATTCTTATAGATAGGTTTACCTTATATTTCTTAATATGAATCAAAATTTACAGTTGATCAATTATCTAATTTAAAAGTTAATCAAACTACGCGATTTACGATTCTTTAAAATCGGTTTTCTGTAGTTTGTTTAGTGCTCTCGTATTTGAAAGAAGACAAATAGTAGTAAACATTCTGAAGGAATAATCCCAATCTAAATAGATTAAAAACAAAGAATAGTGTAGTATATACTGAGCAGTGCAAATGAACCATTTCCTGTTTAGTTGTTTAGCACTCAATTGAAAAAAGAAAACACTTCTGTTTAAGTTTTTAAGTAATTGTTTTTCTTAAACTTAAAACAAACTAACAAAGTCAAGTGTAATTTACGGATTAAACTATTTCAAACATACAGTAGTACAGTGTAACTCAATTACAAGAATCATTCGTGAATTCAAATAACTGTTAAAGTCCTTCCTATTACAAGTTTTAACTGTCGCACCGAAGTGCGAATACTCGCGAGTCGCGAAGTTAATTACAGAAAGACAGAAACAAAAGCAAGGTGATCGAGCAGACATGATATGAAATTTTATTAAAATGTGGAAGATAAAAGCGAATGGAATTCACGTCAAAATTAAACGACTTTAGTTACAGACAATTCTTGAAATTACCCAACATTATTAGACAAAATTTTTGCTTAAATGAAATTAGTTGCGCATACAATCCAGATGGAAGGATAACGCAGATTTCTCACACTACGGCTTTAAAAAAGTATCGAATCTTAATTTTATTCATAAGAAAATTATAATAAAATAAAACCAATAATCAAAATAGTATATTAAAGAATAAAATACAAATAAATAAATATATCACCACGCCTTCTACCAATTACTAGGTATGGCACTTTGCCGAAGCAGATCTCGGTAAGTGATGTATTTTTGCGCGTGAAGTGCGGTTACCAGTCGTCAAATTACGGCCTACAAAGATGTTAGTGGAGGGGGAGACACAGGAATTATTTCAGAACTCATAGTTTCAATGTAGTGAAAATATTTGTCGGCAGTGGAAATCGAACCAGGGTTCTCAGGATCCATTAAAGAATGAGTTTAATAAATGTCATTTTATTTTGTGAGAACAATGTTTGTGTCACGATGCGTAGCTACAAAATAATCGATAATTATGAAATAAGTTCTTTATACTATTTACTTCTATTTGTGTCATATATTTTTTTAAAATAAAAATTGTAGTTTAAAAATTTAGGGAATTATATGCTAATTGGTGATACTGATGTGAAATTGTCAACTTACAAAGTAAAAATGAGTGTAGACGATTTTTCTTTTAACCCATCTGAATACGTGAAATTACTGAAAATATCGTCAAGGGTTTAATTCCTTTTTTGACATTATGATATTTCAGCAGAGCAACCAACCTTCAACATATAAATTGTACTGCTCTGTTACAGCAATCGAATGAGCTATTATCGAACTCATTTGGATTCTGTATTTGCTTTATTCTAGACGCAAAGTGAAAAATAATATTTTTAGAAAAAAATACTCATAAATAAAAATAAATATATCATCACTCGTTTTATCCATTACTGGGTGAAGAACTCTGCATTAGCAGATCTCGATAAGTTATAGTATAATCCGAACCACTCAGTCACAATAGTACAAAGTGATCAAAAGGATTTGTTTCAGTTGGCAATAAAAAAAACTACTTGAAATTAGTGAGCCTGACACATACATTCATTTTCGGTTGTTGACAGCGACATTTGAAAATTTAAAATCAAATTTGAGTACATTTAGTTCTTATTCGTTTTTAGTTATATTTTTCTTAAATATCCATAAATAAAATTGTTGTTTCCCTAATCCTTCGTTTTACTACTTAACATAGCAATAATCTAAAGTATTTCTATTACTCAAAAAGTCAAAATCCTATTAGCTGTCAGATTCCTGATATAACCTATTAGTATTTATTAGACATGTATAATAATATTTAGGCCTTTACCTGGCGCTGTGCCAACTGTCGAATAGAAAGATCTCCGGAATTGTATTGCCAACTGAAACAATATCTTTTTTTTATTATTATTTAAATTTAAGGATACATCAACAGCTGCGGTTATTAGTACCCGGTACAGTGCTTTAGTTAGATTTGTATGTTTGGTGGTTACATTTTGTGTTTAATTTATATATTTTGGTATATTTTAATAGCTTTGCAGAATTGGATGATGTTTTTGAGGTGTTCTTTGTTGTTACCTAGAGCTTCTTCCAGTGTTGGTGGAATGTTGTGTTGGGTTCGTTGTTCTGTATGTTTAGGACATTGTATTAGTATATGTTCTATCGTGATTTTTATTTTGCAGATATCACATAGTTCCGGTTTGCATTATGTGTTTGTGTGTCAAGTTTGAGTGGCCTATTCTTAGTCTCGTGATTTTGATTTGATCTGTTCGTTTTTCCATGTTTGTCCATTTTTCGGTGCTTGTTTTGATATTTCTTAGTTTATTATTTGTAGTGTTTATCCAGCTTTCTTCCCATTTTTTTTTGTTCCATATTTTATTATTTTGGTGAGGTCTTTAGCTGGAATGCCTATGTGTGTGATATGTTCTAAACAATATCTTTTGATCACTCTGTATTTTTGGATTTACGTTGAAGTCAGTGAGATTTAAACGCACGACCTCTTGCTTGTTAATTAAGAAATGCAAGTTTTACCTTACTTTTATCCACTGGGCTACGATTGCCTGTGAAATAATAAATAAATAAATATATCATCACGCCTTTTACCCATTACTGGGTGTGGCACTCTACCGAAGCAGATCTCGGTAAGTGATATATTTATGCGCGTGAAGTGCGGTTACCAATCGTCAAATCACGGCCCCCAAAGATGTTAGTGGTGGGGGAGCCACAGGGGTAATTTTAAATTGTGAAATATAATATATTTAATTTATTTTTGTTTTATGGGGTGGCTAGCTCAGTGGTATGAAGTCGGCCTGTGGAGAACCCTGGTTCGATTCCCACAGGCGACAAACAATTTTCATGATTTCAAAAGCTACTCCTGTGGCTCCACCACCACTAACATCTTTGGAGGCCGTGATTTGACGACTGGTAACCGCACTTCACGCGCAAAATATATCACTTACCGGCATCTGTTTCGGCAGAGTGCCACGGTCAGTAATGGGTAGAAGGCTTGATGATATATTTATTTATTTTTTTTATATTTTTGTGTTATTAAAGTTTCAGTGATGAAGTAGTTTTACTCCTAAGTGAATGTGGCTTCCATTGTAATTCAAATTTTTATATAAACTATTAATTCGTTTAACGTGCTGAGCCACTTTAATTTTATTTCGCCAAACTCGTACCTATCGTTCTGTTCATTTTAAATAATTACCTGAAACATTGAATACCATTAGCGAATAAAATCCAGCATCGAGCGTTAAAATAATTAAAAACATGTTAATTTAATTGTTAGGGAAAGTAGTTAATTCCATTAGTGCCAACGCCCCCACAATTTCCAAATTCCTTCAACTATCGCCGGGCAATTTAAAACTCCCGCTCAATATTGACTCCTTAAATAGATATCTACGTTAGTGATCCAGGGTAATTTTAAGCGCGCAAGTTGTGTAGTGGCAATGTTAATTGCTTCGTTATCTGTGGGCAGATGGACTCGGCAGGGACGAAGCGACGCAGCGGCGGCAGAGTTGATTTCCGCATCCGCTGCCACCGCCACCGCTACTGAACGGTTTTATTGTGGCGAAACGATACGATGCGGCCATTTTGTATTGGCCGCTCGACTTTACTTCCGAGTTTGGATTACTTGAACGCAGGAACGTGATCTTTCGTCAGTCCACACGTTGTGCGTACAATCTGGAAATTAAGCTCATTGAAAGCGGATGTTGTGATGTTAACTTTATTTTAACACCACATTGTTCACATTGCGTGAAGTGACTCCGAAATTCTAACTTTGTTTTAGTTTTTTATTGCTGATTTTGTGATTTTCAATTTGATTGAATATCAAATTAATTGGTGGGCTTTCAAAATACTTTTCAAACAAAATGGAATCGAATATATGACATCAACATTTGTTTTATGAGGTAATGGCTTAGTGGTATCTAGTCAGCCTGTGGATTTGAGAACCAGAGTTCGATTCCCACAGTCGACAAATAATTTTCACCACATTAAAACTACTCCTGTGGCTCCCGCTCCACAACATTTTTGGAGACCGGGACTTGACGGCCGATAATCGCACTCCATATATCACTTACCGAGATCTACTACTCTACATCCAGTAATGTGTAGAAGGCGTGGATGTGGCACTCTGCTAAAGCAGATCTCAGTAAGTGATATATTCTTCGCGTGAAGTGCGGTTACCAGTCGTCAAATCACGGCCCCCAAACATGTTAGTGGTGGAGAAGCCACAGGGATAGCTTTTTCAAATTATGAAAATTTGTCGCCTGTGGGAATCGAACCAGGGACCTGAGGATCCACAGGCCGACTTCATACCACTGTGCTAGCCATCCCATCAAGTTGATATAAATTTAATTTCCGACTATATTTTGTTCCTTTTCTAAGGAAGAATAGATATTGAATTTAAAAAATATAATAAATCATTTCTGTGAAGCAGAGAAAGAAGTTAAATTCGTGGAATATTAATTTGATTAGAAACACATTCGTAAAAAATATATTTTTTCTGATGACAAAGTTAAAAACTAACTAACCTCGTATTATAGTTAAGCAGTATTTAATGACATGTTAAAATTATCAACAGGTAACTTAAAATCATGAGCAATTACTAATCTCAACGAAATAATACAGGGTACCATAAATAAGGTCAAAAAAATAAGACAACAAGATATCATGCTTCCAGCTACTGTCCAATTTCATCATAATTTTGTTATAATTGTAAGAAATAACAGTGTACGTATTTATTATATAATTACAGCAAGGCCGTAGACAAAGCTAGTAATGCTAGTGCCCAACTAGTAACCTGTCATACAAGCCAACAGTAGTTACAAATTACTTCAATTAGCATCATGCCAATCACAATAATTGACAGGTTATTACTTTCAACAAGAACTGATAGATGCCGAGCAAATCAGCTCTGCTCCATGAAAGCAATTTTTTGTAGCAAAAGTCGATAAAGGAAATTTCAGGTATTAAATGTAATTTTCACTTAATAGCAGTGTTTTTGATGTAAACAGCGGAAGCGATTTAATTTTATTTTGAACACGCAGCCTGAACATTTGTGTAGCAACGCAGATGAAGTTGTCAGATCTCACGCTATTGTTGATGCTTCAATGCGACGATCTTCACTGAATATAATGTGAAGAGCAATTACTTAAATAATTACCAAGAGATTCAGTCAACTTTAGAACCGGAAACTTATAGAAATTATGTACGCATACTTCGCGCTCCACTTTTGTTACTTTTGATAAAAGCAAATCTTGGCCTTTTACATTGTTGAAGGATGCTCTGAAATATGGAAATTAGCACGAATGCGCGAAGCCCCCGAATATTCTCTTACTTTGCCCTATTGTGCGAAGAAATATGATAAATTATTCTTTTATATTTCCACCACATTGACTCTTCGTTATGCGCTTTAAACATTATTTGTTTGTGTTTGAACTCACAAATATGTCTTCCTTTCTTTTATATAATTTTATGTAAAACACCAGCGACCTTTCTAAATGGATACATATTGCCAACAAATCTTACAAAATTCAAACAAAAATCCTCTAGAAATATATAATTAAATTATAAAGATTATTTTTTGACGTTTCTCAAACTCAATTAAATGCTTCATTGTATGTCACGTCTGTGCGTTTTAACCAATCCTGTCATTATTATACTGAAAATAAAGCTCTTGTGATTATTCCCGGGAATTATCTCTGTAGATGCTTTTTTGTTTGTGACAAATGATAGGTAGTTGTCAAATCATTATTTAAAACTGTCAACACGTCAAGTAAAATGTGTGAAAAAAATCGAGTTGTATTTCAGATACAGAAATACACCAACAAATTTTGCAAACAACTTCCAAGAATACATTAATAAGTAATCAATCGATATGAACCCAGTTCAAAATCTTTTAAGTTGGATGAATGGACCTCAACAGCTAAGTCAAAAAAAATCTAATTAAATATAACTCGAGAGTTAGATAAATTAGAAAATAATTCTCCAGTATCTTTCTCAAACTTGTTGGCATTTGGCAATAGCCACTCAAGTCCTACGGGCTTTCGCGACTATTGCCTGGCAACAAGTTTTCGTAAGATCTGTCAAATGATTTTCAATTTATTCTCACTTTCTTGTTATATTATTAATGAGAAAAATTTGGGTACCGCCAGAATTTGAACCAGGAACCTTATTAACTCCAGTCATATGCGTTAAACATCTACTCGACGGTCGCCTTGAAGATGTGATGAAATATATTTTTTTATATTACTATTATATAATTTAATATATTCCTTAAATAACAGTGTCACAGCAGATGACTTTCGTGTCGTCTTTCAGTTTATGAAACAGTCATGGAATAGAGGCTGCCAATGACAACAAAAATAAAGAGAAATATTGGAATACAAACAGATTTGAATCCAGGGCAACTGTGGCCTAGATGTTAGCGCCTATGTCCGGAATTAATAAGGTCCTAGATTTCTAATCCTGGCGGTATCTCAATTTTTTCTTTTTATAATTTAATTAGATCCATTACGAAGTAGTTATTTAAAATATAATAATTAAAATATAACTAATAATATTTTCATCAATATAAAAATATTTTAAAGCAAAATATTCAAAAAAACTGATGAAATTATTTAAGTAATTAAGAAAAGTTTGTTTGTGTGTAATACTTATCAGTCAATTAAAAAGTCACCTCAATAATTAATTTTTAATTAAATTTAACAAGAAGACTTTCGCCGTTATTTGCATGTTCACAGTTTGAAGAGTTTTAATTCTTCCAGTTTTATGCATATCGTTTTCGATTAGTTGTAAAAAATCGGGACAAATAATGAAAGTCGAAATAAGGAACAAAGGAACAAAGGTCAAAGATAGAGCCAGAAGAAAAACGGAAGACACTGGGCGGAAATTAAGAGATTGTCAGCGAACAGACAGCAACAACTGAACTTCTGAAATAAAAAGTCTAAAGGAAAGAAAATTATAAAAGCGTTATGAGTTCGTTTGATCCATTTTTTAAAAAGTCATATTTTACAAAAATATCAAAAGTCCTTTTGATAAAATCGGATACAGGAAAAACGATTGCAAAAAAGTATTTCAGATATTGAAAATGATCATCCTTTAATATTATTTCAGCGTGGAAACACTTCAAAAAGAAGAATATCGAAAATAAATATTGTCCTTCCAAATTAATAATGACGCTTTCAGAAACTCGTTATTACTTTTCTATTTTTCTTTCACAAGAAAAACTTGGCAATAATTTAATATAAATTTTTACAATTTTGATTGTTCTTGAAAGTACTATTTTTTCAATACAACATATTTTTCGGTTAGTTAAGATATTAAAAAGTCTAAATAGTTGCAAAATATTAACTTCGTATTAGATTAGTTTGAATAAATTGAATTGTGTTTTTCATTTTTGTCTTTACTGTATTTTTAAACTCAAAAAACTTCTTATTTACTATTTTTAATTTGATTTAATGTACACAAAATTGATATTTCAGAATTTGTTAAATAATAGCCAGCTGACAATTTTAGATGTTACATTTCTGTTATGAACGTAGCTCATAATACATCTTTCTTTTTCTCTCTGTGGCTATGTAATCTGTACTCACAGCATTCAAAATAATGTTTTCAGACGATCACTTATGAAAGTAACCATAACAACATCATAAACTACTACGGAAAGTTGAACCTAACATACACCTCGTATGTTAGTATAACGTACACTTCTAACATATCAGGTGATGTTCCACTGATTGCAGATGGAGTTACGATGAATGACAATAATAAAATAAATGAAAAGAATTTCTATTATTATTTAAATTGAAGTTTTAACAGATTTTTCAACACATTTGTATAAATAAATCTTATTTTTATAAATAAATAATTACTTATTTACTAATATTTTTACATTATTCAATATTTTGACATTATGATTAGAACAGTTGGTATCACAATACCTAACCTCAAACGTCAAACGTCAACGCTTACCTACAAAAACGTATCAGCTGTTAAAGTGCAACAAGATTGCTCTTGTAGACTTTTTTTAGAAATATTTTGTGGTAGTCTGAAAAATAGTGTACATAACTCGCTCGAAAGTGTAATAACTGTGCTCGTGTTCTTAAATCACTTGGCGCTGCGCGCCTCGTTTTTCAATTTGTACACTCGCACTTTATCTTACACTTTCGATGCTTGTTATGTAATATACTATTACATTATCTTGGAAACCGATGGAAAGTTTTATTTTGTGCACTAGTGCGCAAAGTAATTGAAAAAAAACACCCATTTTTTATGATTCTAAATTTTGACTATTAAAACGCTAGTTGTACTTACGTATATACCACATTTTAAGGAATTTATAAAAGAAATAGAGACGTTAACTTATAACGCCATCAAACAGACATATTTTAACAAAATTGACAAGAAAAATAAACAATTTGTTTTCAAATAACAAATGTCACTTCATAGCATATTTAACTGTCAATATAAATTCACGCTTCAAATTTAATAATTTTCCTCATTGTCGATTATATAATTTTTGCTCGTTACAAAAAGCATTGTACAAAACTCGTGCACGAAGACGTCATTTGCACCATTCGCATACTTGTTATGTAAATAGCTATTAACTATCTGTTTTGAGTTTATATGACTTGAAAGAAGACTGAAAATCGCCCCATTAAGATAAACTAAAAGGATATATCAAGCCATAATTCGTTTGAAGTCGCTTGAATTGTCGAGATAAACATAGTGATTAGATAGGATTGATGGATGATGGACTATCTATCACAGAAAGATATAGGGAAACAAAATGAAAGTTATAAAAAAAATATAATTTTTGTCTCAGCAAAAACTAATATTTCCAAGAGATACGAAACATATTCACCAATATTTTTGATTCCAGCAAACATATACGTGAAAGTAACTTGAATAACCTGAATAGCAGTGTGTTTACTGAACCGTTGGTTGTGTGAAGGGCATTGTAAATACAAACATTACCGAACGAACATCCGCTGAGGAGCGAACAGCGAACAGCGAACAGCGAACCAGCATCCAGCGCTCGAAACGTCGAACTCGTAAATCACAATTGAGTGATATTGGGGAAATATTGCATCGTTAGTTCCCTGGATAGAAGGCAGAGGGGAGCACTGCCGCTGCCGACTGCCGACGTCAACACTTCAAATGACGATTTATAAAACGTCCAAATGTACCACGTGATGTGTAGGCTTTTTAATTAATCCTTTATTTCCTAGCAGACAATATTCTTTTTCTGTTGTAACTTATTCTCTTCTTCTTAGGCATGTATCGTGGAATGGTTTCCGTTTGTAAATATTTTGTCGAGGAAAAGGGGATAAAAGCTAAATTTTTTCCGGTGAAAGCAGATATCGGAAATTTCATTTTTATTCACACGAGACAAAACAAATTATTATTTTTTTTGTATATTTATTATAGACTGACATGCGATATTGAAATAAAAATACATCTTCATTTCTTTTATAATGGAGTAGGTGGTTCAGTGGTATTGCGTCGGATTGTGGATTTGAGAACCCGGGTTCAATTCTTAAAGTCGTCAAGCAATATTCACTACATTAATAAATTACCCCTGTGGTTTCCACTCTACTAACAGGGCCGTTCACTTCATGCGCATAAATATATCACTTACCAAGATCTGTTATGGTAGAGTGCTACACCCAATAATGACTAAAAGCCGTTGATATATTTATTATTTATTTCTTTTATCCATTTCTAGTGCAAAGTTGATATATTTTTAGTACTTTAAGAGCGGTATTAACATGTATAACGTATAGGTAGAAATACAACTTATAAGAATTTAAAATTAAACACAACAAAATTTTAAGAATATACAAAAATATTGTATAAATTCGAAAATGATTCTAATCAAACTTTTAATTTGTAATTTTGCTATTGAAACTATGTATAGGCGTAATCAGATCTAATTTACATTTACTGAATCAGATCACTTATTTATTTTGCTGCATTACTTCGCTGACTTTATTTCCTGTACTAGAATTACAGATTATAATTTACTTAGAAGTAATTCACCCCAATAAGTGCATTAGTTTGCTTAATTCAGTTCATTTAGTCATATGTGGAATTTATCTGAACTAATTTAAATGAACAAAGTGGCAAAGGCAATGCAGCTATTATATGATAGATAACAATGTTGCTGAATTCAGATTACATAACAATAAAAATTTACGTGTTAAAATTACTAGTTATTTGATTGTTGTACTATTCTATTTTTGTGATCTTCCATTGTTGTACTCCTTTATTGTTGTAATTTTCATTGTTGTAGTTTTTCATTGTTGTGATTATTAATTGTTGTAGTTTTTCATTGTTATGATTATTAATTGCTGTAGTTTTTCATTGTTGTGATTTTTGATTGTTGCAATTTTTCATTTGTAATTTTGCATTATGGTGATCAAATAGAACTAAGCATGTTTCAAATTGCGTTACGCTTATTGGTTAATTTTTTTTTACATAAATGTTAACATACAGTGTTGATAGCAATTATTAATGAAGTTGAAGTTTGCGGTACGAGCCATAGGCGAGGATCGTAATCGAAAGACAGGAACTTGCACTTTTAGGTCGTAGTTTGAGGAAGATTATAAATTTTAGAAGTTATATGATAAATGTCAAAATTTAGTAGTTTCTAAGCAACATGAAAGTAACAATAATAATAATAATCAGTGTGCTACATTACTATACTTATAATAGTCGCCGCTTTCTGATTGGCTGAAAAAGTGTTAAATAATGAACCATCTTATCTATCTAGAAATGTACATATAATGAATACATTAGTTAATGGTCGTAGAAGAAGAAATATATTTGTATTGTTTAATTATAATTTATTTTTTTAGCAAACCAAATATAAAATTGCAATTATTATTATGTTTGTTCAAGCAACATTTATCTTCATTAAAACATATGAATTATAAATTGTTCTGTTTAAATAAGGGAAAAAATATCCAATTTGGTAGCTCAGAGTTTGCAATTATAGTTTCAAACTGTGGTTAAAAATAAAAAAACTGAAACTTTTCAGTTAGAAAAATTCGAACGAAGTAACTTTAAACTAAACAGTTCCTATTTGTTTTAGTCCCGAATAAAAATTTTACAAAATTGCTATGCAATCTAATAAATATTGTTGTTTTAAAAGTTTACATTATTTTTCTTATGTACACAAATACCTTCCTAGAAAAAATTGAAATATTTGTCAACAATTTTAATAAAAGATTCTTTCAGAAACTGCACCGCTTTTATAAAATACCTCTAAACGGAAATAGTTTTCCTCCACAAAAATGCAGCAGGTTTTAATAAAAATGTATCACCCATATCAAAATAACATTTGAAATCGGTATTTCTGACAAAGTTCTCCATTATTTCATTGACTGCATATGTCCAACTTCCAATACGAAAATATTGATTTCAAATGTTAAAATTCAATGTTTCCTGTTCAAAGAATATATGACATGTTACATGAATTATTTTATTTTACAATGGATTTTATAAATTTTAGTAATAAACGAAAAAAAAAAATCGAAAATGCATCAATCCCAAATATTTTATTTCGAATTTTTATAGCTTACATTGCAGTACAATTTTGTTATTCAAACTATATATGATGGAGAGTAGTGTACGCACAATGAAAATTCACTTTTTAAAATTACTGATTATATGATTCTTGAAATTACAATATTTCTTTCTTGCGATCTTTCATTGTTGTGATCTTTTATTATTGTACTCCTTCATTGTTGTAATTTTTCATTGTTGTAATTTTTCATTGTTAGCATCTTTCATATTGTAATTGTTCATTGTTGTAATCAAATAGAATCTCTAGTGCGCCATGGTACGTTATTGTCAGTATATCTAGGTATACATCAACGTTCCTTGCTGTGATTTTTCATTGTTGTAATCTTTCATTATTGTGATCATTTATGGTTGTAATCAATAACATTATTGTCGGTGTATTTAGGTTATGTTTCAACTTGCGGTACAGTTTTGTGATTATTTCTTTTTTACAAAATGATTAATTTTACGTTTTTTTGTTGTATCTAATAGTTTTTCTTCTTAAATTTATAAAATATCAGAATGAAAGTGCACCCCAGAAAATGATTGTAGTCTTTGATCGATTATCGTCTATTTTGTAATACTGCCTAGCTATTTATCCCATTATTGCTGAATTCCTTTTACACTATCAATAGCAAATTTCTCCGCTAGTTTCGCTAATGTGTTCGCCTACATAAATAAGCTGACGAGATGAAACATTATCATCATACACACTCAATATGTTAAAAACATTAAGACCGTCAGAACCATTTCCTATTCAGTATACTCCGCGCCAAAATCCCCTGGAAATGATTACCATCTAATTAATCCTGGCGTCATGCACAGCCTTCTCTTTCTGCGAGGAAAATCATCGCAAAATCGGTACTCGGAGCTGAATAACCGACAGTCGCTAGTTTGACAGTTTGCAAATCAAATGATAATGAATTGCATTACGTAATCAGTTTAAGTTGATTTAGACCGAAGTTGCAGAGAGGATCTTATTATGGCACTGCTCAAGACGCTCACTTGTTCGTATAGTTGTTAGTTCGACTGACGCCCGCACAATGGCGCTGACGACAGTGACGCCGAACGGGATGTAGTCAACGATAACTAGGATCCGGGGAGGTTTGGCGTGAAAACTTTGTAATGCAACGTACGAACTTGATATATTTCATGAAAATATGCGATGGAGCAATACACTATTTTTAAAAATTTCAAATTTCATTTTGTGCTATCGTAATAAAATATAAAAATATTATTATTTCTTAATTTTGCACAAAATATAATTAGTTATTTTTGTGCAATATTCATATAGTGGAACAGTCTATTTTTTATTAGCCTTGACAATATTTAGTAACTTTAGCGAGTAGTTAACTAATATTATTTTTAACTATAAAACGATCCTCTCATATTTTAGAGAAAAAAAAAACTTCAAGCAATAATTATTTCTACACCTTGGGTTGAACGTAACTGTTTGCGGATCGAGGTTAAAAAGTGTGTACATAACAACACCGATTCTTAATTGAGATTGATAAAAATGTAAATGTAAATAACTAAGAAACAATACAGACAAAATAAACACCTAAAAAATGCTGATAATAGCATTAGTAATGATCTGTAAGGAATCTTGGTCTGCAATTGGTCATTTCCTGTTACCAAATAATGATTAAAAAGTTCATATTTTTTAACGATAGTAGAAAAATATTTTAAACTAAATTTGAAATGAAGTATTTTCATTCTAGATCGGCAAAAAATCTAAATTATGAACATAGATGTTATCCTTGAATAGTAAAAAATCAATTATTATATTAGAGTAACTATAGTAAACATCGTGTAAAGTAAATTTAGCACTCAGTGATTAATGAAATCTTGTTATTAAGGAATCATTTTACGAACGCAAAACAGGCAACGAAAAGTTAATTTTACACACAATCGTAAATAAAATAATTTTAGTAGGTTTCACAATTAGATAATATAGTGTCTGTACTTCTACTTAATTATCCTTAGTCAGTCATTGGATTTAGACAAGTTTGATAAATTTTGCACCAATATTTAGCATCAATACGTTTGAGTTCATAATTTTTGATATCCTATTAATGGCCAGTTATATCAACAAAATATAAATTTGAAACTTAGTTTAAATAAAAAAAAGCAAATCGAATATTTGACAGCAATGCAAATTATTATTATACATATATATATATATATATATATATATATATATATATATATATATATATATATATATATATATATATATGTTAAATAATTTCAATTTGATTTTATTTATTTAAACTAAGTTTAAAATTTAACTATTGTTTGTGCAAGTGGCCATTGATTTAACAGATAATAGCTCCAAAGAATTTGTATTATTATTTAAATCGAAGTTTTGGCAGATTTTTCAACACATTTCCACAGATAAATCTTATTTAAAAAAATTAATAATTACTATTTACTAATATTTTATAGGCGCGATGGCCGAGCGTGTTAATGTACATCTCCTAACATGCTGACGTCATCCGACCATTTGGTCGTCAGTTCGAATCCGCCTGTCGACAATGTGTGATTTGTCGTTAAATATAAAAATACAGTTACATGTATTATCACGCTCGGGCGCTATGAGCTAGTCACTCATACACCTAAAATAATGTAACATCGACTATGAAAACCAGCAGTACGGCAGTGTAAAAAAAAAACTGCGGCTCGGTGTGCCTGGTCTCTATATGTTCCACTGAGGAATGATGGAAAAGTATACTAATATTTTAGCATACAGGCGCGATGGCCGAGCGTGTTAATGCACATCTCTTAGCATACTGTGACGTCATCCGAACCAAGGTTCGTCAGTTCGAATCCGCCTGTCGACAAAGTATGATTTGTCGTTCAAATAAAAAATACAGTTACTTGTATGAATCATACTCGGGCGCTATAAGTTAGTCACTTATACATATGCCTTAAAAGTAAGTAACTTCGACTCAGAAAACCGGCAGTACGGCAGCGTAAAAACTGCGGCTCGGTGTGTCCGGTAGGCCCAAGCCCGACTCGGGCTGTAGCGCCAGTAAAGAAGAAGAAGAATATTTTAGCATTATTTAATATTTTGACATTACGGTTAGTACAGTTGTATCACAATACATAACCTCAAACGTTAAAAGTCAACGGTTACCAACAAAAACGCATCAGCTATCAAAGTGTAACAACATTTGCTCTTGTAACTGTTTTTTAGAAATATTTTGTGGTCGTCTGAAAAATAGTCTACATAACTCGCTCGAAAGTGTGATAACTGTGCTCGTGTACTTAAATCACTCGGCGAACGTTATCTTACATTTTCGATGCTTCTGTAATATACTATTATATAAATTGTAGTCAATGAGATTTGAACATATAATCTCTTGCTTGAGACTCTGTTTTATCCACTGAGCAAGAAAAATATAAGAAAAAAATCAAAAACAGAAAGGAACTAAAATATATTAAATACTTGGAGTTCTATAGTAAAAATAGCCATAATTTAGGAAAATAAAAACAGTGGCAGAAATAACTAATAAATAAAGCTTCAATTCACAGCATCAGTAAAAGCAATATATCTCCCGCTGTTGTACATTTCTCATCTCAAGGTCATGGGCAAGGCAAGGGCGATAGAAGCTTGCCAACTACGATCCTTGATCTGGAATCTCGCTCCAAACAAATGAAGTGAATATGTGAGCATCGCGTTAATGTTGGCTCCCGGCGAGTAGCGAGTACATAGCATGATGTCCTTGCTGCACTGCTGCGCCATGGCCTACTGCGTCCTTGCGTCCGTTTCCGTTTCCCCCATCTCCCACTTCCGCTCTACCCTTCTAACGCGCGCAACTCACACAGAATTGCTTCTTCCATTTGGCCCTCTCAAGGACAAACAAATATATATGCGAAAAATGGAAATCAGTTTCTTTTTCATGTTGAGCGCCAACTGTTAAAATCCTCGTGGGCCATTTCTATGTAAATTGAAACTTGCGCAATTTGTATTTTAAAACTTTCAATTTGATTCTAAGTGCTGTTAGTTTTCTTCTGCACCTATGTAAAGGAAGCTCATCAACGGTAAATATATTGCGCGGAGTTATTCTTGGCGTCTTTATCGAGCTTATGAATATTTCATGCGTTGCGTCCACATAGAAATAAACCAAGCCATACGAGTATGTAATTGACTCACCACTGCACCAATCATTTTGTATGAAAACCAAGAGATGTTATCGTTTACTATAATCATAGTAATTGCCCAAATAAAATATATTTCTAGTCATTTATAAAGACTCTTAATAACCTAGTAACATTTAAAATAATAGCTGTACAAATATTATTGGTTAATTTTGTGTTATTTAATTAATATTGTCATAGTTGACAATAGAAATAGGCACTAAAGGCCAGTTTTACAGTCACCAGTTTACTCTAGATTAATGTTAATCATGATTAAATAAAAATGGTAACCATAGTTTCCATTATTATTTAATCATGATTAACATTAATCGGTGATTGAAAAACTGACCCTAAGGGTGAAAATTACAGTGCGCGTTTAAGGTGTTGTACAATCAACTTATACCATTTTGTTTTGCAAGTGTAATGGGGGATTCAAGTGGTAGAGGTTTTTAATATATATTTATTAAAATAAGTTCTTGACCGTACATCATATTTAATACAATATAAAATCATAACATAAATGATATCTTTAAGACGAAGAAGAAATAAGCATTCGCAATCTACGATTCTACCAATGACGTATAGGTAATATTAGACGAATTATGCCGTATTCAAGTCAATGCAAACGCCGTTGTTATCCGTCTAGTTATGTTTTGTCTGAGGATTCTACTGACAACGACACACGTTACGTGCAGTTACGCGTTATTTATCTCTGTCTTATCTGTCTCTCTTTAAGCTAAGATGCAACTACGTCACATTCGTTTGTTTCGAAAGTTTAAATATTTTTATCATGCTTAATACAAGTTTAAAAAAAAATAATTTTGGGTATAATAATTTTATTACGTAGATTAATATATAAAAAAATTCAAAAAAGTCTTGAAAGGCCCATTGTATCCCCACTCCTTGAAATACATTAAAAATAAAAATCTCGTATTGCACAACATTACGTAAGAACGCATAATTTTGCTCCTTATTTCTTTATTTGAGTGATTTTCGGGACATGTTCATTTTTGATGGAGAAAATAGATTTTATTTCTATTTTTCCAAAGATCTAGGACATTTAAAGAAAACTGAAAATATGTATTAAAATAAATTCTTCTTCTTTTTAATTTTGCGAAATTTGGCAATATGATTAAAAAGGATAAGTTTGTGTTACCCTTATAGTTAGAGAGCTAGGGTGCAAAATGATGTCTCATTTATTCCAGTGACAGAAATGGATTTTTTAATAGATTATGTCATGGTAAACATGAAAAAAAGAAAATTAGATTTGAGAACGGGTGGTTACTATAGATGGCGTCGGTGTGAATGCGCAGATTTTAAGGGTGGTTGTTGATCCCTACACCAGTCCACTTTCAGAGCTTCTGTCACCAACGAACAACCAGTAATAATTTCTGTCAATAATTTTTTTGTCATGTATTCATCGTGAACATGTAGTAATATGTCACACGACACTATAAAAATTGCTTACTTTGACCGGTTTTGTTGCGCATGCGAAACCGGCCAAAACTCCTGTCTACAATATTTATTACTTAATTATAACAAAGTCTATAATTTAAACTGAAAATTAGCCTGTAAAAAATATGTCGACAACTACCCATAAAATTTGCACATTCACATCAGCGCCATCTATAGGTTCCACCCGTTTCCCAAATCTAATTTTCTTTTTTGCATGTTTATCATGACATAATCTATTAAAAAATCTATTTCTGTCACTGGAATAAATGAGACATCATTTTGCACCCTAGCTCTCTAACTATTAGTTAAATCAAAGCCACCTATTAAGGAGTAATACGATGACATGGTATTGAAATTTGCAGAGGTAATATTTCAAATTGTTCATTTGGTTTATGTTTATATTATTAAACATAGGGACATATTTTTTAATTAGTTTGTTATATTATTAAAATAAATATTTTGTATAAATAATATTTATAATATTGTGGTCCAACAACAAAACATTAAGGTCGAGATGAGGTCTGCGAAAATCTAGGGATTTTTTTGTCTAAAAGGCTAGGAACAATATAAAATTTCATCCGGCAATGCTACGTAGGACGGAACCCAGTGCCAATGAGTCGCACGACATCCACTATTTGTGTAAAACATGAGCTTTGTTTTCCTATTACAATTGCAATAAATATTATAATAATTATTAACAGTTTATAATTTTCTGGTAGAAAATTGATCACTACTCTTTTGTCTAAAACTATTTTTTTCTAATTTTGTGTCATTTTAAAATTTTATAAAACGTACAATTTAAGTAAACTTTAAAAAAATAAACGTGAAAAATATGGACAATCATTTAAAACTAGCATTCGACAAATTTGTAGGTGAGCTTATGACTATTGAATAATGAATAATATTTTTGTTGCTTCGAAAATCATAAGTTTGAACCTTAAAGTAAATATTTAACTTGAACTATATACCTATGAATATGCCATTATGGAAAATGCATATAATAATTATTACTAAACAGGCAGATTCATAAAACGGATTAACGTTAACACCGTTTTTAATATTACCTATAACTCTGTTTCAAATTAGAACACATTAAAAAAATGAACTAAATTTGATACTAATTAACTCTCTTTTTAACTCAAGTTAAAATAAACTTGTTTAGTACATTGAAAAGAGAGTTAAAAGCGAAATAAAAAATGGTGTTAGCGCTAATCCGCTATATGAATCTGCCTGTTAGATGTTAATCCTAGATTTAATTTTAAACCATCAGTGTAATATTGGTCGTGATTAATTAGAAATTTGTCGGCCCCAAATGTTTTAAAATTTTCTTTGAAGGCATGATTCAAATAAAATTGTTGTTTCAAAACTCGGAATTAATTTATGCTAAACTAAAGGAAATTTATAAATAAATTATAAACAAACTTTTGACGGGTAACAACCTTAATTATTTACCTATTAGACTTTAAACATTAATATTAAATTTCACTGGGAAAGCTTTTGTTTTCATTTTCATGCCAGCGCTTGGAGTTATATCAGTTAATATTAAGTTTATTTCTCGATAATTATTATTTGACGTTTAACGTTTAGTTGAAATAAATTGGAAACATTTATAAATATTTTCACCCTTAAAGGTATTTTCAGAGAACTTTATTAAGTATATAAAAATGAATTCCAATTCCAAGTATTTGAAATAAGTAAAGCAATTTACAGTTAATTCCTTTCGTAGAGTGTAAAATAAAAAATGAAATAAACACAAGTGAAATGTAATTTTAGCGGTGGAGACAAATTTATAACCGGTTTCTTATTGCATTGAAATAACTTCCTTAGCAGGTAGAAGTTTTAATTTTCTCCGAAACTGGGCTAGATACAGTTCGGCGTCCCATGAGACAAAATTTAAAAGTTACGGTTCGCAGTGTTGCAAATTGTTTTCGCCTGCATCGCAAGAATAATTCCGCTGCCTGCTGTAAAACTGGATATATTTATACGCTGAATTTTATTTTTGTTTCTCGGTGCAAACAATGCGTTCGAATTACTACCGCTGCCGGAGCATTGTTTCGACTTACTAGCTTCACTTTATTCATCCGTATACACAAACATTAATTACTTTAATTGCCTTTATTCACGGCTAAAGACTAAAGTCTATAAAATTTAACTTCATCGTGTTTATTACTCTTAGCTGAGGAAGTCCCTAGGCTCGAATACTCGAGTGTACTCTTTGTTTTATTACGAAAATGGATGTAATTACATTTTCTTATTTCTACTTTCTTCATCATTGACAGCGTAATGCAATTATTAAATAACTTAGTAGTTCCTCGTTGTTTTATAATTTTATGCTACATACCGACCGGATGAACGAGATTTAACACAATTACCAATTAATATCACATTTACAGCATTGATTTAATTATGAAACATCTCAACCCGAAATATTTTCTCAATTTTAATCATGAATTTAATTAAGGATTAAAACTTCGATTAGCAATTAGCTTAATCGTGATTTATTATAGCAAGCATAGCAAGACCTCCAGATTTAATCGATTATTTTTTAACGTTTCTTAAACCAATGAAATGTTTTATTCATTGTCACGTCCCATCCCATGGGATGGCTAGCACAGTGGTATGAAGTCAGCCTGTGGATCCTGAGATCCCCGGTTCGATTCCCACAGGCGACAAATTTTCATAATTTGAAAAAGCTATCCCTGTGGCTCCTCCACCACTAACATGTTTGGGGGTCGTGATCGTGATCGTTACCGAGATCTGCTTCAGCAGAGTGCCACACCCAGTAATGGGTAGAATGCGTGATGATATATTTATATTTATTTATTTTTATTGTCACGTGTGTGCGTTTTAACCAATCCTATTATTATTTTAGTAATAATAAAGCTCTTGTGATTAGTCTCGGGAATAATCTATGTAGCTTTCGTTTGTTTGCAAATGTCAGATAAGTAATGACAAATGACTATCTGTTTGAATTAAATATTACTCTTTGGCATTTAACAATAATCACTTGAACCCTATGGGCAATAAGATTTCGATTCTAAATATGTCTATCTCACTCTTTTGTTATATTTTTAGTGATACATTTTTATTTTGCATAATGATTTTTGTTGTGCTAGAAACAAATGCTTGGAAATAAAAATTTATTTAGAAATCTGTGAGGTCGAATGCTATGTGGTAAGATAATTTCTGGAGACAAATAAAATAATATTGTGTCAATTTTTTTCAGTTGACTTTTATGAAAATAGCATTTACCTTATTGGTAACTGGTTTTTAACCAGGAGGAGTAAATGCATAAGTCAGATATACACTATAGAAAGTTACCAAAGAAAGTTACTAGATTTTTGTTTGCGCGAAATACAGAATTTCTTACACATCTGCACTGATTAAGTCTCATGGAATTTATTTTAAAATACAAATGACATTATAAATTCTAATTTGTCACTCCGTATATTATTAGTTCTTAAAAGAAATGATTTATTTTAATGTCACAGAAATGCAAAAAACCAACAAGAAAACAGATAACCTCAAAACTTATGACAGCTCTAATAAAATATATGTACAGTGTAAACTGGACAAAGCATTAGCCAATCAGAAGCGTCAGTTTTAGCGGTTAAAATTTAAATTACTCCTCCTGGTTAAAAAACAGAGTATAGAAGATTGAAAAATTATCAATGATTAATTTCATTAATGGAAAACTATCAAAATAGCTATCATTTCATTAGTTCATTTTCAAACAAATTCATAATTCTATTGGTTTCCACATATACGTGGTAAATTCTCAGAGAGAATATAGATGATCAATTTCATTGATACAAACAGTGATTCTAATCCGATAATTTATTTAGAGCCGGTTGTACGAACTACGGTTAAAGTAAAAATTAGCAATAAAAATTGGTTCGACAAAATATTCATTATACGATGACAAATTAAACATACTAAATGATTTTCTAAGCAAAGAATTAGTATTGAATCTAGTTTGGACTAATCACGAGATGCAAGAATATATATTTTATATAAGAATGTATAAATTATTACTTACATTTTCCATAACATAGAACGAAAAGTTGTAAAACTTGAACATACCTGAAAAAGAAAAAAAATTAATATAGGAGAAATAAACTATAATCATTTTTAGTTTGACGACCGATAATTCTATTTCAGATAAAAATAAATCATCAGATAAGATTTGAAGTTGAATAACGGTCATTTCAAGAATTGGATAAAACGCGCGATGAAATTAAAATGTGTAGATCTGAAACTAGAACAGTTCAGAATAAAACAAAACAATAACATTTCTTATCTAATAATGAACTTGATACTAAACAATAGAATAGACTTAAAATTACAAGTAAAGTTGCTAGATGAAATTAGACATTGGCTAATAAGTGGTTTGCAACGCTCACGAAACAGGAACAAAGATCGCGGATCAAAACTCAAATTGCACTCGGTTGTAATGCTGCAAAACATGTTGGTGGTTACATAAAGCTGAGTCGGAGATGAATTACTGTGCTGCTGCAGCTAGTGCAGCTAGTGTAGTTGCAACACAGCTAGAGCAGCTTACAGGAAGACGGAAAACATGCTTCGTACCTGTCAAGAGAAGACCTGCTGCGAATGAGAACTTATTGCTTTTTATTGAACATAGAAAAATGATCTACTATATATTAACTTTGAAATGACAGCTCGACAAAATATGGGGTGTTAACATTAAAGAATTCCGGTAAAATAATTAAAAAAAATTAAATTAGTCAGGGCAGTTACACTTTTTGTAAATAATAATAAATCGTGTAAATTTACCTATATTTGAGTGTAGCAGAACCCGGTAAGTGATAGGTAATTATAAACCGAGGTAAAACTTGTTTCTTAATTAATAACCAAAAGGCCTTGCGTTCAAGTCCCACTAACTTCAGTTTATATAAAAATATCTGCTGAGGCCACCACAGTACTTTTTAAACCGTAAGTTTATATAAACTCGGAATAATTTGAAAAAAAAACTCTTGATGATCGTTTAAATGTTATTTTAATATTTTTACTAAATAATAAATATATCATCACACCTTCTACCCATTACTCTATAGTAGCAGATCTCGGTAAGTGATATATTTATGCGCGTGAAGTGCGGTTATCAGCTGTCAAATCGTGGCCACTAAAGATGTTATTGGAAGGGAATTCACTGGAATAATTTTAAAGTGGTGAAAATTTCTTGTCGGCTGTGTAAATCGAACCAAGGTTCTCAAATTCACAGGCCGATTAATTCAGTAATTCAAAAATAAGTATTTATTAAATTGGGCCATGTGAACTCACCACGCTCTTATTTCGATTATTTTTTGTTTTGTATCTTTTTTTAAGGGAAGCTCCCATAGAAATATTTGATACAGGGTGCACAAAGAGTTAACTAAGCCACTGTTTATAATATTATATATGTATCTACAAAATAGTCACAAAAATATTACAAAGATTATTTTTTGACGTTTCTCAGAAATAATGAAATGCTTCATTGTGTGTGTGTTTTCACCAATCCTGTCATTATTATGCTGAGAATAAAGCTCTAGTGATGATTCCAGGGAATAATGCCTGTAGCATTTGTTTTTGTTGACAAATGATAGATAGTTGCCAAATAATTATTTAAAACTGTTAACGCGTCACGTAAATTGTGTGCAAGCAAAAAATTGATTTAGTTATATTTCAAATACAGAAATAAATCAACAAATTTTAGAAACAACTTCCAAGAATACATTAATAAATAATCAATCGATATGGACCCATTTCAACATCTTTTAAATTAGATGAATCGACCTCAACAGCTAAGTAAAAAAATAATCTAATTAAATATAACTCGAGAATTCGATAAATTAGAAAATCATTCTCCAGTACCTTTCTCAAACTTGTTGCCATTTAACAATAGCCAATAGCTACGGGCTTTCGTGATTGCCTGGCAACAAGTTTCCGAAAGATCGGTCAAATTATTTTCAATTTATTCACTCTCTCTTGTTATATTATTACTGATAATTTTAAAAGAACTGAAAAATGTTATAAATTTCTGTTGTAGACTTAATTTCAAAATAATTAACGAATTTGAATCCATTGAAAAATGTCAAAACCAATTAAGCAATTTCTGCCAAACTCAAATCAATTCTCCAATTCATAAATTTATGATCATCCAATTTCCCGTTTCCCTGCGCAAGGGCATAAAAACGAGCAATTTACCATGACGTACTAAATTCCAAAATTAATTATCTAGTTTAATTAGTAATTATTTTAACGGTGACAGAAAAGCAACGACTCTCATTTAAGATAATATTTTCATTGAAAACGACCCCATTCTCTCGAGAACGAAACAATCTGTAATTTCAACTTAAAGAACAATATTTCAAATTGAAGTATAACACTTTGCAGTGTCTTAGTGGCCTCTTAATTTAAAATTGTTTTTGTTTCATTTATGGAAGTATCCCATCTACAAATTCCTCGAGTTTTCGTCGCGCCGCGTGTCACACAGCCCACTTGACGTTTCTGCGCATCGTGCAGTATTTTTCAGAGAATTCTCATTTCGCTTCTTGTATTTTCTGTCTCCGTTGACTAGTGTCACATAAGTCTAATGTTATTTTACGAGGCTCGAAGACAAATATAAGTGAATTTTTTCTGTCAAACGCCAAACGAGGCGCATTTGTTTGGATAACGAAATGTGCTAATATTGTCGAAAATTTTCATTTATAAACGCGGGATGAGTTGTTTAGCTCATTTTTTACTCAGGTTATTTTCAAACAGATAATAAATTTAGCGTCAAATGTGAGTTATTTTTAAATAATCCTTAGGAGCAATTTCTCCGAATGCGTGAGGGTTACCTATTTCCTAAAATTTGATGCAAACGGCATTGAAGACTTTTTTATCAGGAGTATAAACTGTTAGAAAAATCGGTTCGGTTTTTGGAATGGTTTATGAGCCGGTTCACAACATCGGTTCTGTTAGACGTTACAGTTAAAAAATTCTAATTTAATTTTTATGCATACATATGTAGCTGGTAGTTTATAATTTTAATTTTCCAATTTAAATTTGCCGATACATACATATATTTACGTATGTCCAGTGATGTGCTGTAGTGAACTTTTTTTTCTTTGAATTTGCGAGTCCATTGTTAAAATTCTATTTACATACTTATTTTCTCCTAAAACAATATTCTACTTTTATAAAAACTCAATATTTATTTAAACTTTTCGAAGATACATGCCATGTAAAATAATTATCATTGAATTTTCTTTTATTATGTTCATGATATATTTTAAAATAAAAAATATAAATAAAATCACACTATATATCTAACGTTAAAATTTAAGGGAGTACACCACAGTAAATTTTTCAAAAAATCCATTTTTTTTTGCTTAAAAGATACTTTGAACCTTCTAGAATATGGAGAAAAAGTTTTATGCGTGAAACATTTTTTTTTCATTGACATTTCGCGCTCTTCCGCAAGCGTGTCGGACGTCTCTGATATGACTACCTATGTTAAGTAAATACCTGCTCGGAAGGTACAGCATAATGTCTTACATGTAAAAAAGGCGCGTTCTAGCATTAAATCGTCGCTGAGCGAAATTGAGGAGGAGTATTTGAACTTGGAAGGGCAGCTTTATGGTTCTGGGATTGCAGATTAGTTGTAAACAAATTTAAACAGTAATTATTTCCCATTTTTCATGTCTATAACTCATATCAAAACTTTAAACGCGTTTTTCTTGTAACACGATTTTTCAAAACGGCATGCAGCATAACTCCAACGGTTTTCAATATTTTCATTTGAAATTTTAACCATATCTTTAAAACAATATTTTTAAATGAAACACGTATGGGATTTTCGATATGTTAATTTTAACATTTTTTATAAACAAATGAATGACTCTTTTTTTGGTTGAAAATCGAGATTTAACTTCAAGTACTCGCCAATCACACAAAAATCAAAATTTTTAAAATTTCTTACGTAGTTCACTAGCTATAGTCATGTAGATTATGAGAATATTTTTTATTTTGCTCCAAATTAAAATTTGCACCATCTACACTGCATGCCGTGGGGCGCCTCAAATTCAACATGACTTGGGAAAATGGCTCGGACGCCGCCATTTTGAAATATTTGTAATGAAAAAAATATTTGTTTTATACTTCAATATATGCCTAATAATATACTTTAATAGAATTTTCTTACAAACTTTTCTTGTATCAAAACAAAAAAAGGTCAAAAGAACGCTTTTTTCCCGACTTTTACAGTGGTGTAACCCCTCAAATTGAACAACTAAGTAGCTTTGCTAAAATTTAATTAGACCAAATAAATGAAAAATATAAATAAATTTATCTTATGCTCAAACCAGACTTATTAAATAAATAAATAAATAAATATATCATCACGCCTTCTACCCATTACTGGGTGTGGCACTCTGCTGAAGCAGATCTCAGTAAGTGATATATTTTGCGCGTGAAATGCGGTTACCAGTCGTCAAATCACGGCCCCCAAACATGTTAGTGGTGGAGGAGACTTATTGAATTCATAAATGTATTTTTTTTTATTCGAACAGGTTCACTTATTTAGTTTGGTTCAATTAACCGGTTCTACGTGAACGGTTCGGTTCTGGTTCGCTTTTCTAGAGAAAGAGCCGGTGCGGTTCGATTATGTATCAACTTTCGGTTCGGTAAGCAACCCTTTTTTATTATTATTATGAAAAAACATAGTTCCATATTTTACTGTTTAAAAAAGACCAATTGTAATTAGTTACTTTCCTATAAATGCTTCAATAAATTGAATAATTTTTGAGCTGTGAATGTTTGAATATATAAGTTGAATAATATTATTTGAATTCGTGGGAAAGTGTAAATCCTTTGTTTGAAACACGGAAGAGAAAATATCAGAATTTGCTTAATAATCAATCACGCTAATCAATTTATTCATTGACTCAAACATAGGTATCGTTTCATCAGAAATAATAAATCATTTATGTGCAAAGCAAGGGGTAATACGCTTTCGTTGCGCTCTTGTTTATGATCATATGTAGCAAATAAATCAACCGTGCGGTGATATGGATGCATCGTGACATCGCTCACCAAAATAGCTAAAAATCAAAATTACATGCTGCGTTTTATAAAAGCCCAAATGTTTTTATGTTCTACCTAGTTGATTAAAATGTACAAAAGTCCTGTATTTTGTATTTACGAGTTTTTTACTGTACAATGTTTTGTTCATAATTGGAGTTGTGTGAATTAGAATTCATACTATTTTTATTATTGCTGGTAATTATTTATTCTATACTGAATAAATTAAATATAAATTGTCATAATATATTAACAAATATTATAATTCTATTATTTTTACTAAAATTTTAGAAAAAAATATAAATCACTGAAAATTTGTATACAAGTCAATTGAAGCATGATAAATCGAATGCCGTTGAGCGCATCTTCGTATCTCGTTTAGTTTTTGAGATATGACCTCTGCAAAGTCGAAAAACAAAGATGTAAAATTTGTCTGAAACTTCCGGAGGCTCTATCACAAAAACTAAATGTGATACGATGTTACTCGCAACAGAATTGAACTCCCCGGGTCCGAATTGACTTATTTGCAAAATTTTAGCCCATTTAATTTTTTTAAATTTCTTTGAAATTTCAAATTTTTTTCCCAAGGGGAGACCCTTAGGTTTTTTATGATTTTTAAACAATTTTCTCTAGAACTCTTTCTCGTACGATTATTGTAATGAAAATTTACATACATATGCATTTTGACCCGCTGGATCCAACGGTGAAAATCCCAAGTGCGTACGATTTCTAGTTTTTAAGATATCGTCGAAAAACTGTTTAGGAAAAATTAAATGTCAAAATTTTACAAAAAAACTAAAAATCACTGAAAATTTGTATACAAGTCAATTGAAGCATGAGAAATCGAATGCCGTTGAGCGCATCTTCGTATCTCGCTTAGTTTTTAAGATATGACTTCTGGAAACTCGAAAAACAAAGATGTAAAATCTGTTTGAAAATTCCAAACTTCCGGAGGCTCTATCTCAAAAACTAAATGTGATACGATGTTACTCGCAACAGAATTGAACTCCCCGGGTACGAATTGACTTATTTGCAAAATTTTGGCCCATTTGATTTTTTTTTCATTTATTGAATAAAGTATGTATTTATAATTAAACAAATACTATTTATACTGTAATATTTATTAAAATTTGAAATATTGTGACTCTCTATACAGAATGTTCAGAAAATGAATAACAAGCTTCAGGTAGAACGATTCTTTGATTACTTACTAAATTAAATTTTTACGGCCCTTCGCAAAGCCACACGAAGCCACCAAACTTGTGAATGTGCAACTAGAACTATGCGAAATTTTAAAAATAAATTGTGGACTATCATTGCTGTTTATATTTAAGGATTGTGTAAAATGTAACGAATCGTTTAATACCAATATTTAAAAGTTTTAGTAGTTCTTCAACTGTATTTTTTAAATTCTAGTAAAAATATTGTCATAAGTATTGTCTTGAATATATTTGTAAACGTAATGTTTCGTATTTTTCTAAATATTAATATATTGGAATGTATTCGCGAGCATACGTATTATCTTGCCACACTGTGAAAGTTTTTGGACAGCGAGTAACAAATAATTATTTAGTAAAAGATGTCGTATGTGGATTCAAAATATTACGTTACTATTCAAGCAGCACAATTAAACACTCACAAATTAATTAGACAAATTATAAACAGAAGCATGTGTAGTTAAAGAATACATCAAACTAATTTCTGATTGCTTGCTCGAACAAAGCTATAAACTTACGTTTAAACTCTAAAAGTAACTATCATTACGTGTGTATTTTCATAGTTACTTCCAGTTTAGGTGAACGATTCAGATAAAACATCCGCTATAATCTACGCCCTAGAGTTTTATTGCTAAACGTTATATTTTCGCATTAAATTTAGTGAGTTACAGACTCAAACCGAAAGCAATGGGCCTTTCAAGACTTTTTTGAATTTTTTATATATTAATCTACGTAATAAAATTATTATACCCAACTTGTATTAAACATGATAAAAATAT
The DNA here is from genome assembly GCA_911728475.2 of Pterostichus madidus. Taxonomy (NCBI): domain Eukaryota; kingdom Metazoa; phylum Arthropoda; class Insecta; order Coleoptera; family Carabidae; genus Pterostichus; species Pterostichus madidus. Next base: position 10,102,504 of record OU452302.1, on the reverse strand, counting down.
TTAAACTTTCGAAACAAACGAATGTGACGTAGTTGCATCTTAGCTTAAAGAGAGTCAGATAAGACAGAGATAAATAACACGTAACTCACGTAACGTGTGTCGTTGTCAGTAGAATCCTCTGACAAAACATAACTAGACGGATAACAACGGCGTTTGTATTGACTTGATTACGGCATAATTCGTCTAGTATTATACGGCATTAGTAGAATCGTAGAATGCTGAATGCTTATTTCTTCTTCGTCTTCCTCTCAGTAAAATTGAGCACCGACAAACGTTTCAGACAAAGCTCTGTGATTGGCTTAATGCAACTACGTAATTGCAATGAGCGTTTTAAATTATTCGACTTTAAGTTTCATATTTCAGCAATAAAGATATCATTTATGGTATGATTTTATATTGTATTGAATATGATGTACGGTCAAGAACTTATTTTAATAAATATATATTAAAAACATCTACCACTTGAATTGGAGCTAAAACGAAGCAAATATATTTAACGACATAATTTGCTATTAATATTACGCTTTGTAATGTGGTACAAATTATTTCTGACAGTTTTAGAAACACTGTAATAAAGCTCGTATTACAGAATGTACACCAGCAGTACATGTGTAGAAATGTATGTGTAAATTGCATAAATGCCCCTAAATGAATAATTTGCCAAATTATCTCTAATGTAATTAATAAATTATACGGGGTATAAGTTTACGTTAAGAGCGTTATAAAACACAATGGTTAGTCCTTTAATTCCTGGCAGAGTTCAACTCTCCATCTTTATCATGCGGTATATCTCAAGCCAACGGGCCAACTGACGTCACTATAAAGAATAGTATGACCCAGTTTTTGCGACATTTTTACCGAAAAACTTTTACAATGGAAACAATTAATTAAAACCACATTATTCAGTACTGGTTTTGTTTAAATATACGCAAAAAGGAAAAATGTCCAGTTTCAGAAGATAGTAATTTTGCTGCAATTTTTTGCTGGTTTTATGTTAGAAAAATAATTATTTTCCGTTGGTTAAGAATTACATTATGTATGTTTTATTTTTCGTTCAACTGTTTTATTCTTGGTATAATATTTAACATTTATTTAATAATCAACTCATAAATCGGATATAAATTGATATTGGTTTAAATGATTTGTTGTTCCCTTTGTAAATATAATATTAATATTTGCTTAAATGATAAAAATAATAATAATATAATATAATTATATTATAATATTATAATTATATTACATTATATTATAATATAATTATAATTATAAGAGATATTGAAATGCGGTTTGAACGAGTGTATTTCTCGTGTTCTAATTAACTTATATCAAAATTTTAAAAATTTTTGAAATTTTACTATTTTTTCTCAAAATTTTTATTTATCAATATTTCTAAAAAATTAAAAGATAATGAATATCTGTGAAAACCAATGCATTCCTCTCGTAAAAATACATAGGTATGAAAAATTTTCGGCAAAATTTTTTTAAAAATATTTATGAAGGGGTACCCCTTAAGAATTTTACGAATTATAGCCACTTTCAGTTTTTTTGTTCTAAAAAATTAATCCGTGGTGAAAAAGTTCTGAAATTTTACACACATATGTACCTTATTCACTGTTTTTTACAGATTTTCATTATCATGTCATCTTTTTGAAATATGGGCAAAAGAAAATTTTAAAAAAAAGTAAAATAATCAAAAATTTTAAAATTTCGGTTTAAGTTAATTAGGGCACGAGAAATACACTCGTTCAAACCGAATTTCAATATCTTTTTTAGTTTTCGAGATATGGGCATTCAAATTTGAGATGTTAAGAAAGTCAAAAATCGCAATATCTCTAAGTCTAAAAAAGATACGCAGATGCGCTCAACGGCATTCAATTTCTCGTAGTCTGATTTATATAGAACAATATTTAAAAAAAAATTATTTTTAAACTGGTTCAATAAAAAAAATTGCATTTTCATTAACCGATTTTTTTGCGATCATGACGCCTGCGATTAAAAAAAATATATATTTTGAGGATCACAATATGCATATCTATGAAGAAATATGTGTGCAATCGAAAGATGAAATCCTCAATTTCATATCTAGTGTTATATTATTTTAAAATTAATCCTTAAGGTGGTACTATCATGCAAGCATTTGCGACATATTTTAATGAAATTTAAATATGTTATTTTTTATGAGTTTCTACATTAGTAGGCAAATCGTTGTTCTGTGTTTGTAATGTACATGATTTAAATCAGCCTTTTACAAACTGCAATTTTGATCACATAAAAAATAAGGGGGTCGCGAAAGAACATATTTGTGATTTTTGCCTCCAAGCGGGTCATGGCTCCGAAAAGTTTGAAAACCGCTAATTTAGGGTATATTAAATACCTTTAATTGTTAATAAAAAATTGCAGCTAAAGTATATTGTACAAAGTTGAACATTGTGTAAACGCGATATTGAAAAACAATAATGTGTACATCTCGTCCGTAAAATAGGTTCTCAAAATATCGTCTTCCTCGGCAATTGCCTCGTCCGATAAGTTCATTCTTCGATATTCCAAACACTCATTAGCTGTATAACTAACAATTCATCAAACTAATGTGCAATTTTCATAATATTAGTACGTATATTGAAAATGAGTAGCAACGACCTCTTGCACATATATCATTGTATTAATCTGAGGTTATTCACCACATTTTAAAACACGATATCCAAGTAATAAAATTGTTTAATGACTGCGCCTAGTAGGATTTATTGTGCCAATAATCTGTAGTTAATAGCAAGGTAGTAGAGCCTTAATAAAACAGTATGGCAGACTCATTATATTCCATAGAGCTATTAAACAGATTGATTAGGTCGTAAGTGTTAACGTAATGTTGACCCAGATGCTGAGGGCCATTAAATCGATATAGATTAGAGGGAGCAGGCGTGAGAACAAGAGAGGAATGGGCAGATGTATTGAGACGTGGCGAGTGCGACTCACGGATTGGACATGAATGTTGTTACACAGCGATAACACAATAATGTCAAGATGCAATACTATAGATTAGCATTCGGATGTTCGAGATTTACTAACAATGTTGATGTTTGTAATAACAATTATAATTCTGTACTGCAACATAGGTAGTATAATAATAATAACATTCACACAGATTTAGTCAGAAACAACTTTCGTCTCCAGGGTCGGCTTAAGACAGAACTCTTTTAAAAGGTTTCGATGTTTTTTTATTAGAGGCCGGCGAATATAAAAATCAAATTGGAATACTAATAATATCTCTAATATTCGAATACTTCGAATAGTTACTTATTTAAAAATTTTAAAAAAATAATTATAAATTAAAGTTATAATTGTAATTAATAAATGATAATAAAATTAATTAATTAATATATGTAAATGTAAATGAAATATAGATCTGTATATAATAAATACAATTAAAATAAAATATCAAAATTAGTGATAATTTATAACGAAGTGATGATTGTTAATGTGATTATTATATTACTGATAAGTGATTATGTTTAGGATAATTAAAAAAAAAAGCTATTATTTAATTAAACTATCATTACGAATTATGAAATGAGTGAAATGAAGTAAATAAGTAAATATGTGCCAAAAACAAAGCTTGTTTTATTAAACTGTCAAGTGACAACTGCATTACTGTCAACTGTGTACATCAAAGTGCCGAAAGCAGCGCTGTTTTAATTTCAAGCCATATCGAGAATTAGAGAAAAAACTTCAAACCCGTAGAACTAAATTTTGTACTACTTTTATTATAAGCATTTTACTTTAAAATAAAAATATATTTTTAAAGTGTTTACCTAGCCTTAAAAATAATAATAATATGACTTTTATTTCTATCAATACTTCACATGAAACATGTCAAAAACAAAAGTATATCAGAATACAAACGACATTGTGAAACTTTTCACAAAAATACTTCATTGAAGAATTCATCTAAATTGTAAAAGGATTTTTCTATTAGGTAGCTTTTCAGCTGAGTTTTGAGTAAAGTACATCGTGGTAGGTTAATTAACTTTTTGGGAAGTTTATTGACCATTTTCGTCTCGTAAGCAAAAGTTCGTGAATTAAAAACTAACAACTTCAACTTATTTAATACAACTATGCCTGAGTGATTCGGATTCATTTCTAACTTGGAGACCTCCTGTACTTTAATTTGGACTAAGTTCTTTCTAAATAAAATAGCAAACAATTTTATATTAAAATGAGAGATAATTTTGATTGATTTAATAGAAAATGAAACACCGGTTTATAATGGAATTCTGTGATAAATCTATAAGTTTATAGATACGTAAATCTGTAAATAATGAACAAAATCATATCAATATTTGTTGAAATGTAGAACCTATATCATAACGTTTCGTTGCGATTTTGTTCATTATCTACAAATTTACAGATCTACAAAACTTATGGATTTACACAGAATCCAGCATACGAGTCCTGATTATTTAAAAATCTAGGAGTCCAATTTTCTGGACTGTAAAAATATCTGTATGCAACGATTCATAAAATTATGTCTATAATTTTGTTCATCATTCCATATACTATTATAGATCGTGATACATGGATTGTAATAATATATTTTATGCACAACAGGGCTGAAATTAATGTGTTTTAGCCCTAGAAAGAGGACTTAAACATCTCTTTTTCGCCCTAGGGCTATAAAAAAATAATAAAAATAATTTATTATGAATACTTGTTATGAATTAAATGTTATTTTGTTGTGCAAAAAATATTGTATGCATCACGGGTCAAATTAGCGTTTTTGACCCTGAGCATATTGTTAGCACGAGGCGCAACGCGCCGCGAGTCAGAAACGCCTGTTTTCACCCTTAATATATAAGTAACTACTAAGACATCACGTTTTTGTTAAGATAATCTGTATAAGCTAGCAAAACCAAATTATTACACGTGAAACAGAAAATTTCAAGTATTTTATCTAATTAGTATGAATATTTGTTAATATAGTCATGTAGTTAATATTTATAAATTTAGTAAATACTAAAAATGCAAAAACATATTAAACAATTAAGTATTAATTCCTAATACTGTGAGTTAGCAACCAACTTTACCTCCGTGTAAGTAAATGTCTCGGTCTGAAATGTGTTAAGTAATGTCTGTTTTACTACGAAATGAATAAATACAAAATATTTTGCGAAGTAAAATCTTAGTTCAAGACAGTAAAACAATAATTACAAAAGTGAAATTACCTCTCAACTGTAATATTATGATTTACATCGAAATCAACTCTTTTAGAATTGAACCAATCAAAATGAAAACGATGTATGTGAAAACTGACAACAGCGCTTGAGTTTTCAGAATGCCTTTTTAATCACATTAGAACGATCCAATGAATTGTGTGATCACTGAATAAATTTTTAATAAATTTTAATTGGAAATCGTAAAACTGGATAAATGTCATAAAAATTAATTACATAATGTAATGGCGAACCTTTGTGAATTCTGAGAATTATAAAGAACGTAATTCGTTAACAAAGTATGTTGCGGAAAGCAGAAAAATCTCATTATTTTTTAATTAAAAATAAAAATTAAAGTTATTTGGTCTAATCACATTAATTATTTATTTTGTATTTATTTGCAGGTTAATGATTGTGCAAACGTTGATTTAAAACAATGGTTTAGTTAGTTTTGTAATTAAATTGGACAAATCTACTGCAACTTGTTTCAGTTTCAGAGCCCACTATTATGCTCGGCATTGTGATTTGAATTAATCTTTATTGATTTGTAGCTGCAGGTAAAACAGCACAATGAGTTTATAATTAAGAGATCAGTACATTCATGTACTATATGTTTCCGATTTTGCTTCAAACGCGCATTACATCCAATTACAATAAATATAACATTATAAGTAGAATGTCGATGGTATTCTACAATATAAACAACAAGATTTTCCGTTTGATGGTAGCAATTCAACAAACATGTTATTTTTGTTTGAAGAACAAACAGAAACAACATATTACAAATATATAAATTGGAAACATCATTAACAATACAAAATACATACGTATCCCTTCTTATGATGTACATTAATAGCTCTGTAGCGAATTACAGAGATGAAAACTCTAAAACACGAGACAAAAGATTGAAGGAAAAAATGATATTATACTAAATATAATAGAGGTTTCTCCAACTTTGCCAAACATATTTGGGATATAGGACATTTTTTCAGTATGCATAATTTTCAGGTTCTACATATTTGTGATAAAAGCTTACGGTTGAATAGCTTACAAAACGGAAATCCTTAATTAATTCAAAGTTCAGAACGAAAATTGTTTAAGCAAATAATCACTACGCTTAAAATTATCATTTTAGAAGGGTAGGTTTGTTATAAATAGCATGGTATTTGTCTATCTTATATTTGTTCATTAAGTATTGATTGATTCTTTTTTTGTATTATTTAGAAAGAGATAACGGGCATTTCGACTGCATTGGTCAATAATACCCCGGTACAATTTTATACAATTTATTATTTATGTGTGTGAGATTTATAAAAAGGTACATTGTATGTTTTAGTTAGTTTATATACTACTGAATAAGTTGATTGCCTTTAGGAAATTTATTATGTTTTCTTCTGTTTTCTGGTTATTTTCAGGGCTTCTCTGAACTGTTGCGAGATATTGAAATTCTGTCTGTTTTGAATGTAAAGTGGACAATCTATGATTACGTGTTTGATAGTGACTTTTGTTTGTTTTGATTCTTTATTTTTCACTTAAACATTATTTGTTTTTTATTATTGCTATGATACGAAGTATACAACTCTATAACAACCGAAGCGTTATATGAGAGCATGATCCATAATGCCCGCTTCGTTTATATTTGTGGGCAGTGATTTGACGACTAGTAACCGCACTTCACGCGCAAAATATATCACTTAGCGAGATCTGTTTCGGCAGAGTGTCACACTCAGTAATGGGTAAAAGGCGTGATGATATATTTATTTATTTATTTTTATTTAAAAAATAAAGTTGAAAATAGACATAATGCAACAATAAATCAAAGAAGATAAATAATTTAAATTTAGTATAGGTTATAAGTTAGTTTTAAAGTTAAATTTAGGACGGAAAAATTCAGGAAACGCACAGATTCGAACCGGGAATCTTCTGCTTACCAGGCAGAGATCTTAACTCCTATGAGTAGACTAGACAAAAATTTAAATATGCTTCATAGGTTAGGTTATGCATTGTGATTTAATTTAGTAAAAATGCAAGCAATATACATTGTGTTAATTTTCAAATAATAATTACTGGTAGTTACAAGTATCCACCATCAAACTTGCAATTAACTCAACTAGGCATATTTTAATTACGTTTCCAAAATGTCCAAATATTTACTCGTTTGAAAATCACGTCACTGGAAACGTATAAAGAGGCATCAATGTTTTCAATTAACTGTCAAGTTTAAAATTATTCCGGCAACGTACTTCACGTTAATGATATCAAAGTGAGCCGTGGCCCAGTTAAAAAGATAATTCTTCCCCGCGTTAATTGTGATTCGGATGCGGATGCCTGAACCGGGCAGGGAAAGCCGTGTAGTCGTAGCCTCTGTCCGTCGGAACGCAATGGAACAATGGAAGATATATACGAAATTCAATTAACCACTTAAAGATATTAGATTCGTGAGGTCGGGAAACCCGAGGGCAGCAATCGGTAAACATCGGCTTCCGACCACTCCGTGGCCCAAGGCACACCTGATGGCCACCACCGTCGAGAGTGCCGGCAGAATTCGTACCCTGCTTACTTTTCACAAAATCCTGAACAAGAATTTGATAGAAAACTATATCATCATGCCTTTTATATCTATTACTGGGTGTAGGCACTCTGCCGTTACAAATCTTGGTAATTAATATATTTTTACGCAGTGCACCTACCAGTCGTCAAAACACATCCCCTAAATATTATGGTGAAGAAGCCACAGGGGTAAATGTAATCTGATGAAAAATTTGTCGGCTGTAAGAATAGAACTAGGTTTCTTAAATTAAAAGTCTGAAGTATCATATAAATAAATAAATAAATATATCATCACGCGTTTTACCCATTACTGGATGTGGCACTCTGCCGAAGCAGATATCGGTAAGTGATATATTTATGCGCGTGAAGTGCGATTACCAGCCGTCAAATCACGGCTCCCAAAGTTGTTAGTGGTGGGGGAGCCACAGGGGTAATTTTAAATTGGTGAAAATGATTTGTCGGCTGTGGGGATCGAACCAGGGTTCTTTGGATCCACAGGCCGACTTGATACCACTCAGCTATTACCCCTGAGTGTCATATAACTCTATAATACTTGTTTACAAAAAAAAATGTATTGACGTTAAAAGTAGGCTTTTGTTGATAATTGACAGGCTGTAAAGTGCTACTTTTACAGCCTAGGGTATAAAAATACATGCCACTTCTTTAATCTCGGGTACGATTAACATTCCTTCGTCACTTCATATTACATACTGTAAATTTAATTAATTTATAGTGATTGACAATAAAAATGTTAAAAATAATCACAAAATTAATATTAATTTTTAAAAATCAGCAAAAAAATATATGTTAAACACGGTCAAAAAGTAAAGTTTAATACCCAAGGCGTAGTTATTTTTTTGCCTAATTAAACAAATAACTATTTTTTTTCATTTATTTATATTTGCTGACATTTCGCTCAAGATTTTTGACAATTTTTAAATAAAACAAAATATAAAATCTAAGAAACATCATCAAAATATCATATTATTCAACAATAAATGAAATAAGTGAATTCCTTTAATAGTTTTGGCTTCATAAACCTTTTTCGAAAATGCATAATACTACAAAAATATACTGCATAACTACTAATTTATTTGCAGAAGGATTTCTGCACTATTTATTTAACTTATTCTTTATACAAGTCCAGTCCTAAAAATATACTACTTTAATTATAAAAGGGAAGTAAAAATAAAGCAGCTAATATAAATTAATATTTTGTTAAGCTATAATAGCAAAAAAAAGGTTGCTGGTTCTTGAAATTCCTGCTTGAACATTTTCAAAAGCTTTTTATAAATGCTGATTGTCACAATGGATAAAAAATTCTTTTTATTTTGCGTTTGGGACAAATCCATCAAGAACAAAGCCTGTGGTTCGCCTTGGATCAACAGACCAGGATCCCAGACAAAATCATATCGAAGTTTCTTGCGCCAAATTCAATTCGGTAAGCTGGCATGTTTGTTTTCAGAGGACCGGTAATGAAATATACATTCCCCTAAAATTTTCTTCTATATTTGTCCCTGCGGTTTCGATCAATTCGATTATTATTTTAAGTCAAAAGAATTTTTATGTAGTAGAACAGTCGTTGTTTTTATAGAAAACACATATTTGAAAAGAGTTATATAACTTAAAAATATTTTATATTACTTTCTTGGAATTTCTCTTCTACTGTTTCAATGACTAAAATGTGAATGTGAGAAATTTAATAATATCAGTAATATTATGATTAAACAAAAAACATCTCATATTCAGTACAGTACATATTGTAATTGTTATTAAGTTCCTGTTTTACAGAGTAGTGTAAATAAATTAGTCATGTGGCGCCAAAGTTGCAGTAAGTTGCCGCCTGAAACTCAATTGTTCACTTTCTGTCACCAAATGACGGTCGAAAAGCCTAGTTTCTTACTAATTACAGAAAACTTGTTTTGTTATTTTAACGTTTCAAAAGCTAATTAAAATGGGCGACCTATTATTCTATAAATAAATATTTCATCACGCCTTTTACCCATTACTGGGTGTAGCACTCTGCTGAAGCAGATCTCGGTAAGTGATATATTTTTGCGCGTGAAATGAGTATACCAACCTTCAAATCACAGCTCCCAAAGATGTTAGTGGAGCGGGAGCCACAGGAGTAGTATTAATGTGGTGAAAATGTTTGTCGGCAGTGGGAATCAAACCAGGATTCTCAGGATCTACAGGCTGACACGATACCACTGTGCCACTTACCTCATGATTAATATAAATAAATATATCATTACGCCTATTACCCATTACTGGGTGTGGCACTCTGCCGAAGCAGATCTCGGTAAAAGATATATTTTTGCGCGTGAAATGCGTATACCAACCGTCAAATCACAGCTCCCAAAGATGTTAGTGGAGCGGGAGCCACAGGAGTAGTATTAATGTGGTGAAAATGTTTGTCGGCAGTGGGAATCAAACCAGGATTCTCAGGATCTACAGGCTGACACGATACCACTGTGCCACTTACCTCATGATTAATATAAATAAATATATCATTACGCCTATTACCCATTACTGGGTGTGGCACTCTGCCGAAGCAGATCTCGGGTAAGTGATATATTTATGCGCATGAAGTGCGGTTACCAGCCGTCAAATCACACCCAACAAAGATGTTAGAGGTAGGGGAGCCACAGGGGTAATTTTACATTGGTGAAAATGTTTCGTCGGTTGTGGGAATCGAATCAGGGTTCTTTGGATCCACAGGCCGACTTGCTACCACTGTGCCATTACCCCATTATTTTATATATTTTATAATACAATTTAAATTCTTTAATTCGAAGACACAATAATATTTCAGACAGTACTCGTGTCTGTTGTAACTCTTTTACAACTCTAGGCTAGATCTAGATCCACAATTCAATTTTTAATTTTCTTCCGTTAATCCTATTATTAAAAAAACGAGTAAAACATTTAACAAAACTAACCACAAACAAAAAACCTTCCGTCAGATGTTCAACTTCAGCAAGTGTGGATTCAATCTCCGCGTATTAGATCCAAGTTAGCTCTGGTGACGGGTGGCGCGAAATACAAAGCATAGCACAGTATGTAGCACGTGTCGCAGATATTGAGTGGCGGCGGTGTGCACCTGTCGCCCGATGCCGGCAAACGTGGCGTCGATAGCCGACATTGCCCCATCAGCCCCCGGCTTCAATTACCCGTCAGCCCACAGACAACGCTGAAGGAAGACGACCTTGCCGTGAATCGTGAGTGAATGAGAGAAGGAAGAACATGTGAGGAGTGTGCATCGTTTGTCAAGTGAGATTTGAGAAATGGTTTGGAAAATTGTTTTGAAATTTACTGGGATTTATTAGATTAAAATCTATATCCTATACGCAATCCTATTTAGAAACAACTACTATTTATTTTTCATGATTAGTTTATACCAGATATTATCGACCATAAGTTTAGATAAACTTGTTAAAATTTCTATCATCAAGAAATAGTTGAAGATAGGTTAAATGTCATGTATTATATTTAAAGTAGAATTCTGTGCGCGAAAGTTTTAATTTAACTAAATTCGTCCTAATATGAACTAATTTTGGAAAAACCAATTTATTGATATAGTTTTTGACATTTTTACTAAAATTTCCTGTCTGACAGTTTTAATTTGATACCTAACTCGACATGACTCTTCATGACTCATAATTTAGTGATGAAGATAAAAATGACATTTAAACATTCGTAAACTGCTTTTTCAAAAGTTATTCAATATACCTATTTCATGTTTGGTATTCATTTAATAAAGACAAATAATTTATCAAAAATTATTTAAATTACGTTAAGTTTAATTTTAAATTACAGCTTTTAAGCAGAAAATTCTTTTGTAAAAGTATAGAAAATGACATTTAATCGATCTTCAAATCATTCTTTCAAAAGCAAATTATATCAAGATTATTTAAATTTATGGCAGAGCAAGTATTTTTGTTTTCATACTAATATCGGCTACATAGTTATATAGAAATTTGAGAAATTTGTTGTGCGTCAGGTACAGGTTTTTTGAAAATCATTTTGGGAAGTACTTGATGCATAACTTTCATTTTCATTGCATTAACCAGTATTTTAATTTATTATAATAAAATTGACTTTTTTATTATGCAGCACACCTATTTTTAATACATACATATACATATCGTCACGCTATATCCCATCAAATGGGGTAGCACGAACCCTAAAATCATTCATAAAATATTCACCCCATACATTCATCAAATAATCAGTCTTCGTCGAACATTCTCATCCAAACACACCACCCTCACTTAAACCACATTCATAGATCACTCCATATAAACTCATTTATTTATTACACACGAAATCATTTATCGCACAACAAACCTTCAATCACATCATTCCAATCACTCCTATCCTCTGATCATTCATCTTCTTTCTTCGACATACATTTGCGTAAAACATCTCAAATTACTCACGCTTACTCCTAACAACGAATCTAATAACGAATCTAACAACGAATCTATAAAGATTAGAAGAGATGAAAGCAATAGCCTGCATGTGAAAGAAAAGTCCACACAATGCAGTAACTGAAAATGAAACAAAAAGATAAGAAAGGGAGAATCGCCCTGCGCTTGTTTCTGAAATTAAGTTGCACACAATTGCAGTTAAACACTCTATATAAGAACTATTTTTAATAAAATAAATAAATAAATACATCATCACGCCTTTTACCCATTACTGGGTGTGGCACTCTGCCGAAGCAGATCTCGGTAAGTGATATATTTATGCGCGTGAAGTGCGGTTACCAGTCGTCAAATCACGGCCCACAAAGATGTTAGTGGTGAGGGAGCCACAGGGGTAATTTTAAATTGGTGAAAATGTTTTGTCGGCTGTGGGGATCGAACCAGGTTTCTTTGGATCCACAGGCCGACTTGCCATTACCCCATAACTATTTTTAATATACTCGTTACTATAAATAAATAAATAAATAAAGTCATCACACATTTTTATCATTACTGGGCGGATTGTAGCAGATTTCAATGTCGAATGTGGGAATCAAACCTGGGTTCTTAAATCCACCGATTTGATACCACCGAGCTAACTACCTCATATACTTGTAAATAGAATAGCTACTTAAATTTTCATCATATTCAGACATATTTTTCATAAATAGGGAATTAACATCTCATTGTATTCCTGAAAATACACATTTATTTTACAAAAGTAAATTGAGATTCTTGTGTCATGTATCACTGAAATATCTTACAGAAGCCATATTATTGAATTGCACGTTTGCTTATTAAAATACTTTTTCATCACAGGAATTTGAAAACACTCTTTTATTAAATATTATCAATGGCAGAGAATCAACGTAACTTTCTTACAAATTATTTATTCATTTCCAACAACACAAAATTACTTAGTATAAATACTGTATTTGCGAAAAATAAAACGGATCAGCAGAACATGAACTTCCAGTCGAACTTGTACAAATGTTTTGTGCAAACTCTCATGCATATATTCTTCAGCAACTTCATGGTATTTATAATTAATAATTTTATTTAACGAGTACCGAAGTTTCGGTTCCGTTAGAAAGTTATGTCTACAATATCGCTGTCTTAACTTAGTAAGAGAAATTTTCAATATATGTGCATATTCTCAGAACCATTAATCTCGTGAATTTCATGTAAAGTCAGATGGTGTTTCAATGTATTTTACACAAACGTGTTCTCGAGTAATATAAAATATTCAGTAAATTGAGCTAACATTTAATCTCTTATTACAATATTAATATGTTACATAATCATTACACTTTCTGGAGGATTATAGGTATTAAGAGGTAAATGAAACTTTGTCTTCGTATTCAAATATTTTGCGTGCAAAATTAAAAATTCATTTTTCGACATCATTTGTGAAAATGACATTCCCGTCACTCAATTTAGTTGTGATAGTAACCATTTCCCTCACTAGTGATGAAAAATGATTACTATCACAAATAAATTGAGTGAAGGAAATGTCATTTTGAAAAAGAATTACAGGTATCTTATTATTTTTCTTTGTAGTGACAAAGGAAACGATTTATATAATACTTATTATGTATCAAGGGTGAAAACAGGCGTTTCTGGCCCGTGGCATGATTATTAACACGAGGCGCAAAGCGCTGAGGGCTAATAACATCCTCAGGGTCAGAAACGCTATTTTCACCCGTGGTACATACAATAATTTATGCACAACAAAATAACATTTAATTATATATTCATAAGATTAAAATATATAAATAGGTTATATGTCAAAATGACATTTTGCAGAATCAAGTATTCACAATAAACAAAAATTGTCATTTCATTTATGTATCCATAGGAATGATTTCTTTTAGACCCATGGGCCAAAAAGCCCGCTTTTTACAACTAAAACACATGCTTTTCGTTTCTTGTGTTTATTGATGAAAATGTAAAAATATAATTTTCACATTTAAACTTGAAAAACTTGTACTATTGAAACACTCGCTCTCGCTCGTACTCTAACTTTCGTACTCATTTTGCAATTAAACACTTTCCGCATTAGTATGAATAGTTTTTACATTATTTTGGAGAAAAATGTTTGAAATAAATTTGGTGTAAATTAAATTCTAAGTATTTCTAATTGAAAGTATTTTTTTATAATAAAAAATAATTTAGAAATGAAAAATAACAATGGCAAAAGTGCACGATAATTTAAAAATACTAATAGTAATGTCAATACTAATCATAAAAAAATAAATCAAAGTTTTAAAATATTAAATATAAATTATGGAAAATCACCTTTAGAAAATATCGATTGTAAATATGTAGTTTAAATGATATAATATAAAATAAATATTGATATTACTATTATAACAATTACGAGTGCATGTGATAAATTTTACAATTTGTATTTTCAATTAATACACAAATTACTATGTTCAAATTAATTGTTGCAATAATTAATTTTAAAATTTAAACACATTTTATTATCAATTACTTATTATCTTCATTGAATATTAGAACCCAGGACGATGTTTAGTCTAGGTCCATAAATATACTTTGGACAGGATTCGAACCCGCAGCTTTTGATGTGCAAGCTGACCACTGAACTACCCTGGTCAATGCAGAATTTAAAAAAAATAAATTAATACAAACACTACTCTTTCCCTGCACTACAAAAAACAAATGAGTAACATTATCTTAATACTGCAATAGTATATTATTACACAAGTAGGGCAATTGCTGTTGACACACGTTACATATTCTTTTTTCAACGGTCATTACTTTTATTTTTTTAAATTAAAATTGATATTTAACATCTGTCATTTACTGTATGGGGTGGCTAGCTCAGTGGTATGAAGTCGGCTTGTGGGTCCTGAGAATCTTGGTTCAATTCCCACAGGCGACAAACAATTTTTATAATTTAAAAAACTACCCCTGTGGCTCATCCACCACTAACATGTTTGGGGGCCGTGATTTGACGACTAGTAACCGCACTTCACGCGCAAAATATATCAATTATCGAGATCTGCTCCGGCAGAGTGCCACACCCAGTAATGGATAGAAGGCGTGATGATATATTTATTTTATTTTTTATTTACTGTTATATTTATAATAATAATATTATTATTATTATTACTGTTATATTTCACATTAATTCAAATAAAAAGATTGTTCCACAATGGTTGTCTTGAAAACAATATTATCATAAACGATTTCTTGCCGCATTGAGAATGGCAAAAAATCATGTCATCACTGAGGATGGCTAGCACAGTGGTATGAAGTCGGCCTGTGGATCCTGAGGTCCCTGGTTCGATTCCCACAGGCGACAAATTTTCATAATTTCAAAAAGCTATCCCTGTGGCTCCTCCACCACTAACATGTTTGGGGGCCGTGATTTGACGACTGGTAACCGCACTTCGCGCGCAAAAATATATCACTTACCGAGATCTGCTTTAGCAGAGTGCCACACCCAGCAATGGGTAGAAGGCGTGATGATATATTTATTTATTTTACTGAGGATTGCAAAGAGATATTTTCCGCAATCATTTTGAATGTTGATACGTTGACTTTTCAACACGACCGTAGAAAATAGTAAATAAGTCGTCAAAGGGGATTTAAACCATAACTTACTGAGACAAGTAGAAATTACAGTTTTACAAAGATCTCCATTATAATTTATTTAAAATCGATAGTCTACAATCTACGAATTTAAATCATTTCCATCTGAATGTAAGGAAGTAACTACTGAAATCTGACGATTATTAAGAGTCTTAAATGCAGTGAATTCACATGCAAATCACGTACGAAGCCATATTTTATGTTTTATTCGAATACAATTGTTCCCGCGTAGAATTGGAAAAAATCTAGTCAGTGTTATAAAGGAGAAGAATTATTGTCCCGACCTCGTTTTACGTCCGATATAACTCTCAACTGGGTATGTGAGAACACTCTGCCCGAATTTTTCGATAGCGCAGTCGTGACCTTCCAGAAACATATAAATTTAACAATGGCCGTGGTTTTTATTATTACTATTACGCACAAATATACAGATTGGGTGTTCTTCTCTTTGATTCCGCATTCGCTTTTTTATCTTGGTTTCTTGATTCAGGAAGCGTTGAAACTGAATTTAATACAAGACGTAGTCTCGTTTTATTGTGAATTTTAGTGGCGATCATGTTTTTATAAATTTAAATCAAGCAGATTAAAAAAATATTTACGATGTAAACTAGATCAGAAACTTTTTATTATACATTGTTTATAAAAAAGAAAACATTATCAACCAGTGATTTGTAACTCAAGAGAAAAGTTTTTTCTTGTCTCGAATATTTCTTGATAAATCGTCTCAGTTTCAATAGACGATAAATAGTTTATTTCTTCTAGAATTTTTTTAGAATGAAACTTAAAATTATAGTTTTTATACATGGTACTGAATGATCGTTTTTAATAGTTTGAATGATAAAACGTAGCTTTTCTTAAAATTATAAAGTCAAATATTGAGAGAGAATAAATTGACAATAATTTGACAGATCTTTCGAAAACTTGTTGCCAGCCAATAGTCACGAAAGCCCGTAAGGCTTGAGTGACTATTGCCAAATGGCAAAAAGTTTGACAAAGATATTGGAGTTTCTAATTTATCCAACTCTCGAGTTATATTTAATTAGATTATTTTTTGACTTAGCTGTTAAGGTCGATTCATCCAACTTAAAAGATTTTGAACTGGGTCCATATCGATTGATTACTTATTAATGTATTCTTGGAAGTTGTTTCCAAAATTTGTTGATGTATTTTTGTATCTGAAATGGAGCTAAACAGATTTTTTTCACACATTTTACTTGACGCATTGACAGTTTTAAATAATTATTTGACAACTACCTATCATTTGTCAACAAAAACAAAAGCTACAGAGATTATTCCCGGGAATAATCACTAGAGCTTTATTCTCAGTATAACTATGAGAGGATTGGTGAAAACGCAGACACGTGACATACAATAAAGCATTTTATTGGTTCTGAGAAACGTCAAAAAATAATCTTTATAATTTAATTTGCTCAATTTTTAAGTAGTTATTTCGAAACTTCTAATGAAATCCTGAAGTAGATTGAAAGTTTACAAATAAACTAGTGCAATAAACGTTTATTTAATAAATTTACGCTCAAAATTGAATTATACATTTGTCAAGTTAATTTGCGTTCATTTTTATCTTTCTTAGACCATTTCTCGTGATATTTTATATCATGAATATTCATTTAACATCTGGAATTAATTTTAACCCCCTTTTGTTTAGCACAAAATTATGAATTTTATGACTCGATATTCGGTGCTGAATTTAAAGCAGAATTCGTGCAAAATTAAATTCAGCTGTCAACTTTCTATATTTATTATTTCATTCTGGTATTTGCTTTCATCTGAGCGCGAACTTCGCGAAACATAGGAGAAGATAATAGGACCTGGATGAATGATATACATTTAATTGGAACTCTCATTGTATTTCACAATTAATGAAATTACACAACTTTAAAATTATGTCTTCTTTCATTAATGAAACGTACATCCTTAGTGTAGCACGTGATACGTGGTCATTATTCCACACATTTTATAATTATACTTAGTCATAAGTCATCGTACTTACATTTTGTATATACATTTATACAGAATGATCAAAAGGAATTGTTACAGTTGGCAATAAAAAAACTACTTGAAATTGGTAAGCCTGATACATAAATTCATTTCCTGTTGTTGACAGTAACATTTAAAATTTAAATTTGAGTACTTTTATTATTACACTTATTTATGAAGTATTTCTATACTTAAAAAGTCAAAATTCTATTAGCTGTCAGACTCCTGACATAACCTATTTGTATTTATTAGAAATGTCAAATAGCATTTCCGCCTTTATCTGCCGTTGTGCCAACTGTGGAATGAAAAGATCTCTGGAATTGTATTGCCAACTATAACAATTCCTTTTGATCACCCTGAAAATACAAGTAGTTATGTTCCCAATACTGCTCAGTTTTGTACTTTTTTTGTATTATAATATGAAACTTTACTAAATATTCTTAATTTATTTCTGTTTATACAATTTTCATTATTAGTACATAACAGAGATAGGCAAATTACTCAAAATATGTAATTAATGTAATTAATTTTTTCACAGCCTACAAAACATTTTCACCAATTTAAAATTACCCCTGCGGCTTCCCCACCACTAACATCTTTGGTGATTTGTCGGCTGGTAACCGCACTTCACGCGCATAAATATATCACTTACCGAGATCTGCTTCGGTAGAGTGCCACACTCAGTAATGGGTAAAAGGCGTGATGATATATTTATTTATTTATTATTTAATTATTTATTTGAAATTCAAAATGTAACCAAACAATAATAACATATCACATATGTTAATATTCATTGAAATAACCATAAATAATTGACTTTCTAGTTCAATACACCACAACTAGATGTCGTTACTTTGTTAATTATGAAAAGAAAAGTAATCGTTTATGTAATTGTAATTACATGAAAACAAACATAAAAATAAAAATGAAAACAATAAGGGTATTAATAATTACATACATAAATAATGTACAGAAAGGACGTAATTCAAATTTTAAATTAAGAATTACATTTCAGAATAATGTAATTAATTACTTCTAATTAATTACAGCCCATCTCTGGAACATGTGTTCAAAACCCTATTAAAATTTACCTTTTTGGGTTCAACTTGAAATCATGTTAGACTGCACAATGTGAACATTTTAATAAAACGTGTACGGTACGTTTGTATTATACATACCTAATTACAACAAATTATATGTTAATTTTTTGTTAATTTTATTTACATCCATCTTTAATTAATTTGTTAAATCACTCACATATTTCGTAAAATTAAATTCAGTTGTAAATTTAAGAGTTGTTCACAGATAAGAAATGAAACGAAATTTCATTTAGTAATTCCACTTATATTTCAGATTAAAAGTTTGTTTAATATAAGTAAATGAAATGTTCATTGCTATTAAATTATCATTGTACTTTGACTTAACTGAATCTAACTTCTCTCTTACAATTCCATTTATATTTCAGGCCAATCACAAACTTCCATGGTAGCTAGATAATATAATATATATATTACATTACAGTTTATGAGGTAATGGCTCAGTGGTATCGACTCGGCCTATGGATCCTAAAAACCCAGGTTGGATCCCCAAAGCCGACAAACATTTTCACCAATTTAAAATTATCCCTGAGGCTCCTCCACCACTAACATCTTTGGGAGCCGTGACTAGACGGCTGATAACCGCACTTCACGCGCATAAATATATCACTTACCGAGATCTACTCCGGCAGAGTGCCACACCCAGTGATGGATAAAAGGCGTGATATATTTATATTTATTTATATTCTTACATTACTGTATGGGGTGAGAACCCTGGTTCGATTCCCACATGCGACAAACAATTTTCATAATTTCTAAAACTATCCCTGTGGCTCCGCCACCACTAACATCTTTGGAGGCCGTGATTTGACGACTGGTAACCGCACTTCTATAAACGTGTTGGTCTACATTTTTTTAAATAAAAGATTATTTTATAGAACAGCAAAGAAACAATTTATTACAATATTCATTAAAATATAAAATTTGTTTTTATAAGTTGAATCAGTCCTGTGACACATCGAGCAGCAGTTCATATATTTTTAGCTTGAGTGGTGATTCGAACTCGGAGTCTTAGGATTCGAATGCCGAAACTCTAACCACGCCACGTATATTCTAAAATATTTATTGAATTACTTATTAACAAAATAAAAGAAACAGTAGCAAAATTTCACATGGGTCCATGACGGTTAAAAAAACACAGTGTAACAAAATTAAGTATTTAACAACAATAAACAAATTGTTGACGCTTGACGCAACAACGTAAACGGAACAATATACATGTGACGTCACACTGAGTCACCAAGTACAAACAACGCGTGTTAAGTTCATTTGAATCACAAATTATATTTAAATTATTTGCGCTCATATGCAACATGCTTCAATACACTTTCTGATTGAAGTGTACTGTGCACAGTATGATGCGATCACTTATTTTTAAGTGTATTCAAAAGCAAACTACATAGATTTCAGAGATACGTACCATATTTGTGTTTCTGTTGTAATCTTCTTACATTAAATTTAAGCTCAGCTTTAGTGCATTATTGTCTAATAGTCTGAACAACCGATTAATGGTGGAATTTTGTATAAATTCATAACTTTTGTAGATTCGTATATCTGTCAATGATGAACAAAATCGCAATGAAACTTATGAGTTTTTCTAATTTTGACACATAATGTGTCACTGACAGAAGTTTAGAAACGTCACACTTTTCGCAGCTAGCTAGGAAATGAAATACTTTTAGAAACTAGTGATGAATAGTTATTTGCTTCATTAGAATTAAAAATAAAAGTCTTCGAGTTGAGTAATAAAGGTTTTCCGATGGCGCGTAGTCTGGAAAAATTGCGAAACTTGTAGTATTTTATGTCCGATAGAAACATATTTTTTTACTCACTTATTTAGATAAATTAAAATTAAACAAAGTGGCAAAATTATTTTTGTCACCATGACAAATTCAGTAAAAATGCTACTTTAGGTCATAAGATAAAAAAACGATGACGTATCCATATAACGTAAACAATCCTGAAATAGCATTCTTTTACTATTGAAAAAGTTGACATAAAAGTGTCATGTTGAAGTGGGTGAAAAAAATATTTTTTTCGATGATGTTTTACTTTTTTCTTCACATCACTCTTGAAAGTTTTTATAAGCCAAATCACATTTTGCTTCAGATTGGTTCAGTTATACAGATAATAATGCATTTTCTGCCGCTTATTCTATATTATTACTTGGTACCTCACTTGGATCAGACATTTTAGAGATGTGAAAAATACCGGAGATGTATCAAACTCGTATAAACAAAATTTCAAATTAACAACTGAAATAAGCATACGAGTACTTACTCGATTATCAATATATTTCATATAATGAATAATTTCAGAGGTTTCAAGCTTAAACAATCTTTTCTTTAATAAAAATTAGAAAAAATCATTTTTCCTAGAACTGTGCGATTTTTTTATTATTACGTAACTATTATTGCCTTGGTTATGGGTGGAAAGGAGACAAATGCCGACCAAGTGCATTTCTGTAAGCGAAGAAACATTAGTGCGGAAAGTGTGTTTTACGCAACTGTCAAAAGAAAGTTTAATTGAGAGCGATGTAAATATCGCGGAATTTCATATTTGAGCCACAGACGCTTATGGAAGGAGATGCGGTGAGCCAGCGCAGTAGTATATTTTGATGTTTATAAATATAACCTTAAATTGCAGTATATCTAATCTGTACACAATTAATAAAAAGAACCGAACAAAGTAAAACATAGATAAATGGTTTTATTTAAAGAGTAAGTGAAATACATACTATTTATTGTTTGTGTATATTAATAACACGTTGTTACAGTTGCTTATATTGACATAATGTGAAGTGGAAACTTTTGTACTATCTAAAGAAATATTGATTTCTTTCGTACCTGTTCATATTATTAACAGTAATAATTATTGACAATAATTTCGGAGGTTTTAGAAGTACCAGCAGCAGGTTGATTGTCATTGTCGAAAATAGATCCAACATAGTATGATCTGGGACTTCAATTATCTTTGGAGGTGTATGTGATAAAGAAGAATCACTCAGTGTAGTATTTCAATCTAGACGATTTTGAAGAAATTATCTTGAAATTAGTGAAATATGTTTAAATAACGTAGAACAACAACAACAAACAAACCATAGCAACGCCGTAAAACATCGTTCTCGTGTAATATTATTAAATTTTTATTAATTTTGATAATGTTTTAGTGATTCTGTAAATCGCACAGTTGTAGAAAAAATGTTGTTTATAACACGTGCCGAAAAAAAATTAGGTGCGCGTGCAGATTTCCGCACTCGGGGCTTTCTGCATTTGCACGTAACAAGCCTTTTTCGGCATGTTATAAAAATAACTATTACATGATTACATAAAAAGCTATTATGAAATCTTTTCTACTTATAAACAAATTGATGTAATTTTGTACATTATTTACACATTTACGCGTTTATAAACTTATAGATTTTTCACAGAATTCCACCTTTAGAGCGTTTACTCGCAGTTAATGAACTAAATATTTCGATATCAAATGTTCCTAAATTATTTTATTTAATTCAGGGCTGAAAAATTTATTGTGGTTTATTTGTCGATGTTTTTAAGGGCGGTAAAATTACCAATTTCAAATAAATCCAATTTGAGTGCCCAGTTAGTAATAATGGAAAATATTTATACTATATTTAGTTACTTTATAAAATTAATTTTTTTTGTTAAAACAATTTAAAGTAACATTTCTTGATATTACTAAAGTTTGTAGAATAAGATTATTATAGTACTATGCAAGCGGAAGTTGATGATGCCACAAGCAAATTAGACCATAGTGAAAAATAATATTTAGTTAGTAATTTATTATACGGAAGTTCAAGTTCATTAATTTGAACGCCAATCCAAATTCTCAAATTCCGTTCTGATATAACTTTGCTGCCTCCCTTCACACATATATCCCTACACAAGAAGTTATTAATTAATGTTATGTTAGGGTTGTAATAAAATAACAATGTGTTGACTCAAGAGTAAAGTATATTGTTGAAGCGATCTTACATATTCTTGCAGATGCTCCGTAACGATCCGCTGCCAGAACTTTAACAGCTTAATATCTAAAGTTAAGTGCACTGCAAGTTTATTACACTTAACTGCAGTTTACATCGATGAAGAAAGTTCCTAAGTTTTATTACATTTTAATAAAGATGGATACTAACATATTCTTAAGTTATACCCCCTCACATCGTTACAGCTCACACTATGATATTTCATATTCATACAAGTTTCCAATTGGCATTATTACTTTAAAAAAAATGCTACCGTTATCATTTTACTGGCAAGTTATTCACTTTACTTGAAAGATCAATAGAGTGGTTTAATAATGATTGGTTTAAAGATATACTAGGTATGACTGTGTGTTTTAAACTATGTATATTTTTGTAAGATCGATAGCTCAGTGAAATCGTCCTACAGATTAGAGAACTCGAGTTCGATTCCGGCAACCTACAAATTCTACTCCACACTAATATTTTTTGGAAGTCTTGATTTGACGGCTGATAACCGCATGTCACGCGCAAAATATATCACTCATCGATAATTGTTATGATAGAGTTCTATATTCAGTAAGGGGAAGAAGACATGAATATATATTTTATTCTATTTATTTATGGGCGTGTTTTGTATTATATTTGTTAATTTTTAATGGATCATTAAACTTTTTAACCAATGAGAACAGACGCGTTAAATAAAAATTAATATTTAATTTGTCAAATATATCTTTACATAAGTATGGGGTAGGTGGAACAATAGTATCAAGTCGGTCTGTGGATCTGAGAAACCGGGTTCAATTCTCGCAGCGGAAACAAGTTTTATATCATTCAAATTACCCCAGTGGCTCTCTCTCTACTAATATCTTTGGTGGATGTAATTTGACGGCTGATAACCGCACTTCACGCGCATAAATATATAAATAAATTAAAGAAATAAATATATCATCACGCCTTTTACCCATTACTGGGTGTGGCACTCTGCCGAAGCAGATCTTGGTAAGTGATATATTTATGCGCTTGATGTGCGGATATCAGCCGTCAAATCACGGCCTTTAAATATGTTAGTGGTGGGCAGAGCTGGGCAAGCTACTTTTAAAAAGTAGCTGAGCTACAGCTTCAGCTATTCTTTAAAAAAGTAGCTGAGCTACAGCTATAAGCTACATTTTGTAAAATATAGCTAAGCTACAGCTAAAAGCTTTCATTAAAGTAGTTGTTAAATTTTAAAGCTACTTTTTTCAATTATTGTGAATTATTAAATTTGCCATTGTCATATGATCAGTTGATTAGTCTTTTGTTATAATGACTGTTAATAAATATAAAACATCGCAAATGGACAAATGTACTGTTAATTTGTTATGCTATAATTCTTATTTATATCGGAATAAATTAACAGTCACATTAATAGAAGACTCCTAAACAGTCAATGTTTAGTTCATCTAATATTTAATACAAAAGTAGGATAGGTTAAGACCAAGTGAAAAATAAATTATGTTAATAGATTTTAAACTATATAATAACTTGTTATCCTACAGTTATAGAAAACAATAAAGAAGGTACAATTAAAATACAAAACAAAAATTAATAGGTATTTCTTAATGAACAGTGGTAGCTTTAAGCTACAAAAAGTAGCTTTAAAAGTAGCTTCAATTGTTATAACAATATTTTTAAGCTAATAGAAAAAAAAACATAGCTCGCTACAAGCTACAGCTATATTTTTTCTCATTTAGCTAAGCTACAGCTACAGCTAAGGTAAACGTAGCTAAGCTAGTAGCTAAGCTACAAAAGTAGCTAGCTACTGCCCAGCTCTGGTGGGGGGGGGGAGCCACAGGGGTAATTTTTAAATTGATGAAAATGTTTGTCGATTGTGGGAATCGAACCAGGGTTCTTAGGATCCGTAGGCCGACTTGTTACCACTGAGCAATAACCCCATAAATATATCACTTTTAAAAATCTACTACAGCAGAGTCCCACAACCAATAATGGGTAAAAGGCGTGATGATATATTTAATTAATTATTCTTAGATTTTTTTAGTTAAAATTTTAATGGCTCGTTAAAAATTAAAAACAGGTACACAGAATATGCTCATTAGTAAATAAATTTCATAAACATTTATTGTATTGCAGCCTAAAAATTGAATGTCATAAAAATTTACAAAAGCTCACTATTTAATATCGTTTTATATTAGAAATACACAAAAATAGGAAAAAATAAAGAATTCTATCGATACTGCAGTTTCACCAATAAATGATTTAGTTAATTACAAAATAATTTAACGTTTACCAATTTACTTACATTGTTGTTAAAATATATATCATTTATAAATAAACTTGTCGTAAAAGTGATGTCAAGAATCATTATTTCACTTTTTCGTAATACCTATACCTACTTCTGTTTTTTTCATTTCAGAGTTTATTTGTATGAAAGTACCAAATAAAAAACAAACACAAAACTGTCAACCACAAAGCAATCTTCGCCGTTATGAATCCTTTGATTCACAGTGTGAAATCTTGCATGTCTTTAATTCCAATATTTTATTTGTTCCAAAGTGCCGCGGGGCATGTCACATCCACAAGGGCGCGGCGAGTTCTCTTCTTTTCTGTCTCTATAAAGGGCCTCTGAGTCTAAAAGTACCACCACGAGTCACGAGTGGAAGCAATGGAAAGCAATGGACGAGGAGACTGGAGTTTCTCTTCGCTGCCACTCTTCAGCTTCACACACTTTAAACTTTTACGATTGTTTTATTTGTATGTACGATGCGTAGATTCCCCGAGCTGTACATACTTTTTCTCTCCCAAATGATATAAATCATGGCTGCTTTGCTTTTAAACTTGCTTTGACGTTTTATGTCAAAATGCATTTGTTTTACTTATTCAGATAAAAATTATATTGTTATTTCTTTTGATCTTCAGTAACAAAATTCATAAAACTTTAAATGTTGTAATAGTTTAAATACGCAATGACTTGCAGATGGAAGAAAACCCAAAATGATTCCATTTAAAAAAATAAGTGCTAAACATATTTAAATTAAAAAAAAAACTATATTCTAATACGAGTAATTCTTGATAATCTAATGTTTTTTTTTCGCCTCAAAACACGATCCAGCTACGTCTTGTTTGCCGAAAAATATGTTTTTTTCACTCACTCGAATATGACACTATTATTAAAAAAAACTTAATAGTAAAAGAACGCTATTTTAGGGATGTTTACGTTACCATGGACACGTCATCTTTTTTTTGGTCCAAGGATCAAAAGTAGCATTTTAACTATAGTTGTCATGGTGATAAAAATAATTTTGTCAATTTGTTTCATTTCAATTTTAATAAATCTGAGAAATGTTCTAAATAAGTGGATAAAAGAACAAAAATAAGTTATAATTGGACTAAAAATACTATTTCGAGACTCGTAATATTGTCAGGCTTCGCTACGCGCAGGGCCTGGACAGCTGCATTAGTTACCTTGTTACGCGATTTTAATGCCATCTCTTGCTGCCCCAAATGAACTAAATCAATTTAAAATTAATAACAGGAATCATAGTAGGTAAAATTTAAATGGTTGACTGTGAAACAGATTACATATTTAAATGTTTGACAAATGATGTTTTATATTTTGACTAGTAAAATTTGTAAATAATAAATATATCTGTCATTATTATTGCAATCTAAACTTAATTGTGAGTAGGTATCTTTTATAATTTTATATTTAATTTTATACTTTTTTATAATTTTAGGCGTGTCTGGTACCACATTGTAGTAGAAAAAAATTGTAAGAATGTGTTTTTCCATGTTTTACCACGAAATAATTTATTAGGGAAAACATTGCTGGAAGACAATTGTAATAGAAATGATTTAATTGATGTGCCTAATAATAGTACTCTTAAGCACAATATCGTATGTAGTCTTCATTTTCAAAATTGACAGTATCGATATACATCATCCAAAAAAATAAATATTGGGGCTGTTCCACATATAGACCAATGTAAGTAATTAATACAATATTGTGAAATTTGAAACTTTTATAATTATGAAAATTCTTTTTTAGTAAATATAAATTCATTTTCAACAATTCGGGATGTATATCATATTTATCAATAACAACAGTAATAACAACATATAAGAATACGGATACTGAAGACAGTAGCGAAATGATAAATGAGAGTGTGCATAAGAAGGCGAAAATGTATATTATTCATATTCATTAGTATGTGTTTAATTAATATTTTAAATATGATTCAATAAAACTAGCTTTTTACTAATTGTTTGTTTTTGTTTTTTTGTAATATATTTTGATTTTAATAATTTTGAAATATTTTAGTTGTTACGATCATGAGAATGATAAATATGTATCCTATATTATCGGTATTTTTAATAATAATTACATGGGGCAACAAGAGATGTCACCAGTAACTGCGTAACAATCTTTTGTTATAGCTGTCCCTTCTTCTATGGTTACTTGTTCAGTGGCTACGCGTCATCTGACAATCTTTATTACTCAACCAGAAAACTTATTTTAGTCCTGATGAAACAAATAACTATTAGTACGTCATTTTTAAAGAAACTTCATGAAAATTTTATTATTCAAAATATAAATATGTAACTACTTTATGGCAATGTAAATAACTCAAGGAAAAAACCAAAATTAAATTGATATCACAAATTATTTTCGAGATATAAGTAAATATTTGAAAGAAAATTCTTGGTTTCTTATTTATCATTTTTAATTTTTCATCGTTCGTTATTTTCCGAGCATACTTTGGTCGTTCGAATATTTATTATTACTGAAGAATATAATTCATATGTTACGTGGCATGTTTTTCGCAAATCAACGATGATAATCTTCCTTAATTACATGTCTATCACAACGATGATAAAAAGCGAATGAAATTATCACTTTATTTTGTTCCGTTGTTAAAGATAATTTTTCTTAATTGACAGATAATTTTGTAACTTAAAGTATAAATATGTGTGATAACCGTTGGGGTAATACTAAAACTTAGGTTAGTATATCTGATGCATTGTGTTTACTAAACTTCTCGTTCTCAATCCGCTTCAAAACAAATAATTATTCATTATATTCTTTGATTAAATATAAGCTCATAATATGATTAATAATCGAAGACATTGTTCGTGATATCTGTAGTTCGGTTCCATTTTAAAATATTATCGAAAGCACTTGTTAAATTACCTTTGAATATATTTATTTCCATTAGTTCGGAGATCCAGAGTTGGAATCTCACTCAAGCTATATATGAACTACCACACTGCGGTTCGGTGAGTCCGGACCCTGTACTGTAATTGGGAAGTTCCTGTTGTACTGAGTAGCATAAATAAATAAATACAAGTTAGTAGGTACCTATCTAAACACAAAGCCTAATTTCTTTATCACCAAAAAGTTCTAACTTTTAGTTTGTGAATATAAATAATTAATATTTGATTCTACTTCAATAATATCTACCTAAATTTAAAAGTAAATAAAAATGTCCATTCTTATTTAAATAGCAAAATATATTTATTAATTCAGCAAAAAGAATAAATAAATTTCATTTATTTTTCCAGAATGACTGATCGTAGTGAATAGTGTTATTAAATAAATGTATGTTATCATTAGAATAAATTTATAAATATATATATATATATATATATATATATATTAGGGTAGTCGTTAATTTGATGCTCGCACCCTCTAAAATTGCTTTTAACTAAAATCTCGAAAAACCGGTAAAATAAAGGAAAACCATTTTAGACTCATTTGTTGACAGCTTTATTGACAATTGTCAATAATAAAAATGTCAATTCTGACATCAGATTCAGATTGAGCGATGTCAAAACCATAAGACTACCAAGTTTGAGAACGTCAAACATATATTAACGTCTTCGTCGTTTTTTTGGTACAAACTTCTTATTATTCAAATTAACGCTACGCGGTTGTTTTTTATCCAAATGACTTAAATTTTAGTCCGCCTGGAAGCTTATTTCATGAGCTTTCTGGCAGTTATATTGAAATATTTTTAGGTCTAAATTGTAAAAAGTTAGACATAAAAGTACCGGGAAAAGCAATTTCCCCATTTAAACTACGTGCAAATATTTAGCCCTCTGAAGGCACGTTTTAAAGTCATTTGACGGACCTGGGATTTATGCTCAATTTTTTAAAATTTATTTTGATTAGTTTTAGAGGGTGCGAGCATCAAATTTCCGACTTTGCAAAAATAACGGACACCCTAACAAGCTTTTAAACGCGCGCCACTATTCTATAAATAATATTCCTGATTTTCTGTGATAGGTCAAATCACATTTTTGTTAGAACCACAAGAAACCCCACTTACGCGATAACAAATTGTTGGTTAACGAACTTCAGGCGGAATATATAGTATTCATACTATAATTAGTTTTCAATTAAGTATAGAACTATTTGTAATTTGATAAACATTAATTTTTTCATTATTTAAAATTGATGCATTTCATGGTTAGGTTAATATCTAGAAGACCAATCTTCGCTCGGAAGGTAGCGAGAAAAATAAAAAACCAATAAAGTTACTTGTACATTGTCAAATAAAAGTATAATTGTCAATTTATTTCATGAAGTGGAAAGGAAGTTAAAAATAAAATAAAAATGATATAACTAGCTAACCCGCTTTATGAATCTGCATGTACGTGTTTTTGTACATTTATAGTTGACACTGTCCATGAGTAGATATCTAATTACACTACAAAAACTTTCCGCCGTAGGAACTTAAAACGAAATGTTAAGAAAAGTCGACGTCTTGCATAAATAATATTTTTAAGTAGCGCAACTTTAAAGTAATAAACTAATAACTTGTCGTCTAGAATACAAGCTTTGACCGACGGTAGAAGCCTTTTAGCAAGGATAAAACTTAATAACCGAATTTAAATACAGTAATTTTATCTCGGTTCAAATTGAAAATGAGCCTTAATTTTTCATCTTACAAAAATTGCTTTAAAACTTGAAAAACTAAACAGAAATTTTATCTAACGTAAACTATTTAGATCTTCTAGCTTCTTGAATTTTTTTCCAAAGAATGATTTAATTATGAAATAAATAAATAAATACAGTAATTTTATCTCGGTTCAAATTGAAAATGAGCCTTAATTTTTCATCTTACAAAAATTGCTTTAAAACTTGAAAAACTAAACAGAAATTTTATCTAACGTAAACTATTTAGATCTTCTAGCTTCTTGAATTTTTTTCCAAAGAATGATTTAATTATGAAATAAATAAATAAATACAGTAATTTTATCTCGGTTCAAATTGAAAATGAGCCTTAATTTTTCATCTTACAAAAATTGCTTTAAAACTTGAAAAACTAAACAGAAATTTTATCTAACGTAAACTATTAAGATCTTCTAGCTTCTTGAAATTTTTTCCGAAGAATGATTTAATTATGAATGCTAAGAGTTTTTATGTTATTTACATTTAATTTGTTTTGAAAGTTCGCAGAACTGGAGGAATGCAAATATTGGAGCTATGTAGAAACAAGGTGTTGTTGTATCTTGAAAACTTCAGCAAAGTGCATTAAGGTGTAAGTGCGATGTTACATCCGGGAACAGAATCAATAGTCTACGTATTCACTTCAAGCTCTAAGTCCGAATTTAGTACAACTAGCTACTGTATTTATTTTTCGATTAAACATTCATGAAGCATCATCTCGACGAAATAAAATAGAAAAGTTTTGTACATAAATAATAAATCTGGTAAACATGTATTTTGTATATATTTCAACTGATATCCTTTTAAAGTTTTATGACTAGTATTATTAACCATATTTATTTTAAATGTACTGTATATAGGAACATTTATGGAAAATTAAAATACGTATAAATACGCATTTAAATCAGGGATGAAATAACAATAAAGAAACGTTACGTTATTTCGTAACGTTATGAAAAAATATATGAATTTATTACATTGCAACAAAGTTATAAATATCTTAAAAAGAAAAAAAAAGTAATGCCATATATATATATATAATAGTTATAAACAACATTTTTCCTACAACTGTGCGATTACTAAATCACTAAAATATTATCAAAATTTATATAATTCTAATGATATTACACGAGGACGATGTTTTACGGCGTTACTATGGGTTGTTTGTTGATTGCTTGCACATTGTTCTAAGTTATATAAAAATATTTCACTAACTTAAAGATAATTTTTTCAAAATCGTCTAGATTGGAATACTACAGTGAGTGATTCTTCTTTATCATAAACACCTCCAAAGATAATTGAAGCTCCGGATCATGGTATGTTGCATTTATTTTCGACAATGACAATCAACCTGCTGCTGGTACTTCTAAAGCCTCCGAAATTGTTCTCAATAATATTACTGTTAATAATATGAACAGGTACGGAAGAAATCAATGTTTCTTTAAGTTTTCACTTTACATTATGTCAATATAAGCAACTGTAACAACTGTGTTAATAATATAAACAAACAATAAATATTATGTATTTCACTTACTCTTTAAATAAAACCATTTATCGATATATTTTAATTTGTTCGGTTCTTTTTATTAATTGTCTACAGATTAGATATACTGCAAATTAAGGTTACGTTTATAAACGTCAAAATATACTACTGCATATTTACTAGCGCTGGTTCACCGTATCTTCTTCTTCCATAAGCGTCTGTGGTCAAAATATGAATTCCGCGCTCGGCGCGAAATTTAAATCGCTGTCAAAATAATATTCTTTTGACAGTTACGTAATGAAGCACTTTCCGCACTAGTGTTTCTTTGCTTTCGGAAACGCACTTGGTCTGTATTCATCTACTTTCCATACGTAACCAAGGCAATTATAGTTACGTAATAACAAAGAAATCGCACAGTTGTAGGAAAAGTTATTTTTTCTCTAATTTATAATATGTCTAGTAGAAATGAGACAAAAACATTATTTTACGTCCGATCAGTTGACCCGAATCTTATTTTTGGGGCTTAAAGACTAAACAATTACGTATTAAACAAAAATAATGAAACAAGCAAACATTTTAAATGACCTACTTTGAAAGTTTGAACTAAATATTAAATTTATATTAAAAAGTTAGGATGCATTATTTCATAGTTATAAACATAGAAAACTTTTAAGCATAAATAAATAAAGAACTAAGTAAACATTTGCCTGTCTTCGCTAACATTTACAACTGTTATTATTTTTAAATTTTTATTTTTATTTCGTAATATTTCCACTTAGAAATTCATGATGCACCATTTCAATTAAAAATAGAAAAAGTATCGTAAATAAACAAAAAATAATATAAATATTTGTTTTTCCGTCGCGAAGATTTAAAATCTTTGATAAAAAAATATCTGTTTTCTTTAACAGTTTTAAGTTTCTCTAGTTCTGACTTCAAAAGAACATGTCTATTAAAATCTGGTGTATAACTGGACCGTAATTTACTGAAAAGAAACGTTTATTTTTATATTTTCAGATTTAATTTACATTATAAATTATTTACAGAAATTAGCATGATACTAATAGTATATTATTATACGAGTTTTATATGATGATATATTGTCGAACGAGTTGTTTGGAGTACGATGAGCAAAGCGAGAAGTTCATATATTTTTAGCGTAAGTGGGTTTCGAACTCAACGTTAATCACACAACCGTACTGCCGGACAAACAATATATAATTCCTAAAGTATTTTTTTGCTTTTTAATAATATATATTAAGCATGAATTCCAATTTTTAGCTAATTCTGAATTTTGGATTACCTAATCTTATTTCAGTGTGATTTTAAAAAGCTATTCCAAATCACTTTCCGAAAATCACATGACAACACGATTATATTATTTGGTGTCGTCACCACATTTATTTTAAAATGTTGTATTTGTTAATTAAGACTCTAATTATTATTGACAATCTTTTCTTTGTGAAAAGTTTTAAATTGTCATTATTGGTTTGACATTGGTGTTGTCACCACATTTATTTTAAAATGTTGTATTTGTTAATTAAGACTTTAATTATTTTTGACTATCTTTTCTTTATGAAAAGTTTTAAATTGTTGTAAACTGTTATTTATAATACAGGCGCGTGGCCGAGCGTGTTAATGCACATCTCTTAGCATACTGTGACGTCATCCGAACCAAGGTTCGTCAGTTCGAATCCGCCTGTCGACAAAGTATGATTTGTCGTTAAAATAAAAAATACAGTTACTTGTATTAATCATACTCGGGAGCTATAAGCTAGTCACTTATACATACATATGCCTTAAAAGTAAGTAACATCGACTCAGAAAACCGGCAGTACGGCAGCGTAAAAACTGCGGCTCGGTAGGCCCAAGCCCGACTCGGGCTGTAGCGCCAGTAAAGAAGAAGAAGAAGTTATTTATAATAATTCCATTTATTAATTAAATTTGAAAAAATCAACTTGCCTCCGCCAGGATTTGAACCCAGACCTACCACTAGGGCCGCGTAGGTCCTACGAATTAGACCACAGAGGTATGTCTAATTGCTGGCACTAATAAGCGATTTTTTCTATTTGTCGGTTGTAAGTAAATATCAAATGTGCGAATCGGTTTGTTCGACAATGCAAATGATATACAAACGTTAACACGATTGAAGTTAATCAAATCATAAAGATAAATGTTTTTTGTTTAATTGTAATTGTAAATAACAAATGCGTTGAATGTTAATTAAATTTGAAAAAATCAACTTGCCTCCGCCAGGATTTGAACCCAGACCTTCCACTAGGGCCGCGAACGTCCTACCAATTAGACCACAGAGGTATGTCTAATTGCTGGCACTAATAAGCGATTTTTTCTATTTGTCGGTTGTAAGTAAATATCAAATGTGCGAATCGGTTTGTTCGACAATGCAAATGATATACAAACGTTAACACGATTGAAGTTAATCAAATCATAAAGATAAATGTTTTTTGTTTAATTGTAATTGTAAATAACAAATGCGTTGAATGTTAATTAAATTTGAAAAAATCAACTTGCCTCCGCCAGGATTTGAACCCAGACCTTCCACTAGGGCCGCGAACGTCCTACCAATTAGACCACAGAGGTATGTCTAATTGCTGGCACTAATAAGCGATTTTTTCTATTTGTCGGTTGTAAGTAAATATCAAATGTGCGAATCGGTTTGTTCGACAATGCAAATGATATACAAACGTTAACACGATTGAAGTTAATCAAATCATAAAGATAAATGTTTTTTGTTTAATTGTAATTGTAAATAACAAATGCGTTGAATGTTAATTAAATTTGAAAAAATCAACTTGCCTCCGCCAGGATTTGAACCCAGACCTTCCACTAGGGCCGCGAACGTCCTACCAATTAGACCACAGAGGTATGTCTAATTGCTGGCACTAATAAGCGATTTTTTCTATTTGTCGGTTGTAAGTAAATATCAAATGTGCGAATCGGTTTGTTCGACAATGCAAATGATATACAAACGTTAACACGATTGAAGTTAATCAAATCATAAAGATAAATGTTTTTTGTTTAATTGTAATTGTAAATAACAAATGCGTTGAATGTTAATTAAATTTGAAAAAATCAACTTGCCTCCGCCAGGATTTGAACCCAGACCTTCCACTAGGGCCGCGAACGTCCTACCAATTAGACCACAGAGGTATGTCTAATTGCTGGCACTAATAAGCGATTTTTTCTATGTGTCAATTGTAAGTAAATATCAAATGTGCGAATGGGTTTTTTCGACAATGCAAATGATATACAAACGTTAACACGATTGAAGTTAATCAAATCATAAAGATAAATGTTTTTTGTTTAATTGTAATTGTAAATAACAAATGCGTTGAATGTTAATTAAATTTGAAAAAATCAACTTGCCTCCGCCAGGATTTGAACCCAGACCTTCCACTAGGGCCGCGAACGTCCTACCAATTAGACCACAGAGGTGTGTCTAATTGCTGGCACTAACAAGCGACCTCTGTGGTCTAATTGGTAGGACGTTCGCGGCCCTAGTGGAAGGTCTGGGTTCAAATCCTGGCGGAGGTAAGTTGATTTTTTCAAATTTAATTAATATTCAACGCATTTGTTATTTACAATTACAATTAAACAAAAAATTCCATTTATTGTTGACTTGAAAATGGGACCAACCCTTAGTCCCGAAACGTCGTCTGTTTTCACAATTTTGTAAATTGGAAATTACAAAAAGCCAAGTAATCCAACCACAGAGGAGTAATTATTTTTATCCTTTCTACTCCTATTTGTTCAAACGATTATATTATTTGTTATTTAATTATTTTTTTTCAGAATATGGTTTACTTTATTTTGACTAATCTTAAATTCAAGATTAGGTAAAACTCTTTTGAGAAGTGGGCTGAAAATTTTATATTTATTTAGGAGTAAACTTTTTGTAACTGTTTTTCATTTGCAGCAGTCTCATTTGTAAAAAGATATTTAAATGAAAGTGCAACAACTTGTGCGTAGCATTGTAGCAATTCCTAGATTTATCACCAACTAGTTAAGTTTATGGTAATATATTTAGCTGCTATGCAAAGCATTTCCTATACCTGCTCGTTTACGAATGTCGGAGCTTTTCAGAAAACAGAATAACGTATTTCCGTTTCAATAGTGTTGCGAGTTTCTTCCACATAAAACTTAGTTAAATTAAAGCGCAGTGAAGAATGTGACAGGGAGAATTTTATTACTCGGCCATGTACTAAAACCCGTTTCACAATGTGAGCGTCTTGATATTGATTTTATTTTGTTAATAGACACATTGCATTCTTCTACACTGCTACACGATGTTCATTGTTGCATTTGTATTTCTCTACTTAAACAATGTCACTTGAATTATTATTACTTTATACAGAATTTCGTAAATACGTAACTTACATATATTAAGAAAAATTGTGCATCTATTTTTAATTTCATGTTTGTTTCAGTTTTATTTCCACATAAGGTGCAATCATATTTTGTATACAAGTTAAACTTAGGCAGAATTAAAATTATAGTTTTATACGAAGCCTAAAATATTATAGGTACAGGAAAAATAGTAAATAATATCAGGGTCAGTTTCTTAAGCAAATATTGGTTATTTACTTATCGATTTGTCAAGACAATTCCCCATACATAAATTCTGAACTATAAGTATGTATTTTATGAAAAAGTAATCTTACCAATATTTGCACGACTTTAAGGAAGGCGCGAAATGGTTCTTACCTGAAACAAAAAAATGTGAATATTAATTAAATGTTATAAAGTATTTTCAAAAGAATGTGACACATCTAGCAATGGGTAAATATTTGTATCTTGTCAGGTGTATAATGGTTAATTTTATTTCAAATAAATAAAAATATCATCACGCCTTTTATCCATTACTGGGTGTGGCATTCTGTCGTAGCAGATCTTGATAAATGATTCTCATTATTTTCGAAGAATTTAGTAAATAATTTAAAAATAATTGGTCAAATAAAAAGTAGTTGGTACTTGAATTACATTTTAATACAAAGAATGAATTAGTGCAGTTAATAGTTATTTGTGTACCAAGGGTGAAAACAGGTGTTTCTGGCCCGTGGTATGATTATTAGCACGAGGCGCAAAGCGATGTTCAGGATCAGAAACGCTAATTTCACCCGTGGTACATACAATATTTTATGCACAGCAAAATAACATTTAATTGTATGTGTAAGATTAAAATATGTACATAGGTTATATGTCAAAATGATATTTTGTAAGATCAAGTATTCACAATAAACAAAAATTGTCATTTTATTTATGTATTCATAGGACCTAAAAAAAGTGTATAAGCTCGCTTTTTAGGACTAAAACTATGTATTTATTGCTCAAGTAATTAGTAGTTGTGGTTATCTACTTTTTAAGTAGTCTTCAAGCTCGGTTAAAACCAATAAAACAGTTTTCAACTTTTAGGATTTTTATTTTTTTTTGTTAGGGTAAAAAATCAATAACGGAAATGCTTCACCGTTTATTGTATAACGAACAAATTGTATTAAAATAAGCTGTCGATATATTTGACGCGAAGTTTTACGAGCAAACCACAATTCTCTGATAATTGGAAAATTATTTTCAGCGCTAAAAATTATCCCCTGGTTTACCCCCAATATTACGGATTCAATTTCATGTTAACGTAGCAACCGTATTTTCAATTTATAATTATTATTGGTTGATTGCTACGTGAATGTAAAAAACAAATTCAAAATAAAAACATTTAAGAAACAGATTGTAGTAATTTGTTCACTGCTAATAAAACAAACAAAAGAACAATTTATTTCAGTTATCAGTCGAAAATATGAGCAAAACGTTATTTATTTGTTCGTTCTCATAAAAAGAAATAGATTTAAGGGTTGATAAAGCTGGAATAAATAACTGACCGTTGCTAAAAATATTATTCTGACGTAATGAGCATTTGTCAGCATTTGTTTCAGCAAAGAGGGTCGGACGTTTTCAACAGTTTGCCAAAAATTCATGTTGTTTTTCGCTTTCCGATAATTTTCCGAAGTGAATGTGCTTATATGGATCTATTTTCTCCTATTAAATATTGTCACTGACGGATAGTGTTTCATTATTTTAAATCTTACTCTGCGTGTCTTTTTACGCGAGAAATATTTTACGATTTTTTTATGGTACTTACGTCATGTTAAAAATACATTCATGTTTTACTATCTTTGCTAAAGAGACATTTTTAGAGACTACAACTGTTTTACTATTTTTACTCACTTAATAATAATGAAATAGTACTAGGTAATGTTTCGAGTACTTAGTTAAATGAAACATTTAGATTTTAGAGTACTTTTCCTAACGATACATAAATTTTTATTATTTGTATTCTTATGTTTCATTATGTGAATGTTAGACAGCGAAAAATATAAAATAATAAATGAAGCAACAGTGTTGTTTAGAAGTCAATTTGTTTCGTTTACATGTACCATTTTTTACTTGGCTAAATCTTTGCTTCTGACATAACTAATAGAAAACAATATCAAGAGTAAGAAAAATGAGAAATCAATTTATCTGAAATTCTAAAAGACCGTCAAGTAGTGCGTGTAGTTGATGGAGCTACGACAAAAACGATAGCTGGAATCCATTAGATACTTACTACCGGAAAGAAAAATATTCCTGATCGTCCATTCGAAAAAAACAATCAGCTTTAATCAAAAGCTCGAAATAGGTTTATATTTTTAATATTATTTACGCTACAATAAGTAAATAACATAAACGTGAAGCCTAAATAATATAATATTTAAAAATATGAAAAATATGAAATATATATAAAAAGAAAATATTGGTAGAAATGTTGGTTCACGGTTATTTAGCAAATTTTGATACAAATAATAAAAGAGTCATTAGAAAAATAAAAGTACAGTATATTACAATAATACAGAGTGATCAAAAGGAATTGTTACAGTTGGCAATAAAAAAAACTACTTGAAATTGGTAAGCCAGATACATAAATTCATTTCCTGTTGTTGACAGTGACATTTAAAATTTAAATTTGAGTACATTTATTTCTAAAGTATTTCTATTACTTAAAAAGTCAAAATTCTATTAGCTGTCAGACTCTTGACATAACCTATTTGTATTTATTAGAAATGTCAAATAGCATTTCCTCCTTTATCTGACGTTGTGCCAACTGTGGAATAAAAAGATCTCTGGAATTGTATTGCCAACTATAACAATTCCTTTTGATCACCCTGTAAATCGGTAAGTAGAAGGTAGAACTGGACGAGATAATTTTTTCAAATTTTCGAATTCTATTATTAAGCACTTAACGTTCGAGTATTATGCACAACCGGGCCAAAATTAATGTGGTTTAGACCTAAAAAGCGGGCTTAAACACTTCTTTTTACCCCTAGAGCCATAAAAATATTATTCCTATGGATACATAAATAAATTGACAATTTTTGTTTATTGTGAATACTTGACTATGCAAATTTCATTTATGTACATATTTTAATCTTTTGAACATATAATTGAATGTTATTTGTTGTGCCTAAAATATTGTATGTACCAAGGGTAAAACAGGCGTTTCTGGCCTGTGATATAATTATTAGCACGAGGCGCAAAGCACTACTGACATTATTTAAAATTAAAAATTACAATGAACAAATTATCATTCACTGATAGTGATGCCAATGCTAACATTACAAAAGTTCCTAGTTTTTACCGGACTGCCTT
Source organism: Pterostichus madidus (assembly GCA_911728475.2). Classification (NCBI taxonomy): domain Eukaryota; kingdom Metazoa; phylum Arthropoda; class Insecta; order Coleoptera; family Carabidae; genus Pterostichus; species Pterostichus madidus. The sequence continues at coordinate 10,063,456 of OU452302.1, read as the reverse complement.
CGGTAAACCCATAGTTTTCGAACGATTTTGAAATATTTAATACTTTTAATATCGGACGGAAGTGGGAAATATTATTAAAATCTCTCAAAAACCATTTTTTATTAATAAGTATTTAAATAATCGCGAAGACAAACTAACTATTATTAACATAAGTAACAAAACTAGCTGTCACCTGTATCATTTATTTATATTTATTTATTGCATAGCGCACTTTCATATTATAAATATAATAACTATATTAAAATAAAGTTAAAATGATTGCGATATTTATTTGTTTCGTTCAACCTGTTTCGATCTTGTAGAGAAAAAAGGACACACCTAAGCTTTCACTAAAGCTAATTAAATAATCATAAGCTACAAGTAATCGTCCTATTCTTTATGATGATGACATCATCAGAAAGTTGCAGTTCATGCCTGCAATAACTCCTATACTTCATTACAACTCAGCTAAAAGGTTCAGGCGATTTATCAGATAAAGGACAATATATGTTCCTACTACCGACATATAAGAGTGTAATTCATTTTAAAAGCATTGACATAGCATCAAGATAATAGTTTTACCCTGTTCTACACAGAATTTTTATACAATAATTTTTATAATTCACAGGAAACAAAGTGCAAATGTGTGTCGAGAAATGGTACACTCAAAAGATTAAAATTTACTAAGCCGGCGTCTGAGTATATCAGATAGTTAAAACGCATATAAAACGCATTTTTACAATAGTATATTATGACTTTAGTGTATAAGTAAGTTTATAAAGCACGCATGGGGTAGGTAGCTTTGTAGTATCAAGTCGGCCTGTAGATTTGAGAACCCGGGTTCGATTATCACAGCCCACAAACAATTTTCACAATATTAACACTACCCTTGTGACTCCACCTCTACTAACATCTTTGAATTATGAGGTAGATGGCTCAGTGGTATCGAGTCGGCCTGTGGATTTTGAGAACCGTGTTCCAATTCCCACAGCCGACAAACATTTTCACCCCTGTAGCTTCCCTTCCACTAACATCTTTGGGGGCCGTACCACACCCAGTGATGGGTAGAAGGCGTGATGATATATTAATTACTATTATTATATTGAGTTTAAGAGCACGATGCAAAACTTCCTTACAAAATAATATTTATAGGAATGAAATGGTTTTCATATTAGAATCTGTAATAGTTTTTGTACTACTTTATTGCATTTTAATACAATTTACCTACGTAACGAGTGTTTAATAATAATAATAAATTTATTTGTTAAAGAGAAAAACTCCATTACAAAGATTGGTAACAAATTTTATACATATATACATTTGTATAGACAGTTTAGTTCGTAATAATTATGTTGAAAAGCAGGTAATAAATTTTATAATACATAGATAAAATAATTACAAGTTCATTGCAAAAGCACGTAGACGCAGTGAGTTGGTAACGAAACTGTGGATAGCATACATCTTGTCATTCGTCATCTCAGCCAGTAGCTCTTTAACATCCAGGGAAGGGGTGGAGCAGTACCTAGAGAGGTAGGCATTTCGGAAAGGACGGTATATAGGACAATGAAATAGAAAATGATCTAGGTCATTCTGTTTATGTAGGTTGCAAATGGAACATGTTTCTTCGATACTAAACTTATGACAGACCCCGTCTTGGTAAATATGTACCATTTTTATGTTTCCTGTGCGGAGGAGACTTGAAATTTTAAGGATGTGATAAGGGATATTGTAGTCAAGGTAATTTAGAGTAGTATTGTAATATTTATAATATGGATTATAGGAAGAAATTAGGATACTTTGGGTATCAGAGTTGTTGTAACTAGTGTTTTATACTATTTTCTCTGTTTTAGCTTTCCTTTACACAATTTCTTTATAAAAATAGTTGACATTTTCCAAGACGGGAAATTTTGATAAAATAGTAGAGTGCAATTGTTTTTATCCGTTGCCTAGATATTTATATAAATTGTGTTTTTTATTTTGTTCGTTGCATAGATATTTTGTGTATTTAATGCAGTTATAACAATCTATGAAAACAATATGTCATAAAAAATCGTTTATGAATGAAGTTTATACTCGTATCAATATGCGTGTGAAAAAAAAATTGTGTACCAGCATCTCGTCCGCGATCTTAGAATATCGTTCATTTTTCAATATACCAAACTCTCATCTAGATCTAGGTATCCAAAGGAATATTAAATGGTGCATTTTTAATTACTATATACTTCATTGTATTTATTTATGATACTGTTGGATTTCTTGATAAAACAAAAGACTCAAACTGTATTTCAAACACTTTATTTCACACAAAAGAATCTATTTAGCCAAAACACCAAGATGACCTTTTATTAAACCAAATAAAACACTGATACAAATTACAATCGTGTATCTATGCATTAAATTATAACAACTTTTTTCCAAATCTAAAACAAAAACTGTCAACACACCCTTTCTTTTATTACCAACCTTAAGGTAAATCATACATTTATTTTTCAATTTTCAAAATTATTGGCGGGAGATTCAAATAACTGTCAAACATCCAACATCCTCCCACCAAGTTAATTTTACAACAAAGAAATTAACTTATCTAACATTATCTATTTAACGAGATTTACATTTTGTATCTTGCGGGTAAAGTTATTTTTCGTCCTTTTTTAGTATAAATGGTGGCTATCTCGGTATTTTTTCTCGCTCGATCTTTTTTACAGTTCTCATCACTAGACAGCCCATTGGTTTGCACTTCACTAGACAGTCCATTGTTTTTCACTTCACTAGACAGTCCATTGTTTTTCACATCACTAGACAGTCCATCGTTCTTCACTTCACTATCGTTGTGTGAGTACAACTCCAGCGGGTATATACGTTGTACCGGCCGAACTAGTTCTCCATGACTCGTTTTTAATCTCACCACTCGAATTTCATCATCGCGTCCCGGCATCAGTTCTACTACCTTTGCCAACGGCCAGTCCAATCGTTTCGGACTATCGTTTTCAATCATCACGACTTCACCTAACTCTATCTTTCGCGAACATTTTTTACTAGACTCCTGTCGTAGTAGTCCCAAGTATTCACTACGAAACCGTTTACGTAAATCTTCGCGCAATTTCTGTCGATACACTACGCGTTGTCTCACATCTCGAGATTCAATCTCATCACAATCTTCTACACTAAACTGTCTAATATCTTGAATGAACATTGATGGCGTTAATGGTTGTAAGTCTTTATTGTCTTCTGATACATATGTTATTGGTCGTGAATTGATTATTGACTCACAATCGCATAACACAGTACTCAATTCTTCATAATTTAGTATTGATCTTCCAAGTACTTTTTTCAAGAGTTTTTTGATTATTCCGATTAACCTCTCCCACCAACCACCCCACCAGGCTGCAGTAGGTGGATTAAATTTCCACTCCATTCGGGCTATGGTAGTATACTTCCTTATCTCTTCCCAGTTTAATTGCTCAAAGCTATTCTCGGCACCGTGAAAATTAGTCCCGTTGTCGCTGTATACGATAGATGGGCGTCCTCTCCTGGCCACGAATCTACGTAATGCCATCAGGAATGCTTCCGTTGATAACGAGCTGACTAATTCAAGGTGTACCGCTCGATAACTCGCACATGTAAATATACAGATCCATACCTTTTTTTCTTTCTTTAAGTAGAGAGGTCCAGCTAAATCTGTACCTGTTACTTCGAACGCAGCTGCGTCTTTTACTCGGTCGACAGGTAGAGGCACGGGTATTGTTTCGAAGTGTTTTTTAGCGTATCTCTGACATATTACACACTTATTTATCACCGAACGTATTGCTTTACGTCCACGCAGAATCCAATAACGTTCTCTGAGTATACTCAGTAATGTTTGAGTTCCTACATGACATTGTTTGACATGCTCGTCGTAAATCATTCTTCGCACAACGACATGATCTCCTGTTAGCAAAATTGGATATCGAAAATTCCTTGTATCATTTCTATACGCAATTTTCGTTCTGATTCGCAGAATTCCATTTTCATCCATGAAAGGTGACAAGAATGTTATCTTCTTATAATTCTCAACCATGAATACTTCTTCTTGTATTAATTTTATTACTTTCTGTTCTGCAATTTCAAATTCTACCGACGTAATCGGTTCGTTTTTCTGTTTAGATTTTCGCCAACGTAGTATACGCGCTATCATGTATACTATCTTGGTGTACCGACTAAAATATCTGTAATACCAACCGTCGTTCCGGTTTTCAGCGATTAACATAGAAGAAACTATAGCTTTTTTCTTCTCTTCTCGTATTTCGTTTTCATTGTATGAAAAGTCTGTTACTGGCCAATGCTGCTCAGGCTCATATAACCATTCAGGGCCCTCCCACCATTTTGATTCATATAAGATTTTCGCACTGCATCCTCGGGAGGGTAAATCGGCAGGATTCTCACTTCCCGGTACATGTCTCCAATCCGGTTCAGTGGTCAACCTCTTAATTTCTTCAACTCTGTTGCGAACAAAAGTTCCCCAGTTCTCTTCCCTTCTAATCCACGCCAGTACTGTGGTGGAATCACTCCAAAAGGTTGTTTTTATTGCTATTCCTTGCCTTTTGAATTCTTCCACTATTGTCGCACATAATCTAGCACCTATTGTAGCTGCTAATAACTCTAAACGTGGTATAGTTATTTTTTTTAAAGGGGCCACTCTTGTTCTCGCTTGTAACAGTTCTACTTTCACATTATTAGCTGCTTCTGAACGTAGATAAATCACGGTTGCGTATGCCAGTTGGCTCGCGTCACAAAAAACGTGCAAACTCCATTGCCTCGGTTCTTCAGTGTTGGGAAACCATCTTGGTAATTTTATTTTCTCTAAATATGGTAGATCCTGAAGCCAGTGTATAAATTTCTTTTTCATTTCTTGATCTACTTCTTCGTCCCAGCTAGTTTTCATTTTCCATGTCTCTTGTAATAATAGTTTCGGACACAATGACACTGGACAAGTGTATCCGATTGGATCGAAAACTTTATTCGCTGTCGCCAGTATAATTCTTTTCGTAATTTGATCTGATTCGCTTATTCTTATTTGTGCTAAGTTTATTTGTAAAGTATCCTCTTGTCGGTCCCATTGTAACCCAAGAACATTTGAACAAACTTCATGACCTGGAGATATTACCTGGTTCGTGAATTCCCAGCCTCGTAAGTCGAATTTCGCATTCCGCATTATACTGGTGGCTTTCTCCTTAAACTTGTACAATTCTTCTTCATTATTTACGCTTGTCACGCAATTGTCAACATAAAAACTATCTTTTAAGAGTTCAATAACGTTTCTTTCCATTCCAGGACTTTCCAGCGCATTGTTTAAGTGGAATTGTATTACAGCTCCCAACAAAAAAGGACTGCAGGATACTCCAAATACTACACGACAATGTTTGTATACTTTTAATATCCCATCACTTCCTTTCCATAAAAATTTCAAGTAATTTCTATCATTTTCAATCAGACCAATTTGTAGAAAAGCCTTTTTTATGTCAGCTATCACTCCTATTCTTTTTAATCGGAATCTTAACAGAATAATAGGTATTTGCTCGATCAAATTAATACCAGTATCCAAACACTCATTCAATGATGGTTTTCCTTTCTGTTTAGCTGATGCATCGAATACCGGCCTTACTTTGGTTGTGCTGTTGAGTTTTACAACATGTCTATGTGGTAAGTAATGTCCACCATGTGGCTCTAAATCAGTACACTCCTGTATTATCTCCTCTTTTAACCAATCGTTAAATGTGTTCTGATACTCTTCAACAAGATTGTCTGCTTTCAATTTCTTTATTGTATTGTCAAGACGTTTCATCGCTAGTTCATAGTTATCCGGTAGTGATGGATGATCTTGAATCCATGGCAAACAAACTTCATACCTTCCATCGCTTCTCACAGTCACCGTATCGTGAAAGTGTTTATTCGTTGCTTCATGAATCTCTGCCTGTGACTTCGTTTCTGCGGGATCCTTAATGCCTATGGCTTCTAACTGCCATAGATCTGCTATACTATATTCTTGTACAAGCATTGAAGTGACAGTCATTGCCAACTGATGATTCTTACCACTATCTTGGATTTTTCCCATTACTGTCCAGCCTAACAGAGTTTCAATAGCTACTAATCCGGAGGATAGTTTCTTCTGATTGCCTGTAAATAACTTGCCAGCTACATCCGCTCCGATTAGTATCTCTATTGGACTGCTTCCATCTTCGACATCGGAAATATAAATTTGGGATCCTTGTAGTTCTTCCAACCACGGTCCGCTTTTGATATTATTTATTTCATTGCATATGGTTGTTTGCTCTAAAACTTCAAAATTACAGTTGTAATCCCTTTGTAAACTACTTAAACGGATTCGATAAACATTATGGTTCAATTCTCCTGTTTTTTGACCTCCGAAAAGCGTATGTATAATTTTCTCTTTTCTTATAGGTTCGTATTTCATCTCCAGTGCGCTTTTGCTTAAAATATACGAACGTTGTGATCCTGTATCTATGATCGCTCTCGCACGCCGTTGTGTTCCTTGACCTATTAAATGAACAATAATAATTTGTAAAAATACTTGCGGATTATTGCTGATGCTAGCTAAATTGTTTTCTGTAGTATTCGTTGCGTCAGCTGATTTATCTTTCGGCTCTTTATTTTGCGATAGGTCAGGACACATCAACGGTTGATGATTCCTGCTACAGATCAAACATTTGATACGTAATTTACATACTTTTGCTGAATGTCCCTGTCTGAAACAGTTATAACAACATTTCTTGTCATATAAAATTTGTTTCTTCTCTGCAAATGTTAGTTTTTGTGCCTTGAAACAGTCAGTAGTCTTATGATTATTATTGCAGAACATGCAACTACTTACTCTTGCTTCCGGTTTTGAATTAGTAGCAAGCAGTCCAGCAGCTGTTGATGTCTCACCTGTACTTTCCTTTATATTGATTTTCTTTTTGCTGTAGCGCGAAGTGCTTATACCAAATCCCGACATAGCTAATGATATCTTTTCTTCATTTTCAACTTCGGAACGCATAAAGTTCATTAACTGCTTCAGTTTATTTCTAGCACTATCGCCTTCCTGTTCTTCTAGTTGACTACTACTGCCAATGTTCATTGCACCGTTCGTTCGCTGCCATGCTCTTAATAATTCTTCAGGTAAACATGACTCCACGAGAGGAAATAGCATGGACGCGCATTTTTGCGTTGTTACTCCTAGACTTTCCAACGCGCGAAGATGACACTCCAGTTTATCGTATAATGAAGCCAATGTCAGTACTGTCGTTTTCATTGTATTTTGCATTACTAGAGCTAGCAGTTCACGTACATATACTTCAACTAACAATTCTTCTCGACCAAATCGAGCTCGTAAACTATCCAATGCTTTTGGATAGTTTTCAGCAGTCGGAGGATAGCTTTCTACGATCTCTCTAGCTCTCGTACCTGGGATTGTTGACTGTACTAAATACTGGAACTTGTCACTGTCGTCTATTGCTACATCTTCGTCTAGCCGTTTGAATTGGGCCCAGAATAGTAACCAATCTTTTACATTACCTCCAAACTTTTTTAATTCCAGCTGTGGAAGCTTGAACTTTCTCTGGGTTACCTGCGATGCTGCAACCGAAACTTCAGTATTAGAATTATCAGCACTAAACTTTTCATTGACAGCTTTATCCTCGCTTTCGATTCGTCTTCTTACTCTATTGAATTCTTGTTCATACTTATCTCGTGATTCGATTTCTAAATCTAAATCTGCTTCAGAACAATTGGCTTCGAGCAAACCCGTAAACATTTGTTCGTCTAATTTCTTTAGTTCCAGATATTTGTTCTCGAACGTGTCAAATGTCGCTTTTACTTCTACCATGTCGATTTTCGATTGTCCTAACAAATCCTTGATATTAGTAACCATTCTTGAATAACTACTTCTAACCGCAGTTCTTGTCTTTTTTATCTTATCCATATTGATTGATCTTTTAATGACTTTATACTGAAAGATCAATTCGTCCTGTCACGGTCGCCAGATGTTGGATTTCTTGATAAAACAAAAGACTCAAACTGTATTTCAAACACTTTATTTCACACAAAAGAATCTATTTAGCCAAAACACCAAGATGACCTTTTATTAAACCAAATAAAACACTGATACAAATTACAATCGTGTATCTATGCATTAAATTATAACAACTTTTTTCCAAATCTAAAACAAAAACTGTCAACACACCCTTTCTTTTATTACCAACCTTAAGGTAAATCATACATTTATTTTTCAATTTTCAAAATTATTGGCGGGAGATTCAAATAACTGTCAAACATCCAACAGATACAAAACATATGTAATTCATTTTGTTTCTGTCTTGTTCGAGTACATATTATTCAATATTTATCAAGAAATCAACAACGTATTTCATTTGCGGATTGTAAAAATATATCACCATCACGGCTTCTACCCATTACTGAGCGTGGCACTTTGCCGAAGCAGATCTCGGTAAGTGATATATTTTGCGCGTGAAATGCGGTTACTAGTCGTCAAATCACGGCCCTCAAAGATGTTAGTGGTGGAGGAGCCACAGGGGTAGCTTTTGAAATTATGAAAATTGTTTCGCCTGTGGGAATCGAACCAGAGTTCTCAGAATCCACAGGCCGACTTCATACCATTGAGCTAGCCACCCCATCATTTCATGGTTTTAAAACAGTATAGTAAATACGAGTATATATTTCTAATAATGATACCAAACTATGAAAGCAAACGATTTGCGAATAAATCTTAGAGAAAGACCGAAATAAGCTGACCATACAAAAATTTGCGCTTGCGTAGATTTCATTTTACGATTCAAGTATCGTAAAACTCAGTCCAGTGTATAATTCCCCTTCTAGCACGTTCAGTTTTTTCATTTTTGTTTGTTTACTGTTTAGAATTTCGACGAATACAAATAATCAAGCTGCCGTTGGAATTTGTTTAACACGTTCAAATGTTTCACTAATTTCCAGCGATAAAAATTCAACTGAAAGCTGTAATATTTAATACATCCCTTGGGATGTTACTGTTTGTACAAACGTTTGAACAAACCGGAATTTCGACACATGAAACAAATATTTAATTGTCCTATTCATTTAATATGTCTGGTATGAAATATTACATTAACATAATACATAAATTAACTACAACAAAATGATAATGTTGAATTACTGGAATTTATTACCGATCAGTATCAGTACTGAAATTATATATTTTATTGGAAATTTATATACGCAGTATACTGTGTCACAACAAAATTAATAGTTCCACAATTCTACAAAACTATTTATTTTCAAATAAATTGCTACGAACGGCAGCGAATGCATGAATTATATTTGTTACATACGAGTACATCTGATGATTTGACATTTTAAGTACCTACAGTGCGACAAATAAACAAAATAAGTACATAAATTATAAACTAATAGATGTCACGTCAATAGCCTTTAGATCTTGATTATAGTTTTCAATAACAGTCAATAATAATTTAAACAGTATCAGAATTAAAATGAACAATTTGTGACACAATATGTCCTAAGTAAAAAATAAAAACGGTAGAATGAAGGAGTTTATTATATTATCTTCTTGCTAGCTCAGTGGTATGAAGTCGGCCTGTGGATCCTGAGAACCCTGGTTCGATTCCCACAGGCAACAAACAATTTTCATAATTTCAAAAGCTACTCCTGTGGCTCCTCCACCACTAACATCTTTGGAGGCCATGATTTGAGGACTGGTAACCGCACTTCACGCGCAAAATATATCACTTACCGAGATCTGCTTCGGCAGAGTGTCACACCCAGTAATGGGTAAAAGGCGTGATGATATATTTATTTATTTATTTTATCTTCTTCTGCTCTAGATACAAATTTTCAAAATATCTACAAGAATGACACACATATCTATGTATAATGCAGTTAAATATGAAACTGTCAAAAATTAACGAACACGTCCATCAAAACATCAATAAGAGTTATGTGCACGATGGTGTATCAATAAAAACATAATTTATTTTATTTTGGCATCATACATTTGTTTATGAACAACCGGGTTGAAATGAATGTGATTTAACTATGAAGAACGGGCTTAAACACTTCTTTTTGGCCCTAGAGCCATAATAAAATAATTTACTAGGGATATATAAACAAAATGACAATTTTTGTTTATTGTCAATACTTGATTTTGCAAAAAGTCACTTTGATGTATAAATGTACCTGTTTTAATCTTTTGAATATAAAATTAAATGTTATTTTATTGTGCATAAAATATTGTATGTACCATGGGTGAAATTAGCGTTTCTGACCCGTGAAATGATTATTATCACGAGGCGCAGTGGTATGAAGTCGGCATGTGGATCCTGAGAACTTTGGTTCGATTTCCACAGGCGACAAACAAAAAAATAAAAATAAATATATCATCACGCCTTCTACCCATTACTGGGTGTGACACTCTGCCGAAGCAGATCTCGGTAAGTGATATTAGTTTGCGCGTAAAGTGCGGTTACCAGTCGTCAAATTACGGTCCCCAAAGATGTTAGTGGTGCAGGAGCCACAGGGGTAGCTTTTGAAATTATGAAAATTGTTTGTCGCCTGTGGGAATCGAACCAGGGTTCTTAGGATCCACAGGCCGACTTCATACCACTGAGCTAGCATAATTTCAAAAACTACCCCTGTGGCTCCTCCACCACTAACATCTTTGGGGGCCGTGATTTGACGACTGGTAACTGTACATCACGCACAAAATATATCACTTACCGAGATCTGCTTCGGTAGAGTGCCACACCCAGTAAAGGGTGGAAGGTGTGATGATATATTTATTTTATATTTTTATTTATTTTTATTTGACAATAAATTAAAAAAAAAATGCTCGTAACAATCTACGTACATATATAGAAACCACAGCGTACCTAAGATTCACAACACCAGCGAAAGGATAAAGAATACATGCTGACTGAATCCTTTAATTTCGAGAACCAAAATAAAATTAAAAGTTGTATGTACCACGGGCATAATCAAGATTATAGTACTCGGGAAATTTAAAGTTCTCCGATACGCATCGAGCTTTAAATATTCCCTCAGTGCTATAATCTTTTGATTACGCCCTAATACTTTACTAACTATTAATAGTCTTAGAACATATTTTCAACTTCCTTTTTATATTTTTCTGTAATTAGTACATAATTAAACAGTATTGTTGCATAAAAATAAATAAATGTGACAGATGAGGTTATTCTATAAACTATTTTAAATTATTATTTATTATTATTATTTTATGGGGTGGCTAGCTCAGTGGTATAAAGTCGGCCTGTGGATTCTGAGAACCCTGGTTCGATTCCCACAGGCGACAAACAATTTTCATAATTTCAAAAGCTACCCCTGTGGCTCCTCCTCCACTAACATCTTTGGAGGCCGTGATATGACGACTGGTAACCGCACTTCACGCACAAAATATATCACTTACCGAGATCTGCTTCAGCAGAGTACCACACCCAGTAATGGGTAGAAGGCGTGATGATATATTTATTTTATTTATTTATTTTAATTTATGTGGTACCTACAAAGTTTAATATTTTCATGTTGTTACTAACTTTAATTTTGTAATTTATTTGCTGCATGAACCCAGTATTGCAGTTATATTTGTGGAAGAAAATAAACATGGTACTATTTCGATCACGTAAATTTAATAAAATGAAAGATGTTTCAATGTTTTCTATAAATAACCAACAACATTATTTAATAACCGTTTTCATTGTAGCCAACCAGAAAACATAAAATTTTCAGTAAGTTCCATCAAATAGTATTAAAGTGTGACATATAAGTAATTTAAAGAAACATTTCAGCTGGTTGATTTTATTTTCGTCGTGCAACTTGTATTTTATTGTTTTCAGGCAGCGTCTTACGTCGCTTGCTTTCCGGCAAAAAAGAGAAAAACTAGCGGTACGTGAAATTGTGTGGTTTCTAATGTTTCTGTTATAGAACGAACACGTAGCCGAGCTGTTCGCCGCAGACGGTAGACGGCTGCGCTCGGACGAAGTTCGGGGCTGGACGTAACTACGTTTTTGTGTATAATTCGCACGAGCCTTGCCATTTAGTAGTTGCTTTGTGATTCCAGGAGCGTAACGAGGGAATTCCTTTACTGGACCGTGGACTGTTAAAGGCATGTGCTTGTAATTGACCGCGGGAGATCAAACTTTGTCAACCGGAGCTATTTTCTTTGAGTGTAATGAAGAGCCTGGCGTAGGGTTACTGTAATTATGTGAGGCCATGCCAAATACGGATCCATTCCCCACATTTCTGACATTTTCAACAAATACTTTACACATTAAATAAAATTTGGAAGGACTTGCACTTAGCAACTGGGGTGCATTTGTTATCTTTGACTTTCGTTATTTTGTTATAATCTGTTATCTAATTTTTTTGTGTATTTCAGGCAGCGGAAAGTTATATAGGTAACCATGGGACTGTGTTTATAGTTAGACTTCCACCTAAGGAATGGCGCTAATAGTCTTTATGTGAAGACATCCATTTTAGATAACTACAATATCGGCAATCATTGGTTACTAGATTGTTCCTGTAGTTGTCATTTGTATATATTTCAATTTTTTTAATCTGTCAAATATCTAATTAATTTTTATATGTGAAATAATTGCATATAAATAATGTCATCAACTAATATGAATTGTTGTGTAAAAAACTACAGTGCTACTGGTAAGTGAGTGATCCTATAATAAATAATATTTAGATGAGGAAGTCATAATATATTTTCAAGTTCACAAGAATTGTATAAAACTGCGATTCAATCAGTTCAAATTATAAATAAATTGTATACAGGAAAATATTTTAATAAATATTTATATTGTAATAATGAATTTGTATTTTATGTAGTTTAAATAAATATAAAATAATAATAAAAATGACAAGCTGCCTAAATGTACATATCGGGTTGCCTATATACATGACTTTAGTTAGACTTCCACTACTCAGATTGCGCAAAATACAGTCCCAGTACGTAACATGGCGGTTTCTTATCTATAGTAGTATATTATGATCTGTGGTGTATTTAAAATGTATATATCATCACGCCTTATACCCACTATTGGGTATGACACTCTGCTGTAGCAGATCTCGGTAAGTTACAGGTTTATGCGCGAAAAAGTGCGGTTATCAGCCGTCAAATTACGGCCCTCAAAGATGTTAGTGAAGAGGGAGTCACAAGGGTAATTTGAATATGGTGAAAATTGTTTGTCGGCTGTGGGAATTGAATCCGGATTTTTCCGTGATTTTAGATACCTGAAACACCGAGACAATTTTGAAAATTAATCTAACTTTACTTATACAAAATGGAGTCCAATAAATTGAAAGACTTATCTGTTTAATGAAAACTCTAAAGTAACTAATATCGGTTAGGTATCTGAAAAAAAATTATAACTAAGCGCGAAAGTTCAAGGATAACATATCTCCAATCTCTCAGATTCTCCACAGATTAACTTGATCAAATTACATAAAGTTCAATATTATTTCGTATCTCGCTGGTACCTTGGTCAGTGTTAAAATACTTCCTAAAACTGCTCGCTGTTTCGTTGGCGATTAGTGCAGCACCTAAACTGTTAGTTGCCAGCACAAAGGTGAGTAAATTTGTATGATGGTATTGTTAAGTATGTGAGGACTTGATATGGCTGAAGTCGAGTGTGTATGGAGATCGTAGTTGACTCCCAACGCACAGCGAGCAGCTTTGGGCTGTAGTACCATGGCTGACCATAAATGATACAAGAGCAGCTTTGTATTGTACTATAGGTATATCGAATGTTATGTGAGTTAGTTAATTTGATCTGTGGAGTATCAAAGAAAAGTGATTGGAGGTGTATTAGCACTGTATTCTTTCCAGATGCTAAACCGTGATTAGGTAACTTAGAACTTTCTTTCGATAGGTAATTTCTTTGATTTTATGAGCTCCATTTTATGTAAGTTAGATTAATTATAAACATTTCATTCTCCTAAAATCATCTCTCATAAAATAACAAAAAGAGATAACATAAGCACAGACAAATGATATAACTAAAGATATTCAAGTGGCAACGTTTTTTATCAGTAAAATTTGTAGTTCTGGACGAGTCTGTATTGAAGCGCTAATATCGATTATTAATTTTGAATTACGAATGAATACTTTTAAAATTAATTGTATATTATAAACTATAATTACTTTATTTTTTGTGCCCTAATCCATTGGTCATGAACTAAATCGACATTATCACTAATATAGATTCCTCCAGAACTACAAATTTCATTGATTTGACATTTCAACACATTTAGTTAGATTAAAAAATCCTAGAACATTAATAAGTATCAGTTTATTTTCTATTTTGTAGATTTTATGTTATGCAGCTGACTTATTTTGTTTCTTTTTAAAATGCTTTGCATGCTCTTAAAATAAATAAGTTTAAAATGCATTCACTTCTTACACAGTTATTTAAGTTACACGTTTGGGAGCTTTGATGTTTTGAAACTAAAACGATTCCTTAATTTCACGCATCGAATTACATGGCACTTATTTATAGTTATATTTCCAACAGAATGTTAAAATATCATGAAATCCTAAATCTCATTAGCTCCAACTGAAAATAACACATAGCAATCTTTAATATTTTGTGTCCAATTTGCTTAATTGTTTTATGTTTTTTTAAATTCCAAAATATAATCCTATAATAGTTGAATTTATTGCGTATGTTTGATAACGAACATCGAAATGGCAAATCAAAAATATACCGCTTTCAATTGAAATAAATATTCCATTTGAACAAAAACTGAAATATCATGAATAAAAAATATAGGTATAGTTCGTGACATTTACAACTAACAAAAAGAATATTAAATGTATTCGTCATTTTTAGGTTTTAATGCAAACTGTACTTTGAATGAAACTCCCAGTTTATTGATTGATTGACTCATACCCAAAGTTGATAAAACAAAAAACTGGCTTTCAAAGAGGACAATAAAAATTGTATTCAAACTCAACGGCTCAATTTACAGATCCATAACACTAACATTTTGTTGTATTATTTACTTTTTAATTGATACTTCACAGTTTTTAATATTCTATTTATTCAAATAGGATTTACTGAAACTTGTTTATTTATCATAACGTGAAAATCAGAGAAAGCAATACAATACTGCAAATGTTATAATATTGTATTTTATTTTAATTTGCTTGCAATATAGGCATGGGCGTCCACAGACATTTTTCCAGGGGGGCGAGTTGCAAAAAACTCTCAGATATACATAAATTTTTAAAATATTTTTTTTACATAACATAAATACATACACATAACAAATGGTTAAAAAAATATTTAAATTTGTGTAATAAATTACTAGTCTTCGTCGTCTGGGTTTTAATTGAAGAGGAAAGACAATTTTCGAATAACTCTACCTTAAATTGACACCATTTCTTCAATAAATTACGATTTAGCAGTTTTACAGTTTTTATTTTCTAATATTTTGTGTCTGTGTAAACTTAAACTTAGATTACTCAATCGTTACGATAGGGAACATGTCACTGGCTGGCCATAAGAATACTGCTGGAAATTCAGTTTCAGTTTGAATTTATTATCTTCAAACTTATAATTTAATTTTAATTTTAATTATATATTATATATACATACACAGTGTGGTGGCCACGACTCTCGAACATAGGACTTTAACATGTAAAATCGTATTGTTTTAAATTTCCTGCTTCCTAATTATTTAAAAGAAAAAGCTTCAAATTAAAGTTTAAGGGCATAAAATACGAAATTAATTTTTCATGCACAAATTAGATCTAAAAATGAGTAAAATTGTCTCAAAACTATCGATAGCTATGAAATTGAAACAAAATTAAACAAATGTTTATTATTTCATTTATTTTGACAAATAAAACGTCAAACATTTGTTTAATTTTGTTTCAATTTCATGCCTATCGATAGTTTTGAGGCAATTTTCCTCATTTTCAAATCTAACTTGTGTCGTTACAAAGTATGCAAAATTAAATTTGTTTATTGGTTCAGATGCAGAATTTTATGCCCTAAAACTTTTATTTCAAGCTTTGTGCTTCAAAAATTTAAGGAAGCAGGAAATTACAAAATTATAGTTTTACATGTTAAAGTCCTACAGTATGTTCGAGAGTCGTGGTCATCACCCTAGTTAAAATCAAGGGGGGGAGTTGTTATTTTTAAGCTAATAGAAAAAAAAGTAGCTAGCTACAAGTTACAGCTATATTTTTTCACAGTTAGCTAAACTACAGCTACAGCTAAGGTAAATGTAGCTAAGCTACAAAAGTAGCTATCTACTGCCCAGCTCTGCAGTTCGGTTATTCATTTTACGATTTACAACCGCCACCGCAGAGCGCGCATAATATTTTCTCGTAGTATTAATTACTGGCAACTTTCAATTATGCAAGTATGACGCAGTTGGCCGCGTCGCGCAAACCCGGAAACAAAATTTATAATTCACGTAGTTATGGACTTGGATGGTTGAGGGTGAGACTGGCTTCGTGCGTGTGTGTTGAACTTCCAAGCAGTTTTCGGCGCGCGGACTTATCTAAGAAAGTTGATATTCTCCAACATTGGTCGTCCAAGTTTATGGGCCCGTGAAGTAAAATATTTCCGTAAGTGTTGCGGTTTCGGTTGTAGTCGCGTTCCGACGGCAACTTGATCCGATTATTATAACGTAAGCTTTATCGGGTGCCACGGGCAGTTTGAAACAATGTTAAAACACCGGCCACTCGGTCTGGCGTGAATCTACCCGATATCGAAATGTGAAATACCGCGATGACGTTATTCATTTATGCAAACTAAGCCGCATCACATGTGACATCACTTGCGGCGTGTCGCCGTGTTTTATATTCCGGGCAAGAGTGGCCGCATTTGAATTTGGCGTTGGCCGTGCCGTGTACACGATGGATATTTCGCATTTTGTATTTTGTATTTCGTATTTTGTGTTTGCTCTCTGCTCTACTCTGTTCTGCGTTTGAGTTTGGTTTCGGCATCGGCCATTTTATATTGTTTTGGTAATGAATATGTGTTTGTGACATTTCTAATTTCAGTTATAAATTCATGTTTTATTTTCTTTTTTCACGAATATCTTTAAAGAATAATTGAAAACGATATGAGAAAGACATCTTATTCGTAATGATATTGCCTGTGATTTGCTCCGACAGAAAGCAATTACTACTGGGTACTCATACTCTTCCGCATCTCAAGATGATATTAATATACCAGGTTATATTCGCTTTCATTTAGCTATATCAAAATGATTGGTAGATACTCAAACTTATAAGTAAATAGACATATATATACCAAGGATAAATAATTCGTTTATGCTTTATAATACACACAAACTGCTACAATTGAAAAATTATTACAATTCTCAAAATCATAGCGAAGTAATTTCTATCAGAATTTTCCGCCCGAGGACTTTAGTTTCATACCAAACTCGATTTAAATTGTATAATTCTTGAAGAAACCATTAACGATAGGTTAAATATAATTTGCTATACAAGAATTTACTGTCCGTGAACTGTAATTTAATATCAAACTCCACATAATTTGAATAATTTTTAGAAAAATAATTGACCATTGCTTAAATGTAATTTTTGACACTTTTACTAATATTCTCTGCCTGAAAACTTTAATTTGATACCAAACTTGGCATATTGTGAATAACATTCGGAAAAATAATTGACGAACGATTAAATACCATTTTAAGGACTCAATTGACTACTAATTATGATTTTGATCATTTTATTTTCTCATGTTTAACAACAGTAGTCTTCAATATTATTAAAATGTTACTTCTTATAACAAATTATTCGATAACAATTGTGAAAAATGAAATTAGTGTCTATTTTAGTTAATACTTATTTTGTGCCAAACGCTACCATTTACGAAATAGGTGGTAGTATATAATCCACTAATGAATTTAATCTCTTTTTTAGTTTAAAAGGTTAAATATTTATATTTATATTTATATCCAAAATCTCTATCGCGTTTTTAAGTTATCTTATTAGACACACAGATGCACTGACAGACAGATTGACAGATCTTCTTTTTTGGGACTGTTTTTCGGAATCAATAGGGTATAAAAACATATAGATTCATCAAAATCTCAATACAGATAAAAATTCTCATCCCAGTACGTATAGATTTGAAAATAAGAAAACAGGGATTACCTTCATCACATGTAGCACGTAATAGTAATGAAAATAATATGATAATAATTTTAACAAGATTAAATTTACTTACATTAAACTAAGGATATTTAATTTAATTATTATTTCCTAAGTAAATACTGAGTAATTAATCAAATTAATTTATGAGATACTGCCTATGTTGTATAACAAAAATAGAGAGGAAAATTTAAATATAATTAGATTTGAATCTAGAATAACCGTGGTTTAGTTATTTAGAACATATGACCGGAGTTCATAAGGTCCCAGGTTCAAATCTTCGCGGTATCCCAATTTTCTATTTATAATTTAATGGATATTTAATACTTTAAGGACCAGTTTTTCAATCACCGGTTTACTCTTGATTAACGTTAATCATGATTAAATAATAATGGTAACCATAGTGTCCATTATTATTTAATCATGATTATCATTAATCAGTGATTGAAAAACTGGCCCTAAATATGTTATGATTGTAATATTCTTGTCTTTTAACATTGAGACACTTAATTTTTTTTTTATTTAATATGTATTTATTTAGACTTAAGTTAGTTTACACAAAATACAAAAGAGAATATATACAATAGAAATGCATAAAAAATAAATACAAATAACTAAGTAATTGAATAACATGAGGTAGTTAGCATAAAATCTGTAATTCTACTTTTAAATATTGACAATGAAGTACTTTTTTTAATGTCATCATTTAAGTTGTTAAAGTTATGAACACATTTGAGGAATATAGAATCTCTTTTTACATTTTCCACATACAAATTCATTATTCCCCTGGTATTGTACTTGTGGATATCTTTATTATACATAATGTTGTCCATTAGATATTGAGGTATTAATCCATTAACTATTTTTTCTACGACTGCTATGGAAAGTTGATATTTATGCTTTCAATTGTCATCGTAAAGTTGATGGTTACTGAGTAACAAACAATAAAATACTTTACCGCGGGTCTCCTATAGCAACAAGCGGTGAAATACTTTACCGCTCGCTTAGAAAAATATAAATTATTGCTGAAATCTTAATTGATTGAAACAATACATACAAAATATAAAATATAGGTTAGATTAATTTTTACACTTTTACACATATTATACATGAAGTTTTTTGAGCTATGATTTGAAGTTGAACCTGAACGCAGCTGGGCAGCAGTGCCAACTTAATGAGGATGAGGGATGTTAAAATTGAAAGTGCAGTTTTGACAGTTTTGTATATTTATTCCGGAACTTGAAATGGTGTTTGATAAATTTGAGGATAAATTAGATTCTGTGATATTCTCATTAGAATTTTCAGTTAGTACGCCAGTCACTATTTTCTGAGATTTTTCAACACATTTTTTATTTATGTGTGAAAATTTATCACAAACAATGATTGTTGATAACATACTTTTTAATTATTTACTTGGATACTGATAACGTCATGGTTACATACAATACAGAAATTGGAGGAATGTGAATTGAACTAGCTCCATATAATTTTTTTTAATTCTTTAGTAAGTAAAGTCGTAGAAAAAATTATGTGTGTGCCTCAAGCGTAAAGTATCTTTAATGCTGTCGATCTATTGAAGCGCTCGCTTCGCTCGCGCTTCAATTACCGAGCACGAGCAATAAAGATTCACTTTACGCTCTTGATACACAAATAACTATTATATATAAATATTAAAGCATTATAGTTAATAATCTGAAAAACATCAAGCCATTGCAGAGAGTGTAACATATCTTTAATTCTAGTATATTTGTTATATGTAGTAAGAACAATATTAAAATAAAACAAAAGATTGCTACATCACATCGCTATTATATTCTATTATCTACATTCTAAAAGAATGAATAACTGTTGTAATAAAAGCAAAATAATATGTAAGAAAATTCGCTCGTAACGAACATTTGTGACAAAATTGTAAAAGGAATGAGCAACAGATTCAGCATTATTTACACGTTTGCTAAAATTCCTGCCTGCCTACTGTGTTCTCATGTGTTTAATTAACATCAGTAACAAAAGTTCACACAACGTATTCGTTTATACTCCAAAATGTTTGTAATCACATCGCGTATTCCACAAACAAAATACCGTTACGTCAACGCCAACCGTGTCGAAAATTGAATTGTAGAGCAAAAACGCAAATTCAAACAATGACCAATGTTCCACGCGTATCACATTCTATGAATGTGATGACTTTTATTTGAATATGTGAAATTAATACTTACTGTCCTGCGTACGGAATTCCAACCGTAAAGTTTTATCATTAACAAAGTTTTATTGCATAAAATATGCATAGATAAAATAGAGAGTGTTGATGCGAGTGGTACTTCATACTTCCTTGCTCTAGATATATTTATATAAATTGAATGACAGCGTATTTACATAAATAAAATGAGAACACAAACACTCCCGTTACTACAGATATTCATTCATAATATTCAACGACAAACTAAATGATTAAACTTTTCAATTACAACCATCTGGGATGATATTCTGTAACAGATCAGCTGTTGATAAATTCCTAATTATAACTTTACGAATGTTTGCTTTGATACAACATTTGATAGTATATATTTTCATGAATAGATTAAATAGAGAAAATATTCTAAATATTTGAAGATCAAGAGTTGTTACAGTAAATTAACAAATAGATCTGAAATCGACACCTGCACGTTGATGAAATAGTATATTGTGTAACTAGTAGGAAAAGTTATTCCCAGACGATGATAAGGAATTGTGTGACGAGTCCAGCAACCATCAGGAACACTTTTCCTACATGTTACACATATATTTATATTTTTTAGATTAGCTTATACTTGATAATTAGTTATTTTCCTACAACTGTGCGATTTATTTGTTATTACGTAACTATTATTGCGTTGGTTACGTATGGAAAGTAGACAAATGCAGACCAAGTGCGTTTCTGTAAGCAAAGTAATACTAGTGCCGATAGTAATTTTTACTTTACGCAATTATCAAAAGGAAATATAAGTGAGAGCGATTTAAATTTTGCGTTAAGCATGGAATTTTATATTTTAGGCACCTACGCTTATTGAAGAGGAGGAAATATGTAGTGATATATTTTGACGTTTATAAATATAACCTTAAACTGCAGTATATCTAATCTGTATACATCAGATTGAGCAGACAAGAACTCAAGTATATCATTATTAAATATGATAATTAATAAAAATTATCGAACAAAGTAAAATATATCGATAAATAGTTTTATTTAAAGAGTAAGTGAAATACATAATATTGATTGTTTACGAATATTAATAAAACGTTGTTACAGTTGCTTACATTGACATAATTTGAAGTGGAAACTGTTATACTATCTAATCAAACATTGATTTCTTCCGTACCTGTTCATATTATTAACAGTAATATTATTGACAACAATTTCGAAGGTTTTAGGAGTACCAGCAGCAGGTTAATTGTCATTATCAAGAATAGATCCAACAATTACCTTAGAAGGTGTATATGATACAGAAGAATCACTCAGTATACTATTCCAATCTAGACGATTTTGAAGAAATTATCTTGAAATTCGTAAAATATTTTTAAATAACGTAGAACAATGTGCAAGCAGCAACAAACAAACCATAGCAACGCCGTAAAACATCATTCTCGTGTAATATCATTAAAATTTTATAAATTCTGCTAATATTTTAGTGATTTTCTAAATCGCACATTTGTACGAAAAATGTTGTTTATAACACGTGCCGAAAAAGGTTAAGTAATCGTGCAGATTTCCGCTAAATTCAGCACTTGCACGTAACAAGCTTTTTTCGGCACTTGTTATAAATAGAACTATTATATTTCATTTACAAATTTCAGATAAGCAACAAGACATGAAGTAATTGCGGTTTTTGAAAAAAAATTTGATAGCATAATCAGTGGTTTCTTTATTTATTTTCACAAGCGTATTATAAGAGAAATCTTTGCGGCCGGAATAGTATATTGTAATACTCATGAGGAAAGGGTTTCATTGCAAAACCAGTACGAAAGACGGAGCACTCATTTAATATTTTATTTTGCTACTCTGTACAATAGATTGGTACTTAAAGTTATTGATGATTATTGGTCAAATACACGTATTCTTATATTATACTATTTAATACATGTCCAGACAGTAGATCTACAGCATGGCTGATTTGCGCAAAATGTTAAAATTAATAGATATAAAATTAAATGTTCCGGTAAGGTTTCATAATGCAAACTCAATATAAAGATATACAGTTCATTCATTAACTATTTTAATAAGAACTAACTTAAAATAGCAATATTTTTAACGTTCAATTTGTTAATGTGAAAGTTATGTTCATATCAATAACATTACAATCTTATATAATTTATTTTAAAATTATACCCTTACCACGATTATTTTTATAAGAAAAGTATACTGTTATTAAAAAGATTAATTGTTTCTTTTCTCATCTGAGTTTGAAGTGTGCTCTGGCACCTATTACCTTGTTGAAAATATTGTCCTTCTGACAAACAAAAGGGGCAACTCATGATTCACATAAAAATAATTACTTAATGCTCCGGAAAAAATTAATAGGTTCTTCACGGTCTCCAAAGCCTCTGACACGCATCCACGCAAACTTGATGTGATTGTTTGACAAAATTAATATATCTGTAATGTAAGTGAACGTTTATTACGTATTTTCATTGAAATTATAATTATCCGGATATAATATTTTATGTTATTACATAATTTTGAATCTAAACATTATATTGTTATTTATTACATTTGAATGCAATTTCATTAATAAAAACACATCACATCAACACACTTTTATTCATTTTGATATTTCAATTCTGAATGAAGCATGAAAATTATTTATTATTTTATTCAAATGAACATCAATACAGCTTGTAAAGCATGTTTTATTTTTATAATTAATTTATTCAACATTAAATATATTGTATCGATGATTCTCTTTCTTTTAAAAATTTAATTATTTAACTCAGAAAAGCACACCTAACAAGTATAGGACGTACAAGTACTTTAAAAATGGGGTAATGGCTCAGTGGTATCGAGTCGGCCTGTGGATCCTAAAACTCTGGTTCGATCCCCACAGCCGACAAACATTTTCACCAAATTAAAATTATTCCTGTGGCTCCCCCACCACAAACATCTTTGGAGGCCGTGATTTGACTACTTGTAATCGCACTTCACGTGCATAAATATATCACTTACTGAGATCTCCTTCGGCAGAGTGCCACACCCAGTAATGTGTAAAAGGCGTGATGATATATTTATATATTTATTTATTTAAGTAATTTGAAGAATAAATTTGATTACAATAATTTATTTATGCTAGTCTGTACAAGAGGAACTTAATCCTAATTCCTCGAAACGGGGACAAGAAATTGTTTTCAAAGACTCATGTGGCCGATAGTCCACCTGTTTGATACCCCTGATCTAAAGAATTCTATAATACTCAAAAATTATATGACTCAATAAGACAAAAACGATAATAAATGGAACCGGTCATTGTTTGCATGTAAAAACATTTTAATATATTAAAATGTAATGTTAGTTTTATGTTTAGCAGTAACCATAAAATTAATGGCATTTAATATTGTGCGTCAACTACTCGTACAACTTCTAGTGATAAAAAAAGTTTTGAAATTATATCACCATTATTTTCATTTTACATAATGCATTACTTTTATCGTGTTTCTAATTAGCATTTTTTTCTTAACAAGTAATTGTTCTCAGAATGGTTATTATTTACTGTAGAAAAAACTTTGCATTAACATATTGATTAATCAAATATCTTAAGTTGGTATGCTTGAGAATGAATCACGAATCACGATATATGTAGGTACATATTCACGCACGTATAATTAATTCAACATACTTAAATTATTTGTCAGATGCACTAATTAGTATATTTCCATTTTGAAATTGTAGCAATTAAATTTACTGTTTAAAAATGTAAATTTTATTGTTTAATTTATCACAATACATAAATCCAAAACAGATAAAAATTCTTTATGATACAAAAATGTATAATGTAGGTATGTTTTCTTTTTGCAATATGTTAATTTTAGATAAACTTCAGTATATTTTTTTTTATTATGTGGTATGCAAAAGCTTGTATATTTACGTATCAGATTGAGATGGTAAATATGGTTAGGAAATCTCTTTTGCGAAGAAAGCCTACTTGAAAATCTGGAAGAATCAACTTCGTTACATTGTTATTTCTTGCTTCTGTTGAAAATGGTATAACATTAAATTACTTTTCTAATGTCGTAGTGTACCAGGCCTATATTGCGAGCGTGAGTAAATTTCAAATTTTGTATGTAAGTGTACAAAAGAGAGTCGAGTGTTTTATAAAATTGCGTTTTCGGGAAAAAGTAAACATTCTTTTATAAGAAAACTTTTTCGTTTGCAGATTGCTTTTTAATTTCGTTTCTGCCTTTAAGTTTCATGACCATCAAATACGAGCTCAATAAATTAACTTATTATTTCTGCTTCATTATTTCCTAAAACTTGTAACTCTACAATTATTGAAATAGTACAAAGACTTTTGAATTATTTATTTAGTTTCGCTACTCTTCACAACAGGAACTTAATCCCAATTACAGTATATATAAGTTATATAGTGGAATCTAAACAGCTCAGATATAATAAATAGTATTTTGCCACGGCCATTAAGTAATACATTCATTATGTATACGTTTCTAGATAAATAAGATGGTTCATTATTCAAAAGTGCAGAACAATGAAAAAAAGTTCAAAAATGAATAGTTTGTAAGCCAATAAGATGCCGTTATACAGCAGTTTTTAAGACAATCAAATTGCGGCTACTATAGTAACGTAGCGCACAGATTATTATATTATAAGGCGTATTCCATTTGCCATTTGAATCAGATCTAACTTACATTTACTGAACCAGATCATTTATTTATTTCGCTATATTACTTCGCTGACTTTATTTCGAGTACTAGAATTACAGATTCTAATTTACTTTGAAGTAATTCACCGCAATCAGTGCATCAGTTTGCATAATTCAATTCATTTAGTCATGTGTCGAATTTATCTGAACTGATTTAAGTGAACCAAGAGGCAAATGGAATACAGCTAATATTTTCATGTCACTGAGAAACTACTAAAATTTGACGTGTATCGTATAATATATAATTGTATATTATACAAAGACGCTATAATGCATGCTATTATTTCCAACAATGAAGTGGCAATAAAAAAAATAAATAAATAAATATACCATCACGCCTTTTACCATATACGAGTATGATGTGGCACTCCATCGAAGCAGATCTCGGAAGTGATATATTTATGCTCATGAAGTACGGTCACCAGCCGTCAAATTGCAGACCCCAAAGATGTTAGTGGTGGATGAACCACAGGGGTATTTATAATGTTGTGTTATCATAAGAAAGGAATAGTCGCCATTATCTACGACTAATGTATTATATAAAATTATTTTATTTTTAATTTCGTTTCATAATAATTTCAATCTAAATAAAATTACGTTAACATTACAATATTTTGTGTCTATGCTTTTTTATTTATACAGAGAAATTGATTCAGGCTTAATAATTTTCTGATTGGTGCAGACGAGGGAATAATGACTAATATTTTGTCATTCTTTCACACGCAAGAAAAGTTTAAACACGAGACCGAAGGTCGAGTGTTTAAAATTCTTAAATGTTTCATATACCAATAAAACACAAGTGTAATTATAAAATTTTATTCACAACTCATAATTATAGGTATCGAAGAAGATTGGTCGTAACGTTTAACGTTGATTCAGTTATATATAGTTTCTCAAAATACGGTCGGTCATGAAGTAGTTGCTTAAGTAACAAATTATTTACAGTGTTTTATGAGACATATAATTCAACTGAAATCAGTGTAATAATGTCTTTATTATATATGAGTTGTGGATAACATTTATTATTCTCCTCAAACTACGATTTAATAGTGCAAATTCCTGTTGAATGGTCATGAAAAAAGTAAGAGTATGACACGCTCGTTGAATAATATACGAGTACTACTTTTATAGGTATAAGATAAAGGCAACGAAATTTAACGCGCGATATCTTGCTTGCTGACGCAATTTTATCCATTAGGGATTACGCTATGATTGTCTATTTATTGCTCTATTTCATTTCACTTAAGATTGCTGAAATTTGATAGGTACTTATAAAATGAATACGTGTAGGTAAACCAATTTTAATTAAATAAAATTCAATTGAAATCAAGTGTGTACAAAACTATTTTGTAATCTTAAACAGGGTTTCCATTTTCAATCATAGTGTGTAGAGTCAAGTGGATAAAGTTTTCTATTATACAGGGCCGGAATAACGGCGAAGTGAATAAAGCAAATCCCGGGTACACAAATTTTGGTGAAGTATGCTGTTTTAATTTCATGATTTTATGTAAATTTATCCAGTTAATATTTATTTTCACAAACAAATTTTCTGTGCTACGAATTTTGCAAAGTTCGCTAATAAAACGCGCACTACACGCCAGAATTACTCAAATTAGTAAACTCGTTTAAAATAAATAAATAATAAATGGAAGGTTTTAGTTTGCTTAGCGTGCATTGTTAAAAAAATCAGACTCTATCCCGAAAAATTAAATTGAACTATCAATAAATAATCAAATAATGCTTGTTTAGAGTGGCAAGTGGCTCTGCTATTATCTACTGCAGGGGTTCTCAATATAAATAATCTCGCGGGCACATTTGAGACTAGGAAAATGTTGGTGGGTCATATTCCAAAAAAAAAATTATAGGTACTGTAATAAAATACTTTTGCTGGGTTGCATGAAAGTTTTATCGGTTCCTTAGCAACTAACGGTTCAATATGTTTTAGAAAATCGCTATTGATACTGTTGCTACATTAATAATTCTTTAACTAAAGAGCTCTTTTTTTTCTTGCAACCCAGTATAAGTCTATGAATTCAATAAAAACTGAAAGTTACTTATTAGTCTAGTTACGTCAATATTTATGACAAGTGTACGTGGCATTAATAAATGTTGTAACATAATTTGCATTTATTTTGAAATAAAACTTCTCGTTAGCGGAATGTTTTCATGTCGCCGCAAGCGGTACCAAAACATTTAAGGTTTGTGATATCGGTTCAGCAACAGAAGCGTCACTTAACTGCCAAAAAGCTCAGACATATACAAATAAATTTTGTTTAACTTTACTGAATATAAATATTGAACAATTCTTAATTTTTAAATAAATATAAAAAGAATTAAACAGAAACATCTCCAAAATTAAGTATTTGAGTCCCACTGACTATAGTCTGTTTTTTAACCAGGAGGAGTAAATGCATAAGTCAGATTTACATTATAGAAAATTACCAAAGAAAGTTACTAGATTTTTGTTCGCGCGAAATACAAAAATTTCTTACACATCTGCACTGATTAAGTCTCATGGAATTTATTTTAAAATACAAATGACATTATAAACTCTAATTTGTCACTCCGTATATTATTTGTTCTTAAAAGAACTGATTTATTTTAATGTCACAGAAATGCAAAAAACCAACAAGAAAACAGATATCCTCAAAACTTATGACAGCTCTAATAAAATCTATGTACAGTGTAAACTGGACGAAGCATTAGCCAATCAGAAGCGTCAGTTTTAGCGGTTAAAATTTAAATTACTCCTCCTGGTTAAAAAACAGACTATAGTACAGAGGATGTCATAAATAAATTTAAAATAAATAAATATAGCATCACGCCTTCTACCCATTACTGGGTGTGGCACTCTCCCGAAGCAGATTTCGGTAAGTGATATATTTTTTTGCGCGTGAATTACGGTTACCAGCCGTCAAATCACGACCCTAAAAAGATGTTAGTGGAGGGGGAGCCACATAAATAGTATTAATGTGGTGATAATGTTTGTTGGCAGTGAGAATCGAACCAGGGTTCTCAGGATTCACATATTCCATAAATTAATTTTGAAAGTTAAAAAATTATATTTCTCTTAATACTATTGCTGCGGGTACATTTAAATAGTTCTGGCATATGGTTGAGACCCGCTGATCTACTGCATTTTTACGTAAGTATATGTAGTTCACTTATGTATTATCGTCGGCTAAGAGCGGTAAATTAATCTGACGAAACAATATTTAATTCTTCATTGATTCTAAATTAAATACCAAAACATGAACCAATCTTCAGACGTCAACATAAAAACAAAAGTGAAACCGACAAAAACAAATTGCAAACATCAAAGTTGTCTTTCATTTCTGATAAGGAACAAGAGTACGAGGACGCGTTATCCCTAATAATCATTAATCAATCGGCTGGGAAGAGAGACAAGCCATCACCGGGTATGTTGACGGCAGTCCGGATTTGGTGAGATACGACATCCCTACACTGAAATTTATAACAGCCGTTACGTGCTCCACCTGGGCATAGCATAGCGACTTGGATCGCTCTCACTGCCCGCCACTCGACATTTGTATTCATCTAGGAGCCTTGCCGCCTGCCTCCTGGCTATTTATCGTTTTGTTTATCAACTGGGATGGTTTTGATTTTAACCGTGTTATCAAGGGGATTCGTTATCTGGTTTTTATGGAGGTTACGGAGTGGTTATTGATTTGGGATTGCGGATCTGATTTTTATTGTCTTTACTGAAAGGTAATTCGGACTGTAAATAGTTTTCACTTGGCATTATTTCCTCAACCAATATAGAAGATGTGTTTGTTTAACTGGACAATATAAATTTTTGATATGAACTATATATAGGGATATTCAATTCCTAAGAGATGACGTTGATCACGATATGTCAAACTTGAGACAAAGGTAAAATTTCTGTTGGTCTCCATATGCTGTCACTTGCATTTCTTCATTTGTTTTTTTCTTTTATTTAGTGTTTACTAGTAGTGTTTTTTTTATTATTATTAATTTATATAGACGGAACATGAGAAATCAATTTTTCCGTGTGCATTACTCCCCTAATTATTTTAGACAAAAAGTTTTAAATGGATGTTGTGTAGCAAAAATCGAAAAATATTAAAATATGGTTCTATATAAATCAGACTACGAGAAATTGAATGCCGTTGAGCGCATCTTCGTATCTTTTTTAGTTTTCGAGATTTTTGACTTTATTTAAATCTCAACTTTGAAGGCTCATATCTCCAAAACTAAAAGAGATATTAAAATTCAGTTTGAACGGGTGTGTTTTTCGTGCTCCAGTTAACTTATACCAAAATTTCCAAAATTTTCATAATTTTATTTTGCTCATATTTCAAAAAGTTGAAAAGATAATGAAAATCTGTAAAAACCAGTGAATTCCTCGCGTGAAAGTACATATGTATGTAATTTCAGAACTTTTACACCACAGATAAATTTTTTAGAGCAAAAAACTGAAAATGGCTTATATTCGTAAAATTCTTAAGGGGTACCCCTTCAAAAAATATTTTAAAAAACAGTGATTTTTCGTTTATTGTAATAAAAACTTAATCTGGAAAGGTAATAATGGACAAACGGCTTAAAGATGTAGTTATTTTATTAGCGAAGTAATAACGATGTTTCGGCCAAGGTTATGGCCATCTTCAGGTCTTCAGAAAAATTGTTAGTCAAAAACAAACAATTAACTTACCAAAGCGTTAATATAATCAAATAACAAAAATATATTTGAAGTTACGACTTAATAAAATATTTATTTAGGGCGAACATATATACCTACTAAAATACTCTACTAAAAACTTAATCTGTCCGAATTTTTGGCCGAAAATTTGAATACCTATGTATTTTGACGAGAGGAATGCATTGGTGTTAATTAGAGCACGAGAAATACACTCTTTTAAACCGCATTTCAATATCCCTTTTAGTTTTCGAGATATAGGCCTTTAAAGTGAAGATTTAAAAAAAATATCAAGTTGTAACTGGTTCAAAAAAAATAATTGAAATTTTCAGATATTTGTGCAATCATGACTCCGGCGATTAAAAAATATATATTGAGGATCAAAATATGCATAGTTATGTAAAAATATATGAGAAATTAAATGGTGAAATCCTCAATTTCATATCTAGTTTCATATATTTTTTTTAAATTTACCGTAAACAGAAACAAACGTGAATATAAACATTTAAATAAATAGTATATGCGAGTATAATATTTTTCATTCCATTAATTCTTAAAATTTGAATAAAAGCTGGCAACGGATTGAATCTTTGGGAACATGTATTTTAAAATTAGCATCCAATGTCAACGCAACCTCCCGAGGGGTAACGAAAACTACAAAACAGTCTAAATTGAAATTTTTTGATTGAATCATTTTAGTATTTATTTATTTTTTGTATAAGACCAAAATTTATAAAATCACATTTAATTTTTTTTTATGCCTTTATAATCGTGTACACCCCACGTATCGATGCCTATGGTATCAATAGTATGTCAACATCTCTAGTTACACCTATAAATATATTTTGATATTGAAAAGTTTACTACTACATTCGTCATCGAATTTATTGTGCAAAATAATAACAATAATAATATGTTTTTGCTTTTGCCCCGTGGGCCCTTTTGGCCATATGCTCCCGGCGGTCTGAGGGCTGCGGTAATGGCAATTACGCCCCTACTATCAGTGAATAAACAGGTATCAAATAATACTCACTGATTTATCAAAATTAAATTGACACGTTGACATAGGCCGTATTTATTTGGGATTTTTAAAGTAACCTGGTAGGTTACTTGGCACACTTTAAGTAACCTGGAACTAACCTTAAACTGACCCTACTGCCCCAGCTATTTTAGCGGGTGGGTAGATTCAACCCGTTTACTATCTCTTTCTAATCAACTTGTGTTCCTTGTTATTCGTGGCGGCATCGCGATTTGTAATAGTATAGAGAGGTTAGGAGTTATTTTTATGAAAAACGTAAGTAATTTTATAATAATATTTTGAAAAAATATACTAAACTATTATTTATGCAGATGATGGAAGAGCAATATGCATTATGTGCTTCTTGCAATATAAGTCACAGAGGATAATATTACGACACATTATTGCGACTCCGAAATTCATTATTTTGATAGTGCTGATGACAAAATTATAAAAAAAACAGACCCTGACGTTATTTGCTTTTTGACTACATATAAAAAATATAAAGATGACTCAAAACATCCAATTAAAAGCGCAATTTAACACACAAACAAAAGTAAGCAGATGTCGCTTCGAACATGCATTCAGATTTAAAATTTACCGCCAGTGTTTACAACTGACACTAGATGCATCATTTATTTGGAAGTAACACGAGTTAGTTCTAGGTCAGTTCAGGGTTGAATTCAAATTTCCCAAACAAATACGGCCATAGTATCGTTCAATAATTATGATAAACTATTATACCTATTTCTAAATCAACTATAGTTGGATACAATAAAATAGGATATCCATGGTTTTTTAAAGTAAAAGAAAAGAGTAAAAAAGGATAAAGGAAAATGTATTTGAGAGAATTTCGGTTGTAGGTCGATTGTAAGATCCTAATTTACAAGTTTCACGACATGTCTAGTTTCGGTAGTGATTTTCGTTACATAAAGTGACTATCAAATTGTCCCATCGTGTGTTATAAATATTTAAGCAGAGCTGAGTGCGACTTTGTATCCTAATCTCATGTTTTTTTAACACCACGTACACGATCCATTGTTTGTTGGCATTTATCGTTTATCCCTCCATCCTTTTCTTTCCCTAATTCCTATCTCTCTCTTATCGCTTTAGATCTTTTATAAGCATCGCAAAGTCGGAAAATTAATGTAACTACAAAAATCATGGAAAATTCTAAACTACACTTTAAGGAAAACTATAAACGTACGCTAGTATCAGCATTTACGGTTATTACTGACATTTCTGTCGAAAGCAGTAAATTTTATATTTTTGGTAACCTACTCGTTCGTTGCTATATGTCCTAATTTATAATTCTATAATCATTTTATTAGTTTAGGTTTATTGGAATTCGTAATATCTTTCTGTAGATAGTGTGGACGCTGTATACTTCTGAAATATTAGTTTATAATACGAAATATATATTTTTACTTTTCCGACCTATATAATAGGAAAAGTATATATTGTGATGGTGGTTTTTCTTGACATCGAGATGTTGATAAATCTTAACGTTTCATCCTAAAAACAATCTCAAAAAAGTTGGTTTGTCATTTTGTCTGGAAGTACGATAACTTAAAAAAGCAATGAAATTTAGGATTGAAATATTATATATATAAACTTTAAAGAAAAAAACTGGAGTTAAGTTCAATAATGGGCTATATACAACCAGTGGTACCAGAACATTATTCATGGGTCCTTTTAAGTTTTTATATTATTTCATAAATGGTAGTGTTTATCATAAAGTTTGTAATAAATATACCGTATTTTGATTTATAACAAGTTTTGTGTGAAACATTTTTCGAAATTATTATTCGTTCGTTTGTTATTAGCTATAA
This sequence comes from Pterostichus madidus, assembly GCA_911728475.2. Taxonomy (NCBI): domain Eukaryota; kingdom Metazoa; phylum Arthropoda; class Insecta; order Coleoptera; family Carabidae; genus Pterostichus; species Pterostichus madidus. The sequence continues at coordinate 10,030,836 of OU452302.1, read as the reverse complement.
CATGTTGATAAATTTAAAAAATCGGTATGTTATACCTATAATACATACGAACAACAAAAATGATTAAAATTATAATAAAAAGTCCTACCCAGTTTGGAATGAAAGTAAAGCTCTCGAACAGAGAATTCTTATAAAAGTGTTCATAATGGTAATAAAATGATTGTCAATTGTTTTGCCAAAATTCTAATAAGAGTACATTGCAATAATAGTGAAAAAAGATTTCAAATTATTTTCCTCACTAGTGATGAAAGTCATTTACTTTCATTACTAGTGAGGGAAATGTTTACAATCTTAAGTAAATTGAGTGAGGAAAATATAATTTCCACAAGTAATCTTGCAAAACAAATATAAAACGTGACATTTTATCGATCGTCAATTGTATTTTTAAAAGTTATACAAACTATAGTTATTTTATCTAAAATAACGGTCGGAAAAGTAGGTTTTGTGGAGGAAACCTGATTTTTTGCTACAATATGCATACATAGAAATAAATAAAGCTACATGCACAAATCGAAATTAGTTTTTGTTTTATGCTTTATGTTTTAGTGTTTTTAGGTGCCATTCACAAATAGTTTTGCTTTTGTGGATTTTAGTTAGTAGTGACATCTATCATAAATTTTAGAAGATCGGCTATACTCAGAAGATCGGTAATACAGTAAATGCAACTGTCAGATGTGCTAGGTTACACATGCTGTCATATGTTGTTTCTTTACTTTCGTATTTTTTGGAAGGGCAAGATAAATATTATCATAATAAGAAAGTAGGTATTAAAATCTTGTTTTTATTTTCATTCATTTTGACACTCGAATAAAAACAAACTTAGGTTATCGTCAATGTGAAGGATGATAGAAAGAGTCAAGTATATATCACTACATCATTCTACGCTTCGTCCTATTGGTCTATTCCTAAGTATAAAACGTAAAACTAAAACATAAGTTTGGAGTTTGCAAACTTTTGTGATAAAACCAAAACTAAATACTGATTTGTGAATGGCTGCATAAGATTACATGTCTACAAGGTTATTAAAACAAAAATGGAAAACATAAAACAAAAACTAATTTCGATTTGTGAATGTAGCTTAATTGTTATTTGGATAGAAAATAAATTAATAACGAACACAATTTTAGTAAATTACTTGGGAAAATATATTCGTTGTACAGAATAAACCGATTGAATTACTAGTTGCTGGTTAGTAACATTTAACTATCAACTAAATATATTTTTCACAGATAAAAGTTCCTGTATATGGGCTAGCTCAGTGGTATGAAGTCGGTTTGTGGATCCTGAGAACCCTTATTCGATTCCCTCAGGCGACAAACAATTTTCATAATTTCAAAAACTACCACTGTGGCTCCTCCACCATTAACATCTTTGGGGGCCGTGATTTGACGACTGTTAACCGCACTTCACGCGCAAAATATATCACTTACTGAGATCTGCTTCGGCAGAGTGCCACACCCAGTAATGGGTAGAAGGCGTGATGATATATTTTTTTTTATATATTTAAAAGTTCCTATATTATTTGGGATTAAGTTGATCATAGATTAATTTAAATTTTTAGTAGTAATAAATAAAAATTTACGTAGATATAAGTATGATTCATGAATGAGTTTTATTTTTAGAAAATAAAAATACCAGAATTTATTTGACTCTACATGTGGGATGTTACGCTGTATGATAAAAAAAGGTATTTTTGATATTTTAATCCAGAATACAATACGACAGATATATCGTATTATCTGGATATAAAAATTGTGGAATAATATAAAGGACTAGAGATAAAATTATAATTGTCACTTAGAGCAACAATTACAAAAGTTGATAATTAAACATTTTTATTATCATTAAGTGTCTGAAAATGGTTAATTTATTATCTTCGCCGAAGGAGAGTTTTCCAGCTTCCCTGAAGACTCATTGGGGAGTAAAATTAGAAGTGTTTATACTATTTGAATCATTGATAAACCAACCAGTAAATAAATCACATTCAGTATTTACCCGAAGATAAAACCACGAAATAAAGTACACAACTTTAATCGCTTATTCGTTTAGCAGTAAATAAATTCCAGATAAAAAACTTTAAGCAACCTTGATCCAATTCCGCGCTAAATAAGACAGAAGATCGAACTTTAATAAATTGGTTTCGCGTTTAAAAAGCTGCAGTGACAAACTGCCTTTGATATTAATGAACAGCCCATTGCGCAATGCACATACTGACGTGAGATTTATTGTCAGTGATCAGATCTGTGCGAATTGAGCGCACTGGCCAGTCATTAGACAAACAACTAAAATTAAATTTATGTGGTCGTCGCAGCCTGGAATACATCCGGGGGTACAATACAACTAAATCAGGAAGCTTTATGTGTCTGTGCTCAGCGCTGAATCATTGCGATCATTATAAATCATTGATAAAGGTCTAGTGGTTTTTTTTCTATATATTTATATATTGAAAATGATTATTTATAGCGTCATATTTTTGGATTTTGTAAGAGTTTCGGAAGAATTAACTCGGCATTGGTCATTTCTATCTACTTTTTTTATTATCCTGTACTTTAATACGAGCAATTTTTGTCTACCTGTTTGTGTGCGTCAACGATATCAGAATCGGCTCTAACAATTTTGATTAAATTTGTTATTCTGATAATACGATATATGGAAAAAGTTTTCAAAACTAATATTTAATAATTAAAACAATTTTTATTTGAAATTCTATAAATTTTATTTAATTCGACGTCTTGGCACATTAAACGTGTAAAAATAATAAATAAAAAAACGCAATTATAAACAACTAACTATGAAACGTATGGTGTACGAAAACGTCGAATCAAATAAAATTTATCTAATTTCATAACACAATATCAATATTCCAAACCAAAAAGCGTATCGTAATGAGTTCTATTACGATACAAGTGCTGTAATGAATTTTGACAGTAAAATAACAAAAATAAACCACGAAACTTAGATTTCATTGAAAATTTAATCACCAACAAAGAAAATTGTCATGAAAATAGGTAAAACATACGATACACGTATTGTTATGTATTATAAAATACACGATGAATTATAAAATTTGGTCAACGGCTTCATACTCATATCGTAAATGGGGTAATGGCTCAGTGGTATCCGAGTCGGCCTGCGGATTCTAAAAACCCTGGTTCAATCCCCACAGCCGACAAAACATTTTCAGCAATTTAAAATTACCCCTGTGGCTCCCCCAGCACTAACATCTTTGAGGGCCGTGATTTGACGGCTGGTAATCGCACTTCACGCGCATAAATATATCACTTACCGAGATCTGCTTCGGCAGAGTGCCACACTACGTAATGGGTAAAAGGCGTAATGATATATTTATTTTATTTATTTATATCGTAAATAACTATTACAGTACATAAACAAAAATCCTTTTTGGCATCGAAAAACGACGTCTTAGGTCTCATCTTTAGAAAAATTTACTTTAAGTTTGTTCGTTGGAAAATTCAGTCTGGTTGTATAGAACATATTTTGTATTCTGTGATTTTACACACAAAAAATATAAAATTAATGCTGCTAAATTGGTAAAATATTTCAATTAGTTTATCAGTTCCAATTACTTTTAAAATATAAGACCCTATTTTTTCATTCTTTACTTATTTCAAGTTAAAGTATTTGTTTATTTGAATCAAGAAAAGAGTTTTAAATTGAATCAAATTTTAAGAGAGCTAGTTTGTATTAAAATAATGCATACATTTCAAGGATTTGCGAACAATAATAACATGACTTCTTCTTGATTTGTTTTATTTCATTAGACAACACTTTTCTATTCATAAAATATAGCGTAATCTAGGTAAGATCATAAAATAACTCCTATAAAAATGTAACCATTTCTCCATCAAAGAGTCTTGAGTAGATAGTGAGATTAACGACATGCAACGAACATTCCTGGCACAGATATAAGTGCTAAAGTCCGGTAACAGTAGTTCAATCAGTTCTCAGTGTCGGCGTCATGCGGCGCTCCGGAAACGTTTCCGGGCAGGTATCCCCCTTCCTTCCGTCCTGACAATTGCCGTTTTATTGCCAGCGGCGTTCCCCGCCATAAATCCCCCTCTTAATCACTCTTTGGTTTCTTAGCAATTTCGTCGCTTGGCTAATCTACACAACCCAGAGCCCGTGCAACCGTACACCTGTTGTAGCAACCGTTTTTCTTCCCGATGATCAGATTTTTCAGCGAACGTTCGATGCTCCTTTGTTGCTCACGTTTTTACGAGCGGTCCTCAGTTGTCGGGACGTTGTGGAATAGAGCACGTATCACACACATTGTGAGTGTTTTTTTTTTTGGTCTTACAAGGCTACCCTGATCAATACTTGTAACTTCTCTTGGGTTTGGAATTGTATACTGATTCGAAAATGTTATTTTTTGTTCGGAATTCAATAGATCTTATTGCCTACGGACTTTTGTTCTTAAATTTCTAGTAAATATGTTTAGTAAATTTTCGGTCAGACAGTAACTTTTCGGTAGGAACCGATTTCAATTTTAAATGTCTTTATCTTAACTTTTTGAAAAGTAATATATTCGTCATGTAAAAAGCATAGTGGATTATTAAATAAAAAACTCCTGGGCTTCAGAAAATATTTATTTCATTCCATATTTCAACTCAGGAACAATATAAATTTTCGAATAAAGTAACAAAATTAAATACAATTTAAAAACATTTAACAAAGTACGAAAATTATATAACGACAATGATACAGGCCAAATTGAAATATAAAAAGAAATAAATATAGGGTAGGTGGCTTAGTAGTGTCAAGTTGAACTGAAAATTTAAAAACCAGGGTTCGATTATCACAACCGACAAAACCTTTTATCACATTAAAAAACAATCCCTGTAGCTGTCTCTCGCCACTAACATCTTTGGAGGCCGTGATTTGCTGATTGGTAACCATACTTCAAGTTTTTTTTATTAAAGAAATAAATATTTTTAATATTCTATATATTCGTTTGCACCAACGAAACTTACAGTCCGATTCTGTAAAAAGCTAATCTCAAATTTTGAATTAACAAATTTTATTCAAGTTCGATTTTAAAAAGTTAATCGAAATCACTTTCCGAAAACTAAATGGTAACAAGATTATATTAGAGCATATTCAAACTTTAAAAAAAATATCGTTTAGCTTAATTTGACTAATCCAAAATTTATTGGCCAAAACTCTTTTGACAATGGGCCTTTCAAGACTTTTTTGAATTTTTTATATATTATTCTACGTAATAAAATAATTATACCCAAATTTTTTATTTAAAAAAAAAACTTGTATTAAGCATGATAAAAATATTTAAACTTTCGAAACAAATTAATATGACGTAGTTGCATCTTAGCTTAAATAGAGACAGATAAGACAGAGATAAATAACACGTAACTTGTCGTTGTCAGTAGAATCCTCAGACAAAACATAACTAGACGGATAACATCGGCGTTTGTTGTGAGTCAGAAAGGGATAGAATAACTGGTTGGTGAGGCGGGTGCGCGGCAAGGAGCAACTTGCATAACATCAAAGTGTACTCGCTCCTTGCCGCGCATCTGGCGGACCCAAAAGTTATTCCATTCCTCTCTGCTCCACAGCACTGCATTGACTTGAATACAGCATAATTCGTCTAGTATTGTACGTCATTGGTAGAATCGTAGAATGCTGAATGCTTATTTCTTCTTCGTCTTCTTGAGCACCGACAAACGTTTCAGACAAAGCTCTGTGATTGGCTTAATGCAACTACGTCATTGCAATATGGCAGTGCGAACGTTTTAAATTATTCAACTTTAACTTTCATATTTCAGCAATAAAGATATCATTTATGGTATGATTTTATATTGTATTAAATATGATGTACGGTCAAGAATTTATTTTAATAAATATATATTAAAAAGCTCTACCACTTGATTTAATTAGGTGGTTAAATTTTATGCCTGACTTAAATGGAAATCGATGTAAAATATTATTTTTAACTTTTTAAGCGATATTGTCAATTAAGTGGGTTTGTTAGTATCTTCTAATGTTTCAATCTAGTAATTAATTTACTGTGCAAAAAAAAACATCCATTCTTTGATTTAAACTTTACATAATTGTAGCTCTTAAATTAAATTAATGTCATAATGATATATTTTCTTGATTTTAAAAATAAATGTTGTAAAAGGGGCTTCATATCTAAAATTTAAATTTATCTACGATGATACAAAAATTATTTAAAAGTTCTAAGCTATTTATTTTATCATACAGTATGTTTTATGCGCTCGTCGGGCAACGTACAATCGAATTTTGATAGATAATAAAGTTTTCCCTTTAAAGCGAAAAGTTTAATACTGCATTTTTAGATGCGCTCAACTACAATGAACAACTTTCAGCCCTATAAAGTAGCGCTGACAAAGCGTTTATCTAACTAAAATGCATTCGTTTGAAACTTTGATATATGCTCATTTGATGTTCCCTTTCGTGAGACTTTATTTCTACAAATCAAATTATACATGGGATAGTTAATTCCATCAAAGTACATTGATTAATGTGCAACTTTTATTTTTTCCTGTTACACAGAATCATATTTCCTTCTTAAGAGCAATAAAATACTAATGAAACTTTCCTTGGAAATTTACCTACTATTTTTGTCAATTTCCAAAAGCATGTTAATTAAGACAAATATGAGAAAAAGGATACATGATTACAAAGGAATATAAATTTATTCCAAAATAACCTAATGAAAATTAATGATAAAAAAAATTGTGCGAAAAACATGCAGAAGTATTCCGTGAATCACTTGGAACTTGTTATTCATCTGTTGCTGTATTAAGAACACATCGCGTGTCGCTGGTTCATTTCTCTGTCAATTATTCATCGCGCATGCCAGCCTGGCTGTTTCCACATTTTTAATTTCAATCAGTTTTACTGGATTGAGAAAGAATCATGTAAATATGCCATTAACTAGTATAATAAAGGCATGTTTTTGTACCTTCTAATTTAAATTTCTTTCTGCATTTGACTATGTATTACATTAATATTAACATAGTATATTAAAAAACAATTGGTTATTGAAACACAAGTTTTTCATGCTACAAGGTGATCAAAAGGAATTGTTATAGTTGGCAATACAGGCACAACGTCAGATAAAGGCGGTAATGCTATTTGACATTTCTAATAAATACAAATAGGTTATGTCAGGAGTCTGACAGCTAATAGAATTTTGACTTTTTAAGTAATAGAAATACTTTAGAAATAAATGTAATAATAAATGTACTCAAATTTAAATTTTAAATGTCACTGTCAACAACAGGAAATGAATTTATGTATCAGGGTTACCAATTTCAAGTAGTTTCTTTTATTGCCAACTGTAACAATTCCTTTTGATCACTCTGTTTTTTTATTAAAGAAAACTTATAGAAATTAAATAAAAAAAAATAAAAAATATATCATCACGCCTTCTACCCATTACTGGGTGTGGCACTCTGCCGAAGCAGATCTCGGTAAGTGATATATTTTGCGCGTGAATTGCGGTTATCAGTCGTCAAATCACGACCCCCATAGATGTTAGTGGTGGAGGAGCCAAAGGGGTAGCTTTTGAAATTATGAAAATAATTGAAGGTGGTAATACTTACAAATCCAATAAAAATTTGAAATATAATTTATTTTGACATTTATTAGTAAAGTTCAAGTTCTTAATTATCTCATCAACAATAGTTATCTGCTTGACGCAGGTCTTTATTATCTAGGTTATGTTATAAAACTAAATACCTTTAATTTTTAATAAAGAAGTGTTTTGTAGTTTAATGTAAATATTTTATTATATAAAAAATAATAATTGCAATAATTTTCCATTTGCTGATTATTGACAGCTTAACTGATTAACTCATGTTTGGCTTTTCTACAACTAGATAATTTAACAACTTCACAAAAAAAAACCCAAAAGCAGTTGTAGAAAGTTGAACTTTGTAACACTGCTTTTGACAAAAAGAATTGCTCAAAGTTCACTTTGTAAACGCGTTATGGGTAAAAAAATATATGTATTTCACAAGAACTCAAAGAACAGTACTTTTTATTCTATTACTTTTCATTTAAAGTGGAATAAAAAGCTCAGGCTATAGTTAGTGGGAGATCCAAAGCAAGAATGGAGCAATCCTCTCTGTGAGCTTTATAAATAACAAATTAATTAAAATTGTTTTATCGTTTATTCCAGTAATAATATTTTCTGTCAATAATTTCATCTAATGTTTATTTAATTAACCTTAACTATATCTGTTTGTTTATTTAAAATAGCAGATATTACTTTCAGTAACCAAATATAAAAGAAGATAACTCGCTCCTCCCTAAGGCATTTTCTGAATCCGCCCTGACGTCAGCGAAACATTGAAATGATTAAATTAAGATAAAAATAACAAAGCAGTTAAACAATAATTATTTCGATGAAGAAACCTTCATAAGATTGCTTTAATCTTCAAACAATCTTGTATATATAAAAAGAGAATGAAATCCAAATAACTGTTTAACTATAAAAATAATTGAATTCTGAAAGATTCTACCAATTCTTCACGTAATAGTTACACTTCTCACACCGAAGTTGAAAAGGGCAAGCAATCAATTTGAAATTGTGAATTTTAATATTTCTTTGTTGTTTTCAATAATTTATTTTCATTAATTTGCGAAGTAGTAACACAAACTTTATTTCATTATAAATTCGAAAGAACAAGGACAATAATTTTGGTGGTAATTTGAAAGAAAAAGAATGTCTAACTTTGTTTTATACGGTAAACAAAGTCTTCATCAGAAAATTAAAACAATGACCCTTTGTGAAGCAGTTAAGAGACGATTATGATTAACTTTTCAAGGACCATTACGTTTTTTTAGTTTTGGTACGAAATTAAAATTTATGAGACAAAGCACAGAAGGTTCGAACTGGAATGATGCCAAGGTTGAACTTCGTATTTTTAAATCATAATTTTAAATAGAGTGCATATTTCACGGGCATGGCCATTATGCAAAGAATGTTCTTTCGAACACTCTCTTGCTGAAATTAACTGTTTCTACCAATAATATAACTCAAATTTAAATTCGATTATTTCTACTACTCCACGCGAAAACATTATTTGAATTTATTTCCAACTTTATTTTATGGTTCTCGAAATACTTGATTTCTTATTCTATTTATCGTATAATTTGACTTTTATTTTCTTGTTTATTTTCCTGCGTACTAATTAAATTTGGTAAACAACCCTTTTACGTAAATATGTACCACAATTTCCTTATTTTTGTTAGTTTAGGAAGCTTCTTTAGTTAAGGAAATGTTATGAATATGGTCTACTAATAATACATAAACACTGCGTACTCTTTACTTCGTTAATTAATTACCTTGAACTAATTTCTCTAATTTTCCAAGAAAACATTCCTTAATTAGTTTGAAGTGACAGTTGTTCTAAGAAATTAATTAAATTATGTTTGTCCTAAATGAAATAAGAAAAGGGTAAATTAGGTTCTCAGCACATTTTGTTTATTTTTTATCATATTTTGTCTAAATTGATATGCTTTCAAACAAATTATTTTCACACACGATTTCTCATTTAACACAGCTACTGATATTTAATTTGTCCTTCAGTCAACCTCTGATGACCGAAAATAATTTATTTGATTATGTTAAAAATGTTTTTCAGTTCTTCGAACTGCAATTGTGTGGCATTTACTTTCAAAAACAAACATAGGATGGAATTCCCTTCCCCTCATATCTTTTTGATTCGTTTTTAGTCCTTGCTATAGAGTGTCTAACTGCAATTGTACGGAATTTACTTCCAAAAACAAGCGCAGGCCGACACTCCCTTCCCCTCTTATATTTTTGATTAGAATAAAATTTAATGGAACAATTTAATATGTAAAGTAAAAAGTAAAATTCTAAGGCTAAGATATAATTAAAATAAAAATAAAAATAACCCCTAAGCCTTAATCAATATAAAGAAAAATCTAAATACGTATTTCGAGAACTAAGTTCTCATCATCAGTAGACAAAAGCAATGGAAAACCCCCAGATTACACAACTTGTGAGCCAAGCCAGTGGTCCAGGTAGAATCCAAATTGCCAAATAGGTACATACCAATTTATACTCCGTTTTAGTATAAATTGCCGAACAGGTACATACCAATTTATACTCCGTTTTAGTATAAATTGGTATGTACCTGTTCGGCAATTTGGATTCTACCTGGACCACTGGCTTGGCTCACAAGTTGTGTAATCTGGGTGTCTTCCATTGCGTTTGTCTACTGATGATGAGAACCTAGTTCTCGAAATACGTATTTAGATTTTTCTTTATATTGATTAAGGCTTAGGGGTTATTTTTATTTTTATTTAATATGTATTAAAGCAATAAACCACTTGGTAATAGTTTTCACGAAATTATTTTATATAATTCGAAGCGATTCGACAGCAACGTCATTCATTACATGTTTCTTAGTTTTTACTTACGAGGGCAGGGTGAAAAGTCCCTAAAAAATAAAACAGATGGCGCCATAATCGCAAATCTCATGTGACATGTGATGTATCATCTTTAACTAGAACGCATTAAAATTTTCAGACTAATATGTCATTCAGTTCTGTTTTGATACCCATCGAAAGCAAGCAACCTTGAAGATTTTTGAAAACATGAAAAAAGGTGAATTTCGCTTCTTGATTAAACATTATTTCTTGCGTAGAAAAAACATTACGCAAACAAAAGCATCGCTTGTTAAATATTATGGGGACTCCTCACCATCGATTGGAACGATTCACAAGTGATTTACTGATTTTCGTTGTGGTAGTACGACCACAAAGGACGCCGAACATTCTGATTGTCCAATTGAGGTTACAAAGCCAGAAATCGTCGATAAAATCCATGGTATGATATTGGACGATCGGGGAGTTAAAGTGCACGAGAATGCTGAGGCTATGACCATCTCAACCGAACGGGTACGGAACATTTTGCATACATTTTTGGATATGAGAAAGCTATCTGCCAGATGGGTGCCGCATTTTGAACAACGCACCGGCGCACAGGTCCGCAGTCGCATTGGCAAAATTGCATGAATTGCGCTTCGAATTGGTTCGTCATCCACGATATTCTCCAGATTTGCCCCCCTGTGATTTTTATCTATTTCCAAATTTGAAGAAATAGCTCTGCGGAAAGAGATTTGGCTCCAACGATGAGGTCATCGCTGAGACAAACGCCTATTTTGAAGGATTGCCAAAATCGTATTATTTGGACAAGGAGATTATGTTGAGAAATAAAATATGTTTTGACCAAATAAATTATTTCTTGTTTCATTTTTCAGGAACTTTTCACCCTGCCCTCGTATATCTAACGTTTAGGAGGGGTGATTTGAATACATCTGTTTATTAATTTACTAAGGGTTTTTCGATTTGTATGGTTTTTATGATTTCTAGGTTTTTCAGCATATTTAGTCAAAGCCTATTAGTTTCTTAGTGTAAAATGTTGTATTGTTCATGGAATAAGTGATTATTTTGTAAGCTGTGTAGGGAAAAGCCTTTTGTGTGCTTACTATTTTTTATTGCTTTAGTGTGTCTTTTTATACGTGTTTTGATATTATTACCACTTTGACTTATTTATATATGTATATATGTCACAATCATTGCATTTAATTTAATAGATCCCAGATTGTTCTGATTCTTCTAATTTTGATTTTGTGTTGATTAATAATTTCCCTATTGTTGCTTTGTTAGTGGATATTGTTTTTATGTTGTGTTTCATGTTCATTTTAAGTTAAATTAGCAAACAATTTCTATTTCATAAGAAAACTTTAATATGCGAAACAAGATTTTTTTTTGGGGTGGCTATCTCAGTGGTATGAAGTCGGCCTGTGGATCCTGAGAACCCTGGTTCGATTTCCACAGGCGAAAAACAATTTTCATAATTTCAAAAGCAACCCCTGTGGCTCCTCCACCACTAACATCTTTGGGGACCGTGATTTGTCGACTGGTAACCGCACTTCACGCGCAAAATATATCACTTACCGAGATCTGCTTCGGCAGAGTGCCACACCCAGTAATGCGTAGAAGGCGTGATGATATATTTATTTATTTTTTTATAAATAATTCAAAATAATTCAAAATGTTTAAATTTATTTATTATTTAAGATTTTTTAGACCAATAGTTCTCAAAATACGGAGTGTATATAATTATTTAGATGAGTTCGCAAAGTTTGCCAAATTAAGCTTTACGCCCTTAATTCCGATCCCTATGCTAGATGGATTTTACCTTGTACGTATGTATATTTAATTAGTTTGATTGTAATAATACAGGTCTACGATGTTTGATGCTATGATTAAAGCGAGTATGTGTCTGCCATTTATTCAAACCTAAGCTAAATGTAAATACTAATCAATTCAGCGTTAAAGGAACAAATTTTAGTATATAATTCTGTTAGAGATATCACTGTAAATCCCCGGGGAAGGCTACAGGTGAAGTTTGTGCAATGACGCGGACGTGAAGGGTGCGCAGGTACCTCACCACTGCCAGAGGCAGACCAGCGTCTGTGATTGTTCAGACTGTCCGCACCCAATTTGGGCCGCCACTGCCAGGCAATTATCAAGCACATCAAAGTGATTTCACGGCAAATTACAGAAACAGAAATTAAGTTGGCCGGGGCACCAGCCGTCAACTATTCCTAAATTGCTAAACAACATAATATAATCTTATTTTGATGAAAATTAATTGAAAACTAGCTACGTGCTGAAATATGCATTTAGTTTAATTATAACGGGTTCGCTTACCCCTTACCGCTTACTGTTAATTTGGTCTAATTTCTCTTTTCTTCAATTAAAATTAATTGCACATAATTTTCATCCACATGTAATAATTGCATTTCACCAAAATACCAGCAGGGATTTCAGCTAGAATTTTGGTGTAATGTTAGCTACTTATTAAAAGTTTTTAGCCTAATAAATAAAATTCCATAGTTATTGTTCTGAAATAAGTTTCCAATATACAACTAACTTTTATGCCCATTTGCACCAACGAAACTTATATTTTAATTATGACATATTCTGACAATATCGCATCAAATGTTTGACAGCGATATAAATGTTTTAATATCACGTTTTATTTCGATTTACTTTTATTTAATTAATGGTCTTTGTGACCAACAAATGTTAAAATAGAAACTTGGTTTAAATAAATAAAAGCCAATCGAATGAATAACATGTAATTTAGATTTTCTTTAATTTATTTAACCCAAGTTTAAAATTTAACTTCTCTTGGTGAAACCAGCCATAAGTCAAACATCAAATTTAAGTTTACTTGGTGCAAATTTATTCACATACGAGTACTCGGTGTCCGGTGAAAACCCTAACCCATTTTTTTTTTGTGGCCACCTTAATACTTTCGCGGTCATTAGTCAATTCTCCAAGAAGTTTCTGCAGGAAAACTTTAATTTTACTTAAAATAGGTACAATTTGTACGATTAAAAAAAATTACGTTGGTTAAATATAATTTTCCATAGTTTTACCAAAATTATCTGCCTGTGAGCTATAATCTGATATCAAACTCAACGTAAATTGAATAATCATTGAAAAAACAATATCATTTTGTTCATTTTTAGTAGAATTCTCTGCCCAAGATGCTTTAATTTGAAAACAAATTCTGTGTAATTTGAGCAAAATGAAAAAATAAATGTAACAATCATTTTAATATAGTTTTTTATACCAAACTCAGCATAATTTGAATAACTTTTAAAAAACAATTGACAATTGCTTAAATGTTATTTTGACATTCAACTATGAGTCATAAGGATTTGGATTTTGTATTATGATAATTTTTGTTCTTCACATGTTTTGACAACAGCGATTTTAAAAATTATTATTAATAACTTATAACAAATAAACCGACAATAATTTCGAAAAATATTTCAAACAAAAATTATTTTGAGTCACTTTGAGGTCCATTTTAGTGATAAATATTACCGTTTACGAAATAAATATTAAAGACCCATGAATAAAGTTTTGCTACCACTGGTTGTAATAAAGTTTCAACCAACTTTTCCAAACAGACCGACAGACCAACAGGCCTACTTTTTTAGGAATATGCTTTTTAGATTCAATAGAGTCTAAAACATAATAGTTAGAGAGCTAGGGTTTAAAATGATGTCTCATTTATTCCAGTGACAGAAATGGTTTTTTAAATAGATTATGTCATGATAAACATGAAAAAAAGAAAATTAGATTTGGGAATGGGTGGCAACTATAGACGGCGTCGATGTAAATGTGCCGATTTTAAGGGTAGTTGTTGACATATTTTTCACAGGCTAATGTTTAGTTTAAATTATAGACTTTGGTATAATTAAGTAATAAAAATGGTAGACAGAAGTTTTGGCCGGTGACGCATGCGCAACAAAACCGGTCAAATTGGCAATTTTTTTGGTGTCGTGTCTACTTGTTCACGTTGAATACGTGACAAAAAAGTTATTAACAGAAATTTTTGCTGGTTGCTCATTGATGACAGAAGCTCAGTGAGCTGATATAGGAATCAACAACCACCCTTAAAATCTGCGCATTCACATCGGCGCCATCTATAGTTGCCACCCGTTCCCAAATTTAATTTTCTTTTTTCATGTTTATCATGACATAATGTATTAGAACTCCATTTCTGTCACTGGAAAAAATAAGTCATAATTTTGTACCCTAACTCTCTAACTATAAAGATACATCAAAATCCCAGGATCAAGAAAAGTCACCATTACATTACCAGCAGGGATTTTAGTTAGAATTTTGATGTAATATATAGGTGCTTATTAAAAGTTTTAGCCAAATTCTTTAGTTGAGCTGAAAAAAGTTTCCATGTGTAAACATCATTTAACGCAATTACTCATGTTTTTAAAATATATAAAAGTTTCTGTCGAATTCTGGGAAAATATTCCGTAAGTAATGATTCCTACAGAACTTTTAGCTCGTACATTACATGGTTTAAATTGGATTCCTTCCAAAACAACGGAGGATTATATGTCAAGGCCAATGAAGTCGTTTATTTATGTCCAAATACTACAATGTCATATGTACTGCATGAATTCAAGAACTACATTCAATATTCCGTTCATGAATAATTTAATTTATCTATTCTATATTGCAATGCTTTCATTGCAATTGAACCAGCAGAACTGAATAGTGAATAACGCCAACGGTACGGTACTTGTAAGTTCAACACGTTTTCGATAATACTAACACGTTTCCTATTTTACCATCTACATTGAATATATTACCTACTAGCTTCCTGATGGAACTTATAAATCTTATTCAAAACTAGCTTGTTATAAAATAGTAATATCTATAATATACTAGACTCGTCTAGACGATATAAATAAATAAATATAATATCACTTCAATTTCTTGGCTTGATATAAAGATATACCATACGGATTTTAGATCATTTTACGCGGAATTCATTTTATGATATTTTTATTTGATAGTGACTTATGAGCTTGACCATCGAATACACTGTTGCAACTTATATCTGTACATAAACTAAGATGGGATAGCCATCTTATATTTGATTTACTATTTCGAAAATAACTATTTCGTTATTTGATTTAAACATTAAACTGAATATAAATTTAGCTGAAATGAAATGGGGTAATGGCATGGTCGTCCACAGGGGGAGGGGGGGGGCGCTCCCTTGTATATTAACTAGGGTGATGACCACGACTCTCGAACATATTTTAAGCATAACAACTTGAAATAAAAGTTGTAGGGCTTAAAATTATGCATCTGAACCAATAAACAAAATTAATTTCACATATTTTGTAACGACACAAATTAGATTTGAAAATGACGAAAATTGCCTCAAAACTATCGACAGGCATGTAATTCAAACAAAATTAAACAAATATATGACGTTTTATCTGTCAAAATAAATGAAATAATAAATAAACAATTTATTTTGTCAGTTTTGACAGGTTGAACGTCAAACATTTGTTTAATTTTGTTTCAATTTCATAGCTGTTGATAGTTTGGAGACAATTTTTGTCATTTTCAATTCTAATTTGTGTCGTTACAAAGCATGCAAAATTAATTTCATATTTTATTCCATAAAACTTTTATTTGAAGTTTTTTTGTTTTAAAGCTGGAAATAAAATCAATATGATTGACCCCCCCTCCCCCTGTAAAAATGTCTGTGGACGCCCATGGGTAATGGTTCAGTGATATTGAGTCGGCCTGTGATCCTGAGAACCCTGATTAGATCCCACAGCCGGCAAACATTTTCACCAAATTAAAATTACTCCTGTGGCTCCCCCTCTACTAATATCTTTGGAGGCCGTGATTTGACGGCTGGTAACCGCACTTCACGCGCATAAATATATCACTTACTGAGATCTGCTTCGGCAGAGTGCCACATCCAGTAATGGGTAAAAGGCGTGATGATATATTTACATTTATATATTTATTTTAAATAAAATGGCTAGTACTATGGCAACACTTTTGTTTTAGAATATAAATTTTGCTAACTTCACCTCATAAACAAAAATATAACTGGCTCTGTTTTTGAACCTTTTTTTGTCTCACTGTACATATAAACTAATTATTAAAATTCTATGTCATACAATATTCTATATAGGCGCAGTGCGTAAAATAAACTTCATAAGATATGCATTGCATTTTACGTATCGCTATTAAAAGTCATACTGTAGGTGCTGTGACCAATGTGTGAAGCTACTTCTTCACACATGGAAATTGATATCTCATAAATATTACTGTGGCAACGCGCATCATTTACTAACTTATAAAATTGATAGCGGACCTGTTAGTAGCTTGTAAAGATTCATTTTCAAAGTGAATATACGGTTTGAATAAATAACGTTTACAAAAGAGTAACAAATAAAATGATAAATTTGCCAGAGTGCACGAGGATTTACATTTTATTGATATACAGGCTGTTAAAAAAGTTCCGGGACGGTGAAATATCTCGAGAAATACACATCGAATCAAGAAACCAAAAAACACGTGTTTCATATTTTGCAAAAAAAGGCTTGTGGCTACTTGTGATTATGTTGATTTTTTTTATTTGATTCTATGTTTATTTCTTGTGATATTAGACCGTTTTTTACTTTTCTTTCAGAATCATGTCAAAACTTATTTTTGCGTTTAGAGCGCCATCTATTCCGAATTGGAAAAAAAGTTTCAGATAAAATTAACTTATTTTTTTTCGCAGAATACGAATCTGTAATAAAAAATGGAGGTTCCCATTTAAGGTTTCAACGTTGCTCCCCGCCCCACCCCCTGGGGGTGGGGGTTGGGGTTTGTGTTTGGTGTGCTTAGATAGGTTTTTGCAAAATATGAAACACGTGCTTTTGGTTTCTTGATTCGATGTGTTTTTCTCGAGATATTTCACCGTCCCGGAACTTTTTTAACACCGTGTATATATATATATTTTAATTATAATTTAAAAGAGTAGCGTTTGATTTCCAGAACTGCAATAATAGCAGGGATGCCATATTCATATGTGAGATTTATTTCTAATGAGCTTAATTTCAAGTCCTAAATTTAACTTGTACGAGAATGATTAAAACAATGTAAAATTGGTTTTCATGGTTCAAGTACGTATTCACGTGGGACGTTACTTCACCGTGTTTTGTATAACCTCACACGTTTAAATATTTTAACACCTCGCGCATATATGTTACAACACTCTCGTAGCACGAACGTTTCAAATTTCGCGTCTCCGCTATTTAGCAGCATAATCAATCACGCGGCTTGGGTGTTTCAGTTAGCGCTCCGCCGTCATCGCCGCCGCCTTCGTTGTTAGCTGTCGTCGATGTGTTTTGACATCGCTGTAGCTCTAGGTTCTCAAGATGGTCGAGACTTCAAGAGTTAAGTGGGTGTGACTCTTGACTCTTGAAGCTCGAGTGCTGCATTTGCATGCGGATTACTAAACTGAGGTGACAACCCCTTTGGGAAAGTACTTATTCCACCTCACTTCACTGGCTCCCGAAAACTTGCTCTTCGTCGTCTGTTGCTGGGAGGATTTGGTGGTCAGTTAAGCTATATACAAGCGCCAAGCGTATACTAGAACTTTAGTTGAAATTAAAGTAGACCCGTTCCTGTTCCGGCTCTTCTGTTGTTGGATACTTTCAGACCCTTTGTTTAAGTTTATCAGCTTTTGTTTATAGATTACTTTATGTTAGTCCTTTGAACTGAACATATATGCTTGCTTGATTAAATATTAAATTCTTGTGTTGTTCTTTGTTTGTGCTAAACTTCACTGAATATTCTAATTATCTGATGGAAGGTTATGTGAACATGAGAGCGTAAAGCTATTATGTTCATACTCACTATAATCCTGAAATAACCATTATTAATTCATATCAAATTCAATATTTGTTTCAGAATTTAATTATAATTAATACACGAACAATAGGTCGTTATTATTAATATTCCAAATAATACAATTTGTCAACAATTCAATGGTATTGTTAGAGTATTTATTTATGTTAATAAGTCACTAGAGCCAATATATTACTCGCAATTCGTAGGTTATAAAATTACAAATTATTCAATCACTTTAATTATTATATCAAATAATTTGTCTTTTTTTTTTAATAAATTTATTTACCAGCCCAACAAATTACATAAATGTTATACATGGTCTTGTTGTGTTTCATGAGTAATTTAATAACAATGTATGACTTTAATGGAGTCAGTGAGTTCCACCCTCCGGTATAAATTTTTATTTCAATTTAATTCATTGCATAGGTGTCGCGGTAATAAAGGATTATTCGCTGTCGCTAATGGAAGATTCATCTTCTGTCGATAGCAGTATGTCTTGTAGGAGTCTTTTCTTAAGTTTCAAATTTTTGCTTCTTTTGCCTATTTTGTAGTGTTCCGCACTGGAGGGCAGGTTTATACTTTTGAGAAACTTCTTTGCTGTTTTTCTAATGTGTTCATTTATAGTGTTGATTCCCAATTCACGGTGTATTTGCGTGTTTCTAATAAACCACGGTGCGTTAAGCCCAATACGTAGTATTGTGTTTTGGAGTGTTTGCATTTTTCTGATTAGCGTTTTAGCTGCAGTGCCCATTATTTGTTTGAGAGTACTTTATATAGATTGTGTTAAAAAAAATTGTAAAGATTGAATCATACTCAACACGAAACTTTAGAAACAAAACAATTTTTACATTTTGTAACAACATTTATTAAAATAGTAATTTGTTTCATTACGATTAAAAATACAAGTTTTCTGGTCAAGTCTGCCAATATTGCGATATTCGAAATAGTATTTTTGTAATCGCATCATTCAAAATAAGGTTTACATTACCCTGGCAACTGAAGTACCTAACGTTTTTATTTAGCGCAGTAGTGCTTCAAAGTAGTTGGAAAAACATTCATTTTGATTTAGACTATTAAAACGCTAATTATAGTTATAAATAAATAAATATAAATATATCATCACGCCTTTTACCCATTACTGAGTGTGGCACTCTGCTGAAGCAGTTCTCGGTAAGTAATATATTTATGCGCATGAAGTGCGGTTACCAGCCCTCAAATCACGGCCCCCAAAGATGTTATATACACACATTTAAGGAATTTATAAAAGAACTAGAGCCATTAGCTTATAACTCCATCAATCAGACATATTTTAATAAGCTTTACGAGAAAAACATAAAAAAAAATAGTTTTCAAACAACAAATGTCAAGTCATGGCATATTAAACTGTCATAATATAAATTCATGCTTCAAATTTAATAAGTTTTCTCATTATCGGATATATAATTTTTGCTCGTTACAAAAAGCATTGTATAAAACTCGTGCACGAAGACGTCATTTGCACCATTTGCGCACTTGTTATATAAATAGCTATTTTAGTCAGGTTGAAACATTTTTTCCAATTTATTTATAATATTTCAGAGATTTATTCAAATTAAAATTAAACAAATTGACAAAATGATTTTAGTCTCCATGAAAACTGTAATAAAAATGCTATTTTTGAGTCTAGGACCACAAAACGATGACGTATCCATTTGGTAACATAAATATTCATGACATAGCATTCTCTTACTGTTAAGTAAGTTGAAGTAATAGTGTCAGATTCAAGTGGGTGAACAGAAAGTAAATTTATATACGTTATAAATAATGGGATGGCTAGCTCAGTGGTATGAAGTCGGCTTGTGGATCCTGAGGTCCCTGGTTCGATTCCCACAGGCGACCAATTTTCATAATTTGAAAAAGCTATCCCTGTGGCTCCTCCACCACTAACATGTTTGGGGGCCGTGATTTGACGACTGGTAACCGCACTTCACGCGCAAAATATATCACTTACCGATATCTGCTTCAGCAGAGTGCCACACCCAGTAATGGGTAGAAGGCGTGATGATATATATATATATATATATATATATATATATATATATATATATATATATATATATATATATATATATAACAAAATATAGATAGTAAGAAGGGTACTTATAGTTATGATTCAATTGAATTTGCCAAGTTATATAAATTAGTGTGATATCACAAATTTACATACGCTATCATTTTGCATAATAAATTAAGTTATATTGCAGATACGCTATATATACAACTCAGCCTGTATCTATAACATTCCCCATTCATTTAAATTAATTACAACAAAACAACAACATTCGCCAAATTCTTCCACACCAACATGCTAAAAGCCTCCTCAAAGTCAAAAGGACATGTCAAATTTTCAAGAGTCAGCGCGTTCGGAGAGAGATATGAAACAACGTCACGTTTGTTTATTGCTCAAACCAAGACAAACACACATCTCATGTGTCACGGCTGGCTACATATCCTCGACATGAAATTCGCGTACCGCCACCGCGACGCCGGTGTCAGCATCATCACATCACGGGGTAATAACAGCGTCGCGCGTACAAAGGCCGCTGAGTGCAGCCGCGGGTTACAACGCACCCGGTAAAAAGAGAAACACGTGATGCCTGCGTGTGCAAATTGTCCTCCAGAGACGAGAGGAATCTTACAATCATTCCAGTCATTTGCAGAAGAGGAAGCTGTGGCGCTATGCTTCTGTTTCTACTTGTAACTTGATAGTTTGGATAATGAACATGACTGATTGTTATTGTTAATTGCAGTGGTTTGTTATTAAGACAAATGTTTGTGTAGTGCAGAGAATTTAACTGAAATAGAATTCATGGATTCTTGAAGATGTCACAGTTTTTAAATTACTATTTTATAAATAAATTACTAACATACTTTTAGGCACGGTTGCATAAAATGTTGTCAGCTAATCACGTTTTAACTACGTGAAAAAATTGAATTGGAATAAGAAACGAATCTAAGAAATGTTAAAACATTATAGATAAAATAATATCAAACAAAGCATGACTTTTATTATTTTGGAATATAAAATCTGTTTTGTTTGACTTCATTTAATTTATAAAATATATTGGCGTTTATAACCTTGAAACAATTGTGTTTATAAATTAATAATAAAAAACAAAAATTGATGACTATTGCTACAATTAAATAGAAATTATTAAATTTATTTTTTAAGTTGGGGCTAAACGAAACACGTTCTTAAAAAAATGTAGAAACAGTTTTGCATGCATCTTTATATTCTGAACATCATTGCAATCTACAGTTTTTTAAAAATAAAATTAATAGGAGAGCAGGAACAGTGGCGTACCTAGGGAGGGGGGAGGCGGCGGGTGCGGTCCGCACCGGGCGGAACATATTTTGGGACGGCATTTTTTGTATTTAGTTTTAGTTGTAAAAAACAAATTGTTCACTTCATAAGTTGACTATTCGATTTCTACAAATTATGAAATACTATATGATTTCGAATATTTTTCTTCATCGTCAAGTCAATGCAGAGTTGAAATATGATCTCGAAAAATTCCTTTATTGCTGCTTAATTTAAGTATGCCATCCAATGGTCAAAAAGTTCCTCACCTATAGTTTGTCTCAATTACAATTATTTATTTATGTTTATTAATTTAATGGGGTAATGGCTCAGTGGTTTCGAGTTGGCCTGTGGATCCTGAGGACCCCGGTTCGATTCCCACAGCCGACAAACAATTTTCACCAAATTAAAATAGTCGCACATAAATATATTACTTACCGAGATCTGCTTCGGCAGAGTGCCACACACAGTAATGGGTAAAAGTCGTGATATGTTTATTTTATATTTATATTTTTAAAATAAATAAATAAATATATCATCACGCCTTCTACCCATTACTGGGTGTGGCACTCTGCTGAAGCAGATCTCGGTAAGTGATATATTTTGCGCGTGAAGTGCGGTTAGCAGTCGTCAAATCACGGCCCCCAAACATGTTAGTGGTGGAGGAGCCACAAGGATAGCTTTTTTCAAATTATGAAAATTTGTCGCCTGTGGGAATCGAACCAGGGACCTCAGGATCCACAGGCCGACTTCATAACCACTGAGCTAGCCATCCCATATTATTATGGGATGGGATTTATATTTTTAATTTATAAAAACCACAATTTGTTTGACTTAGAAAGGGCGGCAAACTGGAGACAGACAAAAGTTCTAGGTACGCCACTGAGCAGGAAATTGCATAAAACTAATATAGCATGTTAAATCCCTATGTTCGCCCTTACTAAATACCACCTGGTATATATTAAAAATATATGTAATCACGTATTTTACTCATTACTTGGTGTGGTACTCTGCCGTAGCAGATCTCGGTAAGTGTTATATGTATTTATGTGCGATAAGTTCTGTTACCAGCCATCAAATCACGGCTTCTAAAAATAATAGTGGTGAGGAAGCCACTGGGGCAATTTTAATGTGGTGCAAATTGTCGACTGTGTGAATCGAACCCGAATTCTCAAATCCTCAGTCCATCTTAATGCCACCGAACCCATAAAAATATGTATGTTGAAAATAAAAGTTTAATATATAATTAATAAAGAACTACAATCATTTATTATAATTTGAGCGTCCACTTAACCATATTTCGTAATATTACACCTGAAATTTCGGTACCTAATCCAACATTAAAGATACTAATTTTCTCAAACGTATTTTCTTGAGGAGTTAATTAGAAATAATTCAATTAACATAACTTCAAAGGAAGCTATGACTAATGAAGATATCAAAATTATAATAAGGTGATAAATCAATCACTCATATTTTTTATTAATTCCACATCAACTTCCGTAATTCTCATCTAAATTTAGAAACTAAATAACATTAAACTCAATCATCCCTCAACAGCTAATCGATAACAACCCTTGCGAGTACCACATTAATGACTTTGTTTACGTTACAGCCAAATAAGAATTTTTCATTTTATGGAGAGAATTCATTTTTCCACCATGTCTAATGACATGATAATTACATCAAAGCTTTTTTTATAATTTTAATTTTTAATATTCACTTTGGGGTAATGGCACAGTGGTTATCGTGTCGGCCTGTGGATCCAAAGAACCCTGGTTCGATCAAACAATTTCACCAATTTAAAATTACCCCTGTGGTAACATATTTGGGAGCCGTGATTTGACGGCTGGTAACCGCACTTCACGCGCATAAATATATCACTTACCGAAATCTGCTTTAGCAGAATGCCACGCCCAGTAATGGCTAAAAGGCATGATGATATATTTATTTATTTATTTTACTTTGGGAAACAAATTAAATTAATTTTGTTATTTCGTTGTTGTTATTATGGCTTAAAAAATAACGAAATTGTCAACCATCAAATAATATGACTCCGGTTTTAATAAGCTATACTTATAGAATTTAGAAAGGAAATTAAATTTCTACAATAAACTTAAATTTCATCGTAATTAAATAATTCGAAAAGTATTAGACAAAGTAGTCTTATGTTGAAAGTACGGATAAGAGTAATCCGCTTACTATCTTAGAGTACTAATAATTAATAAAAATTAACAATTCCGGTGGCAAAAGATTAAACTAGAATATTTATTTAAATATAAGCCGTTCCGTAATTGCATATTATATTAGGAAGGTGCATTTGACCATTCAAGCCGAATGAAATTAGAAAATTATTTATTCAAGATTCATTATCTTTTCCTTTTGTGGTGAACATTAAGTGAAACCTACGTAGGTAGTGTTTTTCTTATTTCCTTCCGTAAAATGTGTTATCTGGAAAAATGTAATTCCTGCGATATAAATGTTACGAAAAGGTCAAGTAATAATTACTACGCTATTGGAAAATGCTCCAAGATAAATTGTATCTTCAAAAGTAGGTTTCTTCGTGTGATATATGTACATTTATTTGTTTATTTTGAGTTAAACTTCTTTTCTAAGATATATCTTACATTTAAGTTGGAATAATTAAGAAATGTTAACACGGTATGTTCTATTTGTATTTCTAGAATAACTTTTGAGTGCCACGAATTTTGGAATATTAAAACTTTCTTATTTGATAGGTACATAACTTTAAATATAGTACAAAAAAATTCAAGAAAATGCTCGGTTTGTTTCACAAAATAAAAGAAAATTCTTTATTGCACAATTTCGGCTGTTAGACCATCATCAGAAGAATTTTATTTTATTTTGTGAAACAAACCGAATGTTTTCTTGAATTTTTTCTTTGTACAATGTTTCACCTAGTGCCAACAGTTACTTCAATAGAGTTTTTTAAATATAGTTTCATAAGGTTAATTAATCTTATTAAGTTACAATATTTTTAAAAATCTTGTCAAATAAGAAGATATTAAGTTATCACTAAAACTCTGATAACGCAACAATATAGTCATTTGTGTATCTAGAGCAAAAAGTAATTTTTTCTACTAGTATTACCATTTTGAATTTCTTGAAAAAGAATTTCAAATCATTTGTGACAGTTTTTTATTTTGAAATTCGCTTGAAAATGTTAACAGTTTTCATGTATTCATGGATACACTCCTACTTTACCGCTTCGCAGCGGCAAAATCTTATTGCCGGTCGAAGAGTGGCAAAAATTAACTTCCTGCACTTAACTGGAAATGTCTTCCATCTGCTCGGTCGCAGACAAAATATTTTGTTGTTTTTTACTTTCCCAACCTATGTACAAGATATTTTTATATTTTGGAATATTTTTTTTAAATACGCCATGTTTTGAATATGGTTCTTGAAATGTTAATTTTTAATGACACTGGCCATCACTACAATCATTTATCTGATGTATAATGTATAAACTGACTATTGTAGTGTTTATAATTATAATTTAATTATTAATAACAGAAATAACTATCAAAACCAATGGTAATAAAAATGAGATAAACCACCCTATTGCGAATTTTGAAAAATATCTTTTGGTTATACGACCAGAACATCATATAATATATCTAAAAAAAAATCGGTTTGTCTATCTGTATCTGTATGACTGTCTGAAAGCAGGATAACTTAAAAACGCGGTAAGATTTTAAATTGAAACTATATATTTAAAAACCAAAAACTGAGGTTATTTTCCAAGCGAAGCGGGAGATGGAAAGTTTTAAATAAAAAATAAGAAACCAAGTAATAAACAACTATTCTCAATTTCCTTTTAATTTTTCGCTCATATCTCGAAAACATTTAGTGATATCGAGTTGATCTCAATAAATTCCTTGTTTCAAATTATATTTGCCTATATTTTGAATAACTAAATTTCATTGATTTCCTCTCTAATTTTATTTCAAAATGGCGCTCTAAATAAATTTTCCAGAGGATAATAACTAGTTAAATCATTTTCTGAGGCCAAAACACATTCAAATACCCAGTTTCAACAATATCGTTAGAGGCGATATAGAGATCATTGACTCACAAAGACAGACAGACAGAGAGACAGAGAGACAGACAGACAGACATACAGACAGACAGACAGACATACAGACATACAGACAGACAGACAGACAGACAGACAGACATACAGACAGACAGACATACAGACAGACAGACAGACAGACAGACACGAATAATTCCTTGTATTTATTTATGCTACTCTATACAACAGAAACTTAATCCCAATTACAGTACAAGATCCGAGTTCATCGAGCTGTCGTGTGGGAGTTCATGTATATATAGCTTGAGTGGTATTTGAACTCGGAATCTCCGGAATCGAATGCCGTAACTCTCTCCACACTATCGTACTGCCGGACTTAATTATTATTAGAGCATAAGATGTAGAAAATGATTATGTTTACTTACAATTTTTCGAAGGAGCAACAATGAAACTGTAGTCAAATGTCAAACTCTGCTTACCTGAAAAATAAAGAAAAACAATAATTAAAATCAATAACATAAATTCAACTCAAGTATCAAATAAAATATTGTAATCTATTTAAACAGGTCAAGTGGTACAAGTACCCGTATTTCATTCAACAGATCCTATTTTAAAGTCAATAAATTTTGCTTGTTAAATGTGCATGAATCAATGAACACAAATAGATGTCGTTACCAATACATATTAAATACCTTCATTGCCTTTCAACTACAATCAATCAAATTCACGAACTATTTGTCTTTTAGTCAACATATCACGTACAGAGCAAATTTGATTTTAACTGGTGTGTAATCAGTCAATAACAAAAAGCAAAAACATTAACTAATCAATAACAATCAAGTTAGAAAACGTAACAATACTGTACGTGTGAATGCGGCCATTTCGAAAAAAAGCATCTGTAGATAAATTAACGCACAAACTCAGTAACTTGGTTTAAAATTGCTATATCCGAACGGCAGTTTTGATAGATTAGATAATTTTAATTTATTGGTGTACATTAATCAACTTTTGGGCAAATTTTTATTACTGCTAATCCTCTTTTAGGGCTTAAAACTGATCAATATTTAACTAAATTTGCAAAAATACGGATTTAAAACTTTAGCCGAGAAAATACTAAATACCAATAAGGCCGTCGTAATATAAGGGCTGGACTGCACTGATTAAAATTAATACTTTCGTAAATATTGCGATAGGACTGTCAGCATATTTTGTGTACATTTCAGCCTTTTAAAATGTACTATAATATAAAAGTAGGATTGAAGAGATTAAAAAATGTTTTATTAAAAATAATTACATGAAATGCAAACAAGGGCAAACGTTTACACTTGTCCAGCTTATACAAAAAAAATAGAAAGAATATAAAAATGCACAGAACAACTAAGTCTAGAATCATATGCAGTAATAGTTATTTGTATATCAAGTAGCTGTTTGCGGACTGAATCTAACGATTCTAGTACGAGTGTAACGAGAGCTGCAACTACTTGAGATCTGCAAAGATACTTTTATCTAGAGATGTACAAAATATTTTATGTAGTATCGGAAATTAAGATTAATCCATTTTTAGTTGTATTTAATAAAAACTTTGAATGTAGGTAACTAACGCCCGTTTGTACCAATAAAATTTAAATTTTGAGATTGACATAAACTAATAATATCGCATCAAAAGTTTGGCAGCATGATATTTTACGTCGATTTGCTTTTATTTATTTAAGTCTTTGTTAATGCAAACGAACATCAGAAAACTAAAAACTAAAACTAAAAACTAAACAAAAATGTAAAACAATTTTGACATTTATGGTCTGCAATAGCCATGTTTTTTAAAACGATGAATTATCGCATGAGCTCTTTAGAGTACGACGAACGGAGCAAGAAGTGCTTAAAAAAATTTATCAATTGTTTTAAAAATCCCATGAAGAACTATAAAAATATTGAAAAAAAGTAAATATTACAATTTCATTGATTTAATTTTATATTTTTTCTCTATTTGTATAAATTTATCTCCTTGGAGATCATTTCAAATTTTCTAATACTGAAATTTTGATATATGTCAAAACAATTTTTTATTTGTATCTTTGTAAAATCAATCTAATATCAATATGCAAAAAATACGCGTAAAACATGTAATAAAAGCATCGTTTTTTTATTACTAGTTAACTTTTTTTACTGACTGTAAAAAATATACCTAAGTATATTTCCTAGTAATTAATTTACATAATAATCGCAGCTTTCACATTTTTCATAAAATTATTCAAGTAGTTCTCAGAACTTTGTCAAGAAAAAAAATTAAATCTTCCATTTCCTGGAAAAAAATTATAATACAAGAAAACGACATAAATCAAGTGACATACAAATAGCAAATAAAACTTATTCAAATAGTTGAAATTAGCTGCAGTTTCCAAGTTTGAAAACTCAATAAAATTTAAAGTAACTAGTAGACATTTCGGCGCATCCACCAATAAACACATATTTCACACATAATCCTTCTCAGTATTGATATACTGTTAAATGTTGCCAACTGTGCAAAAAAAATCGAGACGTGTGCAATATTATTTCGCCAACCAAAAATCAGTCGCAAATGTTGCGTAACCACAAGCAAATGAAATGAAAACTCATTAGCGATCATAGTGTGCTTCGCATTATAATAAAACCACGTTTTCCGCACTCATTTCAGTGGAACAAGCGCAATTACCTGAACACAGATTTCGCATTTGGCCACCTCGTTGCCTTTGTGCTTCGTTCCTCGTTTAAATACGCATTTCGATTACGTTTACGCACTATTACTTTACTTACTAGTGTCGAATTTGGAACAGCTAAGTGCCTGGAATAAGAATCGCATTACCATCGCCAGAGTTCTTAGAATTAAATCATGTCACAACGAAAATAACTTTAAATGTTTCAAAGTCTAACTTGGAATATGACTAACAATTCTTGTTATTCCATTTCAATAATAAAGAAAATTTTGACCGTTGACCAGCAATAATCTCAACAACCAAGTAATATTTAAGAACAATAGTACGGAGTACAAGTGTTATAATTGTTCATTGTAACATGTGTTTTTCATACTAGTTTTCCTATATCACATTCATTTACTTTTTTCTGAAACCAGCAAGAAAGTGTCTACAATTTTAGTATAGAAAGTAGATTTTTATCAAAATAGTCAAATAAAGTGCGTATCCAATGTTTAAACAAAAATAGCAGTCTGATAAAGTACAAAACAGTCTGATAAATATTTTACCAGAAAGGTTTTTTTTTGTAATTTTGGATACGTAGTCTGCTGTCAATACAATTCATATCAAAAAATTTAAACATTTTGAATTATTTATGATTAATTATTCATTCTATTAGACGATTTCAGATAAAATAATATTCATAATACGTCAGGAAAGTGTTTCTACTTTCCCGATTATTATGTAATAATTATTATAAAATTTTAATTTTTTTAATTAAAATAATAATAAAATAATATTGACAGAGTCAATAAACCTTTGAAATTTAATTAATTTTGCCATTTATGCAAATTCTAAATTATCTAGGCGACAAACAATTTTCATAATTTCAAAA
Organism: Pterostichus madidus; assembly: GCA_911728475.2. NCBI lineage: Eukaryota > Metazoa > Arthropoda > Insecta > Coleoptera > Carabidae > Pterostichus > Pterostichus madidus. The sequence continues at coordinate 10,001,584 of OU452302.1, read as the reverse complement.
ACTACCGCTGCGGCTCCTCCACCACTAACATCTTTGGGGGCCGTGATTTGACGACTGGTAACCGCACTTCAGGCGCAAAATATATCACTTACCGAGATCTGCTTCAGCAGAGTGCCACACACAGTAATGGGTAGAAGACGTGATGATAAATTTATATTTATTTTATTTAACAACTATACAGAAAATATCCCCAAAACAGTTGTACAAAATTTTATTTTGTAGAACTCTGACAAAAATAATTGCACAAAATTTACTTTTTTCTAGAAAAATATTTTTTTCCTATATATCGTTTACTATTGTTTTTAACAAAAACAACAATACAACTTTGTGCAACAGTTTCTAAATTTTTTTTATCCTTTAGAATAAGTGATATAACCTGAATTAAAACTATCTCCAGATTTAGAAATTATTTTCGAGGATGAGTTTCTTACCTTTGAAGTTATTGAACAATAAACATAACAAAAATCCGATAAATCCAAAAAATATCTAGAAAAATATATTGGGAAAAGCACTGAACCTGTTAAATAAAAATATAATTGCAATTGGAAGCAGCGCTCAAAAAAGCTTCAAAGCTTAACTATTTGTTTCTTTTGTCAGGGGGATAATCTACTTAATCTAAGCATTACATTAAAGTGCTAGTTCTGCTTTTAGTTTTACTGGTAGTACTAAAACTATTACAATTGCTACAAAGTAATTATCTGGGAGTTTTTCACAGTTTTGCACAAGGTTACTAAGAATATATTCGATTAGCCGGATCATGGACGAATTACAACGGCCATTAAGTCTTAAAAACAATTAAGAACTAGATAATTAAAAATTATAACATTTTCAGCAACATAAAAACTTTCGTTCTATATTTTCTCTCGTATAAGAAACATATTTTCTTGAGATAAAATCACTAAAGCTAAGGTCACATCTGTATGATGTTATACGATGTTTAATAAAACATGCCGTCTTATATGAAAAAAAACTGTCACTATTTATTTGCATGAATTCACAAGAAAAACGGTCCCGACTGATTTCACTACGTTGAATTTGAATCAATGTTGTGACACTTCTAGTACAGTTTTTCATATCGCGTAACAAACTCTCAAGAACATCTAACAGAATCAAACAGATATGACAGCAACTTGTGTTATGATTAATACAAATACGGAGATCCCGTGTTCAAATCCCAGTCAAGCTCAATCAAATACATATGAACTACCACTCTACGGCTCGATGAGACCGGCTCCTGCACTGGGATTAAGTTACTAATGTACAGAGTAAAATAAATAAATAAATATTACAGACTGGTCGAATTTAGAAGAATAAATATTCTGCTGAACGAGTTCTTTCCTACTATTCAAATTACAAGAGAATATGTTGCTTTATTTTTGACCTTCTTTGATATTGATTTGGCATTTTGGTCGAATTGACTATAGAAGTGAAGTAAACTTCTGACTATATTAATGATATACTGTATTTATACGAGGTGTGGCTATTAAATAACAAGACTGACGCTGCTACAGACGAAGTACTCATGCGCCAAACACCAGCGACCGTCAGATTTTTAGCGTGAAGCTTTCTCTTTCGATTGCAGTATCTATCGCTTCTGTAAACAAATCCGTATAGCCGTAGCATCCGTTCTAATTAGAGTTGTTTTTTAGAATTGTTGTGAAATTTCACGTGAAACTTGGCAAAACTGCTACTGAAACTTATAATTTATTGAAAAAAGTACCCGAATTGTGGAAGAACAAGTCATGGTCTCTCCATAAAAACAATGTGCTGGCTCATTCCGCAATGTCTGTCAAAAGATTTCTAGCCAAGTACAGCATTCCAGTGTTGGACCATCCGCCTTATTCGCCAGATCTTGCACCGTGCGACTTCTATCTGTTTCCTAGGGTGAAATTTGCCTTAATAGCAACAAGATTTGAGCTTTGAAAGAGAAATCGACACGCGTTCTGAAGAAGACTTCCAGCACTGTTTCGAACAATGGAAGATTTGCATGGAACATTGTAAGGAGGGGTGTATATTGAAAGTGATAATAAGTAAATAGGTATAGAATCAAAATAAAATGTTAAAACAGCATCAGTCTCGTTATTTAATAGCCACACCTCGTATATGTAACTATATAAATAGCCGCGTGGCAATAAATAATAACGTCATTTCTTTCTTATATTTTGACTCGTTTTCAGTGTCTAACTCCAATTGTGTGGCATGTACTTTCAAAAACAAGAGCAAACAGATGCTTCCTTCCTGTCTTATCTATTTAGATTAATTGTTATAGGAGAAGACGTAAGTTGAGATGATTTGAGCAAGTTTAACGAACGCCGAATGAAAAATTAACCAAATATGTGTAGCAGTGATTGGATGGATGTGATTGAAAGTTTATTACGTCATGAAATATTCTGAGTGTAAGAAATAAATGAACTTATATGGAGAGAACTATGAATGTGATTGAAGCGAGGATAATGTGTTAGAATGAGAATATTTGACAAAGATTGATTATTTGATAACTCTGATGAGTGGGATGTATATTTCAAAGGTTAATTCTACCCCATTTGATGGAATATAGTATAGTATGAATGTATAACATAATTGAGAGACGACTAACAACCATACTTCATGTGCAAAAATGGAAGAACATCTGTATGTTTTTAATTATGCATTTTTCTTTGAATGTTCAGAATCTCAGGAAGATGATTTACCGCCGTAGTAAGAAGAATGTGAAGGAGAAATTTGCTTCGGTCGTATAAACCTGAAAGGTGCAGTCGTTAAATTCGTACGTTAAAAAAAGCATACAGTCAGATTTTCGTATGAAAAAGATTGAATACATTACGTGCATTACATGATCTAGGTAATTAAATAGATGTGCCTAATGCAGGTATATTAAATAAAGTGCTTAATGTTACTTGTTACTACAGAAAAAACTTCTACACCTAACTAAATATATTCAAATAACAGCGTTTTTTTGATTAATGCAATTTGTAGTTCTGGACGAGTCTGTACTGCAATGCTAATGTCGATTTAGTTCATGGACATAGAATTGGGACACTAATAGTTAAGGAATTATAATTTGACAGTTCATTTAACAAGGAATTAATTCATAATTAATATATAGAGCTATGTGAAGATAACTGTTTATAAACAACATAATATTCTTTATATTTTTTTTAATGGGATGGCTAGCTCAGTGGTATGAAGTCGGCCTGTGGATCCAGAGGTCCCTGGTTCGATTCCCAGAGGCGACAAATTTTCATAATTTGAAAAAGCTATCCCTGTGGCTCCTCCACCACTAACATGTTTGGGGGCCGTGATATGACGGCTGGTAACCGCACTTCACGCGCAAAATATATCACTTACCGAGATCTGCTTCAGCAGAGTGCCACACCCAGTAATGGGTAGAAGGCGTGATGATATATTTATTTATTTATTTATTTATAATATTCTGTACTTCACTAGGAGAGTTTTTTTATATAACTAAATGTACTTTTAGTTATATAAAAACTCACCTAGTGAAGAAAAGAACATTGTATTGTTTATGAATTAATTCATAATTCAAAATAAATTGTAAATACAGAAGCCCTAATTTATCGTTAACTGACATTAGCGTTGTCAGTTGGATACATTTAGTTAGACGTCTGTATATATTTTTGTCTATAGTGCCACATATAACATATCTGTATATATTTCTTCATACGGCCTGTATATTCTTGCTATATACAAATTATAAACACATTTTTAGCTCGTGTCGCTCGCTGTTTTACATTCAAAGTTTCATTAAAATTTAAACTGTTAGTATATATTTTCTCAAGCAAATTATCTGTGATACGAATTTTGCAAAGCTTGCTTCGCACGCTAAAAAAAAGTGCATATGACGCCCGGAAAACTCAAATCAAATAACAAGGAAATTTTTTTTTCGTGAAACAATATCTTATAAACTCGAAAAGCTAAGCACGGTTATTATTAAATAATCAAGTATTGCATTTTTAAGAGGAGGGGAAAGTAATTTGAATTTTTTTTGCTTCTGGAGCAAAACTTGCTAATTATGATTCTGCAAACTAGCAACGGAAATATCATAAATATTTGACAGATTGTAAATTGTTAAAAACGAGTTATGATTTATAGGAATAAAAAATATCGACATTTCCATGGAGGCAAAATAGACAGTATACGTAGTAAAATTTACGCGGGGTGATTTTAAATTATTTGTGGGATTAACCTTATTTACAAGAAATAATTTATTACGTGGCTGCCATATTATAAATAAATCTAGTAAGTTTACATATTTAGTTTGTAAATATTACACTTTTGAATTTTCCGCTAGAAATATGAAATATGTTTACGAACCTGAATATATTGGTTTTTTTCTTCTTAAGTCTGTTCAGAATTCCAGATCGCAGTATTTTTTGCAATTTTAAACACGTCACATTTTGATGTCTCTGGGGAATACCAGTCGCCTCGTAAGATTTTTATAGGCAAAATCAAATTTTATTTTTTATACACTTTCTTCTGGCAATGTGAACACGCGCTTACACTTACACATACATAAATCACACACCCCCACACACACACACACACATGTTTGCACGCAGGCGTTTCACAGTTTATAGCTCCTGTGCGAAGATACCAGATTTATATTGCAATATTTTATATGCATAATGCAAATGCTGCTATAAATAATAATAATAACAGAAGCGACCCAGATTCACTTCCGAAAATCAAATTGCGCGATGCGGAATCTCAAAATCACTGGTGATTGAGCATTTACTTTACATTTTTTACGACTTTCCCTTCACATGTTTCACTCCGATTCCACATTTTAGTGTGTTTTATTCTCTTTCCTACTTTGCTACATATTCATTATTTTTCTTCTTTTTCGAAATGGATTCTACATACGAAACGTTAAACGAAGGAAATCAATGCAGAATATTTGTTGTTCCAATATAAATATTTTTTTTATAGACTCTGAACTAAAATCATTTACTTAATTCTGGATGTTTATAGTATATGGGTAGTCTTCAGAGCAAATTTTGAAAAATTATACTCACTGATTAATTCAGAACTAATACGTATCTCTACAAAGTCTCATTTGAGATGTTTTGAGTATACGTCGAATAAATGATTAATAAAAGGTGTACAGGAGTAAAGGTATGGATGTGATTGAAGGATTTATTTATTATTTATTTATTACTCTGTATAATAGGAATTTAATCTTAATTACAGTACAGGGAACCTACAGCTTATAGTGGAATCCGAACCACTCAGACACAATCGTACTTTTGGATATAAGTAGAAGTCAGTGAGATTTGAACGTACGACCTCTTGCTTGCTAATTAAGAAACACAAGTTTTACCTCGCTTTTATCCACTGGGCTACGATTATAGCGTGACGAATGATTCCGAGTGTGATGAATAAATTAGCTTGTATGAAGGGAACTATGAATGTGGTTGAAACGAGAATGATGTATTAGGATGAGAATGTATGACGAGGATAGATTATTTGATGAATCTGATGAGTGAAGGTTTTATGAATGATTCTCGGGTTCGTGCTACCTTATTTAATGAGATATAGTGTGATATTATGTATGTATGTATATATGAAGCTAGGATTTTAATTAAATTGTGAAAGGAACATCTCAAAAATATATTTTTTGCCGATTGACGTTAAACGTGGGCTTTTGTTGGCAATTGACAGACTGTAAAAGTGTTACTATAGAAAAACAACAAATTTGACAGTTATAATGTATGTAAAATAAAATAAATAAATATATCATCACGCCTTCTACCCATTACTGTGTGTGGCACTCTGCCGAAGCAGATCTCGGTAAGTGATATATTTTGCGCGTGAAGTGCGGTTACCAGTCGTCAAATCACGACCCTCAAAGATGTTAGTGGTGGAGGAGCCACAGGGATAGTTTTTGAAATTATGAAAATTGTTTGTCGCCTGTAAGAATCGAACCAGGGTTCTCAGGGTCCACAGGCCGACTTCATACAACTGAGCTAGCCACCCCATTTAATTTATGTAATATAATTATAACCGTAAGTTGCTTCCTTAATCTCGGGTGGAGGTTTACATCCCTTCATCATTTTCCATTATATACCAGATATCTACTATATTACCCGAATATAGGATATTCAATGTATTTTTTTTTTAATTGGCGATATCTCTTTACGTCTTACTTTTAGAACAAAAGTGTAATGAAATGTTCAAAACGAAAAATTGCTTTCAATGACTACTAAGTTTGTTTTTCAATTGTTTTTAGAAGCAAAAAAATACACGATTTATTATCAAAGTGCCATGAGAAATAAAACAATATCTAACATTTGACATTTGTTTTGATTTTATTAATATTATTAGAATCTACGATGCTCGGTTTCACCAACAAAAGTTAAATTTTAATCTTTGTTTAAATAAATAAAAGTAAATCGAATATATGACAGCAATGTCAATTATTCCATTAGGCATCTAATTTTGATTTTCTTTTATTTATTTAAACAATGATTAAAATTTAACTTTTGTTAGTGAAACCGAGCATTAATCTTGAAAAAAAAACCGTAGTTTGCTGGAAACTAAATTAATACTGATTAACAAGAAAATGAAACAAATAAGATAACTTAGAAAAATTTTATCTATCTAGGTTATGTAGTTGCTATGTTCATTCTAATTAATAAATTAATCGTATTTTACTCATATTAACAAACTGAACTGTCAAAGGAATAATGTGCACATTAATACTTTAGGGATAAAATTCTTTCGTTATAATTGTCAAGATGGCAAACTTGCTTCTACTTCAATGTGAAATAAATGCTTGCATTACGTTCGATTAATTAGAGTGCTTAGAAAACAATAAAAGTAAAACGATGAGAAGAGTGACGGTTGCCTACGGGTCGGTTAACAGTTGGTAAAATGCAATTTTAACCGGGAAAGTTCAGCAGACAGCGAGTAATTGTAGTGCAAGGTGAAGGAAAACTTCATTTTCTTTCTTCCTCCTTTACGCAAACAGGAAATAAATGAGAGAAGACGAACTAGGAGGAGCACAATAAATCACTAAAAAAACGTATTGCAGCGAAACCTCAGCCGACTCTGACCTTTTAAATCCTATTTTCAAACGCGTGGCACACATCTGCTAACCTAATATGTGTTTTTTATTTCATGTTTGTAATATCGACGTGCAGGCGACCGTCAAATATTATTTTGGTTTTTAACTAAAAAATGCATTATCTCTCAGTCTCTTCTCTATTCTTTTTTACTTGTTTTATTAATGGCATACATTTAAGCACGAACCAAATGACGCCGTATCGTTTATTAATTTCACAAATTTTTCACATAAAATGGATTCTATTACAGAAAATTTATTAGTCTCATACATGGGCGTCCGCAGGGGGAGGCGCCCCCTGGATATTAACTATGGTGGTGACCACGACTCTCGAACATAGGACTTTAACATGTAAAACTATAATTTTGTTATTTCCTGCTTCCCTAAATATTTTAAGCAAAACAGCTAGAAATAAAAATAAAGTGAACCAATAAACAAAATTAATTTTGCATACTATGAAATGACACAAAATAGATTTGAAAATGACGAAAATTGCCTCAAAACTATCGATAGGCATGAAATTGAAACAAAATTAAATAAATGTTTCACGTTTTATTTGTCAAAATAAATGAAGAATTTATTTTGAAAGTTTTGACAGATTAAACGCAAACTTTGTTTAATTTGATTTCAATTTTATTTCTATCGATAGTTTTGAGACAATTTTAGTCATTTTCAGATCTAATTTGTGTCGATACAAAGCATGCAAAATTTATATATATATATAAATTAAATAAAAATTAAATTATAAGTTTAAAGATAATAAATTCAAGCTGAAACTGAATTTCCAGCAGTATTCTTAAGGTCAGCTAGCGACATGTTCCCTATCGTAACGATTGGGTAATCTACATACATACATATCTTCACGCTATTTCCCAACAAATGGAGTAGCACGAACCCTAAAATCACTCATAAAATATTCACTCATTACATTCATCAAAGAATCAGGCCTCGTCAAACATTATCATCCGAATACGCCACCCTCACTTTAACCACATTCATAGATCACTCCATATAAACTCATTCATTTATTACACTCGAAATCATTTATCACAATCGAGTGTAATAAATTGATTAATCTAAGTTTATTAAAGATACACAGATACAAAATATTAAAAAATAAAAACTGTAAAACTGCTAAATCGGAATTTATTGATGAAATGGTGTCAATTTATGGAAGAGTTATTAGAAAATTGTCCTCCCTCTTCAATTCAAACCCAGACGACAAAGACTATTAATTTATTTGACAAATATAAATATTTTTTATCTATTTGTTATGTGTATTTGAATTTATGTTATGTAAAAAAAATATTTTAGAAATTTATGTATATCTGACAGTTTTTTGCGATCTGCCCCCCCTCCTCTGGAAAAATGTCTGTGGACGCCCATGAGTCTCAACAATTTTTGAAACAAATGCACGTTGTTATCTCGAATTCACAGTAGACTGAAAGTAAAATAAAATGGCGGTGATCATATTAAAATATCAGACATAACCAAAAGAATGCCTTACCGCAAATTAGGATAACTAAGCTCCTTATATTATTTACTTCTGTTTTTCTAATCTTCATGAATATTACACGACTTCCGGTTTGACAAGCACGGAACCAGATTGGCCGACTTTTAACTTTGGCATTTTAAAATTTGCATACAGAATAAATGGAAAGGATACTTTTTTGTGGGAAGCAACTTTTCGGCAGATAGTCAACAATGTACATTAATAACGACGGTGGAATTTTTTTCTTTGGGTGCATAATAATTTTCATATAACCCCGGGGAAGCTAAACCCTCGCTGTATACCGTTTCCATTTCAAGAAAAAAACGTAATGACTAGCTAGTACGAAAGATGAAAATGTACAACAGAAAAAAATCGTTTAGCATGAAGTACTTATTTTTGAAAAAAGTAGAATTAATGTCATGTTTTTTATAAGCATTATACACGATTTCAAGATGAGAAAATTCTATTGTTAAAATTCACAAAACAAACAAGACTTTCGCGCTGTTTACACACTGAGGCTTGTTCTTTTTCAAGATTACATTTTTATATCAATGTAAAACACTCGTGAATCATAAATATTCAGGTCAATCAAACACTACCATTCTTGCAAAGGCGAACCTACATTTTTTGCCTAATACAAAATTCTTTAGTTAATTATTGAAAATTTTTCTTTATTTACTTTTTTCCAATTTTTGTTTTGAATTTGACGAGGAATTTATTATATATGCCAAATATTTTGTAGAATGCTGTTCAAAACGCGAATATGATTAATTATAACAGATATTTCGACCCAACAATCCATTCAATTAAAATCAAATATTTAACTTGATATTTAACTGCACCAGTATGTAATTTTATATTTATTTAAGCCAGTGTTTCTCAAACAAGTATTAACCTCCCCTCACCCCTTAAATTCTTGTTTATTTGATATATTGTAAGAATCAAAATGCTGGACAATGAATTTTCTGTATTAAATTCAAAACTTTCTCCAGCATATTTGCCGTTTCCAACATTTTAATAAATAAAATAAATAAATATATCATCACGCCTTTCTACCCATTACTGGGTGTGACACTCTGCTAAAGCAGATCTCGGTAAGTGATATATTTTGCGCGTGAAGTTCGGTTACCAGTCGTCAAATCACGGCCCCCAAACATGTTAGTGGTGGAGGAGCCACAGGGATAGCTTTTTCAAATTATGAAAATTTGTCGCCTGTGGGAATCGAACCAGGGACCTCAGGATCCACAAGCCGACTTCATACCACTGTGCTAGCCATCCCATAAATAAATATAAATATATCATCACGCCTTCAACCCATTACTGAGTGTGGTACTTTGTCGAAGCAGATCTCGGTAAGTGATATATTTTGCGCATGAAGTGCGGTTACCAGCTGTCAAATCGGGTTTTCTGCAGTAGCTAACACAAGTCCTAGGACAGGAAAGCTATTAATTTTTAGATTAAAGATTTTTTAGGTTTAATTCGAATAAATTATTTGTTTAAATGTTAATGTTTTATTTTCAAAATACATATATTGAATTTTTTTGTGTTATCTTTTATGTTAACATTTAATTTCAATAAATATTTTATAGCTCCTCTTTCGATTTCTATTTTTTTCGGCTTCTCCTGCCTCTCGTAGGTATTTCGCGCTCCACAGGTTGACAAGTTTGACTTAAGTTCTGATGTTAACATTTCCAGTAATGGTTGGTTGCCAAATGTGTCATATCAAATGATAACTTTAAATTTAGAAGTACAGTACATAAATTATTTTATAAGCTACTTTAGAATGTAAACTTTTTCAAAGACATTTTCCTAGAGATATGAAGGTATGTGTTGCAGTGTTTCCGTATCTGTTTAGTGCAGCTCCTCCATGATCCAAGTTAAACGATATATGTATTTATAGGTGCAAGATACACGCGGAAGTAGTAAAAGAAGAGAGCGAAGATATTCAATAAAACATTTATTTTGAAAGCCGAGTGCGAAGAAGTTGAAGACGAGGGGTCGTAATACAACGCGATCACCAAACCACTAGTGGCGTAAAACCTCGGTTTGGCGCGACTCTCGACCTCTTTATCAGGCAGATCCAGTAAAATTGAAATGAATTCAAGCAGAAAAACACCTAAACTCGCTGTGATACGACACAACAACACTGAGCAACCGAGAGCTTTGTGACAAATGTGAATGCTTTTGTGAACAAATGTTGCCAATGGTTCGCCGTGTAACGTATTTATTGATTTCGGTTATTAAATATACATTTATGTCGAAACAAAACTCAAACTTCACAAGCATGTGTCGCTGAACAACTTCAAACTAATCATTTTAAATATTGTTTCAAGCCCAACCGAAAGAAATTTCGTGAATTCTGCAAACTGTTGCTTTCATCATTTCATTTTCTTTTTAATTATTAAATAAATACATATAACTAGATTATTTAGCATTTGACCAATTTCCATCTTTCCTAGCACTGCATTGCTTCACAAATTGTTTATATTTATTTATTATTTTTAGTTTATTTGCTTTCATTGGAAACTGAGGGTCAAGAGGGAGAGGTTCAGCCGAAATCCGTTCTTCCACCTTTCCCTTATAAATACATCACAATCATCCATATCGTGAGGGCTTATCTTTAACTGAATTTCCCTTTCTTGATGTTTAATACGAGGTGTGGCTATTAAATAACGAGACTGATGCTGTTTTACCATTTTATTTTTATTCCATACCTATTTACTTATTATCACTTTCAATATGCACTCCTCCTCTGTCCCTACAATACTCCATGCGAAGCTTCCGTTGTTCGAAACAGTGCTGGACATCTTCTTCTGTCAGCTCCTTCAGAACGCGTGCCTTTTCTCTTTTAAAGCTCAAATCTTGTTGCTATTAAGGCAAATTTCACCACAGATAGAAGACGCACGGTGCAAGATCTGGCAAATAAGGCGGATGGTCCAACACTGGGATGCTGTGCTTGGTTAGAAATCTCTTGACAGACATTGCGGAATGAGCCAACGCATTGTTTTGATGGAGAAACCATGACTTGTCCTTCCACGAATAGGGTACTTTTTTACAATAAATTATAAGTTTCAATAACAGTTTTTCCAAGTTTCATATAAAATTTCACAACAATTCGTTGCTCTAATATTGCACTTAACATTTTTTCGGTGAAACAAAAAAACAACTATAATTAGAACGAATGCTACGGCTATACGGATTTGTTTACAGAAGCGAGAGGTACTGCATTCGAAAGAGAAAGCTTCACGTTAGAAAGCTGACAGTAGCTGGTGTTTGGCGCATGCGTATTTCGTCTGTAGCAGCGTCAGTCTCGTTATTTAATAGCCACACTTCGTATACTATTGATGATAGGAATTATCTAAATTTTTAAATGCGCATTTATCGTTAACTACAATTTTAATTTTGATAGCAATGCCAATATTCCATAAGTGATTCGCTGCTGTTTCCTAAACTACATTTAAGAAATAAGTGTGGTTAAAACTACCGGCCTTAAATGTCAATTATACAATCACATTTCTATTTAAGATCCTCAATCTTATATTGTCAGTACCCACAAATTATTTATTACTATAAGTTTATCAAACAATGTAACATTTCAAATTCGTTCTGCGTTAATGCTAATGGTTCGCTAACAAATTTACGAATATAATAATTAATTGAATTATTATCGATTAATAAAATTAATATATTTGTATATGCAATAATTGCAGAATAACATTTTAAATAAGAAAGTGATATTTTCTAAAATCAAATCTTTAGTATCTCACCAAAGAGAAATAAATAGCATACAAAACCAAAGAACTTCAGACGAAAATTTGTTCGTTCTATATTTAAAGAGAATTTTTCAATCGTATATCATTTTTACGTCAGGTACAAGGTAAAAGAAAAATATTAATTTTAAATATGTATGCAAAAGAGTAACTTGTATGCTTTGCAAACCAACGTCTACTCAGTCGAGAAGTGTTCTTGCGTCTTCCCCGCTTCGCGAGCAAAACCCTGTGGATCAGCGTCTATTTTTGCGTTTTTATGTGCTTAGAAGAATGAAGGAAACGTGCATTAGATATATCGGATTTTTATTGTAAACCAATCGTAAAACGGAATAACATAACTCAGTCGAGACAATGTGAGGAACACAGAAGATAGCACAAGACCCAGAGAAGCTAGAATCGCTGCAGAGTTGAAAGATTGTTGTTTGAACAGCGAGCTCAAGTCAATGAGATTGGTTGGGTTATTGGACGAATGACAAATGTTAGATCGAAGAGGTATATTTACATGTGGTACAGTTAATGTGAAAATACGCACTACTCGTATATTGCTTGTGCATCGCTTTATGTAGAATTTAATTTATAGTTTTCCACCTGCCAATAAGGATGATACATATATGTGTTTATACTGCATATTGGGAATTTATTTTTAGTGCATATTGCAAGGAAATTCTATGATAATTTATGGAAGATCAATTTCAGAGAACATTGAACTAATATAATTTGTTTTTATAGCCGTTGATAGACTATAAATATTGGAAATTGCTATTTGTATAATGTGGGAGGAAAGTGTATTATTTATTCACGCTGGTAACGTTTAGTTATCAAATAAGGGAGGAAATGTCATTTTACTCCAGAGGTATACAGGGTGTTAAAAGAAGGGTATTTTTTTGATGATATATACAGACAGGCTGGTGACCGTGACTTTGGAACATGGGATTTAACATGTAAAATCACAATTTCGTAGTTTACTGCTTCCCTAATTATTTTAAGCATAAAAGCGTCGAATAAAAGTCGAATTCGTGATCATCCATGCTCGTCTCTTTGTGGCTCGACGAGATAAAAATATAACACATTCGGGTACCTATTCATTTTAATTTTTTATATATATTTAAATTTTAACATAAAAACAGATATTTGTAAAATAATATGATAAAAAAATTAAACAAATATAAATGGAGAAAAGCCAACGTTAATCACGTTTTTATAATTTTTTTTATCAATTTTTTCATGTCACTTTTAATTAACACAATGTCAGTTTTTTAGTACATCAAATGAAGTTTAATAATTAATATAAACAAACGAAACAAAATTTCAATTCAACATATCCCATATTTCATAGAAAAATAAAATACCTATATTTAGTTTTACTGATTGAAGTATCTAGTTTTCAAAATAATAGTATAAAAATCATGCCATGTAACGGTTACAGCGTTTATTTCATGATGTAGGTGGCTCTATGGTATCGACTCGGATAATGGATTTGAGAACCCGGATTCGATTCTCACAGATGACAAATAATTTTCACTATATTAAAATTACCCCTGTGGCTCCTCCATCATTATCATATTTGGAAGCCGTGATTTTCCGACTGGTAATCGTACTTCACTCGCAGTGGCGTATCTAGGGTAGGGGGGAGCGATGGGTGCGGTCCGCACATATTTTGGGGCGGCATTTTTTATATTTATATTTAGTTTTAGTTGTAAAAAACAACTTGTTCACTTCATAAGTTTAGTATTCGATTCCTACGAATTATGAATTACTATATGATTTCGAATATTATTTCTTCATCGTCAAGTCAATGTAGGGTTGCAAATATTATCTCGAAAAATGTCTTTATTACTGCCTAATTTAAATATGGAATCCAATGGTAAAAAAGATCCCCACCTATAGTTTGTCTCAATTACAATTATTTATTTGTGTTTATTAATTTAATGGGGTAATGACTCAATGATTTCTAGTTGGTCTGTGGATCCTGAGGACTCCGGTTCGATTCCCACTGCCGACAAACAATTTTCACCTAATTAAAATTACCTCTGTAAATATATCACTTACCGAGTTCTGCTTCGGCAGAGTGCCGCACCCAGTAATGGGTAAAAGTTGTGATGATATATTTATTTTATATTTATTTGTTTAATTTATAAAAACCACCATTTGATTGACTTAGAAAGGGCGGCAAATTGAAGACCGCCCTGGGCGGCAAAAGTTCTAGGTACGCCACTGTACACGCGCATAAATATACCAATTACCGAGATGTGCTAGGGCAGAATGCCACATCCAATAATGGGTAAATGGCGTAATGATATATTAATTTATTTTCCCGTTTATCATTTATTAATGGGTTTCATTAATGTATACTTACAAAATCATAGATTAAGGACTCCTATTAATGCATGTTTTTTTATTAATGATTTTTTTTGTTTAGTTCTAAGTTGTAGCGAAATGTTACACAAAATTAAACGGAAAAATATTGTAACTCACTCGCGATTTATAATTCAACAATTAATGCGCTTTCTACGCTTTCGCATTAAAATCTACTCAATTATTAATCCTCCTTATTAACACACTTGATACTTAAATAAATATATTTGACTTTAAATATACAATATTTTAATAAAAACTGAAATTCCACGCAAATATATATTTTTAATAAACAAGTAAGGTAAACAGCTATTTACTAACCACCTTTCCGTGAGGCAACAGTGCAACTTAAAACGGTGTGACATATACAACAATTTATCACATTTTACCAGAATCGTTTTGTTAATAGCTTATGTAGTTTACAAACGCAGGAGTAGAAGTAAGTTCACGGCCCACGACTTCGCAATGTGCGGATATACATGATTGATATAACGAAGCCGCTTGCTCAGCACGCTTCTGTTGAGCTCGTGCTCGCGTCTTCAAGCTCTGTACATTAATCATACATTTTTCAATAGAAATTAAGATAATTTATCCAGAAGTTTAATAATATGGTTAATATACGCCCTTTTTCACTGCAGGTAATTCGTCTTCATAAAATTATTTAATATTCTTCATTGCTTGTAAAATATATCCTTACGAATATACGCGCGATTTCTCGTTTTGAAGTCTGCAAACAATGACTTTCAACCTTTGGTATACAAATAACTGTTTCATATAATTGTTTTTTTCTCTACTGGTGTAGAAACGTATTTTTGAGTCATGAAATGGTTTTTTATACTTTGCGTTTACAATCGATTCATTATCATACCGACAACAGTTTAATAATTGGTATTGTTGAACTGTTAATGGTGATTTTTTATTTTGTCAGGTTTTAAAATGATAACATCAAATATTATAAAATGTTCTCGTATTGCAATTTTGAAGGTATTGCAAACGTCAGATAATTATTTAATAATATTATTGTAAAGAAAGCACAATAAGATTAATTTAAAACGACATTACAATTTGGTAAACTATAACCTTAGAATTAAAATTAATAAAATATCAACATCTTTCTTTCCAGATTTTCATTATAACTGCATAATTTACAAGATAATTGCTAAGAAACTACCATATAGTAAAAATAATAGTTAAAAAATCTGAATATTATACGTGCTTTAACGTTTCAAGTATTTTTTTTTGAATTTTCATTTGAAAAAGTCTAAATTTATTTCAAGTAAACTCTTCTGAAAAACGTCTAAATTTATTCGGCAGCGTTACCACATGTCACAAAAATTCCTAAATTGTAATTCGATATTTTTTGCAACTGAAATTGCAAAATTTCGGTGATAAAAAAAGTAAAAATATATGTATTATACTATTTCTTCGTGTGTACATATTGAAAACGTATATTTATTACAATAATTTCATTTCATCTTCTTGAGATGCCAACTACTATAAAATATGATTTTCAAAACAGTAACATTATTTTTAAATAAATAATTCGTAAATTATTTGCACTCATTGAACGAAACAAGTTAAGTATCACTGAAAGGAACTCGGGACGTCACAATCTCAATACAAAAACGTCAAGAAATTATATCTCTTGTATTATAAGGAATTTTTAACTGTGTTTTCACTGATCGTAATAGTTTGTAATGTAATTTCATTTAAAAAAATAATTAAAAAGGTATAGAAGCCTATAGGATGCGGGCACTCACGTGATATTGTGACGTAAAAACAACTGTCCCGTGAAAGATCACTGCGCCACCTACAAAAATGAACTATTTTTTGGAACGAGATTTGAAAAGAACCGGGTTCTTTTCAAATCTCGTCCCAAAAAATAGTTCATTTTTCTAGGTGGCGCAGTGATCTTTCACGGGACAGCTGTTTTTACGTCACAAAAACGTCACAATGTCACGTGAGTGCCCGCATCCTATTGGGATTAAGTTCCTGTTGTACAGAGTTGCATATATAAGTAAATATTTATGTCCAAATTTTTATGTTATTATTAATATGAAAATCGTTAAATATGACTTAAATACTCTTAGTGAATAATATAATATGCAATACCTTAGAAAAAAAAATACTTCTCTCCTTTTTTGTATAATATACTATTAGAAATGTTTAATAGTAAAAAGCTATGTTAAATTTTTTACAGTAACTTTGCGGACAACTGTAAATAAAAGTTTGGAAGTAATTGCTGTACGTACACACGTTGATTAAACATTATTTTGCACAATAAATACTGCGGTTGTAAACAATAGACACCAAGTTGTGAAACCAATACACCAAATATTTAATATCTTGCATATTTGTGACAATACTTTTATTTTTTTATTTATTAATTCACAAGTATTTGAAACGAAAACGTGTTTCAGTTTGTAAACATTTGTTCAGCCATCTATCAATCGTTATTATTCCACTAGTAATAGCAATAATAAAATTTAATTAAAAATTAACTAGTTAGTTTATGCAAAAGAGTAACCCGAGGTAAAAATATTTACCTTATAATGCAGAAAATGGGAGCAGATGCAGCATTTCCAATCAGTTATTCCCACAGCACATCAAAACACTCACTACACTGGCAAAAGTCAAATCACAACTGAGAAATAAAACACGTGCAAAACGTTATTCAAACCTCTGGAGTCGGAATAAACTTGTCTGTAAGACAATATTCACTTTTAACTCGATAAAAATAATATAAAGTTGAGCTCACATATACGATTTTGTTGCTTATATTGCTGTATGCATTCTATAGCAATGAAAATGTAAGTGTGGAGTTAGCCTTTAAGAGTTAATTAATTACTTATAATAAAACAGTTAATTGCACAATGAATATAAGAATATTATTGTACAAGTAACATTGTTCTAACAACATGTTAATTATATTTTACTGCTAAATGCGTATCAGATTGTAAAAATGAATGTTGTAGTAGATCAATATCGCGAGCGTATTAAGGCGATGGTAGGTGGATCCGAAAGATCTGGGTTCAATTTCGATATGTTTTTTTTTTTAATATTTATAAGTGACATGATTTAACAATTATACTCCATGTCAAATAGTTTTAGAATCGATTAATCGAAAGACGTTGTTTTCCTGTGAATTTTGCAAATATAAATGTTGCATTCATGCGGTTGACTAAATTATGAAATTAAATTAAAAATATACAAACTTTCTTTTTAATAAATGTGTTTTTCGAAGCTAACTAGAAAATAAAATATATAAAACTGAGATTTTGACTATTTCTTAACTTTTTAGTTCAATTTATTAATTTTTTTAACCATCCCATATTTATGCACAATGGTGTATCAATAAAAATTTTCGGAACGATTAATAAAGGTTGCGAGACAAAGGTTACGAGACTCGAAATAGTATTTTTAATCCGATTGAAACATATTATATTTTTTACCCACTTATTTAGAAAATTCCGCATATTTAATCAAATAAAAATGAAAATAATTGACAAAATAATTTGATGTGAATTAACTTTAACTTTATTTTTAATAATAAACGGTTATACAGTAAAAATATAATGATATTTAAAATCATAATGTTGTGCTGTGGGTAGCGTTACGGCTTTTAAATCCGGAGATCTCAAGTTCGAATCTTACTCAACCTAATAATAATTTCTTCTTCTTCAATGGCGCTACTGCCCTAATCGGGCCTGGAGCTACCGGGCACACCGAGCCGCAGATTTTTGACGCTGCCGTACTGCCGGTTTCCGTAGTCGATAAATGACAAGCTTAAAGCGCCCGAGTATGATTAATACAAGTAACTGTATTTTTTAATTTAACGACAAATCATACTTTGTCTACAGGCGGATTCGAACTGACGAACCTTGGTTCGGGTGACGTCACAGTATGTTAAGAGATGTGCATTAACAAAATAATTGACAAAATAATTTGATGTGAATTAACTTTAACTTGAAATATTTTTAATAATAATCGGTTATACAGTAAAAACATAATAATATTGAAAATCATAATGTTGTGCTGTGCGTAGCGTTACGGCTTTTAAATCCGGAGAACTCAAGTTCGAATCTTACTCAACCTAATAATAATTACCACACTGTGGCTCGGAGTGTGATCCGTGTACTGTAACTAACTAGGATTAAGTTCTGGTTGTACAAAGTAAAATAAATAAATAAATGTGAAGAACAAAAATTATCCAAATCATCATTTTATTATTCATAATTCAATGTCAAAAATGATATTTTAACGTTTATCAATTATTTTTTCTAAAAGTATAAAAAATATGTAGAATTTGATTTTAAATTAAAGTTCTCGACAAGAGAATTTTAGTAATACTCCTAGTATCACATATAAAATGTAAGCGATTGTCAATTTTTTCATATTGTCTAAACTTTCTGTTGTACACAGTAGAATAAATAAATAGTTCAGGTTTAAAAAAATTAAATGTTTAATAATGAATATTGTGCATAAACAATACATATTAAATTTAATTGTTTGATTTAATTGTTTAGTTCAATTTTATAATTTAATTGATGCTACATAAACTTGGCATAAATTATTAACGTACGGTTAGTATCAATTCATTAATGAAAGTAATTACCTAGCCATTTGACGTCAAGATTATAATCGAAAATTTATAATAAGTTCCTAAGATCCGTGATTTCTTTGCTGCCACGCCCAAAATTGGATAAAAGACGTAAGGATATAAAGTTAAATGAATGCCGTATCATATTCTACTAGTAGTCAACTGAACGTGACACGAGATATTTCATAATAAAATTACTTTTCGTTCGAATTTCAGAATTCCAACTACTGCAGACTTGATTACGGTACTGTTTACCTCCTCGCAGACATTTTGCTGTCGTTCTCCGGTTTCGTTGAAGCAGGGCGAATCCGGGCAGACCGGACTCAGAGCTTGGAGCCTGAAGTGAGTCCGAGAACGAAGGAATTTAATTACTTGCGTGCGTCGCGCCGGGGTGACGAGACGTGTCACGTTATAACGCGTTGTAATTTTTAGACGCTGAAATCCGCGTTCGATGCTTCCGGTAATAACGTCAGAGATGTCTACGCTTCCGTCCGGCTGCATTTTCAGAATGACTAGTGCGGCTCAGAGATTTAGAATTATTTTTTTTCTATTAATTTATTAGTTGTATTTAACTGAGTAATATTTGTGCTTGGTCACCAACATTTTTTTTAATCGCCGGATTCATGATCGCAAAATGTTCGGTTAGTAAAAATGCAAATTTTTTGGTTGAACCAATTAAAAAATAGAAAATATTTAAAATATGATTCTATATAAATTAGACTACGAGAAATTGAATGCCGTTGAGCGCATCTTCATATCTTTTTTAGTTTTCGAGTTACGGTGATTTTTAACTTTTAACAAATCTCAACTTCGAAGGCCCATATCTTGAAAACTAAAAGAGATATTGAAATGCGGTTTGAAGGAGTGTATTTCTCGTGTTCTACTTAACTTAGACAGAGATTTTAAAAATTTGAATATTTAACATTTTTTTTTCAAAATTTTCATTTCTCAATATTTCAAAAAATTTAAAAGAAAACGAAAATCTGTGAACACCAATGAATTCCTCTCGTAAAAGTACACAGGTACGCAAAATTTCAAGCAAGAATTCGTACAAATAAAGTTTTTATTGCAAAAAAATTAAAAATCACTGTTTTTTAATTATTTTTGAAGGGGTACCCCTTAATATTTTTACGAATTATGGCCATTTTTAGTTTTTTTGTTCTAAAAAATTTAACCGTGCTGCAAAAATTTTACATACATATGTACTTTCATGCGAGGAATTCACTGTTTTTTACAAATTTTCATTATCTCATCAACTTTTTGAAATATATGCAAAAGAAAATTTTGAAAAAAAAGTAAAATTTTCAAATTTTTAAAAATTTCTATATAGGTTAATTAGAGCATGAGAAATACATTCGTTCAAACCGCATTTTAATACCTCTTTTAGTTTTCGAGATATGGGCTTCAAAGTTGAGATTTAAAAAAAAGTCAAAAATCGCCATATCTCGAAAACTAAAAAAAGATACGAAGATACGCTCAACGGCATTCCATTTCTCGTAGTCTGATTTATATAGAACCATATTGTAAAATTTTTCTATTTTTAAATTTGTTGAACTAAAAATTTCGCATTTTCATTAACCGATTTTTTTTCAATCATTACTCCGGCAATTAAAAAAAATATATTTTCAGGATCAAAATATATGTGGAATCGAAAGATGATACTAACTAGAAATCTGGTAAAATGGAAAATCATCAGATATTCAGTTTCAAAATAATTTTAGTTGGTATTAATATCAATTATGCTTATATTTGAAGTATTATCTCTAATTAGGTTGCCTGTTAGGTAATGAAATATTATATTATTAATCAGGGTTCGAAATTATCCCCTCCCCCCAAATTTGAGTATACTGTGATTTGAGATTTTCAACTATAGAGTGGCCAGTTATGTGTAAAATAGATTCAGCTGTACACAATTTAATGCAATGGAAAATCTAGTTGCTGTATATTAATCGACTACCCGTCATTAATCCTATTATAACCTGGATTTCACTAGCTACTCTAACTAGAGTAATAAATAGCATTATTATTAATAATACAATTTCCAGAATTTACAAAATAGAGCTAATTATATCGATGATTCCGTCCACGATTTATTTATTGAAATTGTGGACAGTATCAACATGGGGTTAAAATAAATTATGTTTATATTGATCGATAATAAACACTGGTAATTTTATATCGTTGGTAACTGTAAATTACACCTAATGACGCAAACACAATTTGTTTAACAACTGCAAAAATGGGTTTGTTTACAATACCAAACAAAATTATAAAAAAAATTTGAATACTTAAAAAGTGTAATTGTCTGAAACTCTTCCATCCAATAAAAAAATCAAACTCCTGTCAAAACAACAATGTCACGAAATAGGATTTTAATAATTTAGCAATATGACTCTCCGCGTTGACCGACCAAAACAAAAACAAGCCAAACAATTTTAAAAACATTAAACATTGCAATATCGTGTGTAATTATTTATGCGTTCAATTCATGTCACAATGATGAAAATGTTTACCGCATTTCACGACGGAATTTACATTTCATAACACAAAAACGTATCCGGAGCGTCCAGCGTGGTCCAGACGATTAATATGTCACCATAGATCAAATGTCGACCGTGACGCTTCGTGCTCTAAGTGTACTCATATCTCAGTGAATGTTTGTCCAATCTCAGATTGTACTGTGCACGCGAAACTGGGCCAAGTTTGTTTTAGATTATGCCGAGACTGTTTACAGGGTTAGGAAAATGATAACGCTGCTGCTGTTCGCAAAAATGAAACGGAAAAAATGTGCATAAATCTGTTACGGCCTCTCACAAACACGAATTCATTTGTTCTTCGTCTGGCCCACTCTGACGACATGTCGGAATATCAATGACGACCGGCAGGGCAAATTTCATTATCTCCGTATTAAGCTTATACTTTTCTCCATTTTCCGTCTGGAAATTCCATTTCTTTTTTTCGGAATAAACACAATGCAATGTTGTTAATTTTGCAAGATGATGCTGTGAGTTTGTTCGCAGAAAGTTGGATAGAATTTTAAATTCTTCATTTATATCATTTCTGAAGTAGGAATATATAACACGATGGAAATTTGACTTCATATTTGCACTGAAAATTTAGATGCATCAACTTTGCCTCACGCGAAATTGTAATTAGAAAAAAATTTATATTTAACTGTATAATTTGAGAATAGTTATTTATGTTTCTGGCCCGTGGCATGATTATTAGTACGAGGCGCAAAGCGCCTAGGGCTTAATAACATGCTCAGGGTCAGAGACGCTAATTTCACCCTTGGTATATGCAATATTTTATGCACAACAAAATAACATTTAATTATGTTCAAAAGATTAAAAAAATATGTAAATAGGTTATATGTTAAAATGACATTTTGCAGAATCAAGTATTCACAATAAACATTTTATTTATGTATTCATAGGAATTATTTTAGTGTTTAAGTCCTTTTTTAGGGCTGAAATAAATGCTTTTCGACCCGGTAGTGCATAATAGTTATTTGTGTATCAACAGCGTAAAGTGAATCTTTATTGCTCGTGCTAGGTAATTGAAGCGCTAGCGAAGCGAGCGCTGCAATAGAGCGAGAGCAATAAAGATACTTTACGCTTGAGGCACACACATAATTTTTTCTACGACTTTACTTACTAAAAAAATAAAAAAAAAATATGGGGCTAGTTCAATTCACGTTCCACCAATTTCTGTATTCTATGTAACCATGACGATATCAGTATCTAAGTAAATAATTTTAAAAATCTGTTATCAACAATCATTTCCACACATAAATAAAAAATGTGCTCAAAAATCTCAGAAAATAGTGATTGGCGTACTAACTGAAAATTCTAATGAGAATATCCTAGCATCTAATTTATCCTCAAATTTATCAAACATTATTTCAAGTTCCGGAATAAATATACAAAACTGTCAAAACTGCACTTTCAATTTTAACATCCCTCATCCTCATTAAGTTGGCACTGCTGCCCAGCTGCGTTCAGGTTCAACTTCAAATCATAGCGCAGCAAACTTCATATGTGTAAAAGTGTAAAAATGAATCTAACCTATATTTTAGATTTTGTAAGTATTGTTTCAATAAATTAAAATTTCACCAACAATTTATATTTTTCTAAGCGAGCGGTAAAGTATTTTACCGCTTGTTGCTATAGGAGACGAGCGGTACAGTATTTTATTATTCTTTACTCAGTAACCATCAACTTTACGATGACAACTGAAAGCATAAATATCAACTTTTCATAGCAGTCGTAGAAAAAGAATATTTGTTATAATTTAAAGCATTTCTAAATTTTCGTAGAAACAATATTGTGTGCACTTGGAGCAGAAAGTGTCCTTAACGCTCTTACATGGATGATGTTATCGGCTACACCTCTATCAACAATCTCCATCCACGAGCGGTAATACACTACGTTCTGCTCAAGGTATGCAAATAACAAATAACTATGTGGAAATAAGGAAATTGAGTAAATATAATGGTGAATGAATAAATCTTAATTCACATTATTCTTGTTTAATTTATATTATTTCCGGTTGAATACTAACTTCAGTAGTTTTTTGTTCTTACCGGTTCATGATGACCACTCAGTGGTTGAAACCGATAGTAATCAGTGGCGTACCTCGAGGGAGGTGGGTGCGGCCCGTACCGGGCGGCACATATTTTGGGGCAGCATTTTTTATATTTAGTTTTAGTTGTAAAAAACAACTTGTTCACTTCATAAGTTTACTATTCGATTTCGACGAATTACGAATTTCTATATGATTTCTAATATTTTTCTTCATCGTCAAGTCAATGTAGGGTTGAAGTTATTATCTCGAAAAATTTCTTTATTACTGTCTAATTTTAATATGCCATCCAATGGTAAAAAAAGTTCCCCACCTATAGTTTGTCTCAATTACAATTATTTATTTATGTTTATTAATTTAATGGGGCAATGGCCCAGTAGTTTCGAGTTGGCCTGTGGATCCTGAGGACCCCGGTACGATTCCCACAGCTGACAAACAATTTTCACCAAATTAAAATTACTCCTGTGGATCCCCCACCATTAACATCTTTGGGGGCCGTTATTTGGCGGCTGGTAACCGCACTTCACGTACATAAATATATCACTTGCCGAGATCTGCTTCAATAGAGTGCCACACCCAGTAATGGGTAAAAGTCGTGATGATATATTTATTTTATATTTATTTTATATTTATTTTTTTAATTTATAAAAACCAACTTAGAAAGGGCGGCAAATTGGAGATCCGCCCTGGGCGGTAAAAGTTCTAGGTACGCCACTGATAGTAATATAAATTAAATAAGAACAATGTATATTATTATACAAGAGTATGATTTTTTCATCCAAGTTAATGATTTTTGTTTGAAATAAATAATAAATTTTGTGCGGGAAGCAATTGTATCGTGCAGTGCCAGGAAAAATAAATAATGAAACAATAAAATGAAGCTAGAGGTAATAGACACGTGAGTTATTTAGAAGTTAACAAACGTTATTTATTATACACCCATGTAAAAGTTTTTTTTCCGTTTTTTCTCCAGCAAAAGTTTTCCGTACAAAATGATATAATAGAAGAAAATAAATAGTCCAAGAAGAGAGAAATCCAATGCGGCACTCACAAACACACAGAGGCAAAGCAGTGTTCCGCGTCCAAAGTCCAGCGTGTTCTATGAGCGAATAAATAACATACGGTTCACAAAAAACAGAAGTTAATTCTGCGGCAGGCCACAGAATTGTATACACTCAACCCTTTTAGCGACCGATGCAACAGACTTTGTACTTTACGGGGCAGAAATCCGTTCGGTTTTAGCGACCTGATATACGACCGCATCCGGACCATTTATTAAGGTGTATTTACCTTTCAGAAAATAAACATTGGTCAACCGTACGGTGGCGATAGCGAAGGTAGCTTCCTGTATAGGTGTTGGGCCTATACGTGGTCATTTGTCCTAACTTGCGTCTAACCGAGATGCATGGACACGACTTAGCGGTATTTTCCCGAAACGATCGAGTAGTTGGGTAATGTGCTGCATCGCGCCACTCTAGAGAGCG
Organism: Pterostichus madidus; assembly: GCA_911728475.2. Lineage (NCBI taxonomy): Eukaryota > Metazoa > Arthropoda > Insecta > Coleoptera > Carabidae > Pterostichus > Pterostichus madidus. Next base: position 9,976,218 of record OU452302.1, on the reverse strand, counting down.
CGAAAGCCATTAGGAAACATCGCTGACGTTGCGTGTCTTATTTTAATTAAGCAAAGGGAAACAAGGGAAAAACACTACACCAGAATTCGCACACGCGAATGCGCGCGCACACCACACCACAACGACACCTTTTTTTAACTAGAAACTTGTGTTACATTCAAATATTCGCTTTGTTCCTGCTTATCGCCATGGTTTTCAACACACTCATTGTTTCAAATGAAGCATATTTACCCAAACAAAATTATTGTTCTAATTACAGCAAAAATCATTTCTATATTCATTTAACTTACTTAAAATCCATAAAAATGAACTAAATTCAACTCAAATAGGATTTACGTGGCACACAAACTATAACATAAATAACAATAATTATAGGGGTGATAATTTCGAAGATGCATCTCAAAGATATGATTTTTAGTACTGCTTCCACAAACCAATTTATTATCCAGCTCGGTTATTTTATCCTGCAATAATAACATGGTTGAATCACAAATAAGCATTCGTGAATTGAAACTTTCCTGTCTTAAACTTAAACAAAAATATTAATTTAAAAAAATGTATAATGAGTACAGTAATAAATATTTGTTATAATTACAAAAATATATCCTCATTACAAAAATATATACATACATACATACATATCTTCACGCTATATCCCAACAAATGGGATAGCACGAACCCAAAAATCACTCATCACACTCATCAAACAATCAGCCCTCTTAAAACATTATCATCCAAACACACCACCCTCACTTCAACCACATTCATAGATCACTCCACATAAACTCATTCGTTTATTACACTCGAAATCATTTATCACACAACAAACCTTCAATCACATCATTCCTATTCACTTATCATTCATCTTCTTTCTTCAACGTACATAACATATGCATAAAACATCTCAAATTACTCACGCTTACTCCTAACAACGAATCTACTAACGAAACTAACAACGAATCTACAAAGATTAGAAAAGATGAAAGCGATAGCCTGCACTTGTATATGAAAGAAAAATCCACACAATGCAGTAACTGAAAATGAAACAAAAATATATTAAATAAACAAATTTATCATCACGCCTTTTACCCTATAGGGTGCACTCTGCCGTAGCAGATCTCGGTAAGTGATATATTATGCGCGTGAAGTATGGTTACCGACCGTCAAATCACGGCCCCTAAAATTGTGAGGGTTATTGATAATGTGGTGAAAATTGTTTGTTGGTTGTGGGAATTGAATCTGGGTTCTCAAATCCACAGAACGAATCGATAACACTTAACCACCTACCCTCAAAATTATTACAATATATTGATTACAACAATATGGAAGTATTGATTACAACCAGAGGTTGAACCTTATTATTTTTAGGTTAGGGTTCGGATTCAGTTCTAGACCAAATAAAATTTTGCTCTGGTTAACCGTTTAATATCATTGTTAATAGAGATTTGGGTTCAAGAATTAAATTTTCTTCATACATTCATAATATCACGCTATATACCATCATAGCACGAAATCTTGAATCATTCACGGAACATCCACTCATTAGATTCATCAAATAATCAATCTTCATCATATATTCTCATCATAACACACCATCCTCGCTTCAACCACATTCATAGTTCCTTGCATCCATTTGTGTTTTATAAATTAAACGATTAATAAATAAAGGTTTGGACTCAATTTCAGCTCTTTCTCAGTATTGGAAATTAAAATATGTATTCAGGTTTAGGTTTTTGAATATTTTTAGTTAATTTTGACATAATTAAGAAACAATATATTAATTACAACAATAAATTTTAATTATAAAATAATAAACCAATTTTTTTTATTTATTTATTTGTTAGTCTGCACAACAGGAACTTAATCCCAACTAATGTACAAAGGGCCTACAGTTTATAGTGAAATCCAAATCACTCCGACTCAATCGTGTTTATTTGATATAAATAGAAGTCTCTAACTAGGAGAAACTGTTAATTTTAAAAGCTGATGTTATTATATTACCGCTAATAGAGCGTTGCTAACAAAAGATTAATTCTAAGCAAAATAACAAATAGGAAACACCGCATTTACTATCAAAATTGAAAAGTTATTTATAAACAACTCAAATTCTTCTTCTATTTAAATCTAAACTGCCACGTACATCGATGAAACCGGCATTGTCACTTTGACAGGTACCTAACTATTGTTAATTTAGCAAAGCTCTATTAAATATCTAAAAGTACCCATACCCACACCTATGTAACGATGGCGTTAGCGACGGTAAAATTTGTAGAAAACAGTTAATAACCACAATATTTCATATACAAATTTCTCTAAATTGACTCGGTTTATAATATGGCAGATTAAAAAAAAATATTTATAAAGGATGCAACAGAAAAAACAGTATAAATAACTCATTTTATAAGACTTTTTACCGGACTTGTCCTTAAGAAAACACACCTTATAAGTTATAAAACTCGATCTTTAATATACTATTTTTATTAGTATTGTGCTGTTCAAAAAAGAGACTTCAACATTTAAATAGAAATATCATGTTTGCATCTATAGCCATGTGATAGATTTGTGTAAAAAATCCTTATTTGCAGTGAGTGTGAAATTTGAAAAGGATCTATCTGCAATTGTCATTTACTAAATGTCTTTTTTGTTTTAATTATCGATTCAAGTGATCAAAGGGTCCACATACGAGCACAAAGAAGACTCAACATTCAACGTCGAGGCAAATGCTCGTATGTTATGAATAATTGTGATGTCATTAATTAATGTCGCTGTATATGACAACCCCTGTCTCGCTACGAATAACGACAAAAAATTACGATATACACAGCCATATACGCATCTGCCACATGAAACCGACGCAATATGGTTAATGCTTGAAGAGGAATTTGAGGGATGAAAACATTTGCTCTCTCCAAATATTTTTTATCTGTCAACGTAGGTTTAATGCTATAAAGAGCTGAATTTAATAGTATTTTTTTATCCAAAGTGCGTGACAATAACTTTGTCTTAAATACAAATAGGTTTTAGATAAAGAGGAATACGTTCTCCGATTACTAAGAGCACGAGCTTATCTGTTTAATATTGCTCAATTAGTTTTTTTTTTAAGACTACAATATTAGTTCTGGAACCATGAGTTAATTTATATTTAATAAAATAATTAGTCTGTCACAAATAGAACATACATATTTGACTACCCACAGTACAATGTAAAATTCACTAATGTATTTCTATTTTTTGTAAATTAAATAAAATTAAAATACTACTGTTATCGACATGAGAGAATGCCAAGCTCAAAAAAGTTAAAATGATTGTAGGATCTGTGTAAAGCGGCACTGCGATTAGAAATATTTTATTATTACTGTTATACGTAATACATGAACCGCTCTGCCGACCAATACTAACTGTAATGGACTAGTGGAATAAATACAATTTCACAGTGACGTGATGAAGTGAATTACTCTCCCTTACCCCTTTGGTATTCCCTCTTGGCAACGACAGTAAATATATCATTATTGGGTGTGGTACTCTGCCGTGGCAGTACGGAGATCCCGAGTTCGATTCCCACTCAAGCTAAAAATTATAATTACAACCACTCTGCGGCTCGGTGAGTCCGGCCCCTGTACTGTAACTGGGATTCAATTCCTGTTGTACTTCTTCTTCAATGGCGCTACAGCCCGGATCGGACCTGGGCCTACCCCAAGGGTTTATTTATATGAATTTCAGTAATGATTGTGGCTTCTGCTGTAATTTTTGTTGAAAATACTTATTTATTTCAAGATGGCGTATGTGTACATTGTAGTCCCACTGCATCCGAGCGAACGAGGAAGCAAATACGAGGATAATGATCAATTAAGTCATCGGTGAACTTAACGAAGATGAATGTTCATCATAATCACGTACACAGCTCAGAGATGAAGTGAATATTTAGTTAATCGGCGTGGGGTATGAATCATGTACTAGGAAAATTCCTCAGAGCTGCCTTCAAAATTCGTAGAAGGAAAACGAATTAAGTTTAATTAAATATTACCTATAACTCACGTAAATTATAATGAATTATGCAAGGTGAATAACCGAGACGTTAGGAACATATTTTGACCTTTGACACAAATTACAATTTACAGTCATTAAAATAAGACTCGATTTACAAGTCACGTCACATGGGAAAACAATTACGAAGAATTTATTGGCGGTACATACATACGTCATTTTCATTTACAGAAAACGAAAATATATTTAAAATTAAATTATATAAAGTTATAAAAATCTTACCAGTAGCGAGGTTGACGTCATTACAGATATTCATACGGTATACATGAAAAGTTTTAGGAGTGGGGGAAGACGCTACACAAGCATATCAAACACATGACAAAAACATAAATATGTTTACTTGTCATTTCTTAAATCGAAAAGTAATGACGTGAACATCACCAAATTTGAAATAAATTGTATTTTTTTATACGTTGTTCAGGTTTGAATGATGACGTAAGTGATATAGCTTTACCTAGTTTATACTACGAGGACGTATTTTTATGTTATCTATCTAGTCATGAAAAAAAAACACATATCATTAAAAAATATATTTTATGATGTAACTTTCTTCAATACTTAGACCCGGTTGCATAAAGCAATGTTAACGAGGTTGTTAGCTAACAGCATGTTAAAAGTTAACAATGGCCAAAATGGCTGACAGCACATTTTACAATTTTCAGTTTTTTTATGTTATAATTAATTAATATCAGCATCAAAATGCTTATTGTTAGTTAAATAACAATGGTAAAACAATATTTGCAATAAATAATTATTAGTTTAATACATAAATAATTCAAAATGTTTACATTTTTTGATATGAATTGTACTAGTTGACTTCATATCCAAGGCGACTTTCCCAGAATGTTATTTTTGTTGTAGATACGTACTTTACTTAACTGTTTTAGTAAAAACCTACTTTTCATACTAAAATTGGTCAGGAAAATAGGCACTTACTTGCCGGTTTCAGAAAAAAAAAATATCATTATTCCGTATATTTAATAATCATCAAATCGCAACAATCGAGCAGAAAGTTAAAGTAAAAGAGTTTATTTTTATTTCTTAAGCTACATTCACTAATCGAAATTAGTTTTTGTTTTAAGTTTTCCATTATTCTTCTGTAATTATTACCTGATGATGGTCTAGTCGACCGAAATACGTATAGTGAATAAACTTATTTACTTTTTTGAAATCTACCTAGTGTTGATTTTTTAATTTTATTTTTAATTTTATTTTCCATTTTTATTTTAATAACCTTGTAGACATGTTATCTTATGCAGCCATCCACAAATCAGTATTTAGTTTTGGTTTTAACACAAAAGTTTGCAAACTCCAAACTTATGTTTTAGTTTTACGTTTTATACTTAGGAATAGACCAATAGGGCGAAGCGTAGAATGATGTAGTAACATATACTTGTCTCTTTCTATCCTCTTTCGCATTGACGATAATCTAAATTTGTTTTTATTCGAGTGTGAATTAATGAAAATGAAAACAAGATTTTAATACCAACTTTCTTATTATAATAATATTTACCTTGCCCTTCCAAAAAATACGAAAGTAAACAAACAACATATGACAACATGTGTAACTTAGCACATCTGACAGTTGCATTTACTGTATTACCGATCTGCTAAAATTTATGATAGATGTCACTACTAACTAAAATCGACAAAAGCAAAACTATTTGTGAATAGCACTAAAACATAAAGCAGAAAACAAAAACTAATTTCGATTTGTGAATGTAGCTTTAAAAAGGTTATAACGAATCCAATACGTATCTTTAATACCCGTATTTTATATAAACGATAGATAATGCCAGAAAATCGTACTTAATTTACAATTTTACGATATTGAAAATTAGCTTTTAAAATTCATTTTATTATTAAGCAGAAAAAAGTCATGGAGCTAAAAGTGAAGAAGTTTTTGACCATACTGATAATAAAATAAGTAAAGCTATAAATTTCGCTTAAATAAGTAAACTTTAATGTTATTTTGATTGTATTGCATGTATACACGTTTTGTCAAAAAGTAGAAGGAAACATGTTTCCATCATTTATTTGAATTGCAAAGAATAAAATTATTCCAGAGCATTAAAACTACTCCGAAATAAAAGCTCCGCAACTATTAAATTATATGATACGTAACACTAACCAGTCGAGGATAAAAAGAAAGCAAAGCATTGTCCAGAATAACTAACTACCTCTCCTAATAAAATCCACGACAAGTGAATCAAAATAAATGAAGCTAAAGTCCGGTTCTGCGTTAAGCCGCTCCCGAAACACAAATTCAATATGTCGTCGGGTGACCTCCAAGGCTTTTGCAGCACTAAGGCTCAGCAGAGACCAGAGAATCCACAACACACAAGAGAGGATGTCTTTGCAATTCGGCCATTCCCAACACGAACGCTAATAGAATTTATTTACATTCAGAGAATAAGACTTTCACAACGATTTTATTATCTGATTTCATTTCTGGGCTAACCATTAGTAACTAAATACTAATTTAATCAAAATAACCTAACTTTTGTGTAACCAAATAATGAAAATTTTATATGACGACGTTGTAAACAATACTTCATGGTTACGAACAAATGCGGATCAAGTGAGATTAACTGTCAATAGTCATATAAAGAAAACTACTCGTAATGTTGTAAAAAAAGAACTTTTTGGTAAATTTATCGAAAGGGTAGTCATACTTGTAGATCACATGTTCGTATTTAAGTAACTATGAACAGTGAATTGCTCGGGTTTAGATAAAACAAACTTAGAACTAAGCTTTTACTATCAGCGAATAAGTTTTGTGTTCTGGACAGGACTATAGATGATGTGTTAGGGAATAAGTACCTATCCATCATTGTTAACATGTGTGTTAAATTGCCTCCGTAAGCTTTATTAATATGAACGCCGCTAGTAAGGTACAAAATCGTGCACTTGTATCATTGTAGGTCTGAGATCCCCGGAAAAAATTAAATAATTTTATATTTTTTTGTAAAATGTATATTTCCGAATTTATTTTATTGCAGTGGTATTGAGTCAACCTGTGGATTCTGAGAACCCTGATTCGATTCCCACAGCCGACAAACATTTTTACCAAATTATTATTAACCCTCCCCCCCCACCACTAACCTCTTTGGGGCCCGTGATTTGACGGCGGGTAACCACACTTCACGCGTTTAAATATATCACTTATCGAAATCTGCTTCGGCAGAGTACCACACCCAGTAATGGGTAAAAGGCGTGATGTTTGGCTCGATTTTAATTTTATCGTTAAAAGTTTAAATAATACTAAAAATCCAGGTATCTTATATTTACTAAATTCTGCAATTAATTTTCAACATTTTTAACTATATTTAACATTAAATATACCTTAAACATAAAATCTGTAGCAGTATAACTCTCTTTTTTTTTTCTTCGCATAAACTAAAACACACAAATTAACTATCATGATTATTATCTTGTGGGCAGTTTGACGGATGAAATTGAAGTTAATTATTATTTCAAACAAACTTTATTATTATACAGTTTTTTAATAAAACAATTTTTTTTAGTTAAAACAGAAATGTTTACTTCCTCTTTCAATGGCTGTCATTTCTAGATGTATCTATCGATTGACTTAAAATTTTATCTGTGTATTAACAACATACTAGTATATGACTCATTAAAATTTCATTTCATTTTCTTGCATACTACACGAGAAATAAAACTATAAAATATAACTTCAAACAAAAAAATATAATTGGGCCAACTGAAGTGGGGCCGGGCTCGTAGCAGGTAAGTTTATACTGATTTAAATGAATATATTGCATTTCTTTACATGTTCTACTTCTTAAATACTGACAACAACTTAATAATAACAGAGTGAAAACAAATTTATGTCGAAGTCGATATTACACAGTAAAAAAATTACTTACATTTCAACAGCTTAACATTGAACTTTGCGATTCTTACACGTCACTGGTCAATGTGAAGATGTACAAAATTTTCTATTAGAATGAAGGGATTTTGTATAAATACTGGATAGCTAACTTTAACGTACAAGTTGTGGAGGTATGCCGCCATTTGCAGAAAAGACAAAACATGCATTATTCTATTGTATTAAATGGTACTTTTATAAATTTTGTACTTAAGTTTTGTAAATGAGCATACATATTGTTTTCTGCTAATAAAAATCTACATATGATACAATTTTCATAATTTCAAAAACTACCCCTGTGGCTTCTCCACCACTAACATCTTTGGAGGCCGTGATTTGACGACTGGTAACCGCACTTCACGAGCAAAAATATATCACTTACCGAGATCTGCTTCGGCAGAGTGCCACACCCAGTAATGGGTAGAAGGCGTGATGATATATATATATTTTATTTAAGTTTTGTAAATAAGCATACATATTGATTTCTGCAAATAAAAATCTACATTTGCGAAAGTAATTTTTATTTATTTATAGTTCCCACTTTTGTTGTTAATCAATAATAAAAACATCAGATTATTGAAGCCCCGCTCCAAATAGTTGTTTAACTTTTGTCACGTTTTTTTAATCTGTTATGTTTTTGCACTGCCATCTGTTACAAACCAGTATAGTATTCTGGCAACCCTGCTTCATATATTATTTTTGGGACGTTTATGATATCGAAACACCAGTTCACCAAACACCAAGAAGCTAACTAGAATAGGTATATTAATGTCGTTTTATTATTTCGTTACACGATCTATATAAATTTGATAAGTAACGAATTCAGAATGGTTAAAACAGAAGTATCCGAAACGGAAGGTCGTCCAGGAAGACCACGGGGACTCGGCCGATTCTCATATACAAAGTAATGAGGAGATGTGCAAGCGTTGCCCGCTTAACTTTTAATGCAGTGCCGGGCTCTTGTTTAACTTCGCTACTCGGATGGAATATAAAGATGAGTCGAATGCTGGAGAATTTCATTCTAGTGCTAATGGCATAACTTCGTATTTTTCTTTATGACACCGTTACAAAGGATAATAAATTTTTATTTTTTGTCATTTATGTTTATTTTTAATATATTTATGTTATAAAAGAATATATCTAGCTTTGTACGGATTTCGTAGTTAAAAGGAGACTTTTGGAACTGGGTTTGTGTTGGAGCAAAATAAGACAATTTGGTCATATATCGTGGGATTATACAAATTTTGTTTAGCTACAAGATTTTCCGAGAAAAAATCTTCACATTCTAGATGGCACAACATAAAGAAGACTATTTTCGACAAATTTTGTGTTTGCTTTCATTAATATAATCTTTGTCGCCTCAAGAGATTTGATAATACCAAAACAACGACACAGGAATTAAAAGTGAATCAAGTGTGTGTAGTAAAGTTATTTAGGTACATTTCGAGTAATAATTGCATCAAAATATACACTAGATACTGTTATAAAATGACCTAAAAAATTAACACAATGTTAAAAAATAAAATAAATATATCATCACGCCTTCTACCCATTACTGGATGTGGCACTATGCCGAAGCAGATCTCGGTAAGTGATATATTTTGCGCGTGAAGTGCGGGTACCAGTCGTTAAATCACGGCCCGCAAAGATGTTAGTAGTGGAGGAACCACAGAGGTAGTTTTTGAAATTATGAAAATTGTTTGTTGCCTGTGGGAATCGAACCAGGGTTCTTAGGATCCACAGGCCGACTTCATACCACTGAGCTAGATAGCCACCCCATATTAACACAATGTTAATAGTATATTTAAAGACAAGTGCTACAATTTGGTCATTGTAACATGTGTTTTTCATAGGTACTATTTTTTCTCCATCACACTGATTTAATTAATATCAAAATTATTATTAAAAAAAATAATAATAAAATATCAAAGTGGTATTACTGAAAAATCCAATAAACATCTGAACTTTAATTTATTTTGACATTTATTAGTAAGTTAGAGTACAAATTCATAATTATCTAGTTTTGTTAGAAAACAAAATATCTTTAATTTTTAATAAAGAAGTGTTTTGCAGTTTATTGTAATTATTTTATTATAAAAAAATTATAATTGCATAATATTACATGAGCTGTGCAACGACAGTTAAAGTGATAGATTTTAGTTTGACACTTTTATTAGACTAGACAACTTAACAACTTCACAAACAATATCCCCAAAAACAATTGCACAAAATACACTTTATAAACGCGATATAAGAAAAAAATATTGTATGAGTATATAAATTAGTCATTAAGGGTTAATTTTTAAATCACCGATTAATATTAATCATGCTTAAATAATAATGGAAACTATGGTTTCCACTATTATTATTTAATCATGATTAAAATTAATTGAGAGTAAATCTGTGTTTGAAAAACTAGCTCTAAGTAAAAGACTAAAGATGACTGCATTACGTATTGGAAACACTAACGAAAATAAGTAAATTAAACTATGAAGAACACATTTTGATCCAGATGGCATACTACTATTCCGATTCAAACTATTCTCTTCGACTCTATAATCATTGAAACTTAATATACTTTTCCCAAATATCTTGAATAAATACATGTCCCCATTAATCTAGTACAAAATATTCTAAAAGAACTGGAGCTAAAAATGTTCAGTATTTAAAATATCATTGCGCATTTGAAAATGTCGTAAACTTTTGTTACTTCTGGTATCGAGTTTTGATGATTCATCAACGCAATAACAACTCAATATGTACGATAATAACGTAAGACATTTTGAGTTTTATGAGAAACGTACTTTGCATGCAGTGGTACCAATGTTAGTTGAAAACTTAATAATTTACACTAGATACGACACCAGATCGAGAACGACAGAGTTTATTCGCATGTCAAGTGAATATAGTCACAGTTACAGACTGTGTTGCACTGGATTACTGGGTGTTTGGAGTTATCAAACAAACTACAAGTTTAACCATCGTACTACTTTATGTATTTGATCTATCACTAAATTCACTTTAAAACCAGTATTAAATTTATAGTTTGTCTGGAAATGTTGATGTGACCGAGAATAATATTATAAAAAAAGAAATTCGTATTTACAAAAATATTGTTGCTTTGTAATAACTAACTAATGAAAGCAAAAAAAAACAAAACATGGAAGGTGGAGATATTTTATCTAATGTCAAAATATTCGAAATGTAACACAATAGTTTTATAAACAATTTTATTTTTATACTTTTATAGAACCTCCTAATAAAATATATCGATTAGTGAAAGTAGGGATTCAAAATTCTCAATTTTAAGGTAGATATTATTATTTTTTTAAATTCAAAATTGATTTGTAACATCATCTATAAATACTATATCTATATGGGGTGGCTAGCTCAGTGGTATGAAGTCGGCCTGTGGATCCTGAGAACCCTGGTTCGATTCCCACAGGCGACAAACAATTTTCATAATTTCAAAAACTACCCCTGTGGCTCCTCCACCACTAACATCTATGGGGGCCGTGATTTGACGGCTGGTAACCGCACTTCACGCGCAAATATATCACTTACCGAGATCTGCTTCGGCAGAGTGCCACACCCTGTAATGGATAGAAGGCGTGATGATATATATATATATATATATATATATTCCAGTCAGTGGCATATAGCAAATTTTGATGATCGTTTTATTTCTTTTTATATTTGTTAGGTATCTAAGTAGATATAACTTCTTAAAGTTGTTTAATATTTAAATTCAGTGAAGATAAGAAAAAATTATTTGTATGTTTCTAAACATTTTGACAATTAAGTTGTGCTAGTGTGGCTCAACAGATATCACAAGCACTAACAGTAGAATTCTCAAATAGTTGTCTTTCTCAATTAATATATTTCGTCAAAATGCGTTATTAATCGTTGTACTAATCTTATGCTGGGTTGCAAGAAACAAATAAAGAGCTCTTTAGTTAAAGGATTGTTTATCTAGTAACAGTATCAATAGTGATTTTCTAAAACTTATTGAACCGTTAGTTGCTAATGAACTGATAAAACTTTCATGCAACCCAGCATGAGAATAATAAAAAAATTATTAAAATTGTTATTTCGCTAAATATACGAGTTTAGCAATATAATTTTCTCTAATTTATGGATGACGTAATAAACATAACTAAAATTGTATGTAAATATCTAAGCAATCCAAAAATAATACATTTTAAAAGCATTTTTGTTTTGACTCGTGCGGCAACATAGATTTTCACTTTGTATACAGTGCGCTGTCAGTGGTGGTAAATTCTTTCATTTCTGTTTTGTATTTTAACATTTTGATATGAACTATAAACGTTGTAGAGGAAACGTCATAAAAATTTGTGTCGTAAGACATGACGCAAATTTAATGGTTAAGTACGTTAAAATGTCTTATGAAACGTGTGTATTTTAACTATTTTCTTTTTGTACTTTTATTGAAACATATTTAAAATATACGTTATGTCAATTTCTAATAAAAATACATTGATTAGAAAGTGATTTCGATTAAAGTTTTAAAATCGGACTAGAATAAAAGTAACTAATTCAAAATTTAGGGTAAGCTGAAACTCTTTTGAGAAAAGAGCTGTAAATGTTTTGGTATCGCTAGAGGCGGCATGAAAAAGTTCAACCAGTGAAAAACGTAATTTCAAAATGTATATATAGAACGTTACAACATTTAATAATTCACTAATAAATGAACTTTTAGTCATTTCTCTTTTACTAAAAGTAATTTTTAAGTAGTTCACGTTTTTCATAAATATTTGCTAAGTATTGATTATGGTTGATGATCTAATATTATTTTATATATTTAAGAGTGCATCTTCAATAAATCTAAATAACTAAAAACCTAGGATTAACAAAACTAGTTTGCCCTATTCACTACGAGAACAGAATAAACGAGAACAAATTTGAAAAGAGAAATAAAAAGTAATAGATGAACATTTTATTCTACGTGTATACAGAAGGGTTTGTGCATTTAAACCTGGGATTAGAGCCTGTAGAGACGGGAGTGTCACCGCACTGCGTAAAATACGAAAAGGATTACGGAAACCACGGAAGTGCAGTGTTCACTTTACATGGCGGATTAATGTAAAATTAGCAGTAGAATTACATCACTCGAGCATTCACGCATAGTTTACACGAAAATCATTTTGTATTGTCTGCTTTCCACTGCTAATGAATAGAACCGGGCCAGATTCCATTTTCTCTGTCTCTGCGACAATTCGTTTTAATGCAATCATTGCTATTATATTAAGTAATAAGATTTTCCATGGAAAAAGACAATTTATTTTACAGGAACTGCAATCTATTGTGGAAAACTACATTTTCTAGATAATAATTCTAAGAGATCTGAAAAAGACGGACGATATTGAAAGGCTTTGTAAAAGTTTACTTAAGAACAAAGGGTTTAAATATCCACACTTTTAATTAAAATTTTAATTATGTCGTCAATGTCAACAAGACGTCTTCCAAAAAGAACTCTAGGTTTTTCTTTTCCTTCTGGTTTTAGTAAAAACCTCTTTTCATTTTCTTATTGAAGGATCTAAAGCATACTACAATCCAGCCATAAAATTTATTGATGAGATTACTAAGAACCTTTTATTAACTTAATTTCATAAAACTCTATATGCGGAAAAGTATTAATTACTTTAAGACATTGCTAGTAATTAATTTTCAATATTTGAGTAAAAATATTTTCAAATAATGAAATATTTTAACGAGAAATTAATTGCAAATTAATGCGCTTTCTAAATAAAATAAAATAATTATGTTCTGGTTTGATTAAATATTGATTAATAATTTAAAGAAAAAATGTATCAAAGATTACAAGAATATAAAGATAAAACAATCCGAAAATAGAATTCTGAGAAACTCGCGGTTAAATATTCTGAAGAATGATTGTCGAGATCCAATAAGGAGATTTTCAATAATATATTCCCAGTTTATAACCTAAAGAGAAACAAAAATATACAAGAAGACAATAATAATATGGTAGAAAGTACTCCAGAGGAGTGAAATATTGAATGTCGTAGACATATCATGCATAAAGAAATGTATAAAAGAAAAGAAATATAAGAATACAAGAATTTGAGAAGCTGGAATGTTTTTAAGATAACGACAATGGAGTTTTGTATGGATTACATATTTTTTTATGAAGAAAATCTATATAAATAAAGTAGCACACGTAAAATATCTTACGTAAGCATCATACATAAATAATGTTGAGCATGAGTATCAATTTAAAAAAATAAATATGTATATCATAATGCCTTTACTCCCTTTGGGAATATATACTTATATTTTGACTAGATGTTTGTAAATTCAATTTTATCAAACATTTTAATAAAATAGATTTTTAGTCTTAGTTTTAAATTTTTCACATATAGATGAGTAGTTGAATCAATCAAGTTCACCAAATTGAGCCATGAATTACTTAACTTACTTAGAATAAGAAAAAGAAAACATGTTTTTATTATTATGCCAAACTTACAAACTTAGCAATTTTATATCATATTATTTATGGAATATATATTTCTAAAATTGTATGAAAATATTAAAATATCTAAAATTAAACTATTTTATATGCAATTTTTAATTTGAGTCGTGTGGTAGCACTGATATTCACTTTGTATACGAGTACAGAGTGGTAGTCAATTTTCTTTGTATTTTAATATTATAATATTAATTGTAAATGTTGCAGATGAAATGTAATAAAAATTCATGACCTTTGGTATGACGCAACTTCATTGATTCAGCGAGGCTCTTACACTTCAATTAAAGTAAATACTCGTAAATATATCATCACGCTTTTTACTATTACTGAGTGTGCCAATCAGCTGTAGCAGATCTCGGTAAGTGATATATTTTGTGTGTAAAGTGCGGTTATCAGCCCTCAAATCACGACCCTTAAAGATGTTAATGGAAGGGAGGGTGGCACAGAGGTAATTTTTAATGTGGTACCACTGAGCCAGCAAAGTTTCAAAATATATCAATTACATATTTTTATTTAATTTAATATTTTCACCACATTAATACTACTCCTGTAGCTCCCCCTTCACTAACATATTTGAGGGCCGTGATTTGACGGCTGATAACCGTACTTCACGCGTTAAAATATATCACTTATCGAAATCTGCTTCGGCCGAGTTACATACATAGTAATAGGTAGAAGGCGTGATGATATATTTATATTTATTTATTTAATATTTTACATAACAGAAACTTGAAATTTTGAAGTTATTAAGCCGAAAATATTGTTTAAAAAAGGAATCAAATAAATGATCCAGGAGTTCAGTTACTGTTTTGACTCTGAGTAATGCTCACTGCATACTCTTTGTAATATTTATAAATTCTATCAACATGTAACTCAACGTAAATTTATTTTTTATTTCTTCTTGTAAATAACCACATGTGGTTATTAGTGTGACTTGATAATGAACATAGACTAGTGTTCGAAACGTCGTCATTATTATTTAATTAATAATTTAACTACTTCAATAAAGCCATTTTATCCAATACTCCTGGATCATTTATTTGATTCCTTTTTTAAATAACAGAAACTTGAACACGGGATTGCACGGGTGTATTCATCACAATAAAAAACGGACTTCGCTCTAATGCATACGACGTTTGAAGTATTTTCAGCCATTATTCTATTTTGCTCATAATATTGTTAAAGTTTCTTAAATCCCCAATAATGTAGGTATAAAATTCTTATAAATATTAATCCAGACATCTATACGATGCCAAAAAGCACCAGACAAAAGAACACGTTAAACAAATAGTGCCTCAGGTGGCATTCCATTTCATGGCGGTCAGCAAAACATTCTGCATTAAAAATAAATCAAACACTCGTTGGAAATAGTAGCCAGTGTTTTTTTGTTCGAAACATTTCAAATATTAATGCAATGCTTTCATAATCCGAAATTGAACAAACGGGAACATAATTCTCTTGTTCGCGACGAATGACCGCAAATAGTGAAAACTGTACTACATTCATTGCCCCAGTGGCGTAACCATACATACATATTCTTCAACAAGGGACCAAAATAGCAATTAATTGATTTAATTTATTCTTTAAAAATTATTTATCGTTTCAATTTAAAAAATAAAATAAGTAAATATATCATCACGCCTTCTATCCATTACTGGGTGTGGCACGCTGCAGTAGCAGATCTCAGTGTACATTTCGCGCGTGAAATGTAGTTATCAGTCGTCAAATCACGGCCCCCAAGATTGTTAGTGGAGAGGGAGACACAGGGGTTATTTTGATATGGTGAAGATTGTGTGTCGGTTGTGGGAATCGAACTGAGGTTTTCAAATCCACAGGCTGACTCGATATCACTGAACCACCTTCCCGTTTCAATTTTAAAAGCTAATGTTAGTGCCGTGCCGGATTTTTAGTTTTTTTGTTTGTTGTTGTTTTAAAGAAATGATTAAAAATATTGATAGCAACTTAATAGAATGAACTCGCTTGTAATGAAAAATCGTATACCGGGTATATCACGAAAAGCGGCCCATAGGCGTTTAGCATGGGAAAACAGCTTTTCTGAACGCGTTGCTTCCCAAAATATTTAAAATAAAAGTTGTAGAACTTGACATTCTGCTTCTAAATCAATAAACTAAATTGAGTTTTTGTGTTTTGTAACGGGACAAACTAAATATGAAAATTTACTAAATTACAATTTAAAATATATCATCACGCCTTCTACCCATTACTGGGTGTGGCACTCTGCTGAAGCAGATCTCGGTAAGTGATATATTTTGCGCGTGAAGTGTGGTTACCAGTCGTCAAATCACGGCCCCCAAACATGTTAGTGGTGGAGGAGCCACAGGGATAGCTTTTTCAAATTATGAAAATTTGTCGCCTGTGGGAATCGAACCAGGGACCTCAGGATCCACAGGCCGACTTCATACCACTGAGCTAGCCATTACAATTTAATGGTATTAAAACAAAGTAACAACAAACACGTGACTCAATTCTGTCCAATATTTTGACTCATTAAAGTTTAGCATTGTTTAATAGTAAGTTTTTGATCTGTCTATAAATTTTACATTATTTCTACAAATTTATTAAAAATGGAAAATTATACACACGAAGAAAAAATATAAATAATTAAATGGCATTATTCAGGGGAAAGTTTGACATAAAAACTTAGCCTGATGATGTCCGAGAGGACGAAATAATCTATGAGAAAATTAAACACCTTCAGGTAGATTCATAAAGCGGATTAGCGCTAACACCATTTTTATTTCGTTTTTAACGATCTTTTCAATGTATGAAACAAGTTTATTTTAACTTGATTTAAAAAGAGAGTTAATTAGTATCAAATTTCGTTTATTTCTTTAATTTGTTTTAATTTGAAACAGAGTTATAGATAATATTAAAAACGGTGTTAGCGCTAATCCGTTTTGTGAATCTGCCTGTATGTGTTCATTTATTAGTGTTAATATGTTACATCAAGTACTGACAACGAAAACTCTCTATTATCACATAATGCATTTGTTTTTTATTTTGTATTAATTCCGTAGTTAACACTAATTAAATTATAATTTTGTAAATTTTCATATTTAATTTCTGCCGTTACAAAACACAGAAAAAACAATTTAGTTGATTGATTTCGAAGCAGAATTATAAGCTCTAAAACTTTTATTACAAGCATTTTTGTATGAAATACTTTTCTTAAATATTTTTGTGGGTTTATTTACTTTTTCTATGAATTTATCTCTTTAATTTAATATTTCTTATGGATTATCAGCAATAACAACAACTTCCTTGGACCTTCGAAGCCCATTACAAGCAGATTCCACTGTACAAAGGTTTTTTGAAATGTTTAATAATTGTCGTTATCTTGTATGCATATCTCGACGAGAAATATGGTTGTCTCGTCTTATTTTTGTGAAGGTTTATCTCGCCCAAATTCTAATACATCGTTTGTTACGCCACTGCACGGCGCATCAATAAATCCATCAATTTATATTCCATGATGTACGTGCCAATGCCACTGTACGGAGTACGGAATAAAATTTTAATACTCACGCAAAAACAAACAAAAACGTTATTGGCTGCTCAACTTTTCCGAAAGATGACGCTAAAAGACCGTATAAAGTAACTGAAAAAACTTCGGTTACAAAAAGTTTCTCATTTCCTCAACTCGCAGTCGAACTGCCTGAGAAGAGAAGCGATAGGCTTCCTTCACTTCGAAAATATTTCACTTAGCGTGGTTTTTATTGAAATTTAGATTTGTTTTCAGTTCAATTAAAATTGTGGGCTAAATGTATTGCTATGATTAAAATTTTTAATAGAAATTAAGTTTTTAATGAGCAAAGTAAATATAAAGAAGCTAGGAAAATGAACAGAGATAGAATATCATTAATTACAGATATATTGGGATGGCTAGCACAGTGGTATGAAGTCGGCCTGTGGATCCTGAGGTCCCTGATTCGATTCCCACAGGCGACAAATTTTCATAATTTGAAAAAGCTATCCCTGTGGCTCCTCCACCACTAACATGTTTGGAGACCGTGATTTGACGACTGGTAACCGCACTTCACGCGCAAAATATATCACTTACCGAGATCTGCTTTAGCAGAGTGCCACACCCAGCAATGGGTAGAAGGCGTGATGATATATTTATTTTTTTTTATATTTGCATTACACAACAACTTATAATATATAATGGCTGTATTTTATATTAGCTGCATGTTACATTGCTACAAAATATTATATTATTATAAGAATTTTATAAGATGACGTATTTTCGTACGATTTGTTTGGAGTACGGCGAGAGGAGCAACGAATGCTCTAAAGCAATGAGTGTGACATTTTTTACTTTGTGTAATTTATTTTATCGAACTATAATCAAAGAATTTGTGTGACATAAATTTTAATGTTTTTCAACTCTAAATTCTGAAGAAATAAAATAATTTTGAATAGTGAAATATGTTAACCAAGAGCAATTTTCACACTTATTTTACCTCAGAGGTGTCTATACCATGCAAATTATGTAGTTATAAAATAAAATCTGGGAAGAAAGATATTGATATTTTGATGATTTTAATTCTTAGGTTATAGGTTACCAAATTGTAATATCGTTTTAAATTTAGCTTCTTATTAGATTTTGTTAATAATAATTTATGAAATAATTATCTGACGTTTACTTTCAAATTGCAATGAAAGAATATTTTAAAATATTTGAGGTGAAATGACTTTTAATGTGTGGCTGCGTAGTAGTACCATCCTTACAAAATAAAAAGTTACCAAAAACAGTTTAACAATAAAACAATTAAACTGTTTTCAGTATAATAATGGACCGATTGTGAACGCAAAGTATAAAAAAAAAAGATAATTCATTAAATTTTATATTATAAAGACTCTTGCAAGGAGGTCACCATTGTTCATCTATATCTCGAGAAATAACTTACTCAGAGGAAGTCGCTTTTTGACTCTGAGGATGCAAATTTGCGTACTCATTAGTTTATAGTTTATTTTTGTTGAAATGTATCATTAATGCAATTGTAAATATATATTTTGTAGTCTTTATCAAATTATTGTAATTATATGTATATAATTTTTGTTTAATTTATAAACTTGATAGTGACCAAAACATCGTCAATGTATTCATACTACATTTGCACACATCTTTAATAAAACCATGTCATCCATTAAAATCCTGGATCAATATTACTGTTTTCTTTATTATTTATTTATTTATTTATATTATACAACGGACAACAGATACAAATCTGGTGCCGTCCGCGTTACAATAACTTGTGTATGTATAAAAGAAAATAAGAGAAAATAAACATCACTAGTACTGGATGATCGCGTAATACTAGGACTCAGTTCGAGTAGCGAGTTATTGGTTCGGTGCCCCTCCAGAGAGCAGGTGGATGCCTAGCCTGGTTTTAAATTGCTGTACAGTAAAGTAAAAAGTACACTATAAATGTCAATCGGCCAAAAACGATATTTTAAAAATTATTTTATTTACAGGAAGAAGTTTTAAACAAAAATCAAGTATATTATCTGTCAATTCTTATGATTTTTGACATTATATAAACGCATGAGTATGATTTGAATCTTGAATTATAATAATATAATAATTGAAATCAAAACCATAACTCTATAACTGTTTTGATTAAATTTAATAGTTGCCGCGATACTAAATAAATCTATTTGACAGCTCGTCATAATCTACTGTTACTCATTTAATGAAATGTAGATGATAGCAGAGTATGATAATATAATGAAATATTGAAAAATAAACATTAAGCTGCTAAAATAATTTTATCTACGTGACATTGATATTATAAATTTTATATTACTATAAAACTTTGTTTTATAGGTGGAACTATGAAGTAATAATTATTTTTCATGTCAAAATCCGAAGTTATAAAATTTTATTACAAACACATAAAACCTATCCTGCTTTTCTGTTCGAAAATAGTGAAACATTTACACAAACAATCACAAATTATTCTTACAATAGAAAATTTTCCACAAACTTTAAAAATGTCGTGGAATTTATTTACTTATTCAGTGAAGTTAAAGCAAAGCTTTCAGTAAATCTACTGTGAAACGGTGAATAAGACTTTATGTACACATCATCGAATTAAAAACCAATATTTGCAGCATACATTAATCTGTCACGGCCAGCAGATTCAGACTATAAACATCAAAGTAAAATTATCAACAAAAACGAAAAATGCTGTAAATTGGAAAATTGGATACAGAATACAATCGTACACAATTTTTTAGAAAATGTTTAAGTTACTTTCACTGAAATACAACTTGTTTTATAAACAGCCACGTAATATGTGTTTCAAAATTGTTTATAAATTTTAACATTAATTGTCACGAAATTATACAGGGAGACAGATAAAATAATAGTTTCGTAAACAAAAAATATGAGAGCTATTGTTTATAAATAAATATATCATCACACATTTACCCATTACTGGCTGTGACACTCTGCCAGAACAGAACTCGGTAAGAGATATATTTATGCGCGTGAAGTGCGGTTACCAGCCGTCAAATTACAGCTCCCAAAGATGTAAGTGGCGGGGGAGCCACAGGGGTAATTTTAATGTGCTGAAAATTGTTTGACGGATGTGGAAATCGAACCGAGGTTCTCAGGATCCATAGGTCGACTCGATACTTTGTAAATTATCTTTAAAAGATCTTGACATATTCAGTACCAAAAACATCAGTATATTTCTTACAGTCAAACGTGCCTTAATTAATTTTTATGCGACTGTCAAAAAGTTACCATTTTACGTACACGACTTTTTTCACGACGTTCATAATTTTCGGGCAATACTTTATTGGAATATTATAACAGAAATTAGCTGGAAATGAATGTCAAAAATGTTTGAATTAGAATATGTAATAAACTTTACAGTTTAATAATGGACAAAATGCAGTGGCATAGTAGTATATAACATACTAATTATTTAGTTTTTACTTTGCGTCATATATTTCATCGAAATTTTGCAATTTCAATTGCTAACAATTTGGGGATTTATATGACAATGGTAAGGGTGCCGAATAAATTTTAAAAAATAATGAAATACTTTTAAAACAACTTATTGGGTTTAATTATAAGTTCATTTCACAGCATAAGTATACAAATAAGAGTAAGTATTACACAAAAATGTTTTTAATAAAAGTGATATAAAATTTAAATATCCGTATATTTTATTTGATGTGTGTTTAATTAAAATATATTAGGAATATTTCAGTCAAAAACATACGAAACTATCTAAATCAATCATAGAATTTATAAATTTATCAACTCAAAATTACATTTAATTTTTACTTTACAATGAAGAATATTTTAAATAATTGAAGCTTTTCAATTTTCATTCAGATATTCTTTAAAATTTTTGATTAACACAAAAATTGTACACAATAAAATTTGTGCGTGTTACGTTACTCTACGCTGGTATCCACTACTCACGTTCGATAAAAAGCCAGCCAGTGACGTCAGAGCCAGCAGCTTTCGCCGCCGCCGCCACGGCCACCGGAGGCAGGAATGGCGGTGAATACGCAAGCGACGCGACGGGGGCTGTGTAAAGGACGCTCAAAGCTCGGTCGTCGTGATGTCACACTTAGGCGCACTGCCAGCTGATTCGTTGTCGCTGTGACGTAAGACTAATTGTAACTGATTGCTGGGTAAGTGTATGTAGATCAGGTTCAGTTTGGAACTAGATGATTAGTTTTGTTCTTGTAAATAATATATTAATGCATTAATACTCAAACTGTTTCACGTTCACATTATCTTAGACGATTGCATCACTTTCATTTAAATATTAATAGCCAGTAGCACTGCTGTTGCTTAAATTTTAAGTTTCTCTTAAATGAACAATATAAAATTGAGATTAATCGATATTTTCCTTAAAATTTCTGTGAAAGCGTTGCAACTGGCCATAAATTTTGTAATTGAATGGATAAATTGTTTAAATACACTGTCCTCTGAATTTGCAGACTGATGCCATTTGTTCTTTGGTTTACAACTTCTAAAAATTCAAATGATTCGCACCTTCATATTTACATTTTGAAAAGCTGTTTTAAACTCACCGTGAAGTCGTCACTGTAATTATTCTTTGTCGTATATGAATTTGTATTGATTAATATGTAAAGAGATAATAATTAATATATTTTTAAACATTTGAAAAATTATTTTTATCTGAGAGAAAGGAGCCACAGTAATTTTTGTGCTTAGGGACCTCGAAATAGCTAAATCTGGTCCTAAGTCCACTAGAAAAGAAACACCATACACGATAGGTATTACTCAAATAACAGCTTTCTTTAAAATATATTGTATTTTCATAAAAATAAAAAAATATACCTACATATCATTACGCCTTTTACCCATTACTCGGTGTGGCACTCTACCGAAGCAGATCTCGGTAAGTAATATATTTATGCACGTGAAGATATTTTCTAAAGAAACAATTTCATCTTTAAACGTATACAAAGTAATAAATCTTCAAATAAATCCAATCTGGTTTCTAATTTTCTTTCTTGTTACGGTACCTGTAATGCGCTGTTAACATCAGAGAACTTTAAATGGATTCATTTTAGCATTGGATCCAGAGCCAGTTTAAGATCTTTATATGTCCTGGGCACTTTATCCTTTCAGAGGCCCGAAACGGGAGATTTTATATTAACGAAGGACAATCACCGATCTTTTTTGGCGTTTTTATTATTTCTTTCAAATGTATCTGAATAAATAATCTCTGGTTGAAATGATGAATAGTTAATAAACGACAAATGGTCAATAGTTTTCCGAATTTAAATATTGCATTTAGGATACCTTTCTATTTTTGAAAGAAGCTCAGAAGAGAAACGTAACTTTTCAAAGCTAAAGTAAACAAATAAAATTGTCTACGAGGGCAAAGACGACTGTCGTTTCCAGCACTGCTTTTTGTTTAAAATGATGTTATGCGACAAATGAAATTTGAAACATTCCGCAATATTTTGTATACTCCATTCCCTGTATCAAAACGATGACGTCACATTCGGTATCCATGTGATTCAAGATTTTGTACTTAAAACGTTTACATTGGTATTGGATTGACATTTTTAAAACATATCCTAAAATTTAAATGTCAAATTAAAATATTTATTACTTTACAAAATGTAATTAGTTTATAATGAAAAAATCAAATATAAATGTATCTTAACGCGCGAAAAATATTACCTACCTTATTATAATATGTAATTTTGTAAAATAAAACTCAAAGGAATATGCATTTTTATATGTATTATTATTATATATAAATAAATAATATTTGAAAATACAAAATACAGTGCACATTACCTTCTGTACTACAGTTAAATTAATTAAAGGTTCTCGATTCTCTAACTCCAGCGCAAAATAATCATGAAGATGACAAACGCATTTCTGCATTTGATTACCCAAAATTTTTGTAGCCATTTCTTATTTCTCAGTCTTTATTTATGTATCAAAAATGTCACAAACTTAGAAATGACAGGTGAGAAAATAACAAAATCTTGACCATAGGTTTCTATTTTAAATTTATAAACAAATGTGAACAAAGTAAATGTAAATTTTTGTATTAGTAAGAACTGTCATATGTTTTCATTAAAATAATAAATGTGATAGAACGTGAAAAAACATGAAACGGGTGTCTTAACTTATTAAGACATACGTTGTCTCATTCGCATAGGTACAAATAATATTATTAAAAAAAAAAAAACTATATTTCAACGTATCTATGATAACATCGTCCACATATGACGTCATCGTTTTGATACAGGGAATGGAGTATACCTGTTTCGTTCTCTGTTAATGATAGATATGTTAATGTCAACAATTTTTTATAGATTACGAGTATCACAATTTTCTAACCACATTAATTTATCCTGAAATTTTAAGATTATTTTCATACATTTTGCTTATGCATTAGGTCCTAGGTTGTTATTATAAAATAAATAAAATAAATATATCATCACGCCTTCTACCCTTTACTGGGTGTGGCACTCTGCCGAAGCATATCTCGGTAAGTAATATATTTTGCGCGTGAAGTGCGGTTACCAGTCGTCGAATCACGGCCCCCAAAGATGTTAGTGGTGGAGGGGCCACAGGGATAGTTTTTAAAATTATGAAAATTGTTTGTCGCCTGTGGGAATCGAACCAGGGTTCTCAGGATCCACAGGCCGACTTCACACCACTGAGCTAGCCACCCCATAAAAAAATAATATAATGATAGCTAACTGACAGTTTCGTACAAGTGGAAAATGAATAAAAGTAAAATATAAACAACAGAATAAATTATTTTAAAGAATGCCGAAATGGTAGTAATCTATACGTAAGTAAGTATAAGGTTTTGTAGTTATTTACTATAAGTAATCATTAAAAATAAGGATTATCATTATCTTATCGATCAATAACAGATAATGATCGAGTTATAGATTAGGAAGGTACTTTTGGAATTTACATATTAAAAAAATGTTACAAAATAAATATTTAATTTCTTTTTTTTCTATATTGATCATGAAAGTAGACTTTTCTGAACGAAAAATCTTATAGGAAGTCTCAGATTTTTCAACTGTTTTGAAAATCGTAAAAAACGTAAATACTACTCTCATTGGTTTAGTTTCACGTTTTTTCACTATTTTTATTTATTTATTTTCTTGGCTATCATATAAAATTTAACAATATGCTTCCGAAATTTTGACATGTCTACTTTTTTTAAACTTTCATCTGAATAATAGTTATTTATGTATCTTTTAACTAGGCCAGAAATTAGTCTATTGTGCATGGAGATTATTAATAAAAATTATATAAAATGTTTATTTGAAATTTTTTAATTTTCTAGTTCTTTTCGCATTTTTAATAAAAATTATCGTAGCTTATTTTTAATAGCCCATGATAATTTTAGTCCCTAGGCACTATGCCTGTTATGGATAAAAGGCCCTGATTAGATCAAACAAAAGAGTAATAACTAGTAATGAAAGTATCAAAAAAGGAAGGAAATCTGAAATAATATCTGTCATAATTACATAAAGTTAGAGTAGGTACTCGTATTTGCAATATTTGACTACAAAAATTATTAAAGCAAAGAAACCAAATTTCACAAAAGTCAATTAATTCATTCGTTTGAAATTAAATAGAAAAAGAATCCTGAAAATATGACTGCTTTGTTATGATCTTGCATCTTTCTAAAATAAACACCATTCTGGTGGTATAGCGTGCAGAAACCGTACATTACCAAGTGAAATGAAACTTAAATCACAAACAAAATTCAATTTGCGCTTATTTATGTCTGTGGGCAAGTTGCCTAAACTCTAAACATTTCTAGTATTGTATATCTTCATTTAATTGGTTTGTCTGTAGACACGCAGCAAGTGCAAACTTTTGGTATGTTTTATGAGCAGTTATCATTTCATTAATGTCAGAAAAATATATGTTTTAATGTTCACAGAATTTATAGCTAAATATATTTACACACTTAAGTTATAATTTAAGATTCTCTAATGTAAATGAATAATTTCCATCAGTAGTTTTATTATTTCTCATTTGATTAATTATAAATGCTTAAATAAACACTTTCAGCCAAATTCTCAGAAAAGTTTTAGCTCGAATTTAGCTAATCCTGACTTTTTGATTTGTCAAATTAAACTAAAGCATATTCCCAAAGAAGTTTAAATAAACTTTAATGTAATCTTTTTACCATTTAGTTTTCGGAAACTGATTGAATTAACTTGATTAAATTCGGACTAGCATAAGATTAGCTAATCCAAAATGCAGGATTAGTTAAAACTTTTTTGAGAATCTGGTTGTTTATTATTTATAAATAAAAATAAATATAAATATATCATCATGCCTTTTACCGAATAATGGGTGTGGCAATCTGCAGTAGCAGATCCCGGTAAGTGATATATTTATGCGCGTAAAGTGCTGTTATCAGCCGGCAAATTACGGCTTCCAAAGATATTAGTGGAGAATAAGTCACAGAGGTAAATGAAATGTGGTAAAAATTGTTTGTCGCCTGTGGGAATCGAACCCGGGTTCTCAAATCCACAATCCGACTCGATACCTCTGAGTCACCAATCCGATTACTTAATTATTAACTTCATTATATATTAATGGGGTAGCTAGCTCAGTGGTATGAAGTCGGCCTGTGGATCCTGAGAACCCTGGTTCGATTCCCACAGGCGACAAACAATTTTCATAATTTTAAAAACTACCCCTGTGGCTCCTCCAACACTAACATCTTTGGGGGCCGTGATTTGACGACTGGTAACCACACTTTACGCGCAAAATATATCACTTACCGAGATCTGCTTCGGCAGAGTGCCACACCCAGTAATGGGTAGAAGGCGTAATGATATATATTATTAATGCAATATTTTATTTTTCCGACCTATAAAATAGTGCTGGTGATTCTTATCGATCTCGAGATTTTAATAAATCTCTATATTTTAGACTCAAAAACAAGGTCCTGTCTGTCGATATATCTGAAAGCAAGAAAACTTAAAACAACGATGAAATTGTGAATTGAAATTTTATATTAAAAATTTAGGCGAAAAGCTGAGGTTAAGTTTGTTAATGGGCTATATACATCCAGTGGTTTCACAAATTTATTGATGGATCTTTTAAAATTTTTATGTTTATTTTGTAAACAGCAGTATACGAAATAACTAAAATGGATCCTAATTTCATATAAGGCAACTTTTGTTTAAACATTTTTCGAAATTGTTATCAGTTCATTTGTTGATAGTAACATTTTGATAATTTTAAAAATCATTATATTGTTAGAATGTTGTAAACAATAATGATTAAAATCATAATATAAAACCGAAGTCCTCATGACTTATATCATAATTGGGTATTAAAAATGAGAAAGTTACATTTTAAACGTGGTTTAAATAAATATAAGCAAATAAAAATTGCATGTCAAATGGAAAAATAGACATTGGTGTCACATATTCGATTTGCTTCATTTCTTTTACCAAGTTTCAAATTTAACTTTTGTTTGTGAAACAAGGCATCAGATAGAGAAATCTAGTAAAAACGTCAAAAATTATATTCATGCGATTGTCAATTGTTTCTGCAAAACTTGTTCAAATTAGTATTAAATTCTAGCTTTTAGGCACAGAATTCTAGTAAAAATATAAAATATGACATTTAACTGATGTACAAAGTAAAATTAACATATTTGGAGGCACTGATTGGACGACTGGTAACCGCGCTTCACGCGCATAAATACGAGTATATCACTTAAAGATCTGCTACAGCAGAGTACCACATTCAGTAATCGGTAAAAGGCGTCATGATATATTTATTTTAAAAGCCTTTAAGAAAAAGCATTGTGCTAAGACGGTCGTGTCAGAATCACGTGCACTGTAATATAATTTTAAAACATGTCTGTTATGAATGTTTGGTACGTTTCGTTGTAATCAATTATTCATCAGGCACGGCATTGTCCGTCCGCGTCGGACCGTATATTATAATTTGTAGCGTGTGACTGTAACTGAAATATACATGCACGCTGCTTCCATTTTGCTGAATCCTGAATGCAAATCTTCTTGCGCTGTTGTCTTCCAGATCACTGCGAATAAATCTCTGATCGTTGCACATCGGCTTTATTGGTGTTTTATAGTAAATGGCAAAGTCGCACATAGTATACTTATTTATTTCGCATATATGGGCAGACATGAGCCTTGTTTACTGATATGTGCTTTCTTGATCCTAAGCTCTTGAAAATGGACAATGTTTATGTTTATGGAGTGGGTTTTATAGGTTATGAACTTGTTTAAGTTTGATTTATAGCTACATTTGAAAATAGTCGACAGTTTTGATACTTTTGTTTATGTTTATAACATTTATATTGCCAATAAAATAGTTATTTCGGTAAATGTTAGTTTCAGTACAATGTA
Source organism: Pterostichus madidus (assembly GCA_911728475.2). Classification (NCBI taxonomy): domain Eukaryota; kingdom Metazoa; phylum Arthropoda; class Insecta; order Coleoptera; family Carabidae; genus Pterostichus; species Pterostichus madidus. The sequence continues at coordinate 9,947,857 of OU452302.1, read as the reverse complement.
TTATTGACCAAAAAGAAAAAAATATTTAGTTAGAGAAATGCATAATTTATTTATTTATTAACTTTAATAATGGGATAGATGGCTCACTGGTATCGAGCCGACCTGTGGATCCCGAGAATCCTGGTTATATATATATATATATATATATATATATATATATATATATATATATATATATATATATATATATATATATATAGGGTGGTCCATTTAAAGTGTTATCAGGAAATATCTCGGAAACTATAATTTTTACGCAAAAATGACATAGACGAAAAACAATCGTACAAAAGGGGGCCATAATAACGAAATATTGGTTTTGTCCTAGATGGCGCTGTTGTCGCTAAATCATGGTCAACTCAATTTTTTATTAAAGGATCAGATTCCTCGTTAAAAAAAAAAAATTTATTTAGTTCACTTTTTCGACAGTATGATAGATGACGCTGTAATCGCGAAAAATGATGTTGCTTTCGGACGTTCCTGTATTAGAGCTTATGCGCGCGGCTGTGTGTGTGTGTATTATTTGTGTGCGTGTGAGTTTGTTAGTTTATATATATATATATATATATATATATATATATATATATATATATATATATATGTATATATTCACACAGGCGAACTTTGGCCTAGGCTAAAGAGGCAATAGCCTAGGGCCCAAAAATATTAGGGCCCGGATTCAAGCTTTTAGTTTAAATAATAGAAATATATATACAGTGTGGTGACCGCGACTCTCGAACATGGGTATTTAACATGTAAAATCATTATTTTATAATTTCTTGCTTCCCTAATTATTTAAAGTAAGACAACTTCAAACAAAAGTTTTAGGACATAAAATTCTGCATCTAATTCAATAAACAAAATTAATTTTGCTTGCTTCGTAACGGCATAAATTAGATCTGAAAATAACGAAAATAGCCTCAAAACTATCGATAGTCATGGAATTGAAACAAAATGAAACAAATGTTTGACGTTTAAACTGTCAAAATAATTTCTTTATTTATTATATCATTTATTTTCACACATAAAACGTTAAACATTTGTTCATTTTGTTTCAATTTCATGGCTATCGATAATTTCGTTATTTCCAGATCTAATTTGTGCCGTTACGAAGCATGTAAAATTATTTTTGTTTATTGGATTAGATGCAGAATTTTATGTCCTAAAGGGCCCGAAATATTTTAAATCCGCTTCTGTAAAAAAATCTGAAGATATCAGGACGAAAAACTTGAAACAGAAAAAAAATCTAAAATTGTCTTCATTTTGACAATTCTGTAAAAGCATATAACAACATTCTAATTTATATTTTACATATTAAAGATGAGTATCTTTCCAAATTGCAATGTACATTTTCAAAGAGAGGTTATAATCTCTAAGAACATCTTTTGATAAGAGTAAATGACTAATGTAAAATTTAGAATTGCAAAAAAGCACCTGCTTACTTTGTTTTCGACATCAAATACATGTAAAACAAGTTTAATAAAATATTCCATGATGCAAGATAAAAATTAGGTTGAATAAAAATATAGGGTACTATAAAAAGGACTTGCATTTATTTATTTTTAGATACTTTAGAGAAAAATACACAAATGGCCCTGCAATTTTTCTCTCGCGGTATTCGCGGCAGAATATTCTGTTGGTTTATATCCTTAAATCATAAACCGTTTACTTACCTTTTCCCAACCCGACTGTGTTTATTCCCAACGAATTTGAATTTTTACATTAAAAAAGACTGCATTTACATATTTGCATCGAGGAACTTAGTTAGCATATAAATAATGCGTACGTTTCTTTTGAGTTATTGCTATGTAAAATATGGTGCAATTAATTTGCTACTACTTTCATCCTTGCGGGGAAATATGTACTATTTAACCGCGAACTTACGTTTTCCTATAGTGTTGTTAGTAAGAAATATGCCTCACTACATCGTAATACAACAGTGGGTAAGGAAGCATAAAAACATTTTTTAATGTTCGGTACTTATTTCGAAACGTACAGGTTTTTAGTTGAAACAATGAAACTTAAAACATGAATTTAGGATCTCGAAACAACGCAGAAAGTTTTTCTAGAAATTTAGAGCTTTGCTTACAAATAATCGTTTAAGAAATACTGATATATAATATACTCATACAATTCGTTCCTTGCTGAATTATATTTTATATAACTGTCAAGAAAAAAAATATTACGTGTGCGATTCTGTCCAAGTAGTCCATGATTTTTGTATGAACTAGTTTATTTTATTATCATTATAAACTTTTAAATCTGTAGTTTATTTTATGTTGCTAGGTATTAGTTATTACCTATGCCGTAAAATAAGAGGATTTGATGTATCGAAGAATGAACAAATATTTCACGCAAAAGTTGTTTTAAATCTAATTGGTGTCCATTTTAATTTTTACGTATTTTGTGATAACAGTAGCATTTATATGGGATGGCTAACTCAGTGGTATGAAGTCGGCCTGTGGATCCTGAGGTCCCTGGTTCGATTCCCACAGGCGACAAATTTTCATAATTTGAAAAAGCTATTCCTGTGGCTCCTCCACCACTAACATGTTTGGGGGCCGTGATTTGACGACTGGTAACCGCACTTCACCCGCAAAATATATCACTTACCGAGATCTACTTCAGCAGAGTGCCACACCCAGTAATGGGTAGAAGGCGTGATGATATATATTTTTTTAATTTTTAGTAGCGTTTATGAAATAAACATAAAAACTTAAGAATAATTTTTGACAAAGTTAAAAGCGTTCGTGGGTATTTGAACCCAGAATCTTTCACACGCTATATGACTGCTTTAACCAATTGAGCTACAAACACTCGGCGAACTCGAATTACACATGCTTTTTCATGCAATTTTTTTTTTGGAGAATTGTGATGTGACATGGGTTGCGTCAATTCGTTACAACCAACAACCTAGGACTTAACTTAAGTTTTTTTCACTAAAAAGCTTAAATATAATGTTTCAAACCAAAATTTTATATTATCGTGATCGAGCAATATCACCATCATAATATTTTCCCTCGAGAAAAGTAGAAACTGCAAATTTTATTACAAATTTTAATTTAAAAACTTTTTTATACCTATAAATTGATTTCTATAACTAAGCATACGATAACTAATAAAAATATATTTCCAATTAGTATTTGATATTTTAGCAGTTTTACTGGACGTTGGTAATAACAAAGATCGATAAAACCATTTAACCAATTGTCGTCGCTAATAGTAACGTAAAATAAAGATGAACCGTGGCCAGAGACATATATTTATGTAAATGTTATCTTTTTTGATAATAAAAGTAACTATTAGAGAAAATTACTTGAAATAAAAGTGACATCATATTTACATCTTTACACCTTTTATATGAAACAGCTTCCTCAAAAATAATGTACTAACCTTTGATGTTTGACAACGACACAATTTTTTCATGACATTAAATGCAATAAATTCTGAATATAGTACTAGTATACGTATAATATGTAAATGGTCCAGCAGGAATATCATTATTATATTTCAATATAGTTAGTACAGAGTTTTATTAGATTATAGAAGTTAGTAGCTCTAATTTGAATGTTCACTTGTGTTTAAAGTAGAATAGGTTACAACTAATTGTAGTACTATCACAGATACAGTTTCTAGGTTAATGTTATCTGCTGAATTTAATGTAATATATTGCTACGTACAATAATAGATGAGGTGCTTACACAGGGTCGGACTGACAATGAAAGCACACATGGAAAATTTATTTGTCTTTAATATCCTGAAGTAGAAACCAGCAAAAAATATCTTTTTCTTGTGACCGAGACAGTGCATATCAAATTGACGATATTAAACTTTGTCAGCATAGATTTATATATATATTTTTTATTTGAATGAAGAAACCGAGTTTCTGATTTTTGTTTTGCGGATTTATTCCATCCGTTTTGTCACCTTATAAATATGGTACTTAAAAGAGAGAATCAAGTTGGCTTAAAAAAAGAAACACTTTTCGTATTCCGTTTTAATTTATTCTTGTTGACAGCCTGATTTAATTATTTATTAAATCATATATGAATTATTTTTTTCAGATCAATATATTTTTTAAATATTTTCATTGGTTAAGGTAGTACTAGCGAAATTTTTTTTTTGCAGATTGAATGAAACTCGGCTCATGTAAACATTGGATAGTCATACGCATCCTATTAAAATATGAAACACATTCACCGTCTGTGAACAAATATATTCGCTTGTAAAGTTGAGTTCTTATACACGGGGCTTATGGCGATCATCACTCAGAATCGCACATATTTGGTTGGTGTACCTCTTAAATTTTGCAGTTTCATTTGAAAAACTAGTATGATGTTCTAGAACTATCCAAGTATATTGTGTCAGAAGGAGAAAGTTTTTTATCGTTTAGTAATGGATATATAGCCATGCAAAGCCTTGTTTTTGACGAAAAATTCAGAATCCTAAATTATAATGGCAACACCACACAGCGGCACGGTATTTGAAAATTCACTAGACCAACAACCTGTTATCAATTCATGATATTCAAAGCATAATAGATATAAAACACTTATTTTATTCAATTTTTATATTTTTTTGAGCGTCAGTTTCGCCACTCGACAACTGATGGCGCCATCGACACACTAGTACTACCTTAAAACCTAGTTTCAAATATTATAACTCAATAATTAAATTAACTAAAAAATTATGTAGATTTAGTTAAAGGTGTAATAATATTGACTACAACAATTAATTTAAGAATTTTATTTCGTGAAATCTAAAATTAATGATTGATGTTTCTTCAATATTTTTGTTACAAAAGACTTCTAAAGACAAGTGTCTTAGTTTCAGATTATATTAAACGTTCAATTACTGGGATAATACAAAATGGTATTCTATAAGTATTGTCCTTTTAGATAAAAGTTTCTTAACAAACACTTAAAACTTTACTTGGAGTTTTGATCCTTTTTCACGGCGCCTAAATTCATTATCTACAAGCCAAAGAGCGTTTTCATTTGCGATCATGTTACAAATTGTATTTACTGCAGGAAATCGCAAAATGTCGCTGCTCTATTTACCAGGAAATTGCTGCTATTCGCTACTAAGCGAGTCTTGGGACAAACGAACATAAAATATACTGCATCTTACACATTCTAACTTAGCTCCGTGAAAAATTTCATTTGAATACCGGTGGCGAAAATATGTCAGGATTTCGTCTTTGGAACACATTTTTCTTAGGTATACTACCAAAAAATCTACACAAAAACTCCTTTGATAAAAATGACCCAGTAACTTATATTATTCCGGATAATGCATGGAAAAACTTTAGTTTTCTTTCTTATCGTATGTGAAATATATTCCTTCTATTTTCACCATCGATCATCTAAAACTGAATCCAACATGTGAACTTTTGTTGTCGAGAATTAACAGTGGCGTGCAATCCATATGTGCTTGAAATATTTCAGAAATTATATAATTAAAATTAATAATATGACTACTTCATATTTTATTTATATTTAAATTTCTATGTTTATCTAGTTTGGAAAATATAAAATGAAGTATTTATTCAACCATTAATACGAGAGCGCCCAGCGTGTATCGTGCTAAGTAAATGTCTGTGCATAGACAATGTGCACGCATCGGTCGTGCACGCTGAAAGGCTGATATAGTTCCACTAGTGTATGAAAGTTGACATTTAAATTATTTTATGGTTGTGGTTCCTTTTTATAGGTTTGCGCTATGAAAAAAGTTTTAAAGAAATACGATCTTTACATATTTTGCTATGAAGAACTAGAATTCTACGAAATCCAAAAGTGGATCATTGTAGTACCTGCAAAATATACAAATAACAACGCAAGAATGTATTGAAAATTTAAATAGAAATTTTTGATTTATCTTGATTATAATTGTGATCAATATTTTACATGTTTAGGACCGTCACGTGCTCTTCTTCACAATCATTTGGCACCTATGGTTTTCATATTCTAATACTAATAATATTTTACGAAAAATACACAAATATTTGTCACAAGTTATCGCTTTGACGACAACTCAGGATATGCTAATTATATTTCAGTAGTTTGACTTTTATACTATATTTCATAGCAGTTCCAAAAAATTATTGATTATTACTAAGTACTTAAAGGTATGAATATTTTACATACATCCCTGTGTTGTTATTCGGAGATTATAATTGTACTGCAGTAATCCATCTATTTTAGACCAGATATGATTATGTATTTCTGTAATTTTAAAATGCAACATTTGACTGGATACCTGTAAACAAATCCTTGGTTCCTATGAAAAAAAAAACATTCCTATAGCACGGAACAGTCTGGCTGGCCAGAGAGAGAGAGAGAGAGAGAGAGATAAAATATTATTTGTTAAGATTTTTATTATTAAGCCGTAAAGTTGATTTAAAAAAAGGAATCAAAAGATACAGGGTTCTTCGATGAAGGCTGAATTTATTACAATAAAATTTTATTTATTTCATGACGACGTTTCGAACACTCATTTGTGTTCATCTTCAGGTCAACACTTAACCACGACGTGATTATTTTACAATTTTAAATGAAGTAATATAATAAAGTTTACATGTTAAAAAATATATATTTTAGGAGTATGCAAGTTGCACACATCTGATTCAACGGCGACTCAAATGTTGACCTGAAGATGAACACAAATGAGTGTTCGAAAAGTCGTCTTTTTGAAATGAAATAATTAAAATTGTATTGTAATAAATTCATCAAACCCTTCATCCAAGAACCCTGGATCTTATGATTAATTTTTTTTTAAATAAAATATTATTAAAATGTGTCGCTCATATTCTGTCACAGCGTGCATTGTGAATTTGTGCACTTGCTTCGGCTTTAGAATAGCTCAAAATCGTTTCAAAATACAAAAATGTCGCCATTTATTCAACATATAAATAACAAATTTAATAATTACAATACCATTTTAATAGCTTTTCAGAGAGTTCATTACATTAAATATTATTCTTATAATAAAATGATTCAAGAAAGATTGTAGTTTATCGTTAGTTACTGTTGCAAAAGAATTATTAAATTTTCTACATACTTAACTCAACTTCCTAAACCATTTTGTAAATAATGGCTAAGGAAGCATGACATCAATTTGCAAATAAATTTGCTCAAATTTATTATATGATGATTCCCTTCTAAAACCTACAAAAAAAGGCGCACCCAACTCTAAAACTTATCGTTCGCCACTGGGGATTGGTACCAGTAAAAGATTCAAGAATTACAGTTATTTGTACATAAAAGAATCGAATAAAACTGCAACAAATAAGACAGGATAAGTTGAAAGTTCTGTAGCTGTACTTTAACAGAACAGTAGTATCTCTTTACAAGAAATCGACATCAAGAAAAGTGTTTTAAAAAAGTAATCTTCCTCTCAAGTTGCGGGTAAATCTACTTGTACTACTTCTGTTCGTTTATAACATCTAAAAAGCCGAATGAAGTTTCATATACAGATGCTAGTAAACTTCTTGAAAAATACTTTTCTCTCGACCTAATAAATTTATGATCCATTTCAGATTTAATAGAAGATCAGTTTTACGAAATTTTAAAGTTATCAGATGAAATATTCCGTTTTAAAAGAATAACAAATGGAGTTAGATTTAAGCGATATAATAGTGATTACCGTAAGAAATCTGCAAGGTTAATACGAGAGTGAAGTAGGGGAAGAAGAGAATTGAAGTAGCGCTCTCTTTATGCTATCTAAATGACTTTTCTCCGGATGTAACACACGGTTATCACATCTCGGGTGAGAAATGATGGCCCTTTTGAAAACATACACATGCAATAACCATATCGATAAATTCTCTAATCTATCTGGAGAAGAAAGAATCAAATGTAAGTGCTTTATATACTTTTATTTTCCGTCGTCATCTTACGGATCATGTCATGCTATCAGAAGACTTTCTCATTTTCTATTGCAGAAAATTAATTCCAAGAAGAATGTCTTATTCTTTTATTATTTGTTTCATCAGAAGATGAAATATCTAAAGACAGGAAATAAAAACATCTCCACCATGCTATTCACTTCCGATGGCAGGCCTTGAAATGATTAAAGCAATCTTATGTGGACAAGATATTTTTCTCTGAACCAAGAAAAAAAATCTTTCAATGCTATACTCTCTGATTAAATATTGAAAAAAATATGTACAAAATAGTATTGGAATAAAAACTATTGAAACAAAAACCACTCTTGAAGGATTTAATAAATAATTAGTTTGAGATTTTTATCTACTCATTTAGACGTAACAATAACTAATTGGTGAGCCTGTCACCTTCCTGAAGCAGTAAAAACAGTTACCTTGCGTGTATTGAACAATATTTTATTTGTTACTCATTTGTAAATTAAATTAAAATTACAATAATTAAATCCTGTCGGTTATAATTGTTATGTCAAAAATTGTTTTAACTGACATCTCATAAATATAACTGTGGCAACGCGCTTTTGTTATAACTTGTAAAATTGTCAGCTGACCTGTAATAGTTGTTTACGCTATAAGTGGGAAAAGAGTATCATTACGATACGAGGTGACGCACAGTGGGTCAAATCGGGATTTTACTGTTCAAAAATCGATGGAAACCTTAATATCCATCGGATCTGGATAATTATTTTTAAAATTAAAGGTAATTAAATTCCATACACATCTGTCGAATCAGATTTTTAAATGATTCTGTCAAATTTTATTAATTACATAATAAACTGTCAAAAAACAGTAAAAAATATAAAAAAAGACAATAAAAATTATTTATTCTTATATTATTTTAATATATTACAGCAACATGACAGATTTTACAAAGCTATTGACAGATGTCAACTTTATAGTTTGTTGAGAATAATTACAATACGGATTTAATGAATAGATTAGAAATTTAGTTAGGGTATCTTAAGACAGGGAACTATCTAACATTTAATTGTTTTTGTGAAACCATAGTAACCATAATTTTGAGTCCGATACGTACTTTATTAAAGGACAAGTGCGGTAATATTTCTATAACCGCACTATTTTTAAGTGAATTCCACAGCAATATATTAAATTACCGTGCACTATAAAATCACAACTTTAGAGGAATTTGCCTGAGAAAATAAAAGGTAAAAAACTACTTCATCAAACTATTTACGTTCAATGAAAAAGACCATGAAATAATCAAAAAAAAATAGTACCTTGGTTAACGTGAAGAGTTTGCAAGAGATTTTATTACGGTAACTGGAGATGCGCGTCTCGAGATTCGCGACGACGAGACGAGACGAAATCACGAGCGCGAAGAGCGACAACAGCAACTCAGAGAGCACGCAACTCCAGCAAACTTGCCAAGTGCTGCATGTTTTAAAGCATTTAGAGTTAAAACTCGGGATAAAGTTGCAGAGATAAGACGGTCCATTTGCGGTGTAGACATTTTACTCCGGGTGACGCATCAATCATAATATACATGTTGATGTAATTTCGCGTCCCGGGTGCCGGATGCGACTACAAACTCCAAACAAAACTCCGTAGAACGAAACCATTTTATTCTAAACAAAATTGGGATTTGGGATTTGTTTTTGTACTGACTGTGACACCTAAAAAACTTTACATGAAGGACAAATCGCTAAAGATCCTAACAAATTACCCTCAACAATACACTTGTTCTGGAAAGTTAAAAAATTAAGGAATATTGATATTTTCTTCCCTATTCTGTAACTGAATCATTATCTATTACTGATCGATAAGTTAATAACAATCCTCTATTTTGTATTATTGTAGATTTACACCACTTCGACTATATATGGCTAAAATAGTTTATTGGGTTCTTTCTATTTTATTTTTATGAATTTTAACCACACTTTTCACAAAATGTCATTGAGCTGTCATTTCTTTCATTTTTATTACAACAGCTACGTACAAAAGCAAGAAAAATGTATGAAAATAACATAAAAATGCCAAGATAGATTATTCTGGTCACATAATATCAAAATTATGATAATCTATACAATAATCATGAGAAATAAAAGTTGTCATTAACTTATCGATCATTAAAAGATAATGATCTAGTTACAGAATAGCGGGGAATATCTCCTGAAATAATCATTCGTGGATTTTAGTTGCCAAAGATATAGTGATGATAATAATAAACAAAAACCATAGAGACATCTATCATTCTCGAGAAAATAAACAATAAGCATACAGACGGCTGTCATTTTTGAAAATAAAAGCAGTGTCTATGGTTTTTGTTTATTTTATCACTAGTATAACTAAAATAAATTTTCGGTAAAAATCATTAAAATTGCATTTATTCAACACGAATTTGCTCAATTTTTTCAAATAAAGTATTATTTTTTATATTTTTGTACAGAGAAAAAAAATGCTCTTTCAAGTGAGATAAAAAAAAATATAGCATGCCATTTAATAAAAAAAGTCGTGCTCTTCATTGTAAAAAAATTACTATTAATAAAAAATATCTGATGTTGCCAAAATATCCGCAATCATAAACTTTCGAAACGTTTTTTTAAAATTATTTAGATTAAATTATTATCACAGGAAATAATATCAATATTTATTACTTATGTTATATCCTGTATATATATTTATTTATGCTACATTCAAAGTTACCAACTTGATGCAGTGAATTTATTTTAATATACGAAATAAGATAAATATATTTAAATTTAACTAATATTAGTAAATATAAATGATATCAAAATGATAGCATACCGCTAGAATTTGGACTTGGGATCTATGAACTCCGGCCATATGCACAAAACCAACTGAGGCTATGGATGCCATATTAATCAAATCTGATGATATTTCAAGACAGGTAACAAAGCTAGAGAGATAAATTGGAAAAACAACAGATTTATATCACTGTAGCTTCATTAGTTTAGAAGAGCAAAGTTCCGGAGTTTATAGGTTCGATTCCCAGAGTCCACAAACAATTTTTACCATATTAAAATTATCCCTATACTCCTCCTGTACTAACATCTTTGGAGACTGTGATTTAACGGCTGGTAACCGCACTGCACGCACTTAAATATATCACTTACCAAGATCTTCAATGGCAGAGTTCCACACCCAGTACCTAATGGAAAAAAGGCATGATGATATATACATTTTCCTGGGTGTGGCACTCTGTAGCAGATTTTTGTAGCTGATACATTTTTGCTCGTGAAGTGCTGTTATCAGCAGTTAAGATATTAATGAAGGGTGAGCCCACGGGAAATATTTTATGTGGTGTAAATTTCAACTGTCAGCTGTGGTCGTCGATATAGCCAGATTCACATTTTCACGGAGCTATTTCCTATTTCATTTATACTATTACAAAATAAATAGACAATCAGGTTCATTCCAGCTCTATGTATGAAAAATAATATAAAAAGAAAATTGTTAGAGAATACTACATAGACATCTATTAAAATTATATAAACAATGTAATGGTTCTGATACTTAAATTAATGACGCGTGTTCTTTAATTTAAAAAAATCTTATAAATTAGAAGTGGTAAACGACCGGAGAGATTTAACGAAATTGTGAGATATACAGGATTTTATTTTGACACCATTTTATTAAAGTGTGTATGAAGTATTTGTTTTGTATTTACATAAATAGTATATTACATATGGGATGGCTAGCTCAGTGATATGAAGTCGGCCTGTGGATCCTGAGAACCCTGGTTCGATTCCCACAGGCGACAAACAATTTTCATAATTTCCAAAGCTACCCCTGTGGCTAGTCCACCACTAACATCTTTGGAGGCCGTGATTTGACGACTGGTAACCGCACTTCACGCACAAACTATATCACGTACCGAGATCTGCTTCGGCAGCGTGCCACACCCAGTAATGGGTAGAAGGCGTGATGATATATTTATTTATTTCTTTATTTATAATAAGTCAGGAAAGTGATATTTTACTTGACGAAGCGGTTGTTAGAAATACGTGGCCGTAGAACGAGTATTTTAATAGACTAATGCCCGGTATTATAAACGACAAATAAATTTACCTCCAAAGTAAATTACATTTGTTCATTCAAATGACAGTCGAATTTTTGACAGTAATGTTATATATGCTATAAAATAAATAAAATTGATTAGAATTTGTTGATTAGATGAAATTATCTATGGGAGTAAATTTATTCTGTCCTTTATGATACTGGGCATTAGACAAGTAAAAACATTTTCCTGACGTATTATAAATACTATTTACTTATACAAGGTTACAACAACGTTTTTGACTCTGGTGTCGTCACCACCTATATTTTAACAATAATTTATTTATTTATTAATTTTTGACTGTCTTTTCTTTTTGAAAAGTTTTAGTTCTGTTGTAAACTGTTTATTTATAAAAAATCTAAATATTTTTTGACTTGATAATGAGACCAATCCTTAGTTTCGAAACATCGTCAGACTTCGTATTTATGTAAATTAAAAAAAAATTCATTAAAAAAGCAAGGAATCCAATCACTGAGGACTATTTATTTTTTAACCTTTCTACTCCTATTTGTCTCATAAAAATTACGGCTTAATAAAACTGAACCTCCATCTTGAGATTCTAAAAATTAAGGTTACAACAACAATAAACAGTTAGGTTAAATCTTTAGAAGATTGTTTTGTACTTTACCAGACTGTTATTTTTGTTGTAGCCTTGGATACGTACTTCATTTGACTGTTTTGGTAAAAATCTACTTTCCATACGAAAATTGGCCAGGAAAGTTGGCAATTTCTTGCCGGTTTTAGAAAAATGAATTTTACATACACACAATTGTTACTATGCATATAAATTATTATTTTTTACCTTTGAAAAAGCTGCAACAGGCGAAGAAACTTTTGTAATTAGTAAATAAATTACTAGTTTCATTGAAATCTTGCATATATCCCAATTTTATCTAATATAAATTCAACAATTTCAAATTTTCCATTATAATTTTGGAGCAACGGCTCATTTAGATTCTCATCATACTCTACGCTGATCCTAATTTCCACTAAAATTTCTATGTGAGGCAATATATAATTTAATAGTTACTGTCAGTTAATAATTTGGGCTTTAAACATGATGATATGTATATTTATGACGTTCCACGTAAAATATTGGTCCTATATTACACGTTGTTATATCAAGCCTTTGTTGAGAAGATAAGAGCCATCGCCATTGCCAGCATATAACACATCTTCATTACATATTTCACCTTAAGCGGATTAGAATTCAAGCTGAATAATGGCTTTACTCAACATTTACGTATTTAGTAAGCTAATTTGTTCATCGCACGTGAAATATTATGCATATTTAAAAACAATTTCGCGTACCAAATTCGCTCGGATATATAAAATTTCCATACATTGAGCAAAACCTTAATAACTTTTTCTTTTCGATATTGATTTCTTTGAGGGAGCAGAAAGTAAAAATGATTTCTACTTACTAAAATTTCTTTCTCTTATGCTTTAACTCACGTAAAATACACAAAGTGGTCTTTTTCTCAAATTCACGTAGCAATTAACAGACGTAAACAAGAAACACACACATAGTGAAGACATATCATATCAGGTCATCAAATTGCGATTTATAACGAATTAAAATTTACTGATTATGGACTTAACAATAAATTTACGATATGGATGGTATAAGTTGAACTAAAATAGAATTTTAAGCAAATACTTAACAATTGATGAATAGCATGGCGATCGTAGCTTAGTTGATTTAAAGTAGTGGTTTTCAAAGTGTGGGTCGCGAAGACATTGCAAGGGAGTTACCGGCTGCTATTTAAAAATTGTAAAAAAACATATATTCAAATTTTCATCCAGTCGTATTGCGTTTACTTGAATTTTAAGGATTACTGAAATGAATGAATAAATAAATATAAATATATCATCACGCCTTTTACCCATTACTGGGTGTGGCACTCTACCGAAGCAGGTCTCGGTAAGTGACATATTTATGCACATGAAGTGCGGTTACCAACCGTCAAATCACGGCCCGCAAAGATGTTAGTGGTGGGGAAGCCACAGGGGTAATTTTAAATTGAAATGAAAAATATCGAATTAAATGTTTGGCAGCAATGCTGAATTATTTATTTGACAGATCATCTTGTTAAGATCTTGTTCATTTAAGAAAACTTAAAAAGTATCAGCAATACAACTGGTCATTAAAGAATACATTACAAGTTAGATAGAAAAATACTATGACTTTTATTCTTAAGAAACTATACCTTTATTATATTTTGATTTGTTTTCTGTTCTTACATAGAGTGTGTAACTGCAAGTGTGTGGAATTTACTTTCAAAAACAAGCACAAGACGACTCTTCCTTCCTTTTTCAATTTTTTTGAATCGTTGTTAGCGGAGTGAGCGTAAGTGAGTTGGATAATATTTTTTGGGCTTATGGTGCGCAGAGCTGGGCAAGTTACTTAAAAAAAGTAGCTAAGCTACAGCTACAGCTAATCTTTAAAAAAGTCGCTGAGATACAGCTATAAGCTACATTTTGTAATATATAGCTAAGCTACAGCTAAAAGCTTTATTAAAGTAGCTGTAAAATTTTAAAGCTACTTTTCCAGTAATTGTGAATTATTAAATTTACCATTGTCATATGATCAGTTGATCAGTCTTTTGTTATAATGACTGTTAATAAATATAAAAAATCGCAAATGGACAAATGTACTGTTAATTTGTTATGCTATAATTCTTATTTATATCGGAATTAATATGTATTTCTTAATGAACAGTAGTAGCTTTAAGCTACAAAAAGTAGCCTTAAGCTACAAAAAGTAGCCTTAAGCTACAAAAAGTAGCTTTAAAAGTAGCTTCAGTAGTTATAACAATATTTTTAAGCTAATAAAAAAAACATAGCTCGTTACAAGCTAAGCTATATTTTTTCACATTTATCTAAGCTACAGTTACAGCTAAGATAAACGTAGCTAAGCTACAAAAGTAGCTAGCTACTGCCCAGCTCTGGTGGTGTGTATATTTCATGAAAGATTGAAGAAATAGGTGTATAGGAGCGAATGCATGGATGTGATTGAAGGTTTGTTGCGTGATGAAATGTTCCGAGTGTGACGAATAGATGAGCTTGTATAGAGGGAATGTGAATGTGGTTCAAGCGAGGATGGTGTAAAATGATGAAAATATTTGACGGAGACTGAAGCTTTGATAAATCTGATGAGTGAATGTTCTGTGAATGTTTCAGAGGTTCATGCTATCCCATTTGATGGAATAATAGTTGTGATGTAATGTATGTATGTAGGTACGGGAATTAAAATGTTACTAGAAATGTCAAGTTAATTCATTTTTTGAGTGGGAGACATCACCTTCGGCTGTGTACCATGTCAAGTTAATTCATTTTTTGACCCTTCGGCTGTGTACCAAATTAAAAGTTGTAATTATTGTGAAGCAATTGGACATGGGGTATAAATAAATTTTATGAAATATTTGAAAATATCGAATGGATGTTGACGTGAAGTAATATAAGGAATAATAAAGGGATGTTAATTTCGTCTCTAAAGTGGCGACGTATCGGTAATCGTGTAAAGTTGTGCGTCAAGAAAACTCAGTTTGGTGACGTTCCATTTATTTTCAGAGCGGGTAAATATATTCCCGCGAGAGAGTTCACCGTGTTATAACGACAGTTTCAGAACAGCAATTGCATTTCACTTACCCTGGCCAGAAGTTTAGCCATTGATTCCGGATATGGTATAGCATTTTATTATTTACTCAAACGATGCATTTGAGAATAAAGCCAAGTTTTTTCTAACAAAGTAATCTTTCTACTAGGAAACTTTTAAACAGAATTCTAAATTCATTTTTCTTTAAAAAGGATGCTTAGATAAAATTGCATAGTTTATAAAGCGTGAAAAAGATATTTTATTCTCGTAATAGCTTATATTCATGCTAGAACATTTTAATACAATATTTAAAGTTTACAACATAAAAGATATTAATCTTCATTAATACCTCAAGATGCACTCATTTGATAACTATAAAACATTTTATTGCAAATCCAACACATTTCTATAGTTTAATTTTTCAAATATTTTAAATGACAATTACACCCATTAATTCAGTAGAGCTAGTAAGACATTAAAATTTAATTATATGTAAGTTTAAAGTTATTATAGGCCAGCATGCTTTATTCATTTAAAATTCAACTGAAAGTAAATAATTCATTACACGTAAAATTTAAATTGATAAAAAAAATTTAAAAAAATTCTGCAATAACTGGAAGATAAAAATCTCATTTTGCAGGATTTTATAATTGCGTAAACGAAAATCATAAAATGCCCAACAAACGGAAATTACAGAATGCAATATTTTTTATCTTCTAAAAGTTTAACGGTAATAATAGTGTATAATAATCTACAAAGTTTTTTATGAAAACTATTAAAATTTTAATCCTCACTTTAAAAAAAATTGATAATAAACATGCAGTTTTATTTATCAACTGTAATTAAACGAGAGCTTTTTATTTTTCTAGATAAATTTAATTGTAAGGAACCGTTGTTACGTAGCTATTTGACAAGAAAAACTATTTTCATAAATTCACGACATCGTAGATAGAGTATAACAATCTGAGGCTATCGTAGTCTGGTTCAGAAAACGTCTTATCGAAAGTATATATACAGAGAGATCAAAAGGAAGTGTTTCTGTTGGCAATAAAAAAATCTACTTGAAATTGGTGAGCCTGATATACAGGCTGTTAAAAAAGTTCCGGGACGGTGAAATATCTCGAGAAAAACACATCGAATCAAGAAACCAGAAAACACGTGTTTCATATTTTGCAAAAAAAAGGCTTGTGGCTACTTGTGATGTTGATTTTTTTATTTGATTCAATGTTTATTTCTTGTGATATTAGACCGTTTTTTACTTTTCTTTCAGAATCATGTCAAAACTTATTTTTGCGTTTAGAGCGCCATCTATTCCGAATTGGAAAACAAGTTTCAGATAAAATTAACTTATTTTTTTTCGCAGAATACGAATCTGTAATAAAAAATGGGGGTTTCCAGTTAAGGTTTCAACGTTGCCCCCCGCCCCACCCCCTTGGGGTGGGGGTTTTGGGGTTTGTGTTTGGTGTGCTTAGATAGGTTTTTGCAAAATATGAAACACGTGTTTTTTGGTTTCTTGATTCGATATGTTTTTCTCGAGATATTTCACCGTCCCGGAACTTTTTTAACAGCCTGTATAACTACATTTCCTGTTGTTGATAGTTACATTTGAAAATTAAATTTGAGTACATTTAGTTCTTATTCGTTTTAGTTATATTTTTCTTAAATATGTATAAAGGAAATTGATATATTTTGACATACTTGTGCTGGGTTACAAGAAAGTTTTATCGAGTCATTAGCAACTAACGGTTCAATAAGTTTCAAAAAATCGCTATTGATACTGTTACTAGATAAACAATTCTTTAACTAAAGAGCTCTTTATTTTTTTCTTGCAACCCAGCATGAATCTATTTGTACTTACTAAAAATGTCAAATAGTAATTCCGCCTTTACCTGGTGTTGTGCCAACTGTATAATAAAAATATCTCCGGAAATGTATTGCCAACTGAAATAATCCCTTTTGATCACTCTGTAGAATAACGATTAAGAAAGTATTTTACCTTTATGTGTCGCGATTTAACTGCTGGTAAAATATAACACTTACCGAGATCTGTTACGGCAGAGTATCACACCCAGTAATGTATAGAAGGCTTGATGATATATTTATATATTTTTATTTATTTTATTTATATTATTGAAAAAAAAATAGATATTTTCAGTGAAAGCACCAAAATAGTTATTTTTATATTAGTGCGCCAAATGAAGTGTTCTTTTGTTGCGCGTAAGAATGCCACTTTTAGTCGAGACAAAAAATTCCTTCGAACGCGCCAAAAAACAAGAATTTCTCTCACGAAATACAAACAATTTTTTTTCTACAGCTGTCAAAAGTGAAGAATTAAATAATTCCTAATTTATTTAAGTAAATTGAAGGAAAAAATAAATTTAATTTGGTACTATTGATGTGTAGGATTCAAGGAAAGATGAAAATGTATGATAAATAAATTAAAAAAGTGTCAATGACTTTGAATCATTGAAAAGAATAATAATTTTTCCACGAAATCCAAAAATTATATTAAGTTTTCGCAAGTGAGATAAATCTAAACTTTGCGTGTCCACAGCGATGTAAAAATGTCATGTTTTTTCATTGATAATTCAATTTCGTTCACACTTTTTAAAATTTATTTATCAAACATTTTCCTGTACCATTAATTACAATACTTCAATAGTACCAAATTCATATTATAATTTCTTTCCTTCAATTTACTTCAATAAATTAAAAATTATTGTATTATTCTATTTTTACAGTTGTAGGAGCAATGTTGTTTGTCTTTCGTGGACTAAATTCTTATTTTTTGACGGGTTCGCTTGACTTTTTTGTCTCGACCTTGCGATCTCAACTAAAAGTAACACACTCACGTGCAACCATATAACAAAAAAATATCCATTCTGTTCATTTTAAATATAAAATATCAAACCTTTGACAGTAATGATTCATTCATTAATTGGTCTTTATATCTTTGTTCACCATGCTATTATAAATTTAGTGAAACTTAAAATTTAAGCGCTAACGATGCAGCCGGCATTATTATCATCATGGCAAAAGTAAACACAATTTGTCCAAGTGTCCATCGGTGCGTGCGCCTTTAATTATTAAATGCGTAAGTAACAACCTACGTTATTTATAATGTATAATATAGGCGTGCGTGTCCATTATGTCAAGCGTGCCAGCAACAAAGCTCTTGCGTTGATGGAATAAATAATACCAGAGCTCCGTTTTGCGTTTGCTAAATAAATCATGGAGCCTACGAGGCACTGCGTAAGAATTCCTGTGTGTAAATAAATATAGTTTGTTTGGATAGCAGTTCTGTGTACTTTTGTACTTGCATAGTGGATCAACGGAAACAACAACGAAGGATGAAGCTAGCTCGCTGAACTGTTTGGTAAATAAGAAGAAATTAATCATTTGATGCCAAGGAACAATTTAGGAAATTTGGAAAAATAGCCCTGGCAATTGTATCATAGCAACCACACAAGAAGTACGTTGTTGTTTGTTGTTTTCTCGAGATTATATTTGGTTTATTAGAATTCTTTGCAAGACGGCGTTTAGCGTTTAGAAGGGTTGCCAACTATTCACTCGAAAATTAATAAACAAACAAATTCCTAGTTCTTGAATTTGATTTAATTAATTGCAGATAATTTCTTAGAATTTTCTCTTAATGTCTTCAACTCTTGAGAAATGTTAAAAAATATATAAAATTCTACTTCCCTATAAATTAGTGTCGATTATAAACGGTTGGAAATAATTCTAGACGAAAATGAATATTCGCATAAATTCTTTACTCTAAAATATTTAAATTATTATTCTATAAGATGCGTTGTTTACAATTTTGAAAATATATTATACAAGATATAATTAAAATATCTTTTTCCTAAAACTGTGCGATTTATTTGTTATTACGTAACTATTATTGCCTTGGTAACTTATGGAAAGTAGATGAATGCAGACCAAGTGCGTTTCTGTAAGCAAAGAAACACTAGTGCGGAAAATGCTTCTTTACGTAACTGTCAAAAGAAAGTTGTTTTGAGAGCGATTTAAATTTCGCGCCACATACGCTTATGGTGAACCAGCACTAGTAAATATGCAGTAGTATATTTTGACGTTTATAAACATAACCTTAAATTGCAGTATATCTAATCTATACACAATTAAAAAAAAACCCGAACACAGTAAAATATATCGATAAATGTTTTTATTTTAAGAGTAAGTGAAGTACATATTTATTGTCTGTGTATATTATTAACACAGTTGTTACAGTTGCTTATATTGACATAATGTAAAGTGGAAACTTTTGTACTGTCTAAAGAAACATTGATTTCTTCCGTACCTGTTCATATTATTAACAATAATATTATTGATAACAATTTCGGTGGCTTTAGAAGTACCGGCAGCAGGTTGATTGTCATTGTCGAAAATAGATCCAACTTAGCATAATCTGGGGCTTCAATTATCTTTGGAGGTGTTTATGATAAAAAATAATCACTCACTGTAGTATTCCAATCTAGACGATTTTGAAGAAATTATCTTGAAATTTGTGAAATATTTTTAAATAACGTAGAACAATATGCAAGAAATCAACAAACAAACCATAGCAACGCCGTAAAACATCGTTCTCGTGAATATCATTAAGATTTTATAAATTTTGACAATATTTTAGTGATTTACTAAATCGCACAATTGTAGGAAAAATGTTGTTTATAACACGTGCGAAAAAGATTACGAGCTCGTGCAGATTTCCACACTCGGCAAGCCTCGTACGTTAAATTCTGCACTTGCACGTAATAAGCCTTTTCCGGCACTTGAAATAAAAATAACTATTTCCTACAACTGTGCGATTTCTTTGTTATTACGTAACTATTTTTGCCTTGGTTACGGGTGGAAAGGAGACAAATGCAGATCAAGTGCGTTTTTGTACGCAAAGAAACACTAGTGCGGAAAGTAATTCATTACGCAATTGTAAAAATGTTGTTTTGAGAGCGATTCAAATTTCGCGCCGAGAGTGGAATTCATATTTTGGCCACAGACGTTTATGGAAGAAGAAGATGCAGTGAGCCAGCGCTAGTAAATATGCAATAGTATATTTTGACGTTTATAAACATAAATTGAAATAAGTAAATACATGACAGCAAAAAATAAAATTTATTATTTTGGATTTTGTGTTAAATCCGAATATCAATTTATTTTCATATTGTCAAGCATATTTTGTCCGAAAAGCAAAATACAATTTTACATCTATATTCTGTATGTTGAATAATTGATCACATAGTAATGGAACTGTTGTTATGCCGCCCATTATAAAATATTTACTCGTAAACAGCTCACGCAGACATACACACATTATACTCGTATTAAACACGTTGATAGCAATTTTGTAGATCCCCAATCAGAGGAAATTTTGTCACAGCGCTACGCATTCATAGCCACGAATATTCAGTCGAATAGTGCACTTGCAATTAATTTCAAGCTGCATGCATAATTTAATTCTGTAACAATCCACTTAACGCTGCAGATTAGCTCCTACTTGGAACAGAGAAAACTCATTTTCATTTGCTACCGCGATAATAATTTCGAGATGTGCTTTGTTTTAAAGGAGGATGACCATTGTGTATTGTGTTTTAAGCTGACTTTATTGTTTACATAGCGTAGCATAACATAACGAAAATATAAATACAAATAAGTCCATATTACCACTTCATAGATTTATATACCATAACATAACATAGCATGACATAAGAAATGACCAAATTTCATTTCTTATGTTACGCTATGTTCTTTCGGGAACCCTTGGTCATTATCGGAATCTCTCCGACAATTATATGTTTATATGTGTCAAAAATATATACAATTTTGGTTTATTATTCAGGTTTTACTCTTTCGTCTACTTCGTTTCTTCATATTTTACTTCTATCATAAAATCGCCATCATCCATTTTCCAGCACGTTCAAAATTATAACTGTCAAAATAACACCGAATGTGACAATAATCTTACACTATGAATATAGTTGGGAATAATTTTTTATCAAAAAAACATAACAAAATTGTAAAACCTTTAAAATCTCTCATGTTATGTTATGCTATGCTATTTGACGCTATGTAAATTATAAAGTCCGCGCTTACAGCTCGCTGAATATCAAAGATACGAGAATAAGTCATCGGTACTGTGTTTGTACCATCAGAAAAAATTAAAAACAAATTATATAAAAATTCTACAGTACCTAGATGACGAATCTGACTATAGTTTAAATGGATGTAGGTTTAGATGGTCAACGGTCGCTCGTCAAGTTCGACCTGTAGATGATCGAGACATTTAAATATTTAAAGAATATTGGCAAAAAGTAAAATAAGAAGTAATGAAAGAGAACTGGGTGATTTATACTAAACGCACAAGTTATTATCTTCAGTAGACAGCTATTATTTTTTGTCGAATAATTGAATAATTTAAACGAGATATGGAGTTGCGTTCAACTGCATTGAATTCCCCGTGTCCGAATTGACTTATTAGCAAAATTTTAGCGATTTAATTTTTCGGATATTTTTAATTATCTTCAATTTACGATTTTCAAACAACTTTCTTTCAAACTCTTACTCGTACGATTATTGTAACGAAAATTTACATACGTATGTATTTTGACCCGTTCAATCCAATGGTCAAATAATTCCCAAGTGCGTACGTCTTCTGCTTTTTACGATATTGTCCAAAAACTGTTTTAGAAAAAATATATATATTGAAAATATTTGAAAATTTTAGAAATCGCTGAAAACTTGTATACAAATTAAATTAAACACGAGATATTCAATGTCGTTCAGTGTATCTTCATATCTCGTGTAGTTTTTAAGATATGGCCTCGGGAAAGTCTAAAAACTGAGATTTTGAAATTTTTTGAAAAAATCCGAAGTCTATCTCAAAAACTAAAGACTATCTCAAAAACTACACGTGATATGAAGTTGCGCTCAAGAGCGTTGAATTCCCCGGGTCCGAGTTGAGCCATTAGCTCATTTAAAGCGTTTTTAGTTTTTTGAAATTTTTAATTATTTTTCCAAGGGGTACCCCTTAGGTTTTTAATGATTTACGAACAATTTGCTCTAACACTCTTTCTCGTACGATTATTGTAATGAAAATTTACATACAAATGTATTTTGCCCGCTGAATCCAAGAATCCAATCGAAAGTACGTACGCCTTCTAGTTTTTAAGATATTGTCCAAAAACTGTTTAGGAAAAATTAAATGACAAAATTCAATGCCGTTGAGTGCATCTTCATCGCTTTTTTAGTTTTTGAGATAGGGCCTCTGAAAAGTCGAAAAACTGAGGTTTTGAAATTTTTTGAAAGTTGACACTTTCGAAGACTCTATTCAAAAACTAAACGTGATACGAAGTTGCGCTCAACGGCGTTGAATTCCCCGGGTCCGAATTGACTTACTAGCAAAATATTAGCTCATTTGAAGCGTTTTTTGATTTTAGAAATTTTTAATTATTTTTCAAAGGGGTACCTCTAAGGTTTTTTACAATATTCAAACAATTTGCTCTAAAACTCTTTCTCGTACGATTATTGTAACGAAAATTTACATACCATATGTACTTTCACCCACTGAATTCAATAGTCAAATCCCCAAATGCATACGCCTTCTGGTTTTTAAGATATTATCAAGAAACAGCTTTAGAAAAAAAACAATTGTTGAAAACTTTTGAAAATATATAAATTATTTTTATTGGGAATCAAATTAAATTAATGTAGTATATTTTACGTCAGTTATGATGCAATTAACGCCATCTCTTAATAATTAAAAATCCCTTTTATCTCGAGAAATCCTGTTGAAGATCGTAGGATGATCGTTATATATAAATTACGTAATGTATATTCTAACATCTTCATTATAGGCGAAAGTTTGTCATTTGATAAGTCAAGTCGGAAGTAAAATATGTAGTCTTGTAAACTTTGTTTTATACAGTGAAGCTAGCTAGCAAACTTCGCAACAGTAACAATATTTAAAGTCTCCTGTTGTAAAGAGTTTGGAAACAATAACACTTATGTCAGTTAGCCTTCTTATTTTGTAGCGGCATTACTGGATTGTTTGGACTAACTTTTATTAATTCGTATTTGATACAGATAACTTCCAAAAGTACTTAATTAAGAAGTTTAATAAATTTTGCACTGTAAACTCATTTGTTAACTTCTATATCAAATTTAGAATTGCATTAAATACGCGAATAAAATAATATTAAATTTGTATATTAAAATTTTAACAGTTATTTATCTCTTAAGGGCATAATCAAAGGATTATAGCACTGAAGAAATGTTTAAAGCTCGAAGCAGAGGGCTTTATATTTCCCGAGTACTTTAATCTTGATTATACCCGTGGTACATGCAACTTTTTATTTTATTTTGGCTCCCGAAATTAAAGGATTTAGTCAGTAGGTATTCTTTATCGTTTTGTTAGCGTTGTTCATTTTAAGTATGCTGTGGTTTCTATGCATGTACTTATATTGTTGATGTTGCTATATGGTTTGTTTATAAACAAACAAAAATTATTGTCAAATAAAAATCATATCAATAACTATTCCAAATTAAGGTAGTACTAGCGTGAAAATTTTGTTTGCAGATTTGAATACGCATCCTGTTAAAATATGAAACACATTCATCCTCTGTGAACAAATATATTCGCTTGTAAAGTTGAGTTCTTCTACACGGGGCTTATGGAGATCATCACTCAGAATCGCACATATTTGGTTTGTGTACCTCTAAAATTTTCCAGTTTCATTTGAAAAACTAGTATGATGATCTAGAACTATCCATGTATATTGTATCAGAAGGAAAAAGTTTTTTTTATTGTTTAGTAATGGATATATAGCCATGCAAAGCCTTGTTTTTAACGAAAAATTAAGAATCCCAATTTATAATGGCAACACACTAGACCAACAACCTGTTAACAATTCATGATATTCAAATCATAATAGGTATAAAACACTTATTTTATTCAATTTTTATATATTTTTGAGCGTCAGTTTCGCCACTCGACAACCGATGGCGCCACCGCCACACTAGTACTACCTTAATATTGGATGAATTTTATTCTGCACAAGGAAAATTAGAACCACAGAAGTCAAGAGAGCTTTACGAAAAACAATATGAATTTGTTGTGTTGTCTGGCATTTATCCATAAACCACGATTTTGCTTTGTTTGTTGCTTGGCAACATTATACGCCCTAGGACTATAATAGTCAAATTATGCCCGCTTTTGAGGACCAGAGCACAAGTAAAATAATTTTTTATCTTTGAATACGTAAAAAGAGTATAACGAGTTAAAATATTGTGTTATATTTGTAAAATAAATTTTACTATTTATGTTTAAAATATTCTTTTAGTGGTCATAAATAGTAAGTAGTAATAATTTGTCCTTTTTATTTTAAAATCTTTATGATACAAAATGAAATAGCATAAAACTGAGATTTTAAGCTATGACCTATATATTTCATGTTCAATTCTTTTTAGATCTCTAAGGACAGTTAAATAAGCTATAAAATATAGAAATAGAGTTAAAAGATATGATGGACAAGAGTTGAGAATTATTTATCCGTTTAAAGCTAAAATGAAAACGTTCAGCAATTCATTTCATAAATGTAAATGCATAAGAATAAATTATTGTAAATTCAGTCAAATCTGAAACTCTGAATTTAACATGAATTAATTAACTCTGTTCGCGTTAGTATTGAGCAAACATTCGGAATACAAATTTTGATAGTAAGCGCAATATAACACAACCAATGAAACGATCTAGAATCCGCATCCCCAACATTCAAGAGGCTTTACATTTAATTATTAACGTAAGTGCACAGTTAACACGGAAGTTAATATACTGGTAATGGATCCACTAATGCCGGTTAACCCAAGTTGGTGACGAATTTTAGTTATGTTTAAGTCATAAAACCACGCAGATGTAAATAATTTACCATCAAGAAGAAGAATACAGCGAGGAAAGTAAGTAGAACCATTACTTTTCCGCGTATGTACTCGTTAATGTATCCTTCGTCCTGGGTCCTGGCCAGCGCTCAAATGAGGATGAATGAAAGCATAGGACTATGCCAGGATTCTTCTTGATTCTTTACAGAGACGCACTCGCCAGAAAATAAATGAAGAGAAAGATATTTTTCTTTTTAAATCCACATTATTAAATAAATAATGGATTATCCCTATTCTTAGAAGATTTAGAAGCTCTACCTTTATCAAAATATACGGTAATATTTACTTGCAAGAAGAGAATAAAAGTACTAATATTTTTACATTTTTTGAAGTCTAATTAAATAAAGAATAAAATAGTAAAAATAATAAAATTATTTACAAACTTATATTGAAAATTAAACAAATTGAAGGAAGATGACAAACAACAAGATATGAACAAAAATATGACTTAAGTTTTTAAATTACAAAATAATCATGGCAAAACGACATCTTGCACGCTAAAGAGACGACTTATCTCAACTAAAACTACAATAAACTAATTGTTGTTGTTCTCCATGGGAAATGCTGCCAAGGCGTAAGAGGGTTATATCATTTCGTAGCCATTGGTTCAAATATAATGAGTTTGCATGAGTATACAAGGTAAAATATATCCTAGACCAACGCAAAGCTACTAATTTACCCTGATATAGGGTAGGTGGCTCAGTTGAGAACCCTGGTTTGATTCTCACAGCTGACACATTTACCACATTAAAATTACCTCTATGACTCCCCTACCACTAACATCTATAGGTCGTGATTTGATGGCTGGTAACCGCACTTCACGCGCAAAATATATCACTTACCAAGATCTGTTTTGGCAGAGTGCCACACCCAGTAATGGGTAAAATGCATGATGATATATTTATTATATATTTATTTTTTATGTCAACATTTTATGTTTATGTATTATCAAAGAGTGCGACAATTCAGAGAAACCATAAATTCGGTAGTAATAATTTAAGCATCACTTAAATTATTATCTTATGAACTAATAAATTTGATAAACAAAACTCTTTCAACTAGATAGTGCGGTACTGTAAATGACAAAAACCTAGAATACGGCAATGGAAGATTACGGCGCCTTGGTTCGACGAACAAACTTGTTCAAATGGCAGGATAATGTTTTCTGAAACAAACGTATCTACCTTGTCAATTGCCTTTACTGCGTTCTGTCCATATACTCGACGATAAAATGGTTTATGATTACTTGGAAAATGTGTCGTGCTAAATTGATAAATCAATATTTCCAGTAAAACAAAATGACGGAAAATGCAGAAATTAATAATTAAATTTTAAAGAGAAATTATTTACAGTTTTTTTTTTAGAAAAAACCAGTACTGCAATTTTCAGTTTACAAACTTTAAACAAATACGATTTTTACTGTTTTCTAACAACAAAGCTTCGAACTAATTTGTACAAAAATTGGATATTTGTTTTAAGAATTTAATTTGAAGTTTGGACGTTTCTAAATTAATCACGACACAAAATGAATTTAATTAACTTCTCCGCAGACACATAATATCAAATATTGCGTAACATTTTCTGGTTTTTGTTTTTTTTTACTACAATGTACTTCGAACGAAAGATGAATGAAACAAGTAGGTCTAATGAAAGATTTAAGAAACCAATATATAGAAGCGAAAAGTTGGATATGATTGGAGTTTTGTTGCATGATGAAGAATTGTGAATCGAGTGTAAGGAATAAATAAGCTTGTATAGGGGAACTATGAACAAATAATGTTTGATGAAGACTGATTATTTGATGAATATTATGACTGGATGTTCTGTGAAATTATATATGTACAGATGTATGTATAAGAAGAATGAATAATAATTGTAATTATTTATTTCCTTTAACTATTTTTTTGTATTTGGGTAAATGTTATTTTATTAATTTATTAAAGTTACTATATTACTTACTTATAAATATTAAAAACTTCATAATATTTTGTCACCTAAAAATGTATTTCAGAATTTATTTTCAGATTTTTTAATGTAAAACCAGATTATATTTTACTTATTTAGAAACCTATTAAATTTACAACCGAAAATTTCATCTCTTTTATTACAAATAAATAAAGTAAATGACTATATCATAACGCCTTCTACCCATTACTGGGTGAGGCACTCTGCCGAAGCAGATCTCGGTAAGTGATATATTTATACGCGTGAAGTGCGGTTACCAGCCGTCAAAGATGTTAGTGGTGGAGTTTATTTTAACTTAAGTTAAAAAGAGAGTTAATTAGTATCAAATTTAGTTTATTTGTTTAATCTGTTTTAATTTGAAACAGAGTTATAGATAATATTAAAAACGGTGTTTGCGCTAATCCGTTTTGTGAGTCTGTCTATATAAATAAATAAATATATCATCACGCCTTCTACCCATTACTGGGTGTGCCACTCTGCCGAAGCAGATCTCGGTAAGTGATATATTTTGCGCGTGAAGTGCGGTTACCAGTCGTCAAATCACGGCCCCCAAAGATGTTAGTAGTGGAGGAGCCACAGAGGTAGCTTTTGAAATTATGAAAATTGTTTGTCGCCTGTGGGAATCGAACCAGGGTTCTCAGGATCCGCAGGCCGACTTCATACCACTAAGCTAGCCACCCCATTACAAACGAATATGAATTTCTTATTTTTTGTTCAATTCAAAAGCAACCTGAAATATTTTAGATAAAAACACATTTCGTTTTCCAAGTGGTAAATTTCAATTTTCCTAGAATCCCAAATTGGCTTTTACAGAGACCAACACCTTTTATAATATACATTGGAAAGTCGGGGCGTATTTCACCTAGAACTGCAATAAATTCTATTTGTGAGGTAGAAGAAAAGCGCGCTGACACAGTGCGCAAAAGGGGAGATTCAAGGATGTCGCGATGTCTCGGTCACGGCTGTACGTCACGTGGTGTCGAGAGGGTGGTGATTGCTGTCTGGGATCTGTCGTTATTTATGTGTGGCGCCCCCAGCAAACTCCGGCACCGACGCCTCTGACCCAAGACGCTGACCGACGCCGACTTCGACGGCAAGACGTTGTTCAAGATATTTGTGACCCAGGTTGTAGAGCAACATCTTACAAGATGTTTGAATAATGAAATGAGTGATTTACTAAGAAATTTTGTTCCATGAAAACTGAAAATGTCATTATATGGATGATAAAATACTTCTCTTCTAGATTTATTTACTTATTACGCTGTGCAACAGAATTACAGACTATGGATTAGACTTTGAATGTGATCAAGTGACAAAAATGTATGTATTTTAGATTCATTTATAGCCTTATGTTGCCATGTGATTCGTAGTTTGTTAATCCATGACAAATATACTCGTAAGTAAGGTTATGTTTATAGCATAAAATTTGTTCTCTTTTGTTTGTTTTTTTTTATTTTGCACTGCCTACTGTTTTAGAATTCAATGTAGAATAATTCAAGAACCTGCTATTTAATTTTTTAATGAAGTAACAACTTACAGGCAGATTCATAAAACGGGTTAGCGCTATCACCATTTTTTATTTCATTTTTAACTCTCTTTGCAATGTACGAAACAAGTTTATTTTAACTCGAGTTAAAAAGAGAGTTAATTAGCATCAAATTTAGTTCATTTTTTTAAATCTGTTTTAATTTGAAACAGAGTTATAGATAATATTAAAAACGGTGTTAGCGTTAATCCGTTTTGTGAATTTGCCTGATAATGATTATTTAGAAAGACTGTAAAGTAAATTTGACGCACTTTTCAATTACGATTGTTTAACAAGTAAAGAAAAGGGGTAGTTTGATGTATGAGCGTAGTAATGGAAAAGTTGAAATTAAAGTAACTAAGATAAATTTCTACACACATTTTTTTCAATTCACCAAAGTGAATGTTTGGTAACAAGTAAACAAACAAAATAATTGCCTAAAATGAATAAACTATGAATTACTAACGAGTAAAAACGCATGTTACTATAGCTGTATTCCATTTGCCATTTGGTTCACTTAAATTAGTTCAGATAAATTCGACACATGACTAAATGAACTGAATTAAGCAAACTGATGCACTTATTTTGGTGAATTACTTCAAAGTAAATTAAAATCTGTAATTTTAATACTGGAAGTAAAGCCAGCTAAGTAATCCAGCGAAATAAATAAATGATCTGATTCAGTAAATGTAAGTTTGATCTGATCCAAATGACAAATGGAATACACCTTATATTGTATGTATATATCTTTCGGGATTTGAACCTGTGGTTATGTCCCTAGGGTGACTATCGGGAC
This sequence comes from Pterostichus madidus, assembly GCA_911728475.2. Taxonomy (NCBI): domain Eukaryota; kingdom Metazoa; phylum Arthropoda; class Insecta; order Coleoptera; family Carabidae; genus Pterostichus; species Pterostichus madidus. The sequence goes on along the minus strand of OU452302.1, from coordinate 9,918,044 downwards.
TCACATTACTCATTTTTTACGTTACTTTGCCACTTTTACTTAACTGTAAAGTTTGTTGTCAGTCAATCCGCGTAAGCCCTTGTTACATTCCCTAGTCGGTGCCCGATAGCAGACGAGAAAAATCCCGACCTGACCCGGATTCGAACCCACGACCTCTGTTTCCAGAGGCTAGCACTCTACCACTGTCCTATCCCGTGCAAATACACCTTATATTAGCTGTATTTCATTTGCCACTTGGTAAATTTAAATCAGTTCAGATAAAATTAGACAGCATGACGAAATGAACTAAATTAAGCAAACTGATGCATTTATTGGGGTGAATTATTTCCAATACATAAAAAATAAATAAATATATCATCACGCCTTCTACCCATTACTGGGTGTGGCACTCTGCCGAAGCAGATCTCGGTAAGTGATATACTTTGCGCGTGAAGTGCGGTTACCAGCCGTCAAATCACGGCCCCCAAAGATGTTAGTGGTGGAGGAGCCACAGGGGTAGCTTTTGAAATTATGAAAATTGTTTGTCGCCTGTGGAAATCGAAATAAAAATCAAAATAAATTAAAATGAGTAATTCTAGTACTGGAAAAAAAAGTCAGTGAATTAATTCTGCGAAATAAATAAGTGATTTGGTTCAGTAAATGTAAGTTAGATCTGATCTAAATAGCAAATGGAAAACGCCTATTGATTCGTAACTAAGGAAAAGGCCTTTTTTCATTACATACACAAAAAAAAAAATTCTTAAAATTACCCTTGTGGCTCCTCCACCACTAACATCTTTGGGGGCCGTGATTTGACGACTGGTAACCGCACTTCACGCGCAATATATATCACTTACCGAGATCTGCTTCAGCAGAGTGCCACACCCAGTAATGTGTAGAAGGCGTGATGATATATATACGAAGTTGGTATCAGATACTTGGAAATCAATCAAGGTTTTGCATCAATCTTCTTTTACTATACATAATGCAGAACAAATAAAGTTATGAGATGAAATCATTAAATCAATCAATGAGATGTCTGTTGATTGAAATAAAATTAGATACATGCATACATCTCGCCAGATATTAATTCAAAATAAACTATAAGCTGAAATTTTCTAGTTTTTTTCTTTAATGTAAAGCTTAACTTGACTTATTCTATTCATACTCATAGTACTTATTTTCTTAACATGATTTACAATAAATAATAAATGCAATTATAATATGAATGAGCTCTACAGTTATAATTACAATTTCCCTATCATATTGGTTAAAATAATAGTCCAAACCTCGGAAATATGTTGATCCATTTACTAATAGCAGAATTAACTTGGTTTCAGTATTAATTCCGCTTTATCTACGGAGATTATAACAATAATAATTAAACGGATGATGATGCAATTCTCCAGCAATGCAGTAAAACTACCTATAACAGACCCCAAACAGCCGTTCAACAAATGCATCAAATTGATAGATGCAACGCGTGCAGATGAATTGGTTTGATGTGTTTTGATTAAGTTTGGCGCTGGGGTGCAGCAACAAGGGAGCATATTAGATTAGAGGCAATAGGGCGCGATATTGTTTTATAAATGAAGTGTTTGTAGCATTTCTGGTTGAACTGCTGGGAGCGCACCAACTATGTACATATGACAGTTGCAGAGAACGAGCAGCACCACGAGCCAAGTTCTTGGATAATTTAGTAATTACTCCGAACGCAACGACGATGGGATTATTACACGTGTGGCGATTCTGAAATAGCATTTTAACTTAGACTCCTCTCAAAGTGCTATATATATAAACCGACTTGGGCATTAGTTACCATATTTTGTAGATGTAAGAAATAATTGAGCAATTGTAATAATTATTCAATAGGTGCTTCAAATACCTTTCCTATATCGTGTTTACGAAGTGAATTTTTTATAACTGTTTTTATCAAAAACAGTGTTACAAAGTTCAACTTTGTGCGATTGATTTTTTGTGAAGTAGTCAAGATTTCTACTCATAAAAATGTCAAACATAAATCCATTAGTTTGGCTGTCGTTGCTCAGCTCAAGTAATATTATTGCAATTAATTATTTTTATAATAAAATCATTTCATCAATGCAAAACATTTCTTTATTAAAAATTAAATTATTTTATCCACAACTCATATATAATGAAGCCATTATTACACTGATTCCAGTTGAATTATATGGCTCATAAAACACTAGTGTTTTATATTCCATAAAACACTGTAAACAGCTTGTTACTTAGCAACCACTTCATGATCTACCGTATTTTGAGAAACTATATGTAACTGAATCAACGTTAAATATTACCATCAATCTTCTTCGATACCTATAATTATGAGTTGTGGATAAAATTTTGTATTACACTCGTTTTATTGGTATATAAAACACTTAAGAATATTAAACACTCGACCTTCGGTCTCGTGTTTAAACTTTTCTTGTGTGTTTTATACACCTAATACAACACTAGTATAATAAATAACTATTATTTTATAACAATGGTAAATATGAATTTGAAATCTAACTAAAATTCAATAAATGTCAAAATAAATTAAATTTCAAATGTTTATTGAACCTATCTTGAGTAAAAATGCGATAAATGAAAAATAGTACAGAATGATCAAAAGGAGTTGTTACATTCGGAAATACAATTCCGGAGATCTTTTTATTCCACAGTTGGCACAACACCAGGTAAAGACGGAAATACTATTTGACATGTCTAATAAATACAAATAGGTTATGTCAGGAGTCTGACAACTAATAGAATTTTGATTTTTAATAAAGGAAGGGTGAGGGAACAACAATTTTATTTATGGATATTTATAAAAAATATAGAACTAAAAACAAATAAGAACTAAATGTACTCAAATTTATTAATACATTTTCAAATGTCACTGTCAACAACAGGAAATGAATTTATGTATCAGGTTCACCAATTGCCAACTGTAACAATTCCTTTTGATCATTCTGTAGGATAAACAGGGGTTACATTGACCCATTGTAATATTTGTACTCATATTACAATAACGATCATTTTCATGGGAGCCGTTAGAGGGGGTTCAATGGCTCGATGAATACCCATTGATGCCTGGTGTTTATTTTTAACTAATTTTAAATTAAATAAACATTTCTTTATTTTGTTTTGGTTAGCAATTTATTGTATTTTAAAATATTGAAAAATTTTATTTCAGAATACTAAAATATTTTTATATATAGTACTTATATAATTTACCTATTTCGACCCTCCTTGAAAAAAAGTCTGCGGGCGCCACTGGTCATTGTAACACTAGTTTCTCAATATACTGTGTATTATGATATCGGATACATTTTAAATTTAGTTAAGATACAATATTTGAAAATGAAAATTATTTTATTATGAAAATCTCATATTTTGATATTGGTATTTTTTATCAAAGCATTAAGTGGCACTCAGGCACGCTCGGCATACTCGTAATTTCATCTACGCAATTACCAATAAGAGATTTTTAATGAAACCGTGTTCAAACGCTCAAAGAGTTCTAACGATATCAAGTGCAATACAAACTTTGAAATTCTGGTCAATTAAAACCTAGTGTAACTGCATTTTGGGGTTTTGCGTGCACAGGAGCAGTGTGACCAAGTCACCATGACGACTGCAGAGCTTCCGGTACTCCGCAGAGTATTGTTGTAAAACAGTGGCGTTATCTTGCGGATTGTTTCGTCTACTAATGTAGTTGGTGGAGGAGAAAGCGGAGGAGATGGCGGCGGAGGCGAACGCAATCCACGGGGAGCAGTTGCTGGACTGACCGCCTTGTTTCTCCTAATGGAAGTTTGCCCGAACGTGCGCACCGTCAAATCGAGCCCGTGCTCGCATTTTCACCCTACCGCTTGCCACTTGGCAAGTTTGCCAACCCTGCCAGCCGCCGCCTGGGGGTGGGTAGCGTGCACCATCGTTTTTAACACACAAAATGGTTTCAGTTCGCTCTTTGTATCGTTCTCAAAGGACACAAAGAAACGAATGTGATATTTGATAATTCTCTTCGTGATAGACGCGATTTCAGCGCAGACGCTGGATAAATCCCGACGGAACGGTGATTTTTTATTGTTATTGTGTCAGATAACGACATCCAATCATATGGTTTGGCTGTGATGGTGCGTTGTTCGGTGTTCGTTGTTACGCACGTTTACTGGAACGACCTACAACCGTTTGCAATTGTAATACTATACAATGGCACAAACCTAAACTGCTCTCAGTGGCGGATTTAGGGGGAGAACACCCCCAAAATAAAAAAGTAAAAATTCAGTAAATTTTACACCGCACGCAAATCTATAATCTATAATGGTTGGTTTCATATTAACCTTCAGTTATTCATATATCGTAAGTATTTTTTAATTTCTTTTAAATGACATGAAAGAATGGTCGTAGAAAAAATCATATGTATATATTTGGAGTAGAATGCCATTTTCTCTCATGTTATACATATATTTTTTATGCTTTATGTACGGCATTCGCTTCTGGGACTGCTCAATATATACAAATAAAGTCTTTATTAGTCAAGAGACAATCGTATAGCAGGAAGCCCTAACTATGAATTTTGTAGATCTCACTTTATATAAATAAAAGTAAATTTAAGTTATGTAATCATATACACAATCAAATACTAGAAATAAAGATAAAATATGGAAACCAATGAATAAATATAATTGTAATAAAAATTCTTCTTTTTGGCGAATTCACATGTATCTATACATCAAAGAAATAAAAAGTTTATTATTATTATCTCTTTCTTTGTTAAACCTAAATTTGTATTATTCCTGTTTATTTTATTAGAAATACATATAAATGATTTTGATTATTTTATATTTGAACTCCTCCGGTCAAATATCCTAGTTTCGCCTCTGGCTTCTGTCTTTCATAAAGATATACATGCCCTTATTTACCGCATCGTAATGATCCTTACATATTTTTCTTCGTAATATTTTTCAATTGTTTCTTTCCATCCCACATACAAAACTCGTAAGGGAGAAAGTCGTTATTTTTATTTTCATAATAACGCGATTTATTTTCGTCACTAAAGTCAAATAGTCATTAACGAAGTCGTTTATAATATTGACCCTTTTAAGGTCCGCTAATTATTTTGAAAAAGGGTCAAAATATTAAAAGCTTTTACTTACATTTGCTGCTTAATTAATCTAGTAGAAAATATTTGAAACTCACCTATAACAGAAAAAAAAGAATAAGTAACTCAAATTTAAATAAGTACAGCGAGAATACAAAATAACTTTTCTTGAAAAACTAAACTTTATTAATCTTAAAAGTTAATACTATTGTCACAATTTTCTCGCACAAGAGATTAAATTTTTACAGAGAAATTCTTACGAAAAACATGGAATTTAATACGATTTTTCATGTACTTAAATGCCCGCCTCAAGTAAAAGAAGTTTTTTGATAGAACTCAAAGTTTGATGATTGATTACGATAACAAGTTTTTTTCTTGTTGTGAGAGCTCATTAAACACTGCAACTTTAAATAAAGGTGCTTTCGAGAACTTTTCCTGCTTTGCGGTTTAAAAGAATCGTTTTACTCTTGACAATTTTTCTAGTTCTTAAAGAGACATAACTTTAGGACAAATCTTGAAATGTTATCTGCTAAATTACTGGCAATTATCTCGACTCGATTTTTTTTCTTTTAAAAATTGCTGTCGTAATATGAACCCATCAGTTTTGTTGTTTATTTAATTTTAAATTATTTGCGCTGCTTTGTACAAGTAAATTATGTCCAATTAGAATACAGGATATCTATAATTTATTTGTGATTATAAACTGTAGTCAACGTTGTATGAAGTTTGTATCCACGAATTCTGGCTTTCAAATAGATAGGAATCATTTCGATACAACTTTTTGCAATACCTTATAAGAAAAACTTAGAAATTACCATTCTACATATTAAATTAGTCATTTGTATATCTAAAAAATTAAATTTGGGTTTGAAGAATCGAAAAATTGACTTGGCGACATTTTGAGAAGAGCAAACACATATCATGGACAAGGTGTATACAATAAAAAATTATTTTAAATTCTTTTTCGAGCAGAAAGTGTCCTTGCCGCTCTTGCATGATTGTTGCTCTCGGCTACGCCTTGATAAACAATCTCCATGCGCGAGCGGCAATTGATTACTTTCTGCTCTAGGTACGCAATTAACTATTATTCTTTCATAACGTTGAAGAAAGAAGATGAATGATAAGTGAATAGGAATGATGTGATTGAAGGTTTGTTGTGTGATAAATGATTTCGAGTGTAATAAATTAATGAGTTTATATATGGAGTGATCTATGAATGTGGTTGAAGTGAGGGTGGTGTGTTTGGATGATAATGATTGACGAGGGCTGATTGTTTGATGAGTGTGATGAGTGAATGTTTTATGAGTGATTTTAGGGTTCGTGCTACCCCATTTGTTGGGATATAGCGTGAAGATATGTATGTATGTATGTATTTCGTAAAAACTTATCTACCGGATTTGTAACGTAAATAACTATTATGTAATTACATTATTCACATTAAAAACATTTTTTTTTATGAATTTTAATTTTAATACTGTTTTATGATTTTATAACCAAAGCCATGCTAATCTTGTTTAAAATTTATTCCCAACAAATATTTGTTATTTCGGCAGTTTTATCAGACGATGCCAATAGCAACGGATGATAAATCAGTTTTAATGGCTGTCGCCAATAGCATTGTAAAATATTGTTATTTATGACACAAGGACGAAAGAGCTTTTCACGTCTCACACACTATTTTTTATTCGATTGTAAGGATTTAATTTTTAAATTTAGAGTTTGATTCCTACATCGAAACATCTTTACTGTACATTAAAATTACCCCAGGGGTATTCCAGTCACTAAAATCTTTAGGGATCGTGATTTAATAGCTTGTAATCACAATTCACCAGCAAAATATATTACCAACCAAGATTTACTACGGCAAAGCCATATTTAGTAACGGGTAGAAGCAGAGCTGGGCAGTAGCTAGCTATTTTTGTAGCTTAGCTACTAGCTTAGCTACGTTTAACTTAGCTGTAGCTGTAGCTTAGCTAAATATGAAAAAATATAGCTGTAGATTGTAGCGAGCTATGTTTTTTTTCTTTTAACTTAAAAATATTGTTATAACAACTGAAGCTACTTTTAAAGCAACTTTTTGTAGCTTAAAGCTACTTTTTGTAGCTTAAAGCTACCACTGTTCATTAAGAAATACTTATTAATTTTTGTTTTGTATTTTAACTGTACCTTCTTTATTGTTTTCTATAACTGTAGGATAACAAGTTATTATACAGTGTAAAATCTATTAACATATTTTATTTTTCACTTGTTCTTAACCTATCCTACTTTTGTATTAAATATTAGATGAATTAAATTGACTGTTTAGGAGTCTTCTTTTAATGTGAGTGTTAATTTATGCCGATATAAATAAGAATTATAGCATAACAAATTAACAGTACATTTGTCCATTTGCGATTTTTTATATTTATTAACATACATTATAACAAAAGACTGATCAACTGATCATATGACAATGGCAAATTTAATAATTCACAATAATTGAAAAAGTAGCTTTAAAATTTAACAGCTACTTTAATGAAATCTTTTAGCTGTAGCTTAGCTATATTTTACAAAATATAGCTTATAGCTGTAGCTCAGCTACTTTTTTAAAGAGTAGCTGTAGCTTAGCTACTTTTTTTAAGTAGCTTGCCCAGCTCTGGGTAAAAGGCGTGATGATATACTGATATAAGTTCGACTGCCTCATAAAATAGCACTTTATTGTACCGGTACGACAAAATAGAAAAATTCTACTCCTGTCAATATCAAAAACAATATTTTGTTTTAAGAAAACAAATAACATTCAAGACAGTCTGAAATTTGTACATAATCCGACTTTACAAACCTACTTTATTTACCTGCCTCGCTAGGCCATAAGTTACAAATCATCCAAAAAAGTACGGCATTATGAACTTAAAATATCATTTACTGTGCAGTTGTGTTTGTTTTCAGAAGCGAAACAACAAGTGGAAATGGCATGCTTATAAAAAATTGATCGCAAGAATATTATAATTATATCCACGATGTTCCAGTAATAACACTGCCAACATTTATTATAAGGCAAAGAAGTTCCGGATGATCACAGGTTCACAGCGCGAAAATCTCCACAGCAAGAAGAGAAGACAATTAGTGACTCGCGCGACACCAAAGGCGTTGTGCAAGATCTCCGGCTTCCCAGAGCCAAATGAGCTTTACAAACTTGTCAAGGTCATTTGTGCGTGTAAATAACGCGATATAAATGAGAACGAAATAGGTTTCTGTTGGACGAAGAAGTCACCGCGAAGCTAAAGAAGCGAAGTGCAAGGCTGGCGAGGATTGTGACCGAACAACCGCGCGACGAGTTGCTCAGGGGAAATCACGGTGAACTCTTTGGTGGGATATCTAGTTGCTAGATTAAACTTCTTCGCCGCCTCGAAGCGGTGCCGGTAAATGTGTTAAAAGATAAGTTCGGATATGTTCTTCCTTTTCTTTTACACACTGATCATTTCTCTGACGTTCAACGCTGCGGTAGTTAAACATTGTACAAAGGTAATGGTGTTCGTAAGATCATGAAAACTGGGAGATGTAAATTAGAAAATAGATCCTTCTTAATCATGTACGTAAAAGTGAATCATACGGCTAATTATCCTGAATTTGACACCATATACTGATCCTTTTAAAAGAAGACTTGTTATTAGTTATTAAAAATGAAATATATTATAAGGTACTGTACATATTTGGGAAATTAAATATTGAAAACAATAATTTTTCTTATTATTTTCATATACAATTTCTTAACAATGTTCTTCATAAATTTATTCGTCTTAGGCTACGTTTCGACATTTTAACATAGTCTCTGTTTTAGTCTTTGTTTTTGTTTTTTTGTTTCTGTTTATGGCAGAAAAATTCCAGCCATTTCCAGCTCTTAACATAAATATAACCTTAATTCATTATTCTAGTAAAGGTTTGTTCACTTAAATGAGAAAATAATTGTATAAAACTATTTGAAATACTTTTAAAATTATATAAAATTATTAATGTGGGACAGTACATAATTACTTCTCAAAATTACGCACTAGTTTAATTAATTTATACAATTCCCAAATAATTTAAAATATTGAGACATTATTGTAGTGAACAAACCTGAATATTTCAAATATAGTAATTTAAATTTCAAAATTGATTTTTATATTATTAAAATATGATTAAATTGAAATTATACTTATAAAATCAAAGAAAAGAAATGAATTTTAAAATGACAGCGACCAAATAATTTAACTTGACTTGTTAGTGTTGTTGTTGTTATTAATCCAGTAATTTTTATTTTTTTCTCAGTTGAAATTATTATTATTTTTATTCTATTGTCTATATTTATTGTATTCTCAACACAAACCTAATGACATATGATAAATACGGCATAGAATTGATTGTATAACAAGAGATAGCATTATCGCAGCTAACTCTCTCTTACAGAACAGCGACGAAAGACTATGTCGAAAGTCTGCAAACTTTGTGTTTATGCGTAGAGACAAAGACAACGACTAAGACTAAAACAGTAGCTGGAAACGCTCAGCTATATTCACATATGACAAACTCTCAAGGTTATGTCGAAAAACTAAAACTGAGACTATGTTAAGATGTGGAAACAAGGCTTTACAAAAAAAAATAATACATCAAATACTGACTGTTAATACTACTTTTATAATTTGAACTATAATTTCAATGTGATATTTTTTGTTAGTTTGACAAAACAATTTATTAGGAATTTTGTTTAGAGATCGAAATATCGACCCTTAATGTTTTCAAATTTATTATAATACTTTATTGTAATTAAATAAATATACCATCACGCCTTTTACTCATTACTGGGTGTAGTACTCTACATTTGCAGATCTCTGTAAGTGATATAATTATGAGCGTAAAGTGAAGGGCAAGCCAATTGTTGGCTGTGGGAATCGAAACCAAGTACACAAATTCTATACCACAGAGCCATCATGAACTTAAATAAATTATTGTAAATAATACATCATTACGCCTTAAATCCATTACTGGCTTATTATCATAACTGTTGTCTTTAATATATTTGTAAATGTAATTTTTCTGAACTTTTGTAAACATAATTTATATTGGAATATATTCGCAAGTATACGAGTCACCTCGTCACTTGACAATGATGTTCTTGGACAGTTAGTTAATAAACTGTAGTGAAAGTAGTAAGTAAAGAAGTAAATAGTCAATAAAAGATATCTGATATGAATTCAAAATATTATGTTACTGTTCAAGCAGCACAATTAAACAATTACAAATTAATTGGATTGGATCAATTTTAATCTGAAGCATACGCAGATACAAAGTAAATCAATCTAATTTCCGAATGTTAGCTCGAACGAAGTTAATATAAATGCATTAATTTTTTTAACCAAAGCTCTTTTTTGTAGATATTATATTTCGTGATTGTATAAAACATTGTCAGCTGACCAGGATATTAACGAGGCGAAAAAGTTGAATTAGAATAAAAAACATATCTAATGGCCGTTTGCACCACTAGCGTTTAATTTCTCGGTTTATCTAAACTGAGTTTAAGTTAAACCATGTTTTAATATTAGATATTATGACAATATATTTTAGGAGTATGAATATAGGAATTTTTTTATTTACCCCTAACATTCTAGTAACTTTTGGTACTTTAAAGTTACACATTTTTGTTTACAATTCGTTTTAACATTTCAAGCACAAGTGAGCAGTTGTGTTTTCAAATTAATTATCGATGTTTTGGTTGTATTCCGGTGTACATAATAAATATCACATTTTAAAACACACTATTAATATTAAAATAAAATATTTTTTGTAGATAAATAAAATAAAATAAATATATCATCACGCCTTCTACCCATTACTGGGTGTGGCACTCTGCTGAAACAGATCTCGGTAAGTGATATATTTTGCGCGTGAAGTGCGGTTACCAGTCGTCAAATCACGGCCCCCAAACATGTTAGTGGTGGAGGAGCCACAGGGATAGCTTTTTCAAATTATGAAAATTTGTCGCCTGTGGGAATCGAACCAGGGACCTCAGGATCCACAGGTCGACTTCATACCACTGAGCTAGCCATCCCCTATTTTTTGTAGATGGTAGAACAAATATGCATATGTCATTTCTAATCAATTATTATTTACAAATTATACGGAAATTCTAATTGATGTTCTACTAAAGTTAATAAACTATATATATCTTCTTTCCTCAAACGAAATTGATTAAAAAATGTATCATCATCGAACTTATAAAATTAATTCCTTCTTTGATATATTTTTCTTATATGAATATTTTCTATAGCTCTTATATCTTCTATATCATTGTCCATATCGTCAATATCAAAAATGTCATTCATGTTCAAAGTAATTTAAAAGAAAAGCATATTCACATAGTTTCATTCAAGCCGAAGATGCAATAGGGTTTAAGTTAAGCTACAGACGTACTGTTTTAAACCTAACTGCGCAAGCCGCTTAAAATTTAAACCTTGGTTTAAATGTTAAACGGTAACTAGAAATGTAAAAAAATTTCACAGTTCAATATTTTAAAATGTTATGTCATTGTGTGCATTAAACTAATAATTACTTGTTACAAATAATGTTTTACCATCGTAATTTAACTAACAGTAAGCCTTAATTAATTAATTAATACAGAAAAATCAGAATATATCTAAAATGAAGTGTCATCTTAGCCATTATTCACGTTTAACATGTTGTTAGCAAACAATAAAATTTTAAGCAACCAGGCCTAAAAGTCATAACAAAATTTCTTCATTAACACATATAATCGCATGTATACATCTTCCTTTTTGTATTAAAAATAAATACATGCTGAAAATATGAATTCCAAATACCATATCTTAAATCTCTCCTTCGAAAACAACAAATCAAAGGAAGATCAAACACACCAATTACAAATATGCCATCCGAAGTAAAATCGTATCACATATCTTTATAAGAATTCTCATAACACGTCCCGTCTGTGTTTCTAGTGTTGTAATTAAAATTACGTGCGCCTGTAGATCGTATCTTGCTGGCGTTGTTTCTGCGCTCGTTTTATGCGATCTGTCATCTCCGCGGTAGCGAGAAGTATTGAAAAACGGAAAAACATTCGCGTGAAAACGAGAAAAAGGAACAGATAAATGCTGCCTGGACCAAAGGCTCATAATTTCTTTAAATTGAACCCATTTATATTACGATTCGTACGTTATTCTATTCAATAATTTCTGTACGTGAGTATTAATGCAATATGTCGCAAGCAAAAACAGAAGAAATATTTGATGTGATTTGTGTACAATATCATGTAATTTGTTTGAAAAGAGATTTAAAAACTAATACATTTTATGATTGTAGGAAATATTTTAAATTACTTTACATTATTTATTAATTTGTTTTATTTCTTTCAATTTTAGGTCAACATATTTCTGGACATCAATAACTTATATGTTTTCTCTGTTTTGAACGTTATTCTCATACTACGTAGTAGATTTACGGTTATTTTATTTTTATTGTTTCTAACATTTCGTTTACAAACTATAAAATACTGTCGCGAAAGTAAATAAATAATAATCAAATTTTACTGCGTAAATCTTGAAAAATCACTAAGACTATTATGGTTCCCAAAATATAATATTGCTAATTTAACTTACATTGAGGAATAAATACTTGGAAAACTGGGCTTCATTTGAGTTTATATTTAAAATTTTAAATGACAATGTTTCGGACCTATGAATGAATCCATTAGCAAGTTAAAATATTATTAATTAAAAGAGAAACAGTAGCACTGAAGTATTAACGCTTCAATTAATATTTTATTTTTAACAATTTTAATTTGCAATTTTCCTAACACTGAAAATTTCAGTCCTATTGTTTCTCTTTTAATTATATTTATTGACAAAACATTAGTTCAAAGTGTTATCATTTTTAACCCTTTCGCTGCTCTGGACGTATATATACGTTTATCGTTTTCCTGCTCTGGACGTATATATATATATATACGGAATACAGTACCAAATTGCGCAGCGATGGGCTGTATAAAGTTAATGCGCAGTGAAAGGGTTAAATTTGAAATATAAATAAAAATAAATATATTTTCACGCCTTTTACTCATTAGTGGGTGTGACACTCTGCCGTAGCAGATCTCGGTAAGTGATATACCTATGCGCGTGAAGTGTGGTTACCAACTGTAAAATCATGGCCACCAAAAATGTTAGTATTGAAGAAGGCCACAGGAGTAATAAAAATGTGGTTAAAATTGTTTGTCGACTGTGGGAATCGAACCGAGGTTTTCAAATACAAACTAAAATAATTGTAAATCCAAGTTTTTGAAACGTCAACTATTATTTTTTATCCCTGAATAAAAATAGTTTAAGTTTAATCGAAAATAAAATATTTGCTATTAGTTTAACTTACGTAATACTTACGAATTTGTTTAACAAGGCAAGTAAATAACAGATTTACAGCCGCGGCTATGAATCTAGCCATGGTAGTAAATCCGCTTTTTTGCCGTGTTCAACACATAATTCTTTTGGAGGTTTTTAAAAATTAATATTAGTTTTGTGATTATTTCCAATATTTTTAATATTATCGACATCACTATAGTCAACATATTTTTATGCATTTGTTAAGGGGTTGTTAGGTAAAAACAAATTATATGATTATAATTTTATAAATTTTATTCTGTTTTTTGTGAATGTTATCAATTACTATATATTAATTAAATATACAATATATAATGCAAAGTGAGACAGAATAGTTAACCCCACCAGGGATTAAAGAAGTGATATATAAATATATATCATCACGCCTTCTACCCATTACTGGATGTGGCACTCTGCCGAAGCAGATCTCGGTAAGTGATATATTTAGCGCGTGAAGTGCGGTTACCAGTCGTCAAATCACGGCTCCCAAAGATGTTAGTGGTGGAGAAGCCACAGGGGTAGCTTTTGAAATTATGAAAATTGTTTGTCGCCTGTGGGAATCGAACCAGGGTTCTCAGGATCCACAGGCCGACTTCATACCACTGAGCTAGCCAACCCATTCAAGAAATGATATGCGGTTGTAATTATATTTATGAAATTAAGTCATAAATGTCAAATTTGTTAGTTATCCATAAAAACACTATTATAGCATAGGCCGAAAAGTAGCACTTCCAAATGCTATCGATTGTCAACAAAAGCTCACTTTAATGTCAATTACCAAAAAAAATACATATACTTTATTACAAAATATTGCAATTAAAATTAAACTCTCGTAATATTGCCAAAAAATGGGCATACATTTTTCGATGTAAGTAATTTAAAAAGAATTAAACTCAGCCTATCCAGTGACCTATATTTAAAGTAAATTTATCAATTTATGTTCCGAAAGATTAGTCATGCAATCATAAATTAAATTTCAATTAGTAAAATTTCCGTTAAGAAAAGGGAAAGTATTATGCAAATGTACAGAAAAGGGAAATAAATATTTAAACAAAATTAACCCTTAAAACGATGATAGTATGGAACTTTTGATCGTTAATAACTACGAGTAAACAAATAACTTGATTCATTTATTTGTCTTGTGAATACCAAGTTTATAATTGTTAACTTTCATAACTTACAGAGTCATTAGCGCTTTCAGTTCAACAACAATCACAGTTAACTTATCATTTCAAATTTATTGAATAAAAACCATTATCCGTTATTATCATTTTGTATAAATGAATCATTTAAATTTTTTGTGCTTGACAAAGTACTTACAGACACAAATAAAAATTCCATTTAAAATGAAAACAAGTTAATTAGGAATATGCCAAGGAACAAATTATTTTAATAATATTTACTTACACAATATCAAGAAAGTATTTTCAATTATTTTAAAATGTTTTTAAAATTCAATAATGAAGAGGAGTACTTCACAAACAAGATTTTATTCTTCAATGGAAGCATAATAAAATAAATAAAATTAGTATGTATAAAGCAAAATTTATATTGAAAATAATTCTAAAAGCAAAATAAGAAGTCTATTCTAGGTAAGTGCAAGAGTTGTGTAGTTTTCAGAGTAGAGTTTGAACATCAAAGATTTCCAAGCGCGGGATATTTTGGTTTCTTCTCCCTGCACTTTAGAAAATGTTTCCGCGTATAAAACCGCTTTTCTATTATTACTACAAAAAAAAGAACTTGAAACAAAAAGGACTACGAACAACAAAGATATTACAAAAGCAGACTATCTCCTCCACAAATTACGGTATTCCTTCCCGTGGGGACTATTATAGAGTTGTCTAGCGTTTACATTTTACTTTATTAAACACAAAAATGTGTATTTGCAGTGGCGTACCTAGAGGGGGATAGTGGGTACGGTCCGCACCAGGCGGCACATATTATGGGGCGGCATTTTTTATATTTAGTTTTAGTTGCAAAAAACAACTTGTTCACTTCATAAGTTTACTATTCGATTTCTACGAATTATTAATTACTATAAGATTTCGAATATTTTTCTTCATCGTCAAGTCAATGTAGGGTTGAAAATATTATCTAGAAAAATTGCTTTATTACTGCCTAATTTAAATATGCCATCCAATAGCAAAAAAATTCCCCACCTATAGTTTGTCTCAATTACAATTATTTATTTATGTTTATTAATTTAATGGGGGTAATGGCTCAGTGGTTTCGAGTTGGCCTGTGGATTCTGAGAACCCCGGTTCGATTCCCACAGCCGACAAACAATTTTCACCAAATTAAAATTACCCCTGTGGTTCCCCCAACACTAACATCTTTGGGGGGCGTGATTTGACGGCTGGTAACCACGCTTCACGTACATAAATATATCACTTACCGAAATCTGCTTCAACAGAGTGCCACACTCAGTAATGGGTAAAATTCGTGATGATATATTTATTTTATATTTATTTTTTTAATTTATAAATACCACCATTTCATTGACTTATAAATGGCGGAAAATTGAAGACCGCTCTGGGCGGCAAAAGTTCTAGGTACGCCACTGTGTATTTGTATATTAATGACACAATGACAAATGAAAGCTTCATGCGTGACAGTTTCTTTAGCAACGCTTGCTTTTATTTTAATTAAGAATTGTTAGGTGTAGCACAAATGTAATCATAGCATTTTATACACTCCCGTTGTTTCCTGGTAAAGTAATTTTACAATGAAGTAACTTGAGTACTGTTATAAAAATTTGTTAAATGACCCAATTTTCTAAATTAAGAGCCAGAATCTTCAAGCATTTTTTATTTTTACGGAGCATATTAGTAAACTACGGTTTAGACCCAGATTAAATACGCCATTAATTAAAAACAGTACGTGTAACATTATTTTAATGGCGAAGTTTCATTATTTTTTGCAATTTTTTGTACCACTTGAGTATAACATTTTTAGTTAAGAAAAATGTGAACATATATTTAAATTATCGTACATATTTTCTTTAAACTTGACTGTTGCGTTACAATTTAAGATTATGTGCACTCTGCCGTCAGCCATACTACTAACAAAAATCTCAACAAGGCACTCTGCAAAATGAAAAAGTATTTTTTTACAGCATCATAAACAATATTTCTTTCAAAAGTTTACAAAAATTAATAACGATTTAAAAAGATTGTCAATAAAACAGTTTAAAACTTAATAAAGTACCTAGTGATCCGCGAGATCTCGTCTCGAATATTCGTGAAATTCACAATGAGATTAGCTTCATTCTTGTTTCGATTTTTCGAGACGAGACAAGAGCAATATCCTCAGATAAGCTCAAGGCGTGAATGAAAAGTCGAGATATCGTTTTGTTTTTAACTTTTTAACATGTTCGTATATACATATCAAATTTAAATGTTCGAATCAATTTTGAACTATAATATCCAAACAAATCAGATACACAAACTATTAAAAATATAGCTATAAGCCATATCAAATGAGAAGACAAGATTTAATTTAATTTTTATTTTATCTGCGACTTCCCAACAACAAAATTATACTACAGGGGCAGGGAACCAATGGATTGTAATGTTTTTTTTCTAACTTATAGAACACAGGTTTCTTTTTTAATTCTCGCTTTGTGGTCATATTATCACAACGAAAATCAGTAAAGCACTTGTGAATCGTTCCAATCGATGATGAGGAATCCCCATAATGTTTAACAAACGATGCTTTGGTTTGCGTAATGTTTTTTCCACGCAAGAAATAATGTTTAATCAAGACGCGAAATTCACTTTTTTCCATGTTTTAAAAAATCTTCAAGGTTGCTTGCTTTCGATGGGTGTGAAAACAGAACCGAATGACATATCAGTCTGAAAATTTTAATGCGTTCTAGTTAAATATGGTACATCATAAATGTCACATGAGATTTGCGATTGTGGCGCCAAATGTTTTATTTTTCAGGGACTTTTCATCCTGCCCACGATTATGTAAAAGGTTTTATAAACGTCTCTTTAAATAAGAGTGTATAAAAGACGAGTGTCATACAATTTTTTTCCTATAACCGCAAATTAAAACAAGAACAAAATGTAAAATTTTATTAATGATTTTAAAAGTACGGTTACGTTACAATGACAGATGCAGAAAACTAACTTCTCGTCGTGCTTAAATATCCAGTTGTTAACTTCACGCCGTGACTAAAATGTTCGAAGTCACAGTTTGTCAACATGTGATGAAGATGTCATTTATCGCCAAAGAAACCAATAAGTAAAATGATATTTATCTACGACTGTGTGTAAAATTGACTTTCAGGTGGCCGTTTTCAATTTGCAAAATGGTTGTTTAATAATAAAATTTAATTAATTAAAATTTTTAACCACACATAATTGCATGGTTGCCATGATTAGCTTAATAAAATAAAGAATTTGTTAGTATTCAAGGAGGAAATCTTTGCCAATAATTTGGATATTTTGTTTTCGGTCGTAGATAAAATATTGTACGAACACATACGTCAAGCATCTTTAGTTACTCGCGGATCAAAAACGCTCGTAACTTTTGCACATCTAACATGTACCCGAAGTTAACTAATAAGTTTATTAATAAAAATGCGGTATTAGTTAGCTACATGTAAAGTTAAACACATATAGTGGTAACGACATCAAAATTTGGAAAAAACAAACTAGAGTCTAGAGTTAAGCCTTGTTTCCATCTCTTAACATAGTCTTAGTCTTAGTTTTTCGACATAACCTTGAGAGTTTGTCATATGTGAATACAGCTGAGCGTTTCCAGCTACTGTTTTAGTCTCTGTCTTTGTCTTTGTCGCTGTGCATAAACACAAAATTTGCAGACTTCATACTTTCGACATAGTCTTTCGTTGCTGTTCTGTAAGAGAGAGTTAGCTGCGGTAATGCTGTCTCTTGTTATGCTGCAATATACAGTCAAGAAATTATTTAGTCGCTGTCATTTTAAAATTTATTTCTTTTCTTTGATTTTATAAGTATAATTGCAATTTAATCATATTTTAATAATATAAAAACCAATTTTGAAGTTTAAATTACTATATATGAAATATTTTGGTTTGTTCACTACAATACTGTCACAATTTTTTTAAATTATTTTGGAATTGTATAAGTTAATTAAACTAGTGCTTAATTTTAATAGTACTTACTGTTCCTCATTAATAATTTTATATAATTTTTAAAGTTTTTCAAATAGTTTTATACAATTATTTTCTCATTTAAGTGAACAAACCTTTACTAGAATAATGAATTAAGGTTATGTTTATGTTAAGAGCTGGAAATGGCTGTAATTTTTCCGACATAAACAGAATCAAAAAACCAAAAACAAAGACTAAAACAGAGACTATGTTAAGACGTGAAAACGTAGCTTTAAAATCAAGACGAGATGAGAACAACTTTGTAGTAACGAGAGTATACCTTTCAAAGGTATTTGAATTAGCTCGGAAAGTAGTAAAGAGGAAGTAGAATGATGGTTGAATTTATTTAGGTGGTAGTGAAATAATTAGGGTAGGTTGGTGTCGACGTAATAGCCAATTTGAGCGGCTTTTTAAAATCATTATTCGCCACTTGGTCGAGTGGGACGCTCTCGTTACACTTGATTATTGCCGTGCGTCGTGCACAAAATGAAAGGAGCAGACGTTGCGCTACAACATAAGTTTCTCCTAAATTGACGAAGTTTATTTAAGGTCCTCCCGACGCAGCTTTATATTTTCGTCAGAGCGGAGCACTCCGTCTAATAACAAGGCTTTCTCTTTCCCGGAGTTTATACGCGATGGTCTCAATTTTTCACATTCCCAACGACATTAAGGCCCTTGTATAGCTCTGTTTTATTAAGAAAAAAGCCTCACTCTGGATGTGAAATGTCCTATTACATTTTTCATATTCGTTTACGGAGTGCACATGCATGCTTCCTTATCTCACTCGTAAATTAAGAATAGGATACAATCCATTTGTCGCTGGCGTCTCTTTAGCATATATGAATTTTCTTTTTCTTTTTGTAGGTCAAGCAAAACAACTGTCTAATATTATGATATGATATGTGATGGCTAGCCCAGTGGTATGAAGTCGGCCTGTGGATCCTGAGGTCCTTGGTTCGATTCCCACAGGCAACAAATTTTCATAATTTGAAAAAGCTATCCCTGTGACTCCTCCACCACTAACATGTTTGGGGGCCGTGATTTGACGACTGGTAACCGCACTTCACGCGCAAAATATATCACTTACCGAGATCTGCTTCAGCAGAGTGCCACATCCAGTAATGGGTAGAAGGCGTGATGATATATTTATTTATTTATTTATTTTATGTGATTACCAACTAAGTACAATATTTTTTTTAGGTATATGAAATGAGTATCCGGCGTTTATACAAGGGGGAAGGATATGGGGTTCAATCTTCCCCTCTCCCAATTGAGAATATACAATATAGCTTTATCTATAAATAAAGAAGGAAATAGTAAAATTATTTTACGATTTAGGGTCAGTTTTTCAATCACCGATTAATGTTAATCATGATTAAATAATAATGGATACTATGGTTACCATTATTATTTAATCATGATTAACATTACTCGAGAGTAAACCGGTGACTGAAAACCCCATAATGGTGTAAAATTTATAACACTTGAAGATAGACCCAAAATACCTTAAATAAAAGTGATTAAGTACAATTTTTTTTAATTATAATTATTTAAAAAACTTTTATGGGGTGGCTAGCTCAGTGGTATGAAGTCGGCCTGTGGATCCTGAGAACCCTGGTTCGATTTCCACAGGCGACAAACAATTTTCATAATTTCAAAAACTACCCCTGTGGCTCCTCCACCACTAAAATCTTTGGGGGCCGTGATTTGACGACTGGTAACCGCACTTCGGCAGAGTGCCATACCCAGTAATGGGTAGAAGGCGTGATGATATATTTATTTATATTTTTTATTTTAAAAACTTTCAAAGTAAAAACATATATTTTTTCAATTAATGGCACTTAGATCCTTTTAAACAGGCGCGGTGGCTGAGCGTGTTAATGCACATCTCTTAACATACTGTGACGTCACCCGAACCAAGGTTCGTCAGTTCGAATCCGCCTGTTGACAAAGTATGATTTGTCGTTAAATAAAAATACAGTTTCTTGTGTTAATCATACTCGGGCGCTATAAGCTAGTCACTTATACATATGCCTTAAAGTAACATCGACTACGGAAACCGGCAGTACGGCATCGTAAAAACTGGGACTCGGTGTGCCCGGTAGGCCCAGGCCCGATTCGGGCTGTAGCGCCATTGAAGAAGAAGAACATCCTTTTAAACTTATGGTCTTCAATTGTAGATCAAATGAGTAAGTTAAAATTGAAAAAAAAGTGATTTAAATCTAATACACGTATATCTGAATCGTCATCTGATAGAGATATTCATTATTATTAAATACTTCAAAGATGATTTGTACCTGCTAAATCTTAAACTATTCATATTACGACAAAATTCTAATACTATGGAATAGTTTATAGATGTGGTTTCAAATGTGAATATATATAATAGAAGGTCTAGACATGATCTGAAACAGAACGCAGAAACCCTAATAAATCTGATATGAATCAACACATAACTCAATGAAGTTGAGATTTTCTAATAGCTTTATTACGAATATATAACCTTCTAAGTACGTATTACAGTTTCAATTCTCTTTATTTGTTTATATGGTTTCCGGTATTCTTGTATCTCTCGTAAATAATGAAACAATCCATTTGTCATTTGGATAACCGGAACATTTCTTTGGCACACAAGAAGTTTTTTGTGAGTCAATCTAAGTACTTGCATTAAAACTGCTTGTTGAGCAAATGAAACATGAAGCAGCTTTTAGTTTTTATCGCCATCTACTCATTCGAGTGAAATCATAAATCTATTTTATTTTAGTTTCTCTTACTATAAATTAACGAAACAAAAATATAAACTGTTTTATTAAAATGGAATAGTTGTGTTTTTGTTTACATATATTTATAAATAAAACAGAATTGGTTTATTTCACAAAAAATAGATTATTTTGCTAAAAGAGAAAACAAATTAAAATTTACCCTGGATTAGCATATAAATGTATTCATTAAAAAAGAATTATGGACCCGATTACAAACATTGTAATTGAAATAATTTCACAACAGAATTCTGATTATATCTTCTAATTAGCTTCAAAATATCTAAGAATCTTTGAAAACAAAATTAATTGTCAATTAATATTTAAAAAAATGAATTATACACAAGTATTGCGTACATTCCGACATTGTTAGTGAATAGGGACAGATATTTGATTTAAGAAAATGTGCTAACATTAATTAAGGCATTTTCTTCATTATCTAAAATACTCGTCTTTGTGTTTAATTACATCAAGAAAATTAGTTATTTCTATAAGCAGGAAATTAAACCCCACCCCAAAAGACAAGTACTCGAATCCAACGTGGCAAATATAATTTTCTTGAGAACAATCGAGCTGCTGATTTCCTTAATTTTCTTGACAAAATAACTGAAATCGCATACTTAAAATTATCCCACTATAAGAAAGTTTTGTTTTTGCAAACTTATTTCATTAGACTTATCTCTCTGCAACGGAAAATTGCTCCCGATAGGAAATCTCACTAAACTTTCCACCACGGAGAATTTAATTTCCCTCACTTTCATTTCTATTTAATATAAACTATCATCACAGGGCAATTTCACCAGGCCTAAATCTAGGAGGAAGAGGCAAACCAAAGCAATCTATATTGATATACAGATGAAACACAAATGTAAAATCTTAATATGCATTTGTGCATTTTTTTACGGTTAAAATATGAAATTGGTTAGGTCGAAAATTTAAATTATTTGGCGGCGCTTGCTTCGTTTACAAGGTTGAAAGTATTGTAATAAACTTAAAACTATTAATAAATTAATTTTTTTCTTATTTATTAAGACACAGTTCCACATCGCAATTGACATTTTATCTTTGTATTATTTTAATTGCTGTCAAGCAGATTGCGATTTTTGTCGGTACGGGTTACTCCGTAGCTCTCATGTCATATTACCGGCTTACCTAGTTTTAATATCCGTCAGTTCAGCTTAAAAAGTATCACAGTTCACTAGCCCCTAGTTGGTCTAGTTGGATAATTGATCGCAACATACTGATGAGTCCCTAAAGGACGAAACGCGTCTATGGTTAAAGCTGAACTGACCAGCCGTTTGATGATGACCTTGATAAGTAGATTCAAACCTGCTGCAAATTTTTGTGGAACTTTGACAAGTGTTGGAATAATTTTTCCTATTTTTTCTTATTTATTAAGACTCAGTTCCACATTGCAATTGACATTTTGTCTTTGTATTATTAAAACTATTAAATTTATACGCAAAAATAATAAAAAATGAAATCAACATTTTCAATTCATTTCTTGAAAATAATTGAAATGAAGGAAAGTTCCGTGTATTAATAAATATAGTTATCAGTTATTATTACCAAGCAGAAAGTAAACAGTTCTAACAGTCAGTTGACTATAGAATGTTGTCGTTTTCCTCTCGCCGAGCGAAAAGTATTTATATACTGTAAATATTTTGAAGCAAATTTCAAAACAGAAAAACTATCAAAAATGATTTTTAATTCTTTTGAAGGACGGCCATTCAGAATGGTCGTAGAAATAAAAATGCGTGCACCACGAGCAGAAATATTGTTGATCGAGGCGCAGTCGATTTTATTAAATTTGAATAAATTATGCAAAAATCCCGCTAAAACAGATTTTTTTATAACTGGAATAAAAATTTAATTACATTTTAGGATAGAGGTAACGAGAAGGACTGTAGATTTGAGAACCCGGGTTCGATTCCCAGAACCGACAAACAATTTTCATCACATTTGAATTATATCTGTGGTTCTCCCTCCACTATCATCGTTAGGAGACATGATTTGATGGCTTGTAACCGCACTTCACGCGCATAAATATATCACTTACCGAGATCTGCTTGCCACATCTAGTAACGGGTAGAAGGCGTGATGATATATTTATTTATATTTATTTTATAAATATATTTTTAGATATTACCTTTCTTTGACCCTTTAAAAAATTAAATAAAAACTTTCACTTTACGTTATCATTGCAAATAAATTTGATATGTTCTAATTTAGTACTATACTTTTAATCTCTATCAGGCAGATTCATAAAACGGATTAGCGCGAACACCGTTTTCGATATAATTTATAACTCTGTTTCAAATTAAAGCAGTTTCATTAAATGAATTAAATTTGATGCTAATTAACACTGTTTTTAACCTAAGTTAAAATAAACTTGTTTTCATGCATTGAAAAGAGAGTGGCTCCTCCATCACTAACATCTTTGGAGGCCGTGATTTGACGACTGGTAACCGCACTTCACGCGCAAAATATATCACTTACCGAGATCTGCTTCGGCAGAGTGCCACACCCAGTAATGGGTAGAAGGCGTGACGATATATTTATATTTTTATTTTTATTTGAAAAGAGAGTTAAAACGAAAAAAATGGTATTAGCACTAATCCACTTTGTGAATCTGCATGTATAATATCTTTAAAACATTGTGTTGTTTCATTTATAATCATAATATTTTATTTCAAAAATCTCATTGTTTAGGTAAATAACTAATTTAGAGCATTGGCTAATTTACCTGACAAAATTGGAAATTGTCTATGAATGAACCGATTATTTTCTTTTTCCTGTAAATTTATTCTGTCCTTTAGGCATTAGACAAGTAAAAACACTTTCCTGACGTATTATGTATACTATCTACATATACAAGGTTACAACAACATAAAACAGTTAGTAGATAATTTTAGTAAGCCAATAGTAATATTGTAAGGTAGTAATGGACAAAAGGCTTAAAGTTGTATTTAAATTTATTGAAGAATTACAACGACGTTTCGGCCAAGGTTATGGCCATCTTCAGGTCAAAAACGTTAAATAAAATGAAAAACAACAATAAAAGTCGATACAGTCGATTATCAGACTCTTTAGGGCGAACATTTAAATTTAAATTCATGGTTTTTTGCTAATGTAGCTTCGTATTTTTTCATTTTTGTTATATGTTCGCCCTAAATAAGTACTTGTAACGTAACTTTTATTGTTGTTTTTCGTTTTATTTAACGTTTGTGACCTGAAGATGGCCATAACCTTGGCCGAAACGTCGTTGTAAGTCTTCAATAAATTTAAATACAACTTTAAGACTTTTGTCCATTACTACCTTACAATATTACTATTGGCTTACTAAAATTATCTACTAGATTTTCTTTTTCTATTAATATTATTGACCTTAACAAACTTTGCTGTGGGAGAGCTAAATAAGTGTTCATAATGGTTTAAATTTATGTTATTATACGGATATTAAATATCAGTTACACTATCTCGCAACTGCCATTGGCTTAGTTCAAATAGAATAACTTAATAACATAGTTCGAAGCCCCACTTACAGTCGTTAAAACAGTTGGTCTGTGGTATCCCTATTTTGACAAGCAGGTCAATTGGACTTTAGATAAACAAAAACATTTTCTAAAATATTAAATTTCCGGCAATGAATGTGCATTAGGTTTCACTTGAATTATCACGTAAAGCTCAACTTAAACTTCAACAGGCCTCGTTAACTTCTCAAAGAGTTACCAAGTATTTAAAGGATATCGCTCACAGCCCGACCGTTATATAACCTTAATTTATTACAGCCGTCCATAATTCTATTTACGTTATGTTTAAGTTCACGTGTTCAACAGCAAACTCCTGCGTACGCACGTTCCAAACTTCCTCAAGTCGCTGCTCGCTGATACGTCTTATCAGTTCGCCCGTATCGCGGGATGTGTCCCGGCTCCGGCCATTTTAACGTCTTTTGTGTGACTTCGCCCAACTTCAATCATTTATTTATCGTGTCAGGGACAAGCTTTAAAAATATTGTTGTAAATTTGGTTGACGGAGCGCCAAGTTTATCTCAGACCAGTCGCAAAATATTCCAAGGGCTTTCGTGTTTACTTTTTGTTTTATTTATGGTTACTAATGACTACAATAATAAATTATTTTAATTCATTTTTAAAAGCTTCAATGTAATCAGAGTGATAGTTTATTTTTTTAGTTGCTACGTTATTTTTAGATTACCAATACAAAATAATCTCATTATAATGAAATATTGATGAACATAAATAAGAGTTCAGGAATAAAACTGAAATTCAATTTTAGCTAAAAGCTAGATAGATTTTCTTCATTACTTATCTAAAAGTTATGACATCGCCATTACATAATTTTTCCTAAGATATATTTCCACAATTTCCAAGTATTTTCAGTTAATTATGAAATGATTATGAAATGAAAACGCAAATTAGATTCCTGCAAACAACAACTAAAACCTTTATCAAACGAAATAAATTAAACCTTTAAACCTCACTATTATAATTTGATGGAATAACAAACGAAATATATTTTTGTTTTGTTAAAGAAATATTACAAATATAAATAATGAAATAAAATGAGGAACCCATATCTTCTTATGCATTATACAAATGAGAAGAGATATAGGTATATATTTATTTATTTTCAAACCGAACCGAAACTTAAACCTTTTTCTTCAACTGCGAATTCGAACCGAACCGTTTTCTTAGAACCAGTAAATAGAATTATACTTTTGTACGGAATAAATCTGTATTGAGGCTGACATAAAAATTATTTGTTTTGCATTTATTTAATTTGTTTAAATAAATAAATAAAAATAAATATATCACGCCTTCTGCCCATTACTGGGTGTGGCACTCTGTCGAAGCAGATCTCGGTAAGTAATATATATTGCGCGTGAAGTGCGGTTACAGCCGTCAAATCACGGTCCCTAAAGATGTTAGTAGGGGAGGATCCACAGGAGTAGTTTTTTTTAATGAAATTATGAAAATTGTATTATGAGGTAATAGCTCAGTGGTATCAAGTCGGCCTGTGGATCCTAAGAACCCTGGTTCGATCCCCACAGGCGACAAAATATATTCACTAATTTAAAATTGCCCCTGTGACTCCCCCATTAATTTAGTTTATTTCTTTAATCTGTTTTAATTTGAAACAGAGTTATAGATAATATTAAAAACGATATTAGCGCTAATCCGTTTTGTGAATCTGCCTGTATATGAATATTGTACCAAAGAATTTACTAAGTAAAATAAATAAAGTAGATATCCGATAGTAGTACGAGGATCGCCATAGTTGGCTCAATCTCTAGTCCGGTGTACTAAAATCATTAATATAATAAATACATTAGTAAGCTATGATGCCAGGATAAAAGGAAGTATAAAGTATAAAAAATCCTAGGAACAAAAGGAAGTATAAAAATGTCTTGTATTGTAAAACAATTTGTGTCACTGCAGTGGAACTGGATTTCCAGAAGAGATGAATTGAAAATATAATATTTTTTGGCGGAGGTGCCTGGCATCCAATATTCACATGCTCATATTTTCAATTTTGAACAACCTTGCATTCAGACAAAATATTACTTTAACACCTTTAGTAATCTGCATTAACTTTACCTTAAATAACTGAATTCAATTAAGGTCCGAACGAATGAACATATCACCAAATGAATTTCTCACGTTATCAATAGGTGTCCCTAGTGTCGCATTTATACGGCAGTTAGATGCATATCTTCTTAGAGAATATGTGCTAGAATTAAACGATAATATCTCACATGCCAGTGATATAACATCGCTTGTCAGCAGCAAGCTCGCAGTAATTATGCAACAAGTACAGGAATTAGTGCATGCTTGTGTTTCCGCTTCTAGTGTGAATATCTTAAGTTACGGAACCGCGATTGTTGATCGCTATGAAATGTTGAATAATTCTCTATTGGTATGAGGTTCTTAGTATAGTTTATTTTTCACTTGAACATTATTTGTTGTTTATTGCTATGATACGAACTACATAAGGACCAGGACATTATGATTCATAATACCCGCTCATTATTTAATTTGTACACACGATATCATGTAACTAGTTCATTCATTAGTAAAATTTAGTTTAAATTTAGTTTTCTGCTTTAACGTAGTAGTAGTGTTCATAAATAATTATTTCTTTCAACATTGCTTGTGAAAATTCAATCATTCAATCATTTTGGATATGAGGAAAACTTTGACAGATACTTGTGGTGACGTGATGTGCATTTGAAAAAAACAACTCCTTTGATTTGTATAAAATAATTATTATATTTCTTCTATTAATTAGCACACGTAAAAAAGTCATATTCACATTTAATGTTGTAAAAAAGTACTATTGGAACACTTGCTCGGACTCCAACTTTCGTAATTATTTTGCAATGAAACCCTTTCCGCACTAGTATTACAATATACTAATGTTGTTGGTTTGAATTAGTAGAGACATCTAGTGACGAATATTATAAAGAAATTTAAGAGAATAGGTATCACTGTACTTATTTACTGATTCGAAAACATAGATCCTGATTTGGCAGATTATATTATTGATATTTATTAAGTTAATATTAGTGGTGCGTTATTACTATTACATAATAATAGTGTTTATTCCTAATAAATGTTGAAGGTGATGATACTCAAAAAAGCGGAGATATGTATATCGGAGGGAAAATACTGTCCTAACCTAATCTTTCAAAATTATCCTATTAATTTTTTTTAATAGCATCAAACGATTTAAACGGGAATTATCGGCGTTGATTTTTCACTAAAATATCTACCGAAATAACAAATTATTCCTGCAGAAACTCTAGAAATAAAGAACGTAACGCAATTGACTTACAAAATGAATAAACAAAAAAAGAAATAATATACTTCGCAATCCAAGCTTATATATGCATTACTATAATCATAATTATTATAAATTAAAACTAATTCTATATATTCTAATGTAAAATAAAACGGACGTATGATATCCATCGCCCTCGGTGCATTATCTATACATAACGTCCTTGGTGCATAAATATTGACATACTCGTATACTATTTATGAAACATACCGACGTTTGCAATAAGGTAATTCTTTTATTAAAGTGTATGTAATTGAGTTTCGACATGCGATGTAAAATTTTTCTGCCTTTATTAGGGTGGAAATAATTTTAACCATTCCTTAATTTATCTCTTGGAAATTTTACAGAACTGAATTTATTAACGTCTAAAATATGCTGTTATAATTTAAATAATTAAACATAATTTATTCGTCCTTCAACACAAAAGAGAAGCAGAATTTATAACCAAATATTTTTCCCACAAAAGTTACATTAACGAGGTGCATAATATAACTCTTTAGTATTTAAATAGGTTTTATTAAATCACGTTTAAGTAATAATGTTAATTATTATATTTATAAGCAGTTATACAATCACAATAAAAAAATAGAGAATGAAATTCAAATTATATTGGAATAACAATTCGAGACCAGTGCAGTTTAGTTGGAAAGTTGCAAAATTTTTCTCTCTAAAATTATGTTTTTAATCAATCGATAAATATTTACTTAGAATATATTTAAAGAATAATTTTTATTTATAAAATCGAAAAGACTAGATATGTTCAGATTGAAAATAAACTTTATTAAGACAACATATTAACCGTATTAGAGAGAAAGGAAAAGAACTTAAAAGAAACGAGCACACTGGCGAAAGACAGCAAAAGGTGGAAACAATTTGTCGAAGAATAATAAAACAACCACGACACCCTAAGGGTAAATGTAGTATCTAGATAAAAAATATATATATATATATATATATATATATATATATATATATATATATATATATATATATATCATCACGACTTCTATCCATTACTGGGTGTGGCACTCTGCCGAAGCAGATCTCGGTAAGTGATATATTTTGAGTGTGAAGTGCGGTTACCAGTCGTCAAATCGCGGCCCCCAAAGATGTTAATGGTGGAGGAGCCACAGGGGTAGCTTTTGAAATTATGAAAATTGTTTGTCGCCTGTGGGAATCGAACCAGGGTTCTCAGGATCCACAGGCCGAATTCATACCACTGAGCTAGCCACCCATATATATATATATATATATATATATATATATATATATATATATATATATATATATATATATATATATATATATATATATATATATAAATAATTAATTCACACTTAATTTAATTTGTATTTGAAGTAGTTATTAATTGTTTAAATTCGCGGCATATTTCAAATAGAGTTACAAACTAATTTAATATAATAGTAATAATGAAACTATGTGTAAGTCTAAAATAATTGGGAACATTTTTGAAGTAAAATTCTTCAATGAACCAACTAATATTAATTTATTAATAGATATAGTGCAACGGCGTTTACCAGCCCGCCTGATAAGTTTAGCATAATGAAACGAGTAATCAAATTATTCTCCATCTTGAAAACTAGTTTTATTAACATGCACTTCAGCATTTCATTATTTCAGCAGAGCAGAGTCCCCGTTCACTCAGCTCAACTTCTAATGACCTAAATTTAATAAAATAATTAAATTTCGCAGCATCCAACGCATAAGTCACATTGATTACAAGCGGGACAGATTTTTGTTATTAGTTTTCTACAACAAGTAACATCGAAAAGTAATCTAATAAAGCGAACAAAGACGCGATAAGCGAAGCGCGTCCGATGTTTTTCCGCATTTTTTACCTTGTTCAATTACGGTCTTCCACCTAATTGTTTTCCGCCATTTTCTTCACCATGACCTTCTTCGAAGCTGTCGTCTACAATTCGTCGTAAAAAATTTGAAGCGGCTTCAGCGAGAATGACATCTCAACATAAAAACATCGTGTTATTTCCATAAGCCTTCACCATGAGACAAAAGATCCGCAATATCATCCAACAGCTCGTAAAATACATTTACATGTCTGTGTTTACGTCTTCCCACAACATATGACAAGATTTACTCCAGACGAACGCTTCTAAATTTGTTATTTTCAATGAAAATGAGTTACTTCCTTTGGATATTCATCCAGAACGTGACTCGGCATAAATACAATCCTTCCTCCAGATAACTTTTTTTTTCATTATTTCCCACGTAAGCAATTATTATTGGGATCAATATTAAAGCTATACAAAAAAAGTATAAAAATGAGCCAAAACAAATGCATCATTATATTTCTTTGAAGTACAAGATATTTACATTTTTAATAATCCTCGAAAAGAAAGAACATATTCGATATTTCGTTTGTTATCATGTCTTGTACAAAAGCCCAAGTATATTGAACGCATTAAAATGATAATTTGGTACATATGTCATTGATGTTATATCTTTGTAAGCCCTTTCGTGAACAATTCACAAGCGTTTGGAACAAATACTAACATCCCAGTCAGCTATCTACCAAATTATACTAATAAAAATAAAGATAAAATCAAATAATACATTCCAATATCTATTTTATATGTACTTGACCATCAATTATTTACGCGGCCATTTTATTGACATATTCTTGCTTAATAGTAAATATGATTTTTGTTTCTTTATGCAGGTAAAATGCATAATAATCAATTTATGTAACAAAGAAAAATATTTGATTGCATAAAAAATATCATCAAAACGAGTTGTTCAGAAGAAAAAATTACACATATCTTTACGCTATATCCCATCAAATGGGGTAGCACGAACCCTAAAATCACTCATAAAATATTCACTCATTACATTCATCAAATAATCAGCCTTCCTTAAATATTCTCATCCGAACACACCACCCTCACTTTAAACCACATTCATAGATCACTCCATATAAACTCATTTATTTATTACACTCAAAATCATTTATCACACAACAAATCTTCAATCACATCTATCCAATCATTCCTATTCACTTATCATCACTCATCATCTTTCTTCGACGTACATAACATATACATAAAACATCTCAAATTACTCACGCTTACTCCTAACAACGAATCTAATAACAAAACTAACAACGAATCTACAAAGATTATATAGTTTAAGTAATTCGTTATTTATTTTAATTATATAATGGGATGGCTAGCTCAGTGGTATGAAGTCGGCCTGTGGATCCTGAGGTCCCTGGTTCGATTCCCACAGGCGACAAATTTTCATAATTTGAAAAAGCTATCCCTGTGGCTCCTCCACCACTAACATGTTTGGGGGCCGTGATTTGACGACTGGTAACCGCACTTCACGCTCTGCTTCGGCAGAGTGCCACATCCAGTGGGTAGAAGGCGTGATGATATATTTATTTTATTTTTATTTATATAATTACTAGTATTATGAAACACTTTATTAATATTTACTATAATTCATGTAATACGAGTATATACGTGTATGCACTAAAAATATATATATGTGGATACAAAGTTATATTTTCGTATAATTATTGATAATAAATTATTTTAGACAGAAAACGCAATTTTGAAGAAAATAAGAAATATATTAAAAAAAGTAAGAATATACAGGCTGTTCTGTTTAAAATAAGAAAGTTTATGCCGCTTCCGGTTAAACCAGAAGTAGCATATTTATCATTTATACATAAAAAATATGTCACATATGTTAAGTTTACGCATATAAATTTTGAATTACATATCTTTATACATAAAGAAGTTAATGGGGGTGCCCCAATTTCTGTGGACATCAGGTATAATGTACCGGAAACTGAAAAACAATTACCTTTACTATTAATATATTAATTCTGTCAAAATACTTAATAAATTACACAGCTTTCAATTCAATATTTGTTATTATAAATGATACAAAAATACGCGTATGTCAAAATATTATTGATGATAATGACATGAAAAATAAATCAATCTTAAATTAATAACAAAATGAACAAATATATTACTAGTAAGAAGTAAATAGACATTAATAAATGACGTAAAAATCTATAACGCCCGTTTGCACCAACGAAACTTAATTTTAAGTTTGACATGAAATGACAATTTCGCATCAAATGTTTGACAGCAATTTAAATGTTATATTACTTCGATATGCTGTTAGTTATTTGAGCTAAACCTAAAATTTAAGATTCATTGGTGCATAAAACTGTTAGCAGGAGGACGAACCAAAACTAACCGTGGAAATAATTTAAACTAAATTAAATTTAATGCAGAGAAAAGTGCTAGATTAGTCGTCCTGTGCTTGTCAGTTGTTTATTTATGTTATGTGCATATTAAGTTGTTGGTAGACGTAGTTACTGCCGAATTACTCAAGCCAACAGGGATGTTTATTTACTAAAGCTAAATGAATTACCAGAACTATATTATTTATTTAAGCAATTTGATTAAAAGATCGAAGATAAGTAGACACTGTAGAAGTTCAGTAAACAGAATTTCATGGATAATCGCTTTAATGTATGCACTTTAATTTAAGCTCAACCGTGATGTAATGTTTAATGCTGGTAAATGGCGCGATAAAAATGTCTTGATAGTGAAGTGAGTGCCCGTGATTTTATCAAGAAATCTAAATATTGGTTTATTAAAAAATCATAAAAGAAATATGTGTTAAAAGGAAATTGATTGACGTAATTGCCCGTAAAGACTTCTTTTATACGTTTATTTATTTTTTATTCAATACGAATACAACGAAATATATTTTCTAATACGTTCAGAAATTTACCCAAATATGCAAGGACGGATTTAGATTTTTTATGGTGAGAACTATAATATAAAAAAATATGATAGTATATTAATTGCACGCCGTAGATTAAGGGTTCGAATACCGCACAAGGTACGAATGTTTGTTATGTATTTGTAAGAGTTAGGTGGAAAAACCTAAATCTCGTCCTTAGTCCTAAGTGGTCAAATCGTAAAAATAGTAGTTATTTATCTAACCAGTTTTAAAAGTGTAATATCTATACACATTCTTGCATATACTTTTTTGTCTACGATCGAGTTTTAACTAATTATACCAATTTTACTAATTACCTTTCAAACGTCAAAAATCCCTATTTGTAGGTTAAATAATTAAGTTGTTTCGTAACAACAGCGAGGGATAATAGTTATTTACGATACGAATATCGTACAACGTTTTATCTACTGTCTTGAATTTATCAAAAACATAATAAATTGACGTTTCAGAAATAAAAACATTAACGAAATTAACGAAGAAAACAAAGTAAATGAATTCTAATTCTTATGTTTATTAATGAAAACCAATTTATATCTATTTTACTATACTAGTGCGGCAAAATGTGTTATTACGACACTCAAAATAGTTAAATAATTTTGATGTAGATAAAAGTAATTAAAATTATTTCTACATAAAAGTTAAAATAAATATATCATCACACCTTTTACCCATTGCTCGGTGTGACACTCTGCTGAAGCAGATCTCAGTACGTGATATATTTATGCGCGTATAGTGCGATTATCAGCCGTCAAATCACGGCCCCCAAAGATATTAGTAGTGGGGAAGCTACAGGGATAATTTTAATTTGGTGAAAATGTTTGTCGGCTGTGGGAATCCAACCAGGGTTCTCACGATCTACAGGCCGACTCGATACCACTGAGCCATTACCCCATAACATAACATAATATAAAATGATAATTTCTTCTTGAATTTGTTATATAATCTTATAATCCAATACGAGCAATTCTCATTTGTCTATGTCTGTTACTGATCTCGGAATCGGTTCTAACGATTTTGATGTTTTTTTTTTTGCCTCAGGAAACGATCTAGCTAGTTCTTATCCTCCAGAAGAGTAGTATAGTGAGATAAAGAGATGTACACAGGACAAGGAGAGTTGGTGGATGCCATAGGACTTGCTCAAGGGCAGAACATTTGGTGGTGGTGATAATATTTATATTTTTATAAGAATAACTAAATGCAATTACTTTATGAAGTCTTTTTTATTTCGAATGAAAACGTCATAAAAACTAATTGGTTTATTACTATTGATAAAATATCCGTCTCTAATGTGTATTAAAAGAAAATTACAGAAACAAAATGAGTAACATCTGTATTTTAATTAAATTTGAAAAAATCAACTTGCCTCCGCCAGGATTTGAACCCAGACCTTCCACTAGGGCCGCGAACGTCCTACCAATTAGACCACAGAGGTGTGTCTAATTGCTGGCACTGACAAGCGATTTTTTCAAATTTAATTAACATGAAACGCATTTGTTATTTACAATTACAATTAAACAAAAACATTTATCTTTATGATTTGATTAACTTCAATCGTGTTAACGTTTGTATATCATTTGCATTGTCGAAAAAACCCATTCGCACATTTGATATTTACTTACAATCGACACATAGAAAAAATCGCTTGTCAGTACCAGCAATTAGACACACCTCTGTGGTCTAATTGGTAGGACGTTCGCGGCCCTAGTGGAAGGTCTGGGTTCAAATCCTGGCCGAGGCAAGTTGATTTTTTCAAATTTAATTAACATTCAACGCATTTGTTATTTACAATTACAATTAAACAAAAACATCTGTATTGTTACCCTTAAGAGTTAAAGTCAGTTAAACAAAATGAAAGGAACTTTAACAAAAGCTTTGATTGCTTACGAATGAATAAATTTTAATTACATATTCATCGACTAAAAACCTATTCGTAACATTATTTCTAAAGTAATATATAATCGATAGCTATAAATATATTCATAAAGCAATAAAAGAAAATACTTATAGAATGAAAACAAGAGTCGTTGTCGAAACAATACCAAGAAGAAAGATAATATATCAAATAGTTTTTTCGGCTGGTGTAACTCTTTGTTTGCTTGTTGTTCAAGCAGACGATTTATACAGACAAGAGACGGAGAACAATCCCTCTATACCGGAAAACTTGAGAGCCAACTGTTATATAGAGCTGGATTTGTCTGAGTCTGATCAAGTTCATCTAACTAAGTTTCCAATAAACGTCAACGGTACGTACGTTTGTAATTTGCCTAGATATCCTGAAGCTATTTAACATTGCGCGAGAATGTCTCATCGATTATTTAAAGTTTGCTAGGATTCTACATTTTTTATGTTAGATCATTATAGAGAAACTAAAATTTACTCTTTAAATACAATTAACCAAAGAGAACTTGCCACTTTAGTAATTATTTTAATTTTAAATTGTAAAGTTTTGTTTTCTTGGTAAATGGAGCAAATTGAAATTAGAGTTTTCATTTTTCAATTCTATCTGATCAACTTGACTTTCGTAGGTACCTATTATATTTAAGTTCGTGGTATAGTCGGGCAGTTAAGTCAAACGACGCACGTCATTAATAATTATGACGTCATTTATACAGTATGTATATATAAAGTAACCATACGTTCCACTTTTGGCGGGACAGTCCCGCGGAGTTTTAAAAAAGTTCCACTTGTTGAAAAGAATATGCCTTTTGTCAGTTTATGGCAAAAATTTAAAACAAAATCCAGAAATATAATTTTCTTTACATAAAAAAATTGTTCATTAAATTTCAAAAGTTTCATGTTTACACATATTTATATTAAAATTGTTTTGTTTTCGAAATAAGTTTTTTTTTGCTTTCCTTTAAATTTAATTTTTGAACTATTTTTTATTTTCATTCAAAATACCCTAACGAATTTAAATTCATGTGAAAATATTATCTTACAATTATCATATTTAGTTATATTTTTACATGGTAATTTAACAAGCATAATCATTTAATTTTTCGGTATTTTTTGGAAGGTCCTCTTGAATTTTATAAAAATTAAAGATACTGGAGAATTATTTTCTAATTTATTGAACTCTCGAGTTACATTTAATTAGATTATTTTTTGACTTTGCTGTTGAGGTCGATTCATTAAACTTAAAAGATTTTGAACTGGATCAATATCGA
Organism: Pterostichus madidus; assembly: GCA_911728475.2. Lineage (NCBI taxonomy): Eukaryota > Metazoa > Arthropoda > Insecta > Coleoptera > Carabidae > Pterostichus > Pterostichus madidus. The sequence continues at coordinate 9,881,826 of OU452302.1, read as the reverse complement.
TTGAATACTTACTAATGTATTCTTGGAAGTTATTTCCAAAATTTGTTGGTGTATTTCTGTATCTGAAATGGAACTAAATCTATTTTTTTCACACATTTTACTTGACGTGTTGACAATTTTAAATAATTATTTGACAACTTCATATAATTTGTCAACAAAAACAAAAGCTACAGAGATTATTCCCGGGAATAATCTCACGAACTTGATTCTCAGTATAATAAGGACAGGATTGGTTAAGACGCAGACACGTGACATAAAATGAAGCATTTTATTGGTTTTGAGGAACGTCAAAAAATAATAGCTTATTAATTTTAGTAGTTGATAATTATTTAAATAGTTTTTATTTCATTGATGCATTTTCAAACAAATTCGTCATTGGTTCTCACATATACGTGGTAAATTCTCACAATAACACACAACCCCAGTGTGAATACTGATTCATATAAATAACATAAAAAAATAATTTAATGTAGGTACAATTAAAAAAAGATGCATATTTTTTTCTTTCCTTAGCAACGGGAGTAAAATATTTTTAGCAACGCGACTAAATTACACTTTTACTCCCGTCGTTATTAACAACAAAAGGAAAAGCTCTTAGCAACGGCACAATGTATTATTTCTGTCATAGTTTTGTAGTGGAAAACCAAAATATATGTGTTATTTCAAATAAATGTCAAAATATATTAGTGCGGGACATCAAATTGAGACGCGGGACATTATACATGAAATCTAAATAGTCTGTCGTAATCCGAGACATCTGACCACCTTGAATTGTGCCATTATATACTAAATTAGTTATTGCAAAAAAGAAATGGCGCTATATAATCTGCATGAGATATAAATTTCTGAATGTCGCATAAGCGGAAATTTTTAAACCAATTTTAGTTCCGGGAGTTTTCTGTAGAAGAATATAATGTTCAATAAATCCTTCAGAATTAAGAAAGGAAATGAAACCCGAAAGCGGATTCCTTATTTTGAAAGTGACTTCTTTATTACTATTTTTGATCTTCTAAATGATTAATTAAGGCTTCCGACACATGGTGTGGACTCTTCCTACTTCTGAGCGTCCCGAAAGGATCTGAAGGATCAGGTGATGGAATTTCCTGGTGGTAGAAAATCATGTCGACCTACGTGCTAAATCCTTGTCTTGCTAGAGGAAAAAGTAACTGGTTTTTTCTTGCCAGTCTCGTTTAATAAGTTTCATTCCATTTATCCTTCATTGTCCACCTCCGCTGGAGGCCTGCAGGCTGTCAAATAAAGCGCATCCATCTTCCACTGTTTCTTCTCTCCGTTTGCAGGCAGGCGTTCTGGAGGCGCCGCGAATATTGATTTATCCGCCTTCTCTGAGGCATTGATCGCGTATGCAAGCACGCTTAATCTGCTTATTGCCGCCGAAATTATTTTCTAATCTTTCGTTTGCGCTTAGCAAACTAATACCCAATTGTAACTGAATGATTGGTTAGCTAAATCTATGTTATGGATGGAAACAATTCAGCGCGAGTGGTTAATGCTACTAATTGTTGGAAAGAAATTAATATTTGCGCAGGGTTCAATACTTTTAAAGAGCTATTTGCATCCAACAGTTTTATTAAGGTTGGTCTTTGTCGAAGAAATTAATAGTAATTAAATTGAAGCAACTTGTATACTCATTTACGCGTTAAACGTTCTTATTATTATTTTCTCAAGTACTCAAATAAAATTGGTAGAAAATTTAGTTTATTACGTCTTTTATTCACTGAATTTTTCTATCAAATATTTTGGAAAAGTTTGATAGCATATTTTTAATTAAGATTTTATATTCCTAATTATTTATTGACTGGTAACCGCACTTCACGCGCAAAATATATCACTTACCGAGATCTGCTTCAGCAGAGTGCTACACCCAATAATGGGTAGAAGGCGTGATGATATATTTTTTTTATTTATATTTATTGATTTATTCTACTATGTACAACAGGAACTTAATTCCAATTACAGTGCTGGGTCCAGACTCACCAGGGTTGTTCTGAGGCAAAATTCTATTGTACTGAAATCATTGTTGCCAGTGTACTGATTTAAGCTGAAAATGTACTGACACTGACAAATACACAACAAATTTGGCGGTATTATTTAAAATCATATCATTGTTATGTTTAGGAACGAGTATTGCCCGGTCCATAATTAATTAAAATAAAAGACTATTTTCTGTAGCTATAGCTATCAGCCATGTTCTTATTTTGACGTTTGATAGATGAGACATCATCCGAAATGATTAACACATTGATAGTTGACAAGTAACACGGTAGTGAAATCTAGCAAAATGAGTACAAGGTGACTTACTTTTCGCACGTTCATAAAAATATATATTTATTTATATATTACAATGAGCAGAAGGAATGTTTTTAAAATATAAGTAATCTTCGGGATTATAGTGAAATTCGAATCAATCTGACTCTGCCAGATTTTCTGTTATAAGTTAAAGTTAACAAAGTTAAAATTTGCAACCGCTATAAATCGAACACTTTAACCACTTAATCACAACTTCCAATAAATGTCATACTACTTAAGAAATTGTTAAATCTTATTGATCGCACTGTTTTTGGACCCACTACAAATACAAATTTGTGTGCTAACATTCTAAATATTATTATTATACACATCATACTGTATAAACAAAATATGTTAGATTCCCACAACATATAAACTTCATAATAAGCGATTTAAGCCGTGGAGTGATATTTATTATAATTACAAAATCTGTTACATACTTTCAGGTTTCAACCTAAACTGCTTTAAAGATTAATACAAACTTTCCAAAATTGTATCAACAAATTTCTAATTAAAAAATTCTGTTTACGATCTTGGAAAATGATTTACATATTGGCTGTCACGGCCGCTGTCTTGCGGCGCAAGTGGTCGGATAAAAAGTAATTGAATTTGCCGTCGCGGCTTCGTCGGTAAGCAGCTCGTTACGGGCATTTTATAAGCGAGATCAGGGTTTTCGTCATTTGTATTATAATGTAATAGCGGTTATTTAACACGTAGACGCGTGCGCAGTTGCTTTTTACAGACCTCGCAGATGAAAATCGCGATAAACGAAACAATTGTTGCCGCCGTCAACGGTTATGGCATATTTCAAACGTTACAAACGCAGTTACACACACGGACCGAAGGGCCTGATGGTGATGTGATTTGGACCTCAGTGGCGCCGACTAGCTATTTACTAAATTATTTTGTATACAAAAAGATTTGATTCAAATGTGTATCAAGCAATTTTGGTTTTATCAGAAATAGTTATTTTTGTAACAGATGCTCGAAATGAGTGTTTTTTATTGCGTGTGAAAATGTCATTCGAACGCCCTTAAAACACGAATTTAGCACACGAAATACAAACAACATTTTTTATACAACTGCCCAAACAAAGTAATACAATAATTATTGATTTATTTAAATAAGTTGAAAGGAAAAAATCTAAAATAATCAGAATTTGATGTGTTGTAAACAAGGGAATGGGAAAATGTTTGATAAATAAATAAAAAATTTGGTTTCATAAAAGTATTTCTCTAAGAACAGATTTTTCCATCTCCAGATAAAAATTTCGATAACTATCGGTAGAATAATTGAAAACATATCGCATCAGAAAATGGCAATCCGTATAATTTCTACCTTTGTACTATGACTTCAAAGGTATATTTTTTATTTATCTCGCTGATAGTTATTGGGAACTCTATCCCTTGATGGAAAAACCGTCCATTACAGATTTTTACATAAAATTGTAAATAAGTGTTAACTAAAAATTGTATCTAATGAGCTTAAATATTTTGGTCAAACATTTATCATTCACGAAATAGATGCAACATAAAATTTATAATTTGGGGCTACTTACAGATTAAGTTTAATCTTCCGATTGATGAAATCTAATTTTATTATAGAAAGAAGAAGTGAAAGATACCAGATTAAAATCCTGTAGTATCTCAATTTTCCTTTCCATAATAAAATTTAATTATAAGTTATTTATTTTATTTCTCAAGGTAATTTTTAATTTTATTTTGAGTCTTGCATTTAGTAATTATAGTTTTTAGTTTTAAACATGTTTTTTACATATTTAAAATTTTATTTAAAAAAAAAAGAGAATAAAAATGACATAGAAATTAAAATGTTGCTATTATGTTTTAACTATGCTACACAAATTAAGTTGACACCTAGTATAATAGTAAATAATGCGCTATAATAAAATACAAAGCAGTAAAACAGTGTAATAAAAGATGTTAAAACGTAGAAAGTTAAAGAATTCCCAGTGGCACGTACGTCACTGGAGGTCCATAGAAAAGTGGAAAACTCTCGGCCGGCACATGAGCGTCTTCGGAAAACGTTAGCAAATAGCGAATCCGCAAACACGGTGATTACATTTAATGTAGGTTATACAAAAATCGTTTTGTGCAAAATGAGTTTGCTTTTATGCGTTTATAAAGATTTTTTAAATTAAATTTTCGAAAATGAAAAAAAAAAATAAGTGTGTTTGATGTTTTAATTTTAAATCTAATTATTGCTAAAATGAAAACGAGTGGGATTTTTAATCAAGCGCATTGTCGAATAAACGAAAGGGCGGGACTCAAGCACAACCGGAAACCGGAATCACTCACCCGCGAAACACCGATGCGCAATGTAAAAATTACTCAGATACACATGCCCTACACTTCCTGCATTTCTACTTCACTACAAAAAATAATAAACAATTATTTTCATAAATTTGCACTTTATATTTTCCTCACATAAAAATATTTACAAAATAGTTATTTATACAACATGTATTTCAAGCAATACTATTTTTCATGAATTTGAACTTTGATGCTCGATGGTGAAGTCGGAGTGCATTAATCTAATGAGCAAAAAAATAGTACATTGTAACACAAGTGTTGCAATGGCCATTGTACCGTATATTACGTACTATTTTTTCTACGATCAGGAACAATTAGTTCTTAAAATCGATATTTGACATCTGTCATTTACTTTAATATTTCACATTAATTAAAAAAAAATAATTATCCAACAATTGTTATTTTGGAAACAACATCATAAACAATTGCATGTCGCACTGATTGGCGTATTCTGAAAAAAAAACATATCTGTTAACTTTTAACAGCCCATTAAAATTTTTAACCAACCACAGACAACGCAGAATAAAAACTGAAAATTTTATTTGACAGATATGTTTTTATTGGTTAACTGACCGTTAAACTTATTGGATTAGTTACAGAATACACTCCTTAGTTCAGTAAGAAATCATGCCGCACTGAGTAATTCTAAAAGATAGATTCCACACTCATTTTGAATGTTGATATGTTGACTTTTCAACACGACCGTAGAAAAAGATAGTTTTATTACGTGTTGTACAAGTAATGTTTTTGCGTATTGATATTAGATTCATTTTTATGGAGACAAAAATTATTTTGACAGACGTTAAAAATCAAATGATCTCCAAGGAGATAAGTAAAAATAGTGAAAAAATACAATGAGAATGTAGTACTTACATTTTTTTTATTATTTTTACTACTTCCTCGATTTTTTAAATAGTTGGAAAATGCCACTTTTTATATGATTTTTCATTTAAAAAGTATGACTTTTATAATTAATATACAAAAAGTTATTTATGCAACTAGTGTTGAAAGTGTCACTTTATTACAGGAGTTTACAACTCGAGAGCAATAAAAACTTTTAACATGAGTTGAATATACTATTTTTTCCACGATTGAATTTTAATTAATTAATTAATTTGTAGGTTACTTGATTACGTTTCACAACAAATATTTTATTACGTTCTTACGAATATTACAATAGTTATATGTATCACTAGACTGGAAACAGTACTTTTGCGAGTACTCGCAAAATAGACAGGCCACTAATCGTACTTAGTACACTTCTTATTTATTTAAAACTAAAGAAAGTATTTAATAGATTTTAAATTGGATATGTTTGTACATATCGCACAAATAAGTATAAAAGAAAACAAAATTCACCTACAGTATCAAGTGACCGAGTGACCTTTGTCTGCTACAAGATAATAAAACTTTCATATGTGTATAAACAGCTGAAAACAATGTTTCCTGTTCCCAACTGTTAAAGATAAACAATGTATTTCTTGTTCGCAATTTCCACAAGTATCCCGAAACGACTGGACAAAAACCAACCCAACATCAAGCAATAAATTCTGATCGAGGATCGAACAACTACAATCCCCGTACACAATTATAAGAGTGAACAGTTATCGTTCATTTACCCGAATATATTTCCTGAATAACAATTTTAACGAATAATAGTTTTAAAGAAAAACAATTTCTCAAATGACAATTTCCCGAATGAGAATTTTAAAATTTTAAATAACAATTTCTCGAATGACAATTTCCCGAACGCAGATTACAAGAATGCATTTTCTCGAAAGGCAAATTTTCGGTATAACCATTGTCCCAGATGACCATTTTCCAGCATGTTAATTACCAGAATGTAATTTTTTTAATGAAATTTTCCAGAAAACCTTTTTCCCGAATAACTCTAATGCAAATATCCTAAATGATTATTTAACGAAATAACAATATTCCCGCATGCTAATTACACGTATGCAATTTTTCAGAATGTAATTTCTTTAAATTTCTAGATTATTTTTATAATGATTATTGTATTATTAAAAAAAAAGTTTATTAATTTTATTCACAATCAGTTAGTAATCTGTGCTTTTCCAACAAACAAAACAGTTGAGAAGTGAGTCATAGTTTACTTCACTTTTTCAGCTATCTGAAATCTGACTAGTGTCACTTTCCAACTGGTAAAACAAGAAATAATTATTGTTTGCTTTTCTCCCGTAGCAAACGTTCAGTAGTTTTTTCCGCAGTTTCTCGCAGTTCTAGTAGTGTAAACTCTAACTCACTGTCAAACATGATTATGAAAATTATATTTATTATGGAAGATAAAAATCGGCAAATCTTCAAAACAGTTGAGACAATTCAATTAACATTTTATCAAGTTACCTAGCAAGATTTACGTTAAAGCTGCCTAAATAAATAATAATAAATATGTCAGAAAAAAGGACAAATGAAATTAATGTTTACAACGTATTGATTAATAACTGGCAAATTCAAGAAAATGGTTATTCCGGTAATAGACCATAAGTAAAAATGCATTTATAAAATTAGTACATGGAAAAATAATATTCGAGAAATCACCACACCTTTTACCAATTACTGGGTATGGCATACTACCGAAACAGATCTCGAAAGTGATATATTTTGCGCGTGAAGTGCGGTTACCAGACGTAAAATCACGGCCCAATGATGTTAGTGGTAGGGAAGCCACAGGGATAATTTTAATGTGGTGAAAATGTTTGTCGGCAGTGGGAATCGAACCAGGATTCTCAGGATTCACAGGCCGACACGATACCACTGTGCTACCTACTCAATGGAAATCATCATGCAGGATAATTTTAATCAAGAAAAACGGTCATTCCGAAAAAAAGAAAACTGCATTTTGGAAAATGATCGGAAACGAAAGTGAACAATATCGAAAATGTTTGAATTCCTTGGTCCGATTGTAGATGGCGAACGCAACAGAGTTCTCCATCTATACCGCTTTCAGCTTCACAATGGTTAGGCTCGTGAAAAGAAAGCAAAGCTTGGCGATACGGTCGTGATGGATAACTTAATCATTTTACATGGTTTAATACGCGCGGAGCGACCGCCGTGTATAGCGTGAGCACTTTGAGCTGCCCAGCCATCCATTATTAAGAAGAACCGATAAAAGTGCCCGACAAAGAATTAAAAACTTAGTGCGCGAATGAACCATTGTTTTGTGATTACATTAATTCTTTGTTCCATTGTGTTCTTTTACTCGTTCCGTGCTGAAAGGGTACTGGAAACCTAGGCCCTGGCTTTAGCCCATCCATTGTCATAGACGATAAATGTTTTTCAAATTGTCGTCAATGTCAAAGTGAGTCCTCTCCAAAATTCATCCAACGACTACGTTAAGCATCATTATTTTTAATTGTTTCTAGTTTACAATCCTTTGTACTGACTTTTATAACTGATATTTATTTTCATCTTGTTTACATAAGGGAAGTATCATACTAATAATGAGTTTTCAATATACATGGTAGGTTCATGCTTCGGGAAATACATTTAAGAGTATATGTTATATTACATATTGATCATATAACACAAGGTTTTTCTTCAAAATTCGCAAAATTGATTTCATACTTATTTCTAATTATATTAAATAAATATATCATTACGCCTTTTACCCATCACTAGGTGTGATACTCTGCAGTAGCAGATCTCGATAATTAATATATTTATACGTGTGAAGTACGGTTAGCAGCCGTCAAATCACGGCCCTCAAATATGTTATTGACGGGGGAACCACAGGAGTAATTTTAATATTATGAAAATTCCTCTATGCATTGTCATTTACATAACGCCCTTGGTGCATAAATAACTATTTTATCTAACACCTTTGGGATAACTATGACTAATGCCTGTATTTACGGTAATGTTACGCATAAAAGACTTTTCCCAAAGAAAAATATTTTTTCAGACGACCACTTATGGAAGTAACCATAACAACATTATAAACCATTACGGAAAGTTGAACATAGCATACACTGGTAAGTTAGCATAACGTACACTTCTAATATATCAGGTGAAGTTCCACTGATTGCCAACAGATGGCGTTACGATGAAAGAAAATAATAAAATAAATGAAAAGAATTTGTTTTATTATTTAGATTAAAGTTTTGGCAGATTTTTCAACACATTTGCACAGATAAATCTTATTCTTTTAAATTAATAATTACTTATTTACTAATATTTTAGAATTATTTAATATTTTGACATTATGATTAGTACTTAACCTTAAACGTCAAACGTCAACGCTCATCTACAAAAACGCATCAGCTGTCAAAGTAAAACAACATTGCTCTTGTAAACTCTTTTGAGAAATATTTTTTGGTCGTCTGAAAAATAGTGTACATAACTCGCTCGAAAGTGTGATAACTGTGCTCGTGTACTAAAATCACTCGGCGCTGCGCGCCTCGATTTTCAATTTGTACACTCGCACGTTATCTTACACTTTCGTTGCTTGTTATGTAATATACTATTAATATGTTTTTAAATAACTTATCCGAAAACTGGTTTTTTATTAGAAATATTGGAATTTTTAAATGAAATATTTTATTAAATTACAGATTATTATAAATTTTGTAATAAAAAATGTGAATATTATATCTAATCTACAGTTTTAATTTAATTTAATTTATTTAGCTGTCTAGCACCATTTAACAAATAAACACTGATCTGTATCTTAAATGCAATTTATTTGTCAAACGTCTTAATTCATCACTGAAAAATGTATTAAGATTTAAAAGTTGGTGTGAATTTAAATACTACCCACATAAGTTTATTAATCTACCAAATTTATTTACAATCTTAAATAATACAAGTATAATCAGTATATATTTTAAATTCTTCTACAGTAATCGAATTAGCGTAAATTAAATATAAAAAACATCATAAAATAATTTCGCCAACATCCACGTTATTTTCCTTCTAATATAATATCATAAAGTATATTTTTTGTTGACTTGGTCTTTAACAGGATCTTATTATAGAATTATAGTAAATTAGTCGCGTTTTCAACTTTACATAAAGCGTATTCTTGGGGTGAATAAAATTTACGACTTAGTTTGTTATTTCACGAAGTAATTCAAACAAGTGAAATTAATTACAACAACTCAACTCGAAGAAAATGAAAAAGTTGAGTTATCTCATTTCTGCTTTCTTCACTCATTAACAAGGGGTATTTAAATACTTCGTTGCATTAGCCCAGCCCACGCAAACTGCAAAATAATATCTGCCATTTGTTTTAGCTGATATGAGAAACCCTTATCCAGAGGGCTTTGAAATATAATATAAATGCTAATATGTGCACCATCCAATTTGAAGGTTTAGTGAAAACTTATACTGAAATAGGAAGAAGATACGATAAAAATCACTTGTTACACTGTGATTTATGTACCTGGGTGAAAGCACAAATCGAAACTAAAATTAGAAGAATTCAATCCAAAACAGGAATGTCTGTGAAGGTAAAATTTAATTATAAAGAGAAAAATTGGGATAAGGATTTAAACCTTGAACCTATAAACTCTGATTATATTATTATTTCAATTGTTAAATATTCTCTTTAAATAACAGTGTCACTACAGTCCACAGATCATAATATACTACTATAGATAATAAATTGCCATGTAACGCACTGGGACTGTATTTTGCGCCATTTGAGTAGTGGAAGGCTAACTAAAGTCATGTATATAGGTAACCAGATATGCATATTATACAGCTTGTAATTTTTATTATTTTATATTTATTTAAAATAAAAATTCATTATTACAATATAAATATTTATTAAAATATTCTCCTATATACAATTTATTTATATTTGAACTGTTTCAATCGCAGTTTTATTCAACTCTTGTGAACTTGAAAATATATTATGATTTCCTCATCTAAATATTATTTATTATATGATTACTTACTTACCAGTAGCAGTGCAGTTTTTTACACAACAATTGATATTAGTTGATGATATTATTTATATGAAATTATTTCACAAAAAAATTAATTGGATATTTGACAGATTAAAAAATTTGAAATATATACAAATGACAACTACAGGAACAATCTAGTAACCGATGATTGTCGATATTGTAGTTATCTAAAATGGATGTCTTCACATAAAGACTATTAGCGCCATTCCTTAGGTGAAAGTCTAACTATAACCACAGTCCCATGGTTACCTATATAACTTTCCGCTGCCTGCTACAGACGATTCTTGTGTTGTCTTTTAAAATATGAGGTCACTAAATAAATCCGATATACTTCTTATACTCCTTATATTCTCCTCTCTGATAGGATCCGATTCAAAGATTAGATAAAATAATTGTTCCGAAGTTCGGATAAAAATACAGATTCGAAATTTGGATGAAACAGCCAAGCAAAATTTTTATTTACAGCTTTTAAGTATATATTGTGGGTAAAAAACATAAATTTTAATTCCATTTGATAAATGCCTAAAATTTTTAATTACTTATGTACCTACCATGATACAAAATGAATAAATAACGTTAGAACAAAATTCTCCCACAATAAAATTATTGATTTAGCTTCATCTATAGCGGTTATAGTTATTCAATTATACAATGTTATAATTAGCTAATAAATAAGTAAGAAAAACTATACGGAATTAATAGATGTCACATCGAATCGCAGACCAATCTAATTTTGAATCAAATTTCATATGTCACATCTTGGATCAGGTCTCCTATTGGCTTGGATCCCGGATTTCATCAGATCGGATATAATCGAGTCTGATCGGATATCAAAATATTCGAAAATGTCGCTCTCTAACCTAACCTAACCTAACTTAACCTAACCTAACCTAACCCAACCTAACCTAACCTTACTTAACATAATAGAATGAAAAAATAGAAACAGAATCATATTTGAATGATTTGGCGACCGTAGCTTAGTTAATTCAAAGCATTTGATCGGTGTTCATAGGTCTCAGGTTCAAATCCTGAGCTTGAGTTCAAAGTTGGTAAAATTAGTATTCCTTCTAATTTCGTAGGTACCTCCATAACCTCTTGAAATAAGAGAAAGATTTATTTGAACTACCAAAAAAGGTAACCGGGATTACTAGCAAAGTTAATTTATTTTGAATATTAACAGTAATAAAGAACGTATATCAGCTTCATAACAATAAAATATGTGAGTATGATTAAATGTGCATCACTATAGAACGCATTTGTTACTGTCAGGGATATTTGTACTATTGGAATGACCTAAGTATATTGTTATTTACTCATATGTTATTATAGCTTATTCTATAAAAATCGTTACAAATACAATAAAGTTTTATGTCATCAGCAAATATTATTACAAAAGAAAAAATGAGTTATAAACTTTTATATGTATATCAAACAAATTGAAATCCTAATTGTATAATAATTGTAGAATACGATTGTATATAAACCAATAAAAAATTACGGGAAAAATGTAACTTTTTAATCTGGAAATTACTGGAATAACATTGTTCACAAAATGTCAGTCAAAATAATATTCCCGCTGGATTTGCACGAAGGGAGGACATTTACAACCAGCATTTCATTGCGATGTTTTTTCTCTTTGAAAACTCCCAGCATTTGGGGATCATATTATATTTCAAAATCAGTGTTGGTTTTATACCGGCTAATGTAACTCACATCATATTATGATAAATAATGCAATAATATCATGATTATACACAATTTTAAATTGATTGATGTTTGGGGAAAAATAAAATTTCTGTCCGGAATTAAATTATTTGTTAATGACACGTATGTGATAAATTTTTTTACAATATTTGTGATATAAATATTAATACAGATGTTATATAAAAATATCCATATGATTTAATTAATTATGCTTTTTCTTTTTGTACTGAAATGGAAATATTTACAATCCTCTTCGTAATTCTGAAATATCCTGTAAATTAATTAATATTTCATTTATTTCAATTCTAAATACTTAAATTAAATTTCATATTCAATTAAATAATCGTGGTAAACAAAATACAAACAATTAACCCCAACTTTTCATTTATTTTCCCTGTTTCAACTCCCTTGATTCTTTGACACAATAATCACAAAAATTATAAATGTAAGGTAAATTGCAAGTTGAATATTTTTATTACTAATAGAATAATAAAAACCTGCATATTTTTTTGTTAAATGGTCATCACTACGTCCTTCCGTAAATAATTAATATATAGTTTAGAGCTGTGTGAAGATAAATGTTTATAGACAACACAATATTATTTTCTTCACTAGGGAAGTTTTATTATACTAAATGTACATTTCGCCTGCCATGCAGTCATCGGCAGTAGTACAGTAGTACAGTAGTAAAATAATCCATACTGACTTAAATTTTAGTATGTTATGATACACACAATTCGGAGCGTTTTATGAAATTAAAATTCTTTGTTATATATAATTGAAATAGTAAAAATATATGATCTGTAAAACAGTGTGCACAATTCTGCGACACACTGCTTTTTTTTACAACAAATAAACGTCAAAATAATTTCTTAAACGAAACAAGAAAGATCCATCGTGGCACACTGATAATACATAAGAGATTTAAAATTTTGAAAAATTAATAAGTGGGTTAATATTTTTACTAAAAGTTGTTTGGTATAAATTTTAAATATTTTTAGAAAAAAATTATATATATATATATATATATATATATATATATATATATATATATATATATATATATATATATATATATATTGTAACGAATATAAAGCTAATCAGTCAAGAACAAGAGTGTTGCATCGGGACCACCCAGATACATAGAGCGAGCTCGCATATTTGAGCATGCGGTTGGAGAGCGAGAGGAGGATATTCTGGAAATCTTCTAGAAGTCGGACAACAGTATAAAAGCGGAGCAGACGGCTCGAGTTAGTTAGTTGTCAGTTGACTTTGAACACGTTACATAAATTTCGTGATATAAATAATAGCTCTGGTGTACGTGAAATAAATAATATTAGTCTCAGTATATTTTATAAGTAGTGTTTAAGTTTAGTACTAGTGTTAATTAGTTTGTAATAGTTTTATTTATTATTAGTTCTTTTTAATTCATTAAATAAATACTTTTATTTTCGTTTAACAAAAATAGTTGTGACTTATTTTTGTACCTTAATATTCTACACACTTTTAGAAAGACGAAAAACGTTACAATATATATATATATATATATATATATATATATATATATATAAAATTAATTTTAAAATAATATTAATGAAATGGCTTCCGGTGAAACTGGAAGTTAGATTCAAGAATAGATACACCAAAAAGTAGCATTTATATTTGTACACAACTTTGTGATTTAAAGTATATGTCTAAAATTAAAAATAAAGAAATTAACTATGTCTCTCCATTCATTCAATCGCCCTATATACGAATAACAAATGCATTTCATTAAGATAAGGCAAGTACCTACTGGATTTTTACTTCTTCAGTCTAAATTCTATTTACTTTCGCTTTCAAGTCATGGCACCTCGAGTCATATTAAAAAGTTTAACAATAAAAGTAAAATTCAACAACTACAAACTAACAAAATTGAAACAATTATTAAACAAAACCGTTCTTCCCGTCAATTAAAGGATACACCCGAACAAATTGCAGTAATTAATCAGTGACGTATTCACCATCAACATGGACGAGCATCGGCGTTCTCCGAAACCCGAAATATAAATCCCTCACACTGGTCTATTTGCCAGAAGCAACACTGTCACAATTCCAGGGGATGATCGGTGCATGTCCAATACCATTTCCTACAGATATGTATGTTTATGACAAAATTAACTCGCGTGACGTTTAGTGGCGTATAAATCAGTAGTAGGCCGACGATTTTAGATGTTCGTCATTTGCTATTGCTAGGCGCAGTTCGCCCAATAATTATTTACAATGAGTTATTGTCAAATGCATCATTATCTATGCTATTTCAGGAATAGTTTATTAATAGATATTGAATGAAATGTTCCCACTTCATTTAAATATAGTGACTGTCATTAATTTCTCTTCGGAAGATAAAATTAGTCATGATAAAGATAGATTCATCCGGTAAATTTATCTAGTTTATTTCTGAAACAGGGCAAAATAGATTTTATAATAGCAATTAGTAAATTCATGTTATTAAAATTATTCTTTCTGCACAAAGATAAAAATTGTGAATTGTTATTTCATTTATGATTAATTTTTAATTCAACGGAGTTAATACTTAATAAGATCGTGTACAATTTGCTTTGAAATAGTATTTCTTATAATAGATGTCACCCTCATAGGTGTCATTTGTAACTAAGGCCGTGTGAGGATTTGTACTTTTATCACCCTAAACTACCAAATCCTAAATTGTTGTAGCCTTAAAATTATTCTCGTTTGGCCGTAAAGCGCGGGATTTTTAAAAATCTGAAATAATGTCACACAAGGCACAAAAATTTAGGATTTGGTATATTAGAGTGATAAAAGTGCAAATCCGGGCATGGCGTTACTAGTAAAAAATAAATAATGGGATTAAATACATATTATTATAATTCTCAGTAATAATAATTACAGTGAAAATTATCAGTAATAACATAACAAGAGAGTGATAACAAAATGAAAATAATTTGACAATAGCCACTTAAGCCCTACGGGCTTTCGTGACTTTTGCCTGGCAACAAGCTTGAGAAAGATACTGGAGAATTATTTTCTAATTTATCGAACTTTCGAGTTATATTCAATTAGATTATTTTTTGATTCAGCTGTTGACATCGAATCATTCAACTTAAAAGATTTTAATAACTTATTAATGTATTCTTGGAAGTTGTTTCCAAAATTTGTTGGTGTATTTGTGTATCTAAAATACAACTAAATCGATTTTTTCACACATTTTACTTGACGCGTTAACAGTTTTAAATAATTAATTGACAACTACATATCATTTGTCACAAACAAAAAAGCACCTACAGAGATTATTCCCGGGAATAATCACAAGAGCTTTATTCTCAGTATAATAATGACAGGATTGGTTGAAACGCAGACACGTGACGTACAATAGAGCATTTCATTGGTTTTGATTAACGTCAAAAAATAATCTGCGAAATTTATATATGTTCAAAAATTTACAAATATAAACAAATGATTATAATGGTAAAATATAAACAACCCAGGAATCGAATGTGGAAAAAAAATTAAACTAGGCGTCTCGCTATATAGACTATCCCCTGCCCTCCCTACCGTAAGTGCAAGCATCAAGATAATCTGTTGGCACAACATGCTATATCTAGGAAAAAGAATAAATAAATTAATAAATAAATATCGTTTGTCAACGGCCATGGCTGCGCTCGTTGGAACTGATCTAAGCGATAACGCGAGTTAAGTAACGTTGCGCGCGGGTTGTACTTGGATGGGTGACCGTCCAGAGAAACTCACGTTCCTGTTGACCAATAACAACTAAAACGCAGATCAGGGCGTAATGGCGGCATATGACCTAAGTAGTTGATCCGCTTAAGAAGCCATAACAAAAAAACTGTTTTATTTTCCAATGGCAAAAGTTCATCCTACGACTGTTCTTACATTTAACCATTTTATATTTAACAAAAGAAAAGAAGTACCTACTTGGTTGTTTAAATATCAAGCAGACAAATAGATAACAACATTTGTTAGGATTTTGATGAATGAACCGAAAATAATTATACGTAATCGAGTTATTCTGCTTTTTTAGAATATTATGATATTTATTAAACAAATATTATTACCTTAATTACATTGTAAATTCCATTGATCTGACACTATCACAAACACAAATATTTATAGAAACACAAAACTCCATGTAAAACAGACTATGATTCAAGCACTACTCGACTACGAATACAAATGCTAACTGACAAACAGGTTCATGCTTTTACTATATGCGCAAGTCTGAACATTGTTTCTTAATTAATATGTGCCAACTATATTATTATTGAGACACTATTATGAATAAAATATTTATAAAATATTGGATATATTTTCTTACTTTTAATAATAAAAAAAAAATATCATCACGCCTTCTACCGGGTGTGGCACTCTGCCGAAGCAGATCTCGGTAAGTGATATATTTATGCGCGTGAAGTGCGGTTACCAGCCGTCAAATCACGGCCCCTAAAGATGTTAGTGGTGGAGGAGCCACAGGGGTAATTTTAAATTGGTGAAAATGTTTTGTCGGCTGTGGGGATCGAACCAGGGTTCTTAGGATCCACAGGCCGACTCGGATACCACTATGCCATTACTTTTAAAATTGTTTATTTACAAATTTGTTACTTATAAGATCTCAATAAGTGGCATATGTATATGCATGATGTGTGGTTGAATTGAAACTTTATATTTAAACTTTCAAGCAAAAAATGGAGGCAAAGTTCGTTAATGAAATACTTATATACAACCATTAGTTTCAAAACTTTATTGATGACTTTTAAAGTTTTTATGTCTATTTCGTAAATGGTAGAGTTTATCACAAAATATGTAATAACTAGAATGTATCCTAATTTGATTTAAAATAACTTTTGCTTCAAACATTTTTCAAAATTATTATCGGTTCATTTGTTATAAGTAACATTATTTTGATAATTTGAAAATCGTTATGTACTTGTAAAAAATGTGAAAAAGAATAATAATTAAAATTATAAAATTAAAACTAGCGTTTTCATGACTTATATAAATGAGTATCTAAAATGACAGTTAATCGTTCGTCATTTGTAAAAATTTCAAAAATGATATTTAAGCTATTGTCAATTGTTTTCCCATAATATTTTCTAGTTAAGTCGTATTTAATATCAAATTAAAACTCTAATAAAATTATAAAACATGGCATTTAACGGATTGTCAATTATTTTTTCACTAGTTTTACAAATTATACCGAGTTCATCTAAACTACAGTCCAATTTTGACTCTGGAAGGAATACACTCGTTTGAAAAGTAATTTGTCTACATTACAACTTTTTTGTTTGTTTTTCTTTAACATGTAATATATTTTTTTTCGTTTTTTTTTTTAGCTAATTAGACTTGATAATGGTTCCGATCGTCATGTTATTGTTTTTGACTTCAATTAAATATGTTTAAATTCTATTTCTTATCAAATGTGGGTCTTTTTAATTAATCTCAATTTACGTGTATATAAGTTAGAGAGAGATATGAACCCACGAACTCTCTGTTGTCTGAAGTTGTAATTAACTAAAATTGAATTCATAAAGAAGCGCAAAATAACGTCGGCGTAAATATATCATCTTGTTAAATTTTAGTTCCATGTGTCAAAGTAATGAGCGATTATCTAGATTATCCATAAAACAAACCGTAAAATCCCGGGTTAGAATGAAGAATGATCATAAGTTAAAACGTAAACAGGTAATATAATCTGTGAAACAACAGCACACTCATTTCCCGCAGGTTTTTGTCGCCGAGTAACCTTAAACCAACCATCAATATCTCCATGAACAGCACTCGAAAATTCTAAAGCAATTTTCAAAGACATTGACTACACTAATGTTAACACATACAGTTTTTGTCGTGTTGTTTACAACGAGCACTGTATAGAATTTTGTGCGTCATCGACCATCAAAATCACATCAGCGCGATCCCAAAACGTCGGGACGCACGTTTGCCGTCGAAACAATTTGTTCGCGGCGGCGTTCGGCGTCGGTAGCGTGTGATGTGTGTGCACGCGTGTGCGCCGTTGCTGCTTTCGCTGCCCGTTTGCGGTTGTTTCTGGTTCCCGGCAGCTAATGGGGACACTCCGCAGGGGCGGACTTCCACGCATGTTTTACCGAATCTCCCCTGTTTTTATCCATATGTTAGTTTTGTAAATAGATTTTCTTGTTACAAATTAATTATATTATACTGACTGAACTCAACGTAAAGATATGATGCGCATGTTAATCAATTCTGTTTGTAATACTTTTCTACTGCCAATGTCTAAACATGTTATTTTTAAATACTTTCTAGTGTCAAGAGAACGTTATTTTTGTACTCTATGCGAAAATTGTTTTTTTTTTGCACGTTGCCATTAATTACATTCAAAAAAACAATTAAATTGTTGCTATGAAACAAACTTAACTACTTAACCTACAAAATAAATATTTTTGATAAATAATTAGTTAAAACTCGATTGTAGAAAAAATTATGTATGCAACTTCGGCTCATGCTGCAAGATTCTCAATCGTGCAATAAAGTGACACTTTCAGCACTAGTTACATAAATAACTATTTCCTACAACTGTGCGATTTCTTTGTTATTACGTAACTATAATTGCCTTGGTTACGTATGGAAAGTAGATGAATGCAGACCAAGTGCGTTTCCGAAAGCAAAGAAACACTAGTGCGGAAAGTGCTTCATTACGTAACTGTCAAATGAAAATTGTTTTGACAGCGATTTAAATTTCGCGCCGAGCGCGGAGTTCATATTTTGGCCACAGACGCTTATGGAAGTAGAAGATACGGTGAACCAGCGCTAGTAAATATGCAGTAGTATATTTTGACGTTTATAAACGTAACCTTAATTTGCAGTATATCTAATCTGTAGACAACTAATAAAAAGAACCGAACAAAGTAAAATATATCGATAAATGGTTTTAAGTAAGTGAAATACATCATATTTATTGTTTGTGTATATTATTAACACAGTTGTTACAGTTGCTTATATTGACATAATGTAAAATGGAAACTTTTGTGTCTAAAGAAACATTGATTTCTTCCATACCTGTTCATATTATTACCAGTAATATTATTGGTAACAATTTCGGAAGCTTCAGAAGTACCAGCAGCAGGTTGATTGTCATTGTCGAAAATAGATCCAACATAGTATGATCCGGAGCTTCAATTATCTTTGGAGGTGTTAATGATAAAGAAGAATCATTCACTGTACTATTCCAATCAAGATGATTTTGAAGAAATTATTTTGACGTTAGTGAAATATTTTTAAATAACGTAGAACAATGTGCAAGCAATCAACAAACAAACCATAGCAACGCAGTAAAACATCGTTCTCATGTAATATGATTAAAATTTTATAAATTTTATAAATTTTATAAATTTTAATAATATTTTAGTGATTTACTAAATCGCACAGTTGTAGGAAAAATGTTGTTTATAACACGTGCCGAAAAAGGTTACATGCTCGTGCAGATTTCCGCACTCGGCAAGCCTCGTGCGTTAAATTCTGCACTTGCACGTAACGAGCCTTTTTCGGCACTTGTTATAAAAATAACTATTGTAGTTCGTTCGACGGAATAGACGTATTTGAGTTTGATCATGTTTGTCTGAAAAAATTTCAAAACGAAGGCAAGTTTGCACAGCATGAAAAACATTATAATTCTTTCTTGAATTATATGGAACTTCAATTTTATTATAAATTCAATTTTAAACAAGATATGAAAATCTCAGAATCGATGAATTATTTATACTTTACGAGAGAAAAATTATTAAATATTAGTAGAAAATACTATAGCCCGGATTCACCAACAAAAGTAAAATTTTAAACTTGGTTTAAATAAATAAAAGCAATTTGAATAAATGACAGCAATACCAAGTATTGCATTTGACATGTAATATTAATTTAATTTAATTTATTTAAAACAAATTTTTGTTGGTAAAACCGGCCATACGGCGTATAAATGGAAAGTGGCCAGAGAAAGATAGGCATACTGGAAAAGTGAGTTACAAAGTTTCATTTGTGGGTTTTGTTCTCACTAACTAACCGCAAATTATATCCCGTGACATCTGTAATCTGTCAGTTACACCATTTGAGAGAGAAGTATAGATTTCATATAAAGAAGAAAAACAATGAGATAAGTTTTTTACTGCGATTTAACCCACTTCAATTAATTAAAACCTTACATTCTAATACGAACAATTTTTTTCTATGTATATGTGTCAACAATCTCGGAATCGGCTCTAATGATTTTGATGAAACTACGTATTCAAATGTTTTCTTCTTGTCAGAAAATAAGCTAGAAGGATTTAATCCTCCGGACAAGAATTCACTGTCATTTTGAAAAAAAATGGAGTGAAAATTCATGCAAATTTAGTTCTTCAAAATATAGGCAAGTGAGTACTTTAGGACAATATAATTTAACCCAAAAATCGATTTAAATCAAATTCAACGCAACTGTTTCCGAGATATGTGCAACAATTTAAAAGAAAATTGGAGAAAAATTATTTTTCTATTATCTATTTCATAGTTTAATGTACTTTGTACTTATAATTTGTTTCTTTAAGTTCAACTATAGGCGCGGTGGTCGAGCGTGTTAATGCATATCTCTTAACATGCTTTGACGTCACCTGAACCAAGGTTCGTCAGTTCGAATCCGCCTGTCGACAAAGCATGATTTGTCGTTAAATAAAAAATACAGTTACTTGTATTAATGATACTCGGGCGCTATAAGCTAGTCACTTATACATATGCCTTAAAAAAAAAGTAACATCGACTACGGAAACCGGCAGTACGGCAGCGTAAAAACTACGGCTCGGTGTGAGCCCCGATTCGGGCTGCAGCGCCATTGAAGAAGACGAAGTTCAACTATGGTGAAAGACGTCATTATATAATTTAATTAGAACAATACATTTCAAAAATAAGTTATAATTTTAAATTGATATGTAAATAAAGTCAAAAGTGATTTTAAGTATTTACTAATTCAAATCATAGATTTTATGAATTACTGGTAAAATTTTACAATTTTTCATATAAAAATATAGTTATTGCTACAAGTAACATAATTTTTTTTTAG
This sequence comes from Pterostichus madidus, assembly GCA_911728475.2. NCBI lineage: Eukaryota > Metazoa > Arthropoda > Insecta > Coleoptera > Carabidae > Pterostichus > Pterostichus madidus. The sequence continues at coordinate 9,860,461 of OU452302.1, read as the reverse complement.
CAACATTCCAAGCAACTATTATTGATCGGGGGTCCTATATACTTAAAAAAAAAATATTATAGAATTGGCCTCTATATCTGTGTCATCAACCTTAAAAGTTATCTACCGAAATTTAAAATAACAGTATTATTCCATCCAAAATACATTTTTATTTATTTTGTAATGTCCACTGTAAATCTATGTATATGAAAACTGAATATGCAATAGATAATGTTTATATAAATTTACTTTAAAGAAAACAATTTTAAAATATAAATAATTATATATTACAATAAATATTTACACAAATTTCTAACAATCGAATTTCGCATACACATCAAGCTCCAGATGAAACAACACCAACAATTCTCCAGCGTCCGATCCTGCACGAAACAAATACGATACACGACACGAATCCGGTCAAGCGTGGTCCACCAGCCCTCCATCGTATCCCAGAGTCCGGAGTCGAGCAGAAAAACAAACACACAACAGCGGTTTACAGCAGTTCCGGGCCTTTACACGTTTATGTCTCAATTACCCCTCGTTAGAACGCAAATCAAACTCCGATGACGTCACGAAGTAGACGATCGAAAGGTGACGCCCGGCCGGAAAGCAACTTCCGGCGAAATGGATAACGCGCGATCAGACCGTTCTGAATTTCCGTTACTTACCGGTAACGCTAATGCTAACGTACCGGTTGCGGGCGGGAGGTTCCACCGCCCCGCAGATTGTCACGGGCGAGCGCCGAATGTCCGACCCTCCGTTGCTGCTGACGCTGCAGTGATTTATAATTTTGTGAAATATTTACAACTGTGGATTGGAGGTCTGAGCTGGCAACGCTGTTTTAATACTCCTGCGGTCCTGGCTACAGTAAACTGAACTGGAAATTGGTTTGTTTCTGCTGTTGTGTAATTGAATAACGGAGTTTGGATTCATTTTGTTGGTCATTTAGGATAAATTACAGTCTGTTTGATATTTTATATTAAATCTGATTGAGTGACCAAACGTCAAAATGAAGACAATTTTAAATACGCAGCATAAAAACTTATGATAGTGAGATTGCTGTACCAATTATATTGTTTCACACATTTATTTATGTTTAAGATTACCATTTTTAGCCAATACAAGCTATAAAATTCAGAGGATACTTCATTCACAAAACATTATTTAAATAAATAAAATAAATATATCATCACGCCTTCTACCCATGACTGGGTGTGGCACTCTGCTGAAGCAGATCTCGGTAAGTGATATATTTTGCGCGTGAAGTGCGGTTACCAGTCGTCAAATCACGGCCCCCAAACATGTTAGTGGTGGAGGAGCCACAGGGATAGCTTTTTCAATTTATGAAAATTTGTCGCCTGTGGGAATCGAACCAGGGACCTCAGGATCCACAGGCCGACTTCATACCACTGTGCTAGCCATCCCATTATTTCATCCTTTTATAATCCATATACTTTAAAAAATTTACTTGTAAACAATAAAATAATTAAAAAAGATGTTCTTCAAAACAGTGGGATATATCAAATTAGTTGTAGTGATTGTCAAGCGATCTATATAGGTCAGACCGGTCGTAATTTTAATATTAGATTCAATGAGCATAAAAAAGCTGTATTAAATAATAAATTGACCTCAAACGTTGCTAAACATTGTCTTGAGAACAATCATAAATTACACAATAATAATTTGTCAGTTAAACATATCTGTAAAAAGGGATTAAAGCTGGACTTCTTAGAATCATTGGAAATTCAGAATGCTATTAGGGACCATAAAACTTTAATGAACGATCAAATAGATTTGTACCGTTCACCGTTAATACGCCCGCTTTAATTCCTTTACAACCATTGACAAGATGTATTTTCCCATTCGCATTTTACTTGTTATAACTGTTGTCATTATATGTACTCTCCTGTTTATAATTTACTTGTTTCTACTATTTATAAGACTCGCACAAATGTACAAACTTATTATTCTTCTATAATCTTTACCTGATGATGGTCTAGTCGACCGAAATACGTATAGTGAATAAACTTATTTACTTTTTTGAAACCTACCTAGTGTTGATTTTTTAATTTTATTATTTATGTTTCATAAAATAAATACACAGAATGTTGAAAAAGGGTAAACACATATCAAGGGGATAGAAATTTTGATGTTAATTTTTTTCAGAATCGCATTTTTAGTGTCACACACAGTTAATTATCTGATGCCGTGGATTTGAGATTCTCGGTTCGATTCCCACAACCGAAAAACAATTTTTCATCACATTAAAATTATTCCTTACATCTTTGGGAGCCGTGATTTGACGGCTGATAATCGCACTTCATCCGTATAAATATATAGCTTACTGAGATTTGCTACGGTAGAGTGCCACACGCAGTAATGATGATAAATTATTATTTTTTGTATATTGAATAAATTGTCTATTGTAAATAAAATAAATATAAATATATCATCACGCCTTTTACCCATTACTGGGTGTAGCACTCTGCCGAAACAGATCTCGGTAAGTGGTGGGAGAGCCACAGGGGTAATTTTAAATTGGTGAAAATATTTGTTAGCTGTGGGGATCGAACCAGGGTTCTTTGCTCCTTTGGTTCCACAGGCCGACTTGATACCAATGACCCATTACCCCATATTGGCTATTGCAATGTTTGTAATTATAATTTAATTACTATTATAAAATTAAAATAAAATAAATATACGAGTATCATCACGCCTTCTTTATCATTTTTGCATTGTTGTGACACTAAAAAAATATTTGGAAGACTGTATCTCAAGTTGTGTAAATTTTATAATTTTGTTATTGAAAATACACTTACCAATGGTATGTTTATAATGTAAGCATTCGCAACTTTTTTCTGGTTTTTATTTTGCTATAAATATTTCAATAGGCATTGAAAATTAGTACATACATACATACATACATACATATCTTCACGCTATATCCCAACAAATGGGGTAGCACGAACCCTAAAATCACTCATAAAACATTCACTCATCACACCAATCAAACAACCAGCCATCACCAAACATTTTCATCCAAACACACCACCCTCACTTCAACCACATTTATAGATCACTCCATATAAACTTATTCATTTATTACACTCGAAAACATTATCACACAACCAACCTTCAATCACATCATTCCTATTATCTTACCATTCATTTTCCTTCCTCAACGTACATAATACATACATTCATACATACATTTGGTTAGCAACAGAATAAACAACACTCGTCCGTCAAATTTGTGTTTCATTTCGTCTTTTGACTGGTTATTTGGAGTTGGATTTATATAGACTGTTTTCCACCGGATTGCTAGCATATCATTTTACTAAGATAAGTGTTATCTTTTCTTTTTATAATAATTTAGATTTTTGTAGTATATTTTCTTTTCATTTTGTTATTTATTTATATTAGTTACGTACTTAGAAACGCTAAGTTATGTTTTGTTCTTGTATGATTGACGGTTGACAGGTGTCAATGTAATTTATTTATTTCTATTTTCCTTTATAGTTAAGGATAAGCTACCTTAACTTCTACCCTATTACCGAGAGAACCCTTCTTTTACTATCTTTTGTTTTTATTAGTACATCAAATTGTATATATCCCTTTTTTATACTCTGTATAGCGTATACATATTTAAGAACATGTACCCAAATTGTACGCCATGTTTATTTGAAATACAATTAGCATTATCACTGTCATAAAATTTTTACGCTTTGTAAATGTCCCTATTTTGTCGTTTTGATCAGCAAATCAGAATATAATACGTCCTGTGTAACCAAACAGTAATGTCTATCTGAACGGGCTTCATAGTTATAATCCTTGTATTGGAATCGGAATAAAAAAGATAGGCAATCAAACACGTTGAAATGATGGCTTGTTTCAAAATTTCCCAGATTCAGTTTCAGCTAGCAGTTTAAAACAATATCTTATAAATTTTCTCTAATATTTATTATTACGGTACATCATATAAAAGATAATTATATCATCATTAAAAATCTGACAATGTCAAAATAAACAAAATACGATTTTGTGTTCATAAATAAATATATCTTCACGCCTTTCACCCATAATGAAGTGTCACACTATAATATACCAGATCTCGGTAAGAGATACATTTATGCGCATGAAACACAGTTACCAGCCGTCAAATCATGGCCTCCAAAGATTTTTGGTGCGAGGGCGTCACAGAGGTAATTTTAATATAGTGAGATTCAGTTTGTCGGCTGTGGAAATCGAACTAAGATTCTTTAATCCACAGTCCCACGCGCTGCCACCATTTTTTTGAGATAGGTACACGCAAATTAATGAAATTAGTAGTAAATAGGGGAGGATGATGATGATTTAATTTTTACTGTAATTGATAGTTAGATACGCAAATATTAATCATTATCAAATTATATTAAATTAGAAATTTAAATTTATTTAAAGTATGAATATTTTTATTTATATTAATTATTAGGTACAGTTTCTAGAGTAAAATTTATGAACAGGTACAAAAATTAAGAAAATTATATCAATTTACAAGTTTTGTCAAAAAACTCACAACTTTGAGATATCATATCTCAAAAACTAAAAACGATATTATAATGCGGTTTTCACTGCTCGATTTAGCATGGTTTTGTGAATAAAACACATTATTTTTTTATGCCCGAAATGTTTTTATTGGTACCAATTTAAATGATTACAAAATTTGCTCAAATCACAACTTTAACAGGCTATATCTCAAAAACTAGAAGAGATATCAAAATGCGCTCAACGGCATTGAATTCCTCGTGTTCGAATTGACTTATAACCAAATTTTCAGCGATTTTGATTTTTTTCGTAAAAATTCCGTAAGGTTTATACCTTAATTTTTTTACGATTTTGGCGATATTTGAATATTAGCTCTAAAATATTTTCTCGCCCAAATTTTTTACTGAAAATTTGTATACATATGTATTTAGACCCGCTGAACACAATAATGCAGTTTTTAAGCCCGTAGGTTGTATGGTTTTTAAGTTATCGCAAAAAAAAAATTTGGAAGACGGAATAAATTATGAAACAGAAAAAAATAAAAATTGCTGAAAATATGGTTATAGGTCACCTAAAATACAGGGAATTCAATGCCGTTGGGCGAATTTTATTATCTCTTTTAGTTTTTGAAGTACAGCCCGTTAAAGTTTTAATTTTAGCTCTTTTTTCCAATTTTTACATCTGTTTACAAATATTGTTCTAGAAATTATACCTGTATATGTAACTTAACAAAAATACTCGTGTATATAAAAAAAGATATGGTGAATCGAACCGTGCAAACCGAAAATCTCTATCTCTTTTACTTTTCGAGTTACAGGATGTCAAAGTTGTCAGTTTTTCCATGTTTTCACAAACTTTTATTTCAATTTAAAGCATCAGAATCGTTTTTTGAAAATTAGGTAACCGTCAGATTTGAAACATTTGTATAAAATTTTAGCAAATATTATCAATTTTTATAAAAGATTTTCTGAAATTATTAACGAGGTAAATAATTAAAATTCAAATATTTTGTGCATGTACAAATACGTTAAAAAGCCATTATGCAAATCCAGGATATTGATTTTAATTTAAAATTTAATTTGAATTACTTTATTATTTGACTCTTCATATAGACAGATACTGATAAAATAATACAATTTCTATTAAAACTACGAGTGAAAATTTGCTCAGTAATTGAATAGAAGAAAAGCAAATATTTTCATTTCTAGTACTAGCTCATTATCACCTGTTTGATTTTGAAGAATTTTTTGCAAGAAAATAAAAAATAATTCCGCGTATGTAATTGAGAATGACTTTTCGTCTTTTAATTTATTATATTTTTGACTAAAAAATACAAATTTTTATAAAATCTTTGTGCAAGTATTAATTCTTCTTAATTACTTTTTGAAACGATACCGTACAGCATGTTATTAAATATTTAATAGAAAAGTGATGTCGAACCTGCTCATACATTTTTTATTTTCATTTTAAAAATGTAAATTTGAACTGTTCAGAAACCTTAAAAGCTATATTTAATTTAGACGGTGCGAAGTGCTTCGCAAATTTAAAAACCTTAAACAATTATTAAATTTTACTCTTTCACAAGCAAAAAATTAAATTAATTCAAAATTTAATTCCTTAAAACGTACATTGATTTTCCATGATTCTATTTTTCCTGTATGTATTTGTTACCTATTTGATTACATGCACTATAATTACTTATATTTTAAGTTTTTAATAAACAATATCTAAACAAAGTTCACTATATAAGCTAATATAACAAGTATTAATGACTTATGGCATATATACAAGTAAACATCAAAAATATAAATAGATAAATAATATATACATACAAGATGAAAATCCTGAGAACCCTGGTTCGATTCCCACAGGCAACAAACAATTTTCATAATTTAAAAAACTACCCCTGTGGCTCCTCCACCACTAACATCTTTGGGGGGCGTGATTTTACGACTGATAACCGCACTTCACGCGGAAAATATATCACTTACCGAGATCTGCTTCGGCAGAGTGCCACACCCAGTAATAGGTAGAAGGCGTGATGATATATTTATTTTATTTTATTTATGAAAATTTGTCGATTTAAAAACGAATCCCTTATTAATCGCAATAATCATAACTTAGGTAACAAATGATATGATAATTACCGATAATATTTTGACATGAATTATCAGTTTACGAATTTAAATTAATGTCAAAATATTTTCTGACAATTATCATATTACGAGTTATATTTTGCGTGAGAATTTAACAAGCATAATGTTTAATTTATTGATATTTCTTGAAACGTTCTCTTCAATTTTAATAAGAATTTCTTCTGAAGAAACCGTTTCTAATCGAGAATTTGACATTTCTAAAGATTATGCTCAATTGACTTTATGAAAATTGCATTTATTTTATTGGTATCCAAAGAGACTGAATTACAGTGAACAGTGATTAATTTCACTAGTGGAAAATGATCAAAATAGTTTCGTTTCATTGATTCATTTTCAAACAAATTCGTGATTCTATTGGTTCTCACATATATGTGGTAAATTCTCGAATGAGTACCATACCATGATTCACTTGTGATTTACACCCACAGTAGAATTTTCTTACTGCTAATTGTCGCTAATTTAAATGAAACGAAAAATAATTATTTTTTACATGTTGATTAAGAAACTCGTCATTTTTTAACATCGTTTAGAAAGTGATACACTTTTTCAACTATTTTAAAAATCATATAAAGAAGTAATTTATGCATTTGTCAAAATAATGTTTATCTTCTTAAAATCAATCTAATAACAAAATGCATAAAAATATATGTACTACACGTAATGAAATCGCTGCATTTGAAGTTGAGGTCGGACTAAGACAAGGAGACCCCCTATCCTCAACATTATTTAATTTAGTCCTGGAAGTTATAATGAGAAAAAGCGGATTAAATAGAAATGGACTAATATACGATAGGAAACATCAATGCCTAGCATTCGCTGACGACATCACGATAATCACAAAAGCGAAAAAGGAATTACAGCTAACAGTGAAAAAACTAATACAGGAAGCAGAAAAAATAGGTCTAAGAGTGAGTACCGGAAAAACTAAATACATGCAGATGACTAACAAGGAAAATAATCAAAGAGAAGAACTAAAAATGAAGACAGAAAAAGGCGAGGAGTATAGTTTTGAAAAGGTTGAAAACTTCACATACCTAGGAGTGAAGATCACATCTAAACGAAGAACGGAAGAAGAAATAAAAGAAAGAATCATGAAAGGAAACAGAGCAGTAGGAATGACAAATAAGATATTGACAAGCAAGGACGTATCCCAAAAAGCAAAACTACATATATACAAAACCATAATAAGGCCATCAGTGATGTATAGTAGTGAGACTTGGACACTAACTAAGTTGGACGAACAGAAGCTGCAAATATGGGAACGCAAAGTGCTGCGGAAGATATATGGAGGAGTTAAAGATGAGAATCTCTGGAGAAGAAGAACAAATAATGAAATAGAGGAAGCTTACGGAGAACCAAATATTACAACAAACATCAAAATGCAGAGAATAAGGTGGTTAGGACACGTTGAAAGGATGCCTCAAGAAAGAAACCCGAAAAGAGTTATAGCAAGAATGCAAGGTGGAAAAAAGGAAAAGGGGTAGGCCAAAAGAAAGATGGTTGAAAGAAGTAGAGAATGATCTAAATGCGATGGGACTGAAAAATTGGAAAACCAAAGCAGCAAACAGAGAAGTATGGAGAAGCGTAGCCCAGGGCTTCCAAGGCCTGTCGTGCTAATTTATATATTATATATATACACGTAATGAAATCATTGTTTCACGCAATTTGATTGATATATTCGTAAAATAAATACTATTTTTCTTAAATTTGCCGGAGTGTATCAATCAAATGAGATAAGAAAATATGCTTTTATAATGTGTTGGTAATTGGTATTAGATTGATTTTACGCAGATAAAAATTTAAAAAAGTAAAAAATTCGGTAGTATGTATCAATTATCTCCAAACAGATAAATAAATAAAATAATGAAAAACAGTCAAATTAAACCCTTGAGAATGTATAAGTAATATATCCTTTTTTACAATTTTCGTAATAGTTAAAAAAACTTACATACTTTTTGGTTAAAAATACGACTTTCATGGTTAATATGTAAAAAAAAAAATATTGCTCTCAAATTCAATATTTCATTCAATTTTTACGACAAACTTAAATAAAAAACTTAATTAAATAACAGAGCTGTGCAATCTGCTAAGACCAGCAATTTTTTTGTTTCAAAATTTCTGTAGAAAAATGAGATGAGAATATAATTAGATCTTAAAATTGACATATAAGAAATAAAAAGTTCTTGTCTCGAAAACTTGAAAAATTTACAATATAAAAATTATTACAAACAGACTGCTTTCACTGTGAATGAACAATGAAACCTATTATTTTCAGAATAGCACGATAATTGTGGAGACAGTAAGAAAATGAGACGGTTATGAAAATTTGAAGAACTTGGTAATCGCGAATGACAACGAGCATTGTACGTTGTCAAACGTTAATGTAAAAATCCAGACAACGTAAAATGGCCCAATCCACCGCTAATGTATTCGTACCCGTTCGTGTAAACTGATGACTTGAGCGGTGGTTCGGTGGTGCACCGCATAGATAATGTCATAACATTTTTATAGCTTTCCACTACATTATTTACTCAAGTAATGGACAAAGTTATATCGAGTTTTGTCACAGTCGCCATTCGAGAAGTTATTCGCGTATCTGCAACATCGATATCATACAAACACGCGCTGTGGACAAACATACAAATGTCCAGGATAAGCAGCCTTAAGGATAGAATGCTGTATTTCCTCCTTTGTTTTAGTGCTGCAGTGGCGCACCTAGCGGACTGTCATAAACATAAATCATCCCAGGCAGCGAGCAGCGACAGAAGCGGGCGATGCTTCAATGTGGAGTGTTGAACTTAATTTTATCTAAACTTGAAAACAATCTAATTCACAAGACGTCATTCGTTCACTCTGGAAAATGTAACAACGAAACTGTGTTAGAACTAAAGTTGTAAGAAAATATACCTCTTTCAAGTTTTGTTGAAAGTGTTCTGTCACACACTGCATAACTCTTTTTATGTATAAAACGTTTGCAAGAAATTACTTTACTTACGAAGTAATTAGCTAATGTTTATTGACATTACCACTACATATATTGAGAAATATTTTTATTAAATACTGTCATTATTATTATATTTCTTTCATAATGGATTATTCGTGTCACGACAAAATTTCTATATATTATTATTTAGTCTAATTAATAATTATATCATTTATTTCGTAATTGAAACAATTACATAATTAGCTACGTATCTAGTAAAATGGGAAAGGCAGGCAATCAGGATCATATAAAATTGGAAAAATATACTTTCTTCACCTTTATTTAGGGACGTTTCGGCTACCAAATCTGGCTATCGTCAGCCTACAATGATTATAAAAAAATAAAATAAAACGTACATTTTGTTTCGTTACATACCTTACTTAAATGTATGAAACATTAGTCAATTGAACGTATCTAATTAAAATATGGTATATATTTTTAATTATTTCACATTGTCTATGTATGAACGTCAAAACTATCTAAAATAGTGGTATATTAAGGTAGTACTAGTGTGACGGTAGCGTCATCGGTTGTCGAGTGGCGAAACTGACGCTCAAAAAAATATAAAAATTGAATAAAAGAGGTGTTTTATACCTATTATGCTTTGAATATCATGAATTGTTAACAGGTTGTTGGTCTAGTGAATTTTCAAATACAATACAACCGTGTGGTGTTGCCATTATAAATTGGGATTCTTAATTTTTCGTTAAAAACAAGGTTTTGCATGGCTATATATCCATTACTAAACGATAAAAAACTTTCTTCTTCTGATACAATATACATGGATAGTTCTAGAACATCATACTAGTATTTCAAATGAAACTGCAAAATTTTAGAGGTACACCAACCAAATATGTGCGATTCTGAGTGATGATCGCCATAAGCCCCATGTATAAGAACTCAACTTTACATGCTAATATATATGTTCACAGACGATGAATGTGTTTCATATTTTAACAGGATGCGTATGACTATCCAATGTTTATGTGCGCCAAATTTAATTCAGATCTGCAAAAATTTTATTGTATTAGTACAATAAAGTGCTATTTTATGAACACTAAACAGTGTCATAAATCAAGTAGTTATGGAGAACTCCAACATAAAATTATTTTCCTGCATAAACACTAACTAACCGTGGATGTTAGTTTAGTTCTTAATAAAAATATTAATAAGTATACAAAATTAAAAGTTTTGTGTTGTATATTATAAATTTACTCTTGTCAACAAGACCTGAAGCATGTTGAAAGTCAATAAATAAGTCTATTGAAGAATATTTGCGATCGGAAAATTAAATTTGTAGTAAAACTGGCGCAGTGGGAACAGTGTGAATTGAATGGAGAATGTCGGACCTTCATTAGCTTAATTATTGAAGTGTCACTGGCGGTAACACGACGCATTAATCATTGTATTGAATTAACTTTCCTATGAAAATGTTGAGCACTTATGGAGAATTAATTTCGCGTCCATGTCGTTTTCGGATAAGTACGTGTTTGCTTTGAATCTTCAGTAAATGCGGATTAATTTGTCATATTTTGTCAAGGTTTTGTTGCTTATGTGAACAGTATATTCGCCTATTTTGACATTCGTTTTACACTGAATTAAAATGTTACTCCGTTTAATTACAAATGAAATATTTGTTTCATGTTATTGATCGAAATACGCAGCATTAATTTAGTAATACCGTTTCAAATAACGCTATTGAGCATGTTATTAAATTTTGGTAAAATATTTTTGCTTTTGTTCAGTTGTATATTAATTATAATAATTACGCTAATATTTTTAATAACTATAATGCATTGTGTCGTTATTGTTAGCACTAATAGAATTTTGAAATGCTATCGTGTGGCATGGATGTAACAGTTACTGTTTGTGTATCGCACGTGTGAAATTGAATTGAAAATTAATTTTGTATATTTGCGCACGGGACCCTGGAGTTTTATTCACATTATCAGATACACTGATGTTTTGTGTGATTATAAAATAACAACAAAAGCTAATGAAACATATATAGCATTATAATTCATCTTACAAATTTCAAAGAAACAAATATTAAAATATTTATTTATATATCTAATAAATAGACCGTAAAATGAGAATTTGACGTATTAAAAAACTGATAAATTTATTACAAATTATAATTTTGCAAAATGTTTTATACTTATATTTATTTTTATCTACGACCGTGTGTAAAATTGACTTTTCGATGACTATTTTTAGTTCGTAATACATCTTTAATAACAAAATTTCATTAGTCACGGGTTTCTCAGTTATTAATACACATTCAAATATATTAAAACAACTATCATCCTTGAACATCAAAATAAAAAACAAAATTATTTATTTTTATTTTTATTGGCCCAGACATGGAAGCAGAAAAATTTATTTTACACATAGTTTATTATGGTTACATGGTGAGGTCAATAAAATAAGAATTAATTTTTCAACATTCAAAGATGACATTTACGTCAATCATTTAGATATTTTTGCTGATTTTATCGATCGGAGATAAAACATTGTACGATACACGTATGTGAAGCATCTATAGACAGTACTAGTATCGTAATAGTTATTTACGTTATAAGTATTGAAAGTGAAACTTTACAGGACGAGTAGGCAATTTTCAAAGCGAGCCGTAAGCGAGTCCTGGAAGCTTGAGTCCAATAAAGACACTTTTAGTACAAGCAGCGTACAATATTTTTTATTAAAAATCGTATTATAATATCAATTTAAAATTATCCCTGTGGCTCCTCCACAACTAACATCTTTGGGGGCCGTGATTTGACGGCTGGTAACCGCACTTCACGCGCATAAATATATCACTTACCGAGATCTGCTTCGGCAGAGTGCCACACCTAGTAATGGGTAAAAGGCGTGATGATATATTTATTTTTATTTATTTTATTTTATAGTACTAGTACCGTAAAAATAACTCTTTTTGGTACTAAACTATAAAAACCTAATTTCTGTTATTACCTCGGTTATTATAACATAAATATTATAGTACGATTAAAAAAAAAATAACTATTCTGTAATCAAGGAAGCCAAAACCTTGATGAAAATATATTTTTAACAAATATTTGGTATTCATGCAGTTCCAACGGAGGTTAAAACCTTTTTACCGGCCGTCAATAATAGCAACTTAAAATAAAATTGTATTATCGAAAATATGAGCTTCATGGATAAAATAATGTACCTACATAACTGTCAGCTTCTTGATAGTAACATAAAAAGAAATATATCAGTATATTTTAGTTTACTTGAAAAAAGGTCTATAAGAATATTTGTATGCTATAAACTGCAGTAAAATATTCATATTTCTGGTGAATAAATTAATATATTACAGTTGAGCTATTAATCCAAATATTAAATTACAACCATTAATATATTTTATGAATAATAAATAATTATTTTGCCTTGTCGTATTAGCCTAGTTACATGTGCATTGATTTTTAATAAACTATATTTAATACGGATTAAAATAAATGAAGAGCGAGAAATAACATTTTCTAAATGTACATCAAGTACTCGTACTTATTGATTTATAATTAAGGTCAAATTATTTGGTTCTTAATTACTGTCTAATCCTTGAAATTACTTTATTTACTTACAACTGACAATATTTACAAAACAACACCATACCGAAATGTATTTCAGTGCGAGTTTATACACTTGCATAAATAAATATTCAATCAGTATGATATTTTTTTCTTTTCCTTACTTTAACTGTCATACATTGTGCAGTAATTTAGTTGTAAAATCATGTAAACAACAATAAATATGCAAAATTCTGACATTTCAAAATTACATTTATCTATTACTATAGTTACATAACAAAATATTGCAATAGCTGTATTCCATTTGCCACGTGGTTCACTTAAATTAGTTCAGATAAATTCGACATATGACTAAATTAATTGACTTAAGCAAACTGATGCACTTATTGGAGTGAATTACTTCACAGTAAATTAGAATAAGTAGTTCTATTACTAAAAATAAAGTCAGTGAAATAATCCAGCGAAATAAATAAGAAATCAGGATCAGTAATTGTAAGTTACATCTGATTCAAATGGCAAATGGAATGCGCCTATAGTTAAAGTAATTTTATATAGTTTGGGATTATTATGAAACGAAATTATAAAAAATCTTGTATGTCATACAACTCGCTGTAATGGATATTATTATTATAATGATTTATGACTAAAAAATAACAATGATGGATGGCTAGCTCAGTGGTATGAAGTCGGCCTGTGGATCCTGAGGTCCCTGGTTCGATTCCCACAGGCGACAAATTTTCATATTTGAAAATGCTATCCCTGTGGCTCCTCCACCACTAACATGTTTGGGGGCCGTGATTTGACGGCTGATAATCGCACTTCACGCGAAAAATATATTACTTACCGAGATCTGCTTCAGCAGAGTGCCACACCCAGTAATGGGTAGAAGGCGTGATGATATATTTATTTTATTTTTATTTAAATAACAATGATTATTTTTTGATGTTTCTCAAAACCAATAAAATGCTTCATTGTATATCACGTACCTGTGTCTTAACCAATCCAGTCATTATTATACTGAGAATAAAGCTCTTGTGATTATTCCCGGGAATAATCTCTATAGCTTTTGTTTTTGTTGACAAATGATAGGTAGTTGTCAAATAATTATTTAAAATATATGAAAAAATCTATTTAGTTGTATTTGAGATACCTACAGAAAATACACCAATAAATTTTAGAAACAACTTCCAAGAATACATTAATAAGTAATCAATCGATATGGACCCAGTTCAAAATCTTTTAAGTTGGATGAATCGAACTCAACAGCTAAGTCAAAAAATAATCTAATTAAATATAAGTCGAGAGTTCGATAAATTAGAAAATAATTCTCTAGTATCTTTCTTAAACTTGTTGCCATTTGGCAATAGCCACTAAGCCCTACGGGACTATTGCCTAGCAACAAGTTTTCGAAAGATCTGTCAAATTATTTTCAATTTATCTTACTCTCTTTTTACATTATTACTGAATATTTGTTATTACAATTGCTTTTTATTAGATTGCTAGTTTTCTTATATTCATCCTCAAAGCGTCACGTACCACAAGAAATTGTTTTGAGGTCCGCCTTTTTGAAACCTCTGGATTAGGGAATGACTCAACCCTTATCATTTTACAATACTTGCAACAGTATATGTACAAATAAATTATAGAGCATGATTTTCCAAAAATTATTTCTATAAATTTATAAGACACATTTCACGAGAATTTTTCTTACATGACATTAATTACATATTTACTGAGCTAACCTTTAAATCCCGATAAAAAGAAACCTAATTTATCACACAAATCGAATCAATATTATACGCCTTTATAGGTGCGAGAGCCGCGCGATTATAGAAGAGTTATATGGCTGCTCATAATTTAACCGTCAAATATTCTTATTAGATTTTACTCGCATATCCTATATCTTAATGACAATAAATCTAGGTTTTGAACATCAATTAATTCCACATTTAATCTCTAAATTTATTGATATATTGTTGTTTCAGTTTAGCTTTGCCAACATAAATCATTTTGACATGAAATTTTAACATTAATTTATTTAATATGAAAAGCGGTGGATTTGCAAAATAAGGGCATTTTGCAAGTATTTAGTTATTGATGGGGTAAGTTTAATTCTATGCAATGCAATTATACCTGCAATGCTACGGCGATTATCACACTACAATAATTAATCGGACGGTACGATTATTAGTAGGCGCAAATATTAATTATTTGGTTAATTATATCATGCATTCATAATTATTAGATTACAGTATCAATGTTCTATGTTACCAGTAGTCAGTATCTTTAACGCATTATTAATTATTTCATAGCACAGTGGTATGAAGTCGGCCTGTGGATCCTGAGGTCCCTGGTTCGATTCCCACAGGCGACAAATTTTCATAATTTGAAAAAGCTATCCCTGTGGCTCCTCCACCACTAACATGTTTGGGGGCCGTGATTTGACGACTGGTAACCGCACTTCACGCGCAAAAATATATCACTTACCGAGATCTGCTTTAGCAGAGTGCCACACCCAGCATTGGGTAGAAGGCGTGATGATATATTTATTTATTTTATTTATAGATTTTCAATTTCAATTATAATTTCAACACTGTACGTTTAAAGGCAGGTTGCACCGTTTTCCGCTTAATTTTAAGAACTACTTAATGGATTACACCACTGTAACAGTCGGAAAAAGCGTTTTTTTTACATATTTTTTTTTGATACAAGGAAAGGTTGTAAGAAAATACTATTAAAGTATGTTATTAGGCATATATTGAAGTATATAAAAAAAAAAATTCATAACAAATATTTCAAAATGGCGGCGTCCGAGCCATTCTCCCAAGTCATGTTGAATTTGAGACGCTCCATGGTATGCACTTTTTCCCCATATTCTTGAAGGTTCAAAGTATCTTTTAAGCAAAAAAAAAATTATAGATTTTTTAAAAAATTTACAGTGGTGTAATCCCTTAAGTAAAAAATCTGGTGTGGTCACCACACGACTTTCTTATACACAGCATATTTCATATTAAAAACGCTGAATTGAACACTTATGACTTGCTCCTTGCGTTTGACAATTATTATTTGACATATAAATGTTAAACATGTTTTTGTTTTTTATTTCTATTGCTACTATGATTATTGAAATATGTTATTAAATATATAAATTAGTTTTTCTCAAAATTAGACGCATATACAGGAAAATTGCAAAAAACATTTTATGTTCCAAATATTTCTGCTAACATCTTTTATTTGAAACTTTTTTTCGTAACTGTTTCCATTTTTGAAATAAATGGAATTTATTGTTTTGTGTGTCCAGTAAACTTCCTCTTCCGGTTTTTCAATTTCATTCAAAATCAACTCAGCTCTTCGTATTTTCATGAAACTTATAATTACCAAGTTTCGTTAACAAATCTTATCTCGTTCATGAGATATTGCACGACCGGACACACATCCATCCATCCATCCATCCATCCATCCACACACACAGACATCATTGAGAAAATGATCAAAACAGATTCAGTGGACCTCAAAACATGTATTTCCGCGAAAATCTCGTCAACGATTTTTTTCACGATTCCAATACTTCCTTATACTGCGTATAAGAAAGTAAAAATAACAAATCGAATGTTTGACAGCAATGTTAAGTTACTTATTTAACAACTGATCACGAGACAATATTCTTTATTTAAGGCAAAACTTTAACAGCCAGATTCTCAAAAAAGTTTTAGCTAATCCTGAATTTTCGATTAGCTAATCTTACACTAATCCAATTTTAAAAAGTTAATTCAATTCCTTTCCTAAAACTAAATGATAAGAAGATTATATTAAAGTTAATTTAAACTTTTTTAGAAATATGGTTTAGCTTAATTTGACAAATCCAAAATTTGGGATTAGCCAGATTTTAGCTAAAACTCTTTTGAGAATTGGGCTGTAAATGTATTAATAATAAACTAGAATAAAAAAATACAATAGACAAATTTTTGAGGTGCGCTATGTGTACGAGATCCTAACCTAAGTTTGCTTACTATATTAAATATGTTTAAGTTAAAAGTAAACTTACCAATACTAAGGTTCAGTAATATTGAAAATCCTTACCTGAAAAAGAAAATTAAATTTAGTAAGAAATTCATAAAAATATCTTTCTATAAATTATGTGCTGTTGGTCCAACAAAACTTAAATTTTTAACTTGACTCAAATAAATAAAAGAAAGGGAACCCACAGGCGAGTCCAATGGATGGATGGACCCTCCTTTAATACCTGGTATTTAGTGTTTTATCTAATTTTTAATTAAATGAAAATTTCTTTATTTTGTTTTGTTTGACAATTTATTACTTATTGTATTATTAAAATATTTCAAAAACATATTTCAAAATACTATAAATATTTACTATATACATATATAATTACCTACTCAACCCCTATGAAAAAAAAATGTGCAGACCACTATGAATAATAGCAAAACAGATGTTTGAAAACAATGTTAATTATTCCATATGACATGTAATTTTGATTTGCTTTTATTTATTTAAACTAACTTTAAAACGTCAGTTTTACAAATATGTATTAATTTGAGATAGGGAGCTCAGTAGTATCGAGTCGCACTATGCATTTGAAAACCAGGATTTGATTCCCACAGCCGACAAATAGTCACACACATTAAAACTGTACCCCATCCCCTCAACTAACATTTTTGCGGGCCGTGATTTGATGACTGGTAACCGCACTACAAGCACATAAATATATCACTTACCGAGATCTGCTTCGGCAGAATGCCACACCCAGTAATGGGTAGAAAGCGTGATGATATATTTATATTTTATATTTTATTTAAAATTGAGCCTCCTCCCCTCCTATAATATTTTTATGGGCCGTGATTTGACGACTGGTAAATGCACTTCACGCACATAAATATATCATTTGCCGAAATCTGCTATGGCAGAATGCCACACCCAGTAATGGGTAAAAAACGTAATATTTATATTTAGTTTTTTAATTAGTTCCGTTAAGTTATTGATGAAAGTGAAGGCAACATGGATGACAGAGATCCAACATCAAAACTACATAATTACTTGCGGAAATGCACCGTTTGTATTCGTATTAAGTCTGAACACAATGCTCATGATTGTTGACTGTATCAAGTGTTTCGCATATTAATTATTAGTTTATGTATTATGTGTGAGTAAAACCGCAATCAATGAAGTGAACTTTACACCATTTGGTATTAATGCAGCGTTGATAAAGCGCTGGTACAAGAGGCAATGCTGTATTCAGAATTGGAATATTCTGTCATTCTATCATTATTATTCTATACCTGCTCTTTGTTTCTATCAACGATGAATTATTTACTGACAAAGTCATAAATTATAACCGCATCGACAAGACTGTTAATGAGAACCAATCAAAAAAGGGTTTAAAAGTTTTGTGGTACATACATTTCGATGTCCTGAAGCTCAATAAAAAGATTTTTTCTTAATTCGCAAAATTATTGAATTGAATATTTTAGTGGCAATGATCGCTGATAAATCTTTAATAAAAACTATAATGAATTATTTACTCCGGTAAATGATGTTGAATAACAAATAATTTAATTTAAATCAGATTTTTTGTATTATGTACTGTCATTGTTCATAAAATTGAGCAGTTTAAAAAAGTTTATAAAAACGTTTGCGCAAATTGATTATTGTAATTATTTATTCATAAATACGTAAATAAATAAAAACAAAGAAATTTTGTTGTATTCTCATACTAATTTTATGATTGATGTTATGAAAAGTATAAAAAGTGAAAAACTGAGGTAAAGTTCGTTAATGGGCTATATACAACCAATGGTACCACAACTATAATCTTTTTAATTTATTATGTTTAGAGAAATTTATATATGAAATGTGGTTGGTAACTGTTTTTCACATTTATGCAATTGTTCCAAATTTAACGATCATTTTCGAATATTGAAATTATTTCTATTGTTATTGTTAGATTTTGTATATATATATATCATAGAAGATAAAATCAATTGCACTTCGTCTGAGCTACAATAACGTAGTTGAAAGCACGATAAATAATCTATTTTAAAAGAATTGAAATTTTGATATTCTCAGCTTGATAGTTATAATATGTTATCAGGTACTACCAACCATCTAAAACAAAAACTTGCGTATCGTGATAAACACTCTTACAACACGCAACTGGGTTTCCTAATTACTTCCTTGTGAATATAAAATAAAAAATGACAGCGTTTGTTAATTCTTTTTTCCAAAAATTATTTAAAATATGTCGACTTTGATATAAAATTAAAGCTCTCAAGTAGAGAATTCTAGTATAAGTATCAAAAATGATATTTAAGAGATTGTGAATTATTTGTTTAAATTAGGCCGCATTTGGTATTAGTTTGAAGCCTATTATTAGCAGAAAATTTTAGTAAAAGTATCAAAAATTATAAAAGAGTGATTATCAATTATTTTCTCAAAAATTATTTTAGATAACTCGAGTTTGATATTAAAATACAGAATTCTTGTAATATTTCATGCAGAGATGATTATACATACATGTATTCAGAAACTAATTTAATATTTTATTGTATACTAAGTATGGATATGCAGCATAAATGTAAATTAGAAAATAGGTGCATAAAACACCGGTGCAGGAAATCCGAAACTATGTATTAAAATTTTGGACATATTCGTGGTCGCGGCGGGTAATAATCAAATATGTAGGTATTCAACGTGGCTCGTAAATATTAATGCGGCCTAGATTAACTGCATAATGGCAACAAACAAGTGTTATTTATAACAATGTAAATATTATGTACGCGTAGCTGGAAATATTTATGCGTAAACGTTAATTTGATAACGTCAGTTTTATTTCTACGCTGGTAAATTTTTAATGTTCGTAAACAAGTGGTCGACAGTTGAAATACTGTTTGAAATTTCAAGAGCCATAGACATTTTTAATCTCGAAACTTCAACCTTTTAGGAATTAAAAATTAATATTATTTTAACTGACATGTACTAATTATTTAATAAAAAATATTAAATGAGAAAAAAAAATAAATATTAATTTTATTTGTTACGGTTTTATAACAAAATAAATGAAAAATATAATTGTGATTTCGAACGAATAAAAATACAAATGAATAAAAAGTAACAATTTTTTGTATTTAGTTCAAATAAATTAAATTATGTACACCTCCTTTCATCCTAAAATTAAAACTAAAATTGTTAAATCATGAGAACCATCTAACTGAATAACTATTAGAAGACCTTTATATAGATATTATAAAGCATTGGATATTTTTATTATGAATTTTTTAGAGTACTAATTATACGAAGAACCTTTATAATGTTTTATAAATGTTAGAGCATTTCTAAAAGGTATTTTAAAAATCAAAAGCAAGAAATGAAGGTATAACGTATATTAATCAATTAATGTTTGTGTTTCTAATGCTGGGTTGCATGAAAGTTTTATCGGTTTATTAGCAACTAACGGTTCAATAAATATCAAAAAATCGCTATTGATACTGTTGCTAAATAAACAATTCTTTAACGAAAGAGTTCTTTATTTTTTTCTTGCAACCCAACATGATACTTTTAGGCCCGTTTGCACAAATGAAACTTAAATTTTAAGTTTGCCATAATCCGACAATATCGCATCAAATGTTTGACAGCAATGTAAATTTCTTCATATAATATTGGCATTCGTAGTTCAGTGGAGAAAAGTGGGGTAAAACTTGCGTTTCGTAATTAACAAGTAAGAGATCGTGTGTTCAAATCTCGCTGACTTCAACTTATATCCAAAAATACGATTGTGTTTGCGTGGTTCGGATTCCACTGTACTGTACTTGGGATTAAATGCAGAGTAACAAATAAATAATAAATAATATTTTACTTCGATTTGCTTTTATTTATTTAAGTCAGACATAAAATTTATTGGTGGAATTTTGTTTAAATCTATCAGGCAGATTCACAAAACGGATTAGCGCTAACACCGTTTTTTATTTCGTTTTTAACTCTCTTTTCAATGTACGATACAAGTTTATTTTAACTTGAGTTAAAAAGATAGTTAATTATCATCAAATTTAGTTAATTTCTTTAATCTGTTTTAATTTGATTCAGAGTTATAGATAATATTAAAAACGGTGTTAGCGCTAATCCGTTTTGTGAATCTGCCTGTATAAGTTTAATACATCTCTATATAAAAACTTATGGTCTTATGAAATATTTTCTACTTATCAACAAATTTTGTTCATTATTTACGGATTTACATATATATAAACCTACATATTTGTCACAGAATTCCACCATTAGTTTTCTTGCTGGAAAGGAGCATAAAAGGGCACTTTTCCAAAGTAACTTTTAAAAAATATTAGGTGATGATTTGCTAAAATGGCTCCAAAATCCAAAAAGCAAATATTTTGTGTGAATGAGGGCAATAAACCAGCAGGAGTAACATTTATAGTTCCATTATCGATTGATAAATTGTCCTAAGCTACAATTTTTGTCTCTTCGAAATAACACGATTTTTTCCGTGCGTAGAAGCAAGAACACGGGGAACAATATAAAAATAAAACATAATCTGCTTCACATACGTCACGATATAAATCAAATGGAAGATACACGACTGGGATTGTGAATATCGACTGGAGAATATATGTGAGGGTTCCTTCGATGCGAGGTGAAAATAGAGTTCCAGAATAAGCGAACCAACTTTAAAATAAAATACGTGTTTTATTCCTGTACGTCACCCTCTTCCACGTCGGTGCCTTGCATCGCTCCAGCTAAGTTATGAATACGCCACGGACCGGCCGCGTTCATGCAAACACTACATTGCCACAGACACTGAGTAATTCTTACCGCAGGAAGATATATTCGTATACGAGCGACATTTGGAAATGTACGTTGTTGAAAAGATTACAAACTTTGTTCTTGACGGGCTGCATTTCGCTTGAAAATAGTTATGCAGATTTGTAACTGCAAATACCTTCAAATGTGTTGATTCCTTGGGGAATTCAAACGACGTTACTGCTCACTCTTGTGAAACTTTCCATGCCATTCTTCACATACGATGACTGTTAATGTAGCATATGAACCCTAGAAAACCATCAACCTTCAGAAATACTTCTTCCTTTTCTTCCTTGTCTGGCAGTACGGTGGTGTGGTATTTTAATCCAAAGATTCCGAGTTTCACATCCACTCAAACTACAAAAATATATGACCAACCACACTGTGGCTCGGTGAGTTCGAAAACTATACTATAATTAGGATTAAGTTCTTGTTGTACAGAGTAGCATCAGAGCTGGGCAAGCTACTTAAAAAAAGTAGCTAAGCTAGAGCTACAGCTATTCTTTAAAAAAGTAGCTAAGCTACAGCTATAAGCTATATTTTGTAAAATATAGCTAAGCTACAGCTAAAAGCTTTCGTTAAAGTAGCTGTTAAATTTTAAAGCTACTTTTTTAAATTATTGTGAAATAATTAAATATGCAATTGTCATATGATCAGTTTTTTTTGTTATAATGACTGTTAATTTACTATTATGTACGTAAATATCAAAAATAGCAAATACCATCTGGCACCTACTGTGTATTTTTGCGTATTAGAGCCAGTTAGAACCGGCAACAAATTATTATTTTGTGTGGGTTTACCTTGTACGCATGCGTACTTTGTTGACCTTCTGCTAAAAAAGTAGCTTGAAGCTACAAAAAGTAGCTTCAGTTAGTATTTTTAAGCTAATAGAAAAGAAAGTAGCTAGCTACAAGCTACAGCTATATTTTTTCACAGTTAGCTATGCTACAGCTACAGCTAAGGTAAATGTAGCTAAGCTAGTAGCTAAGCTACAAAAGTAGCTAGCTACTGCCCAGCTCTGAGTAGCATAAATAAAATAAAATACAATTCTAGCTAAAGTCCTGCATACTGATTTATATACAACCTGTCATTTCTAACAGTGTTTCTCAACTTTTTTAGATCACCATCCCATTGGTTGTAGATTTTAGTAGCAACGGCCCCTGTTTTGTATATTTAAGACTTACCAGAAAAATAAAGACCTTTTCTTAGTTGTGAGGTTAAGATGGATCCAAGAATCACTTAGAGTTTGAATTATGGCCTTAGGAATCCTTATGTGTAGGTTGTGAGTGAATAAATACAAGTATTTATTTCATATAATCATGTAAATGATCATTTCGACCCGACACACGAGTCATCATCAGCAAACTTAAAGTAAAAACGTAAGCTCAACGTATATTTTATGTAATATGAGTAACAACTAATTATAATACAAGCCAGCAATAAAAATGTCAGAAAACAAAATAGAAGAACTTCTCCACATGGAGATTGGTACAGTTCTTTTAGGGCCGGTTTCTGAAAACAAATTTAACTGGTCAGTTAGTTTAACTCTTCGATAAACTGTCAAATGGGTTTCTGAAACATCATATTGGTATTTAACTGCCCCGTTAAGTTAACGCGGCAAATTGGTCCAGTTAAATTATATGACGTATGCGCAGTTGTTTCATAAATTGAAAAAGGCTGACAGTGACAGTGCTCATCTTTCCTAACCTAAAAAAGGTTTAAATACACAGTTATTACCAAAATCTATTATTTTGAGAACTATAGACTCAAGCATAATGTTAGTTCTGGCTAGAACCATGAGTTAGTTATCGAACATATAAATTAACTGACGTTTGTTTTCAGAAATCCGAAGCAATTTTAACCTTTCAATACATTTAAGCGGCAGTTAGTTAACATGCCCGTTAAATATTTTTTCAGAAACCGGCCCTAAGTTTGCTGATGATGACTATATGAAATAAATATGTATTAATTCACCACCTACACATAAGAATTCCTAAGGCCATAATTCGAACTCTGACCTTTTCTTATCTTACTAAGCAGGGCTTGACATTAACTTTCATACCAATTGAAAATTATGGTCTGATTAAAATTTTTAAAAAGAAATCACAGTGACCAAGAAATGCGTTTTAGTTCAAAGATCATTTCCGATGTAAGTTTCAACAATCTTTTAAATAGTTCTTCATTTTTCGATCTGTTCTCAAATAAAAAATAGTATTTTTATAGGGATAGGTGGATCAGTGGTATCGTGTCGATCTGTGGATCTGAGTTTCGATTTGATTCCCAGAGCCGACAAACAATTATCACTACATTAAAATTAGCCGCACTTTATTATTTATATATAATAAAGTCCTGCTAATTAAGTCATACAAAAATTTACTAATTTGTAGTTATTAATTACCCAATAAATTATAATATTAATACAAATATTTAATATTTCGTGCGCTGCTTCTTTTTTCGCCCACTATTGCTCATCGTCATACCTAGCGCCCACTTGAATAATTAAAACTTTTCCGAGAGGGCGTTACCGCCCATTTTGAGAAGCACTGATTTAAATGAAAGCAATCAAATTTCCTCTTTCTTTCCAGATCCTTGACAGCGCCATAAAATATCACATTAAAAACTTTGTTGAATGACATAACAAAACAAAGTTACACCTACTCAATAAAGTACGTCATAAAAAAGTTTTTAGATTTTTATATATTACACATGTTGAACGATTTATAATTGACTATTAACTGATTTATAGGCGTATTCTGTAACATGACTGTTAATTTCTAACGGTTAGTTAAAATTTTTAACTAATTCCGTGATCGTAAGCAAATTTATAATTGCATATCGTGAGCGTGAGTAATTTTTTAAATGTCGTGTTGAAACGGACCTATATATTATCGCGAGTGAGAAGAAAAATAAATATAAAAACACTGAATAAAAAAATGAAAATTTATTTGGCACATATATTTGTATTGAAATATTTTTATTTTTATTTTTTTTGACGGGGCGTTAAAAATTAACTGATCAGATAAAGAATACATCCCAGTATATGTTTAGTGTTTTCAGATATTGGTTTAGTTATCAATTGTAATTATATATAAGGAATTTAAGTTAGAGTATACTGGCAATCATAGAAAGTGGTATGAAGTCGGCCTGTGGATCCTGAGAACTCTGGTTCGATTCCCACAGGCGACAAACAATTTTCATAATTTAAAAAACTACCCCTGTGGCTCCTCCACCACTAACATCTTTGGGGGCCGTGATTTGACGACTGGTAACCGCACTTCACGCGCAAAATATATCACTTACCGAGATCTGCTTCGGCAGAGTGCCACACCCAGTAATGGGTAGAAGGCGTGATGATATATTTATTTATTTTATCAATTGAAATTATATATAAGGTATTTAAGTTAGAGTATACTGGCAATCACAGAAAGTGGTATGAAGTCGGCCTGTGGATCCTGAGAACTCTGGTTCGATTCCCACAGGCGACAAACAATTTTCATAATTTAAAAAACTACCCCTGTGGCTCCTCCACCACTAACATCTTTGGGGGCCGTGATTTGACGACTGGTAACCGCACTTCACGCGCAAAATATATCACTTACCGAGATCTGCTTCGGCAGAGTGCCACACCCAGTAATGGGTAGAAGGCGTGATGATATATTTATTTATTTTATCAATTGAAATTATATATAAGGTATTTAAGTTAGAGTATACTGGCAATCACAGAAAGTGGTATGAAGTCGGCCTGTGGATCCTGAGAACTCTGGTTCGATTCCCACAGGCGACAAACAATTTTCATAATTTAAAAAACTACCCCTGTGGCTCCTCCACCACTAACATCTTTGGGGGCCGTGATTTGACGACTGGTAACCGCACTTCACGCGCAAAATATATCACTTACCGAGATCTGCTTCGGCAGAGTGCCACACCCAGTAATGGGTAGAAGGCGTGATGATATATTTATTTATTTTATCAATTGAAATTATATATAAGGTATTTAAGTTAGAGTATACTGGCAATCACAGAAAGTGGTATGAAGTCGGCCTGTGGATCCTGAGAACTCTGGTTCGATTCCCACAGGCGACAAACAATTTTCATAATTTAAAAAACTACCCCTGTGGCTCCTCCACCACTAACATCTTTGGGGGCCGTGATTTGACGACTGGTAACCGCACTTCACGCGCAAAATATATCACTTACCGAGATCTGCTTCGGCAGAGTGCCACACCCAGTAATGGGTAGAAGGCGTGATGATATATTTATTTATTTTATCAATTGAAATTATATATAAGGAATTTAAGTTAGAGTACACTGACAATCACAGAAAGCTCATAAATTTTTGGTTGCACTTTTACGTATCTGCCTTCCGTGTTCAGCGATTTCTCCTCATCTTTCATTCAACGAAGCATCTGAGGTATTTGTTTCAGTTAATAGTAAGTTACCTTAACAATTTAAATTAGAGATACCTTCGCTGGTTGAGCGAGTCTGTTAGGAAGTGGAGTTCACATTCGCGCCACGTTGCAGGAGGGCGGTAGCAGCGCATTCGCACACACACGCTCGCAAATGTAAACGGATCGGATCGAGGCGAAGTAAACGCAGCCAACGATCTCCCTTCGTACCGCGAATACCATTGATGAAAAGTTAAAAGCATTTTTTCCATCAGTGAACTCATAGGTAATATAAATTCCGATCAGATCAGAACAGAACGATCGTACAAATAGCGGTGTGGGAATTGTGAGCGGGGCGGACCGCAACCCTTCGCTCTTCGCTCTCGGCCGACCTGATTGTTCGATTGTAACCAATTACTTATAATGTAACCCAGTTTACAATGGCTGCCTCTCCACTGCAGAATTAAATCGTCTAAAAATATTTCGTCACCACAATGCCAGCCGTTAATGTAGCATTTACCGTTCTCTCAAGTACTCTAGTATTTCTACCAGCGAGTTAAAAGTGTCCATGATGTAAACGTGTGGAAACTTTTACTGCGGGATAAAGCATGTGTTTATACATTGTAATGTGGTGTATACATGTTCGGTTCGGTTAAAAAAAAAGTATAAACAGAATTCTTTGGCTACTTGTACATACATATGCGATGTTTGTCATAGGTGGGATCTGTAAACACAAACAATGGATATTTGTTTACTTTTACAGCTGTTTTCACGTGACATCGAAATTAAATTTGTAAGTCCAATTTTGAATTTATTCTACGTTGTACGATCAACATATGAATATACGAGCACAGAATCGCAATTGGCCCATAATTCTTTTCAAATAATACTAAAAACCCGGATATCTTACATTAACTAAATGGGGCAATGGCACAGCGGTAGCAAGTCGGCCTGTGGATCCAAAGAACCCTGGTTTGACCCCCACAGCCGAAAGAACATTTTCACCAATTTAAAATGACCCCTGTGGTTCCTCCACCACTAACATCTTTGGAGGCCGTGATTTGACGGCTGGTAACCGCACTTCACGCGCATACATATATCACTTACCGAGATCTGCTTCAGCAGAGTGCCACACCCAGTAATGGGTAGAAGGCGTGATGATATATTTATTTATTTTAACTAAATTCCGCAATTAATTTTTAACCTTTTTTAACTAAATTTAATATTAAATATACCTTAGACATAAGCAGATTCATAAAGCGGATTAGTGCTAACACCATTTTTTGTTTCGTTTTTAACTCTCTTTTCAATGTACGAAACAAGTTTATTTTAACTTGAGTTAAAAAGAGAGTTAATTAGCATCAAATTGAGTTCATTTCTTTAATCTGTTTTAATTTGAAACAGAGTTATAGATAATATTAAAAACGGTGTTAGCGCTAATCCGTTTTGTGAATCTGCCTGAAAATGTATGGCAGTATTACTCGCAACATTTTTATTTATTTATTTTAAACTAATTCAATACACGAATGGACATCATGATTATTAATCTTGTAGGCTATTTGGCTCAGTGGTATCGAGTCGGCTTATGGATTTCAGAACCCGGGTTCGATTCCTATAGCCGACAAATAATTTTCACCATATTAAAACTAATACTGTGGCTCCCCCATCACTAACATCTTTCAGGAGCAAAATATATCACTTACCAAGATGTGCTACGGCAGAGTGCCACACTTATTAATAGGTAAATGGCGAGATAATATGTTTATATTTTATTTTATAACAAATGTGACAACCCTTAGTTCCGTCGCATAGTTGTCACAAAAAATCATAAATTAGTAGATGATTTCTAAGGCGTGATGATATTATGGGGTAGCTAGTTCAGTGGTATCAAGTCGACCTGTGGATTCTGAGAACTCTAGTTCGATTCCCACAGATGACAAACAATTTTCATCATTTTAAAAAACTACCCCTGTGGCTCCATCACCACTAACATCTATGGGGCCCGGACTATAACGGCTGGTAACCGCACGTCACGCACAAAATATATCACTTACCGAGATCTGCTTCAGCAGAGTGCCACATCTAGTAATGGATGGAAGGCGTGATGATATATTTATTTTATTTATTATTTATTTATTCAAATCAAAGTTAATTATTACTTTATTATTCTGTAGTTTTTTAATAAAACAAAAAAGTGTTCGTTAATGAGTAATGTTTACTTCATCTTTCAATGGCTACCATTCCAAGATATATGTAACGATTAACTTCAAATTTTATCTGTGTATTAACAACATACTAATATATGTTTTATTAAAAGTTCTTTTAATTCTCTTGCATACTACATCAGAAATAAAATTGTAAAATAAAACATCAAATGAAAAAATAAGATTCTGGCCAAATGTTGTGACACAGGATACGTATTATCAATATTTTAATCCGGACTTTTATTTCTGTTTACTAGTACATTGTATTTAATAAAAATATCAAAGTTTGCTTATAAAAATAAGTAGAATATGTGGATAATACTATTCATTATTCAATTATATGCAACAGCTTTGATTAATTTATTTTGAATAATGCGGAGAAGTAGAGTTAAGAATTTTTACATAAGTAGGGCACTTGCACAATAAACTCATTTCTGTCAAATAAACTTTCATATTTATTCGACCTAGTGCATGTTTTCCATTGTACGTTCCAAGCCTCCC
This sequence comes from Pterostichus madidus, assembly GCA_911728475.2. Classification (NCBI taxonomy): domain Eukaryota; kingdom Metazoa; phylum Arthropoda; class Insecta; order Coleoptera; family Carabidae; genus Pterostichus; species Pterostichus madidus. The sequence goes on along the minus strand of OU452302.1, from coordinate 9,831,349 downwards.
TTATCCCATATATTTACTTTCAAATTCTTAAAGTAATATCACTACTTTGTGCTGCAGACCTTTATATATTTCTACCCTTTTTAGGAAATCTCGACTTCCGGATCCAGTAAGAAAATGAGATAGGATTCTTAAAGATCCAAGAGGCCGCGTGTTACTCCCTGAGAGGTGCTCATTATTCTGGGAGTGTTGCAGAATCTCAACACAAGAAGCAGTATCTACAATATTTTAAGCTTGAAGACAGTTACTTTTTGGCGGAGCGGTGGCGCTTGGCGAATTTCGTTTTCGAATTGTTCCATCTGAGCCGAGTGGAGTTTTTATGCGACGCACACACGTGCACCTAACGGCCCTTACATGAACTCCATCCGGCTGCTTATATCGTCGAAATTCATGGCGCATACCGCTCCAACGTCGAGATTTAGAAGATGATTGAATCCCGATGTTCACCCGCTCAGATACAGTCGCCATTCAGCCATTCTCGGAAATAAATCGACGGATATACCGGGCTCGTTAGGCGAGGCAGTGAGTGCCTCAGGATGCTTGTAGTGGCGCTGCATGAGTGACGGATGGGCCCGAAGAACGCCGTTATTGCACGAGCGCGTTTTTCCATTTAGCGACAAGCACCTGTCAGCCGAGACGCGCACTTGAACAATGTGAAAGAGTTCCCGCGGCCGCAAGATTGAACGGATTTAGGATTTCGCGAATTCGGATTTCGTACTGCGGAAGTCGTGGCCTATGCAATACCGCAGCAAACACTCGCCGAACTCTTCTCGCCCGCTTCTTGCTTCGACATCAATCAGACCGCCGCGCCGCGCCGCGCCGGGCGGTGGAGTCGGAGCGAGTGTACAGGGAACAATTGTTCGTAATTTTAACAGACGGAATTGGAGTCAGGAGTCAGTATCGAATGCTCCTTGATATATACCATTGTACGAAACGTTTAGTCCTTTTATTGTTCTTTCTTTCTCTCTTGCCCATGCTTTACTTCTCCGACCAATCAATGATTAACTATATACTGACTAAGGATTTTTCTGCTTTATGTTCTTTTAAACGATTTGGCACAAGCAACTAATTTCACGTCGAAAATACATTTATTTGCTACTCTGTCCAACACGTAATCCCTATTGCAGTATAGACAGATGTAAGTTGAAATCAGCGACGTCTGAAACCTTTGAACCTACGCTTGTGAGACCAAAGACTACAATTACGGTAACTTCAACATAATTAAATCCTTCATATATTTAAATTAGCACCAACATAATGTTTGTGTTCCGACTTTTGGTGACTCTATAGTATTTTGAGTACCGATTATGAATTATTTGGACCGTAATTTTAGTACTCGAATATTAGTTTTGATGGCCAATGACAAATATCAAATCAAAATGATTTTAGTGCTTCTGTTAATACAACTCTATATTCAGACCTATAATTTCTACCACAATTGATTTAGTAAATATCATAGAATAATACGATATAATTTAAGCAAGCGTTATTCAATCCAATCCTCGAAAATTATTCGATTATTTTTATAGCGTTATATTACATTATATAAATAACAATATTCAAGTAGCAAATTACCATTATTTCCCCACATTGAGATATCAGTTCACTTAATACAAGTATTTCGTTGATTCCAATGAACTCACTCCAATTTATAAGCCGGCAGCAAGAGCGGCCAATCAATCAAAGTGAAAATCGTTCTAAGTGAGTACGTCCAACGTCCAGTACGTTCAGTGTTCAATGTCGAAGGCTAGAGGCTACATGTGCAGTTTCTAGAGCGATGTATGTCGATTTAATTTAACCAAAAGGTCAACGCGAGCTCTAAACACAGACGGGGGATCTTCGCTTATCATCAGCGCGCGCTAAATCGTGTCGGACACATGGACATCATGAAAGTTTCATCGGGGTCGGCTGCCACCGGTCACAACACTGAATCCCACTACTCACGTGTTAGTGTTTCATTTAGAAATTCAATAAACTGTAGACAAAACTTGTCTACCAACTACGAAACTAGACTTGTGGTGTTACTAAGTAAATTAATTCATTTTCTTTTGTTTTATCACTTTATATTTTGTACATAAATACACCAAGGCAGTAGCATGTTATATCTTTATAGGCCTTTAAGCAAATTTGAATTTGAGATCCTCATATAGAATGTCAAATTCAGACATTTTTCTTTGGAGGGATTTTGGGGGAAATCCACCCTGGGGATACTAAGGATGACCCCCCAAGAATGGGATTCAACATTAACCGTGTAAAAGAAACTAAAGAACAGTTATAGATTAAAAATTCAAACAAAAGAACTTTATCAACAGTTAAATATAATCCACAAGAAATAGAATATTACTTTACAAGAGAAGTAAAGCAGATGTGCGCTACTGCAACAGGCGAGAGATTAAGAGACAGAGAGAGGGAGTAAATCTCTTACTTTCCACGTAAATATACTTTTTGTTACCACAGATTACTGTTGTACACATTAAATAAAAATCACAAAATTGACGTCTGCAAATCATTTAATTATAATCTTTATCAAATAAGCTTGTGCGTTTCTAAGCTACAATTGTTCATCTGTCAACAATTACATAAACAACAACAATAATTTTATTAATTACTTCCCTCCGAACAGAGGAGTAAGTATATAAATTAAAAAAAAAAAAATATAATGTGCTCATGGGGAGGGGCGAATAGGGAACACTGGACTCCCCTGGCTTTTCACAAAGTTTCAGAATTATTTAAAGAAAAAATTTGACAATAATTTAATTGCATTTTCTTGAGCTTTCAACTACTATAAAATATGATTTTCAACATAGTACGATTATTTTCAAGAATTTAGTTGTATATTATTTGCACTCTTTGAACGAAACAAGTTAAATACTACTGAAACGAACTTTGGACGCTACAACCCCTATAGAAACTTTCAAATAATCATAATATCTCTTGTAATATAACTAATTTTTAATCTGCGTTTGCGCTGATCGTCATAGTTTATTATTTTATTATTTTCACCAATTTAAAATTACTCCTGTGGCTTCTCCACAACTAACATCTTTGGGGGCCGTAATTTGATGACTGGTAACCGCACTTCACGCGAGAAATATATCACTTACCGAGATCTGCTTCGGCAGAGTGCCACACCCAGTAATGGGTAGAAGACGTGATGATATATATGTATTTTTTTTATATATATATTTTTATCCTAGTTGCAAGGTTCAAGAAATGTTGTTATTTCTATGGGGTAATGGCTCAGTGGTATCAAGTTGGCCTGTGGATCCAAAGAACCCTGGTTCGATCCCCACAGCCGACAAAACATTTTCACCAATTTAAAATTACTCCTGTGGCTCCCCCACCACTAACATCCTTGAGGGCCGTGATTTGATGGCTGGTAACCGCACTTCACGCGCATAAATGTATCACTTATCGAGATTTGTTTTGGCAGAGTGCCACACCCAGTAATGGGTAAAAGGCGTGATGATACATTTATTTATTTATATATTTTTCTTATTTAATAGGTATAGTTTGTAGGAGCCTATGCACTTTAACCCATTCGCTGTGTCTTTTCAGTCAAGTGCGGCAATGTTTTTCTTGTTTCAATATATGGTCGATCGTAGTTCAAGAAATGTTGTTATTAAATGACAATGCCGAATGTTTAACAACTCAATCTAACATATGATATGCGACATGGATCCGTGTCATCCCCACTAAAGCAAAGATTGTCTTCACACAGATCCGTGTCATGCGCAGTGAATGTGTTAAACATATCTATGACTTCTACACGTAATCACCATAACAAACTGTCAATCATTCCTATCCGTTCACTCCTCAATAGAACAACACAATCGTCCATTCTCAATCGTAAGGGCATAAATCTGTTTCAGTAGCTTTTGGTTTGACATTTGACATATAGTATTCAAATTTAGTAGCTACATAGGCCGATATATTAGTTTCGAACTAAGTATGAAGGATGATTGATTAGTAAAGGTTGTTTGTTGTCATGTCAAACATCCATAAATTGTTTCAGACACAAATGCTTGAAATAAATAAACACATGTTTAAATCAACTCATTTATGAAAAATATAGTTGCCGTTTAGTACTAGCAGAAATATAATAGTAGTAAAACTAAACAATTCAGAATTTGGTTTTGTTTATAAATTATGAAATATTACTATCAACTCAGTTTCGAGAGATACAGACTAATTGAACGTTATCTTAATAATCTTTCTAAAGTTGACTTGACAGAGTTTATTTTGTTTATCAAATTTATTAGTGCATATGTTATAATAACTTCAGTATTCCTTCGATCATTATTTATCCTTATGTTTTAAGTACATATTTTTACAAGAAGATTGTCTTAATTCATTTGTATTACATCGCGTTATTTAAAGTTTTACCTCGTCTGTTAATTTGACATCACGATTGATTAGCAGCATCCAAATAGCTTTACAGAATACGGTAGTGCCACTTATTAAATACAAGTGCTTTTATTTTGTAAATAATCGTATAACTGAGCAAAAAATAATACTGTATAAATAGAGATATTTTTATTAAATTGAAGAAAACGTTTCAAATAATTAAAACAAATTAAAAGATTATACTTGCTAAATTATCACGTTAAATATAACTCGTAATATGGTAATTGTTAGATAATATTTTGACATGAATTTAAATTCGTTGTTATGGAAATATTCGCTACATTTCCAATTCTATAATAACTCATAATTCAGTCAAAATATTATTGGCAGTTATAGTATCACTTGTTATATTAGTTATGAAAATAGAATAAATTATTTCATCTATTCAATGAAAATTTATTAGCTAAATAATAGCTAATAATATTTAGCTAGTCATATACTAGTATACAGTAATTTCAAATTGTATGAAAATTTCATAAACAGTGCGGTAGTAATTCACGAAAGTTTATATGTTCACACATTACTTGATTACATACATCTATGCACCAATACCAATGAAATTTGGAGTGAATACAGCATTAACGTAGCATAAACGAGTACCACATAGATTGGACTAAAGTTCGCATGTTTAAATATTTGTCAATTTAACTTGATTTCAAGCTGGGACGACAGACAAGCAAACTTTGGTAATAAACAGTAAATTTTCATTTCCAAAATTTGCAAACAATGAAACTAGGTCATTAAGTAACGCATTTATTTCATCCAATTGGGATAAAAACTGGCAAATAATGTTAATTGGAAAGTAATAATACACGAGAAATAATTCCAAATGTTCAAATACAACCGTTGTATCAACAAATTAACTAATTAATTTCTGCAAAAGCCATGTTATTAAAATATAGCAGATCATTTCCCAAAATCCTGATTTTATTTACTTGATTAAATTATTTCACTCCATTTGAAGGATTTTCTTGAGAATACAAATATTTGTTTACTGGCTTAATATCACCGGAAATTGGAAACGGTTTTAAATGATATTAAAATTGGTCCAGTCAATTTTGAACAAGATTCAGTTGTAGGGCGAACATATAAATTTAAATTCATGGTTTTTTGCTATTGTAATTTCGTACTTATTTTTTCATTTTTGTTATATGTTCGCCCTAAATAAGTGCTTGTAACGTAACTTTTATTGTTGTTTTTCGTTTTATTTAACGTTTGTGGTAAGTAAACTGTTATATTGACTAACAATTTCTCTATTGTTAATTATTGTATGTTATTATTTAGACATGAAGATGACCATAACCTTGGCCGAAACGTCGTTGTAATTCTTCAATAAATTTAAATACAACTTTAAGCCTTTTGTCCATTACTACCTTACAATTTTGAAGAAGGATGAAGTGGTGAACGGAACCACAGTGATCGAACAGAAAACAGACAGTAGAGAGAAAAAAGTAAATTGTTTCACAAAATATCTGCTATCGATTTACGACAGTGTAGATTCTCAAACAAAACAATAATACAAAACAGGAGGTAGTGCTCTGAGATAAGACGATATAAGAAATAGCCCAACTATAGTCTAATCTCAAATTAGGTACCAGATGAAAAAAATAGTTAGATATTCTCACCTTGGATATTTCTCAACTAGTTTATTAACTAGATACCTCAATTTTCTTTTCATCTCATTCTCATAAAACATATTGATTATTTTACCGAAATCTTTCATTTAAATATAATTCTTATCCAATCAACATTTTGTAAATAATTACAACTCATTTTAATAAGGTAACGAATTATAATAATAAAGTGGAATAAAAAGGACACACGCAGTGGTATGCAGTCCATATATGCAAGGTGTGCAGTGAGAAATCTTTCTGAAATTACGTAAAATAATATAGCAACTTTATATTTTATTTATTTTTATGTTTATTTAACTTGAAAAATATAAAATGAAGTATTTATGCCATCATGAACACCAGCGTGTCAAGTGTGTTTCACGATTACTACATGTCTGTGCATAAACAAGGTGCACACATTGATCGTGCACGCTTATCCATACATTCATACAGCGCGAAACAGTCGAGCTGGACAGAGAGAAAAATAAATATTAGTAAAACGCACTGGAGACCGATTCTAATTCGTAGCAACCAGCTGTAGCGACTGCCTTGACGTCATTTATTGTCGCTACCGATAGTGTTGCCACCTTACGAGATAAAATGTAACTTATGTATGACGTCATTATTAGCGACTAGACATTTTCTAGCGACTTACTGCTAGCAACTGCTTTGAACCAGTCGCTAACTCAGTCGCTACGTCCTATTCGTATGTTTTGCAGTGCCGTGTTTTGAAAAGTTAGGTTATTTTAATAAATAATACTAAATATAGAACCATAGATACGATTTCAATCAACAAAGTGGACTTGTTAACAATAAACAATCACAAAAAGCGGCAACAAGTTTTTCAGAAATGTCACACCAAAATATATAGTCTGATCTTTGTAACCAACAGTAGAAAATAAATTCCCTAGAAATTTAATGCCAATGGCACACTGGTCGAGGAGCATGAATGAGCGTCGAGGAACTCATCGATGAAACAACAGAACGCACCCGTCATCGATGAAAAATAGAGGCGCCTCTATTTCCATCGAGGAGTTCCTCGATGAAACGATTGTATCTCATTTCACACGTATTATTGTGTCTCATTTCATGTTAGCGTGGGTTGTCATTTTGGTTTTGCTTTGTGCTATTTTTTCGTGTTTGTTTATTTTATCAGTCAGGGTGCGTTCTGTTGTTTCATCGATGAGTTCCTCGACGCTCATTCATGCTCCTCGACCAGTGTGCCATTGGCATAACTAAGTCGCCTGATGTCATCAAAAAAACGTTACTCAACTAAATATTTGGTTGCTATAAATTAGAATCGGTCTCCAGCTCGTACTCTGTCTCCTCGTGTACTGTGAATCTGTGCACTTAATTATTTAAAACTTGCAAACAATCTTGTGCTAATTATTGCTCAAAATCTTTCCAAAATATAAATATATCGCCACTTTATCAACATATTAATAACAAATTTACAATTTCCTTTTCAACAACTTTTGCTGAGATCATTATCTACATTAAAAAGAATAAAAAATTATTGTCATAATATAATAATTAAGTAGTTTATCGTTACTGTTGAAAAAGAATGATTAAATTTCTTATACCCGAAACTAGATTTCATTAAACGAATTTATAAATAATGATGAAAGAAGAATGAATTTATATTCCAAATAAATACGTTATAATGAATCCCTTCTAAATCTGATTAAAAAAAAAATACGCACACCCAACTCTAAAACTTACCGCACGCCACTGGACGTACGACATAAATTTAAATAAAAGAACTATTACATTATTTATACAATTTTAGTAGATGTTTCTATAGTATTTATTATGTAACAAAATGTTTCTTTAATTCTCATACATGGAATAGGAATGAACCTAATCATCTGTTTATTTTCAGTCATTTTTGTTTTGCTGTGATATTAAGGAAGTGTTTGGAAGATTTTATCTCAAGTTTAACGAATTTTTGTAATTTTGTTGTTGTATATTTACCGTAAAAACACTAACCAAAAGTATGCTTAGAATTTATGAATTTGAAATTTGTTTGCAGGTTTTATTTTGCTACAAATATTTCATTAGATTATTTTCTGGTTATTTTGTGGTCGTTAATATACTCGAATTTAATCAAAAGCTAATATAATATTAATTTTTGTTTGTGTTGTGTAGTTATCGATCGGCGAGGAGAATGAAACGAGAAAGGTTCCGTCTCAGCGGCATCACAACAAAACAGCATCGTGTAAACGTGGCACGCGGTCGCACCGTAAGCTTCCTCCGGAGCAGCTCGGAGCCAGTCCCGACTCCGGACTGATTAGTCGCGATCCGAACTGCTGCTAACTTTACATCAAGATTACACACTAATCTAATTTACTGGCGCCATTAATGAGTCGTTTATTTCACACTCAACCGTGCAGGGACTACAGGACGGCGAATTGTCCCTTTTTCTACTAAAAAATAAATAATTACGCGGAGGTTAAAGAGTGCGATCATTTGTTTTTTTGGACGTTTCCTGATTGGACCGGCGGCGTACGACGTTGACGGATGGAGCACGGGGCAGTGGCGGCGGTCCGGTGGAGGCCGTCGCCAGGCCGCGGCTTCCCGCAGCGTCGAGGCGCCGCCGCCGAGCAAAGGACTCGCCGCCTGCCGCTCTCGGATCGATAGATTCATTACAGCGTTGCCAGAGCGTGCCGTACCGCATACATCCAGCATCCAGGCGCCACTGGAGCCACACCGCCTCTTCCGTCGCCACCGCCTCCGCATGCGTGTGTGTTAAGCATCGTTCACATTAGTCAATTTACTTGATTCCAAGTTGCCTGAATTCAAGTTATATAATTAAAATGAAACTAGCCAGATATTCGGTAATTGTCACAATTTGATTATTTTTTTGCTGATTGACGGACAAATTTTCAAAAGAGTTTTACTTAAATCTAGCTAATCCTGAATTTTCGATTTGTCAAATTAAGCTAAACCATATTCCCAAAAAAAGTTTAAACAAACTTTAATAATCTTCTTACCATTTAGTTTTCGGATATTGAATTGAATTAACTTCTTTTAAGTTGGACTAGTACAAGATTAGTTAATCCAAAATTCAGGATTAGCTAAAACTTTTTTGAGAATCTGGCTATAAATGTTTAATTTAATTTACAATTGACAAGCTGTGAAGTGCTACTTTACAGCTCAAGTCGTAAAAATGTTTCTATGGAAATTTACTAACATACGTATGATATAATTTAATAAATATAATAACAACAAATACCGGTTCTTAAATCTCGGATGATGTTAACACTCCACTTTTAATCACCGATATTCCATCAAATGGAGTAGAACGAACCCTGGAAACATTCATAAAAACATTCATTCATCAAATTCAGCAAATAATTAGTTCTCGCCAAACAATCTCATCTTATCGCACCACCGTTTCTTCAACCACATTCATAGATCCTTCCATATACGCTCATTTACTCATCACATCCGAAATCATTCATCACACAACAAACCTTCAATCGCATCCATACAATTCATTTTTCAATAATCTTTCTTCGACGTACGTTTCATATGCTCAAAACTCTTTGAACTCTTCTAACAACGAATCTATAAAGATGAGAAAAAAAGAGAGCGACAACGTGCGCTTGTATTTTAAAGAAATTTTCACTCAATTGCAATTAGTCCCTTTATTTTAAAATAAATAAATAATATATTTAATTAATACATATGGCTACATTCATATAAAAGCAGAATGATAATTATGAAATTATAAACGACAAATTTGTTTTCACATAGCAATCGTTTATCAAATATGATGGCTATGATAATGTTGAAAACATTAAAAATATTGGAGATAATCACTAAATTTATATTAATTTGAACAATTGACAAAATAGTTATTTTTATAACAAGTGCCGAAAAAGGCTCGTTACGTGCAGAATTTAACGCACGAGGCTTGCCGAGTGCGGAAATCTGCACGAGCATGTAACCTTTTTCGACACGTGTTATAAACAACATTTTTCCTACAACTGTGCGATTTAGTAAATCACTAAAATATTATTAAAATTTATAAAATTTATAAAATTTTAATGATATCGTATTACATGAGAACGATGTTTTACGGCGTTGCTATGGTTTGTTTGTTGATTGCTTGCACATTGTTCTACGTTATTTAAAAATATTTCACTAACGTCAAAATAATTTCTTCAAAATCATCTTGATTGGAATAGTACAGTGAGTGATTCTTCTTTATCATTAACACCTCCAAAGATAATTGAAGCTCCGGATCATACTATGTTGGATCTATTTTCGACAATGACAATCAATCTGCTGCTGGTACTTCTGAAGCTTCCGAAATTGTTACCAATAATATTACTGGTAATAATATGAGCAGGTACGGAAGAAATCAATGTTTCTTTAGACACAAAAGTTTCCACTTTACATTATGTCAATATAAGCAACTGTAACAACTGTATTAATAATATACACAAACAATAAATATGAAGTATTTCACTTACTCTTTAAATAAAACCATTTATCGATATATTTTACTTTGTTCGGTTCTTTTTATTAATTGTCTACAGATTAGATATACTGCAAATTAAGGTTACGTTTATAAACGTCAAAATATACTACTGCATATTTACTAGCGCTGGTTCACCGTTATCTTCTTCTTCCATAAGCGTTTGTGGGCAAAATATGAATTCCGCGCTCGGCGCGAAATTTAAATCGCTGTCAAAACAATATTCTTTTGACAGTTACGTAATGAAGCACTTTCCGCACTAGTGTTTCTTTGCTTTCAGAAACGCACTTGGTCTGCATTCATCTACTTTCCATACGTAACCAAGGCAATTATAGTTACGTAATAACAAAGAAATCGCACAGTTGTAGGAAAAAATATTTGTTCAACACGACAAAAATGCAGATTAACTGCTTTGGCTAAATTCATAAGAAACTCTAGCAGCGATAGTAAATCTATTACTTTTTTCTGAAACAAATAACTATTTCCTCAAATAGAAAGTAAAATCACAGCTTATACCTTTTACCTTTCAATACCTTAACAGTAACGTTCTAACCGACATTTTTCAGAAATTAGGGCTTTTAGTATGATAAGGTTTTAACCATGAATTAAACTGTTAGAGCCATCTGGCTTATATTAAATAAGTTATCTGTGGCACAAAGTTCTGTTTGTACATTATAATTACGTTATAATGAATATTAGGAGGCCATTTTCTCGGAACAGATGTAGATGGAGATAGAACCTTGTTATTCCGAGGTGCCGTTTTACTAACAACCGATTTTATCTTAGACTATCATCCATCCAAGTACTAACCGTAACTACTCGCTACATCATCTTTGATATTTCACAAATCATATATTATGATTATTAAACACTTTTTAAAATTTTTCTAACATACAAAACATTATTTATCTTCCAATATATCAAATAAAATAAAAATAAATATATCATCACGCCTTTTACCCATTACTGGGTGTGGAACTCTACCGAAGCAGATTTCGGTAAGTTATATATTTATGGGGTGGCTAGCTCAGTGGTATGAAGTCGGCCTGTGGATCCTGAGAACCCTGATTCGATTCCCACAGGCAACAAACAATTTTCATAATTTCAAAAACTACCTCTGTGGCTCCTCCACCACTAACATCTTTGGAGGCCGTGATTTGACGACTGGTAATCGCACTTCACGCGCAAAATATATCACTTACCGAGATCTGCTTCGGCAGAGTGCCACATCCAGTAATGGGTAGAAGGCGTGATGATATATTTATTTATTTATTTATATATTTATGTGCGTGACTTCCAAAGATGTTAATGGTGGGAGAGCCACAGGGGTAATTTTAATGTGGTGAAAATGTTTGTCGGCTGTGGGAATCGATACTGCTGAACCACCTAGGCCATATATCAAGATACCACAAGATTTTAAATAAGTTTAAACTAGTTTAAACTAATAAGAGGATGTAGTATGTATGTAGTAGAAATATTTACTTGCATTCAATTAAAATTCTATGTTTGTTTAGTGATATTCTAGTTCAACTAAATTTTGTCTAATGTGAACGAGGCTTTATGGCTGTAGGCGGATATATCTCCCTTCCTCGCCCCTATAGCTCATCTTCTTTAATCACCACAACCACATACACATCCACCCGGTTTGTATATAAACACGCATGGCGACCGAAACCAACCATTTACAGCTATTTATAAACTCTCAACTTTATGCAATTAAAAATTGAATTATTTTGATATTCCTAACCTACGCTTCCCTTTAATGTTATTTCATGTTTGTGTTGAAATGTGTGCAAGCAAAGATAAACAATACGATATATTCAATGTCAACGAAAGATATATGATGGCGCATGTTCGCACATTCTCACATGACAAGAATTTGTTAGGTTAGTAACTCACGGGAATCAATGCAAATATTTTACTTCGTCCTTGAAACAAAATATCAACCTTTTTAAAATATCCTCAAGTGAAATATCACTGCGACACATAAATTGGTGGAGGTGCCATATAATGTTTATTAAAAGAATTGCCAGAAATAAAGAACTATGTCAGTACACTCATATATAATATCACGCTATATCCATCATATGGAGTAGCACGAACCCTAGAATCATTCATAGAATATTCACTTATAAGATTCATGGGATGGCTAGCACAGTGGTTTGAAGTCGGCCTGTGGATCCTGAGGTCCCTGGTTCGATTCCCACACGCGACAAATTTTCATAATTTGAAAAAAGCTATCCCTGTGGCTCCTCCACCACTAACATGTTTGGGGGCCGTGATTTGACGACTGGTAACCGCACTTCACGCGCAAAAATATATCACTTACCGAGATCTGCTTTAGCAGAGTGCCACACCCAGTAATGGGTAGAAGGCGTGATGATATATATATATATATATATATATATATATATATATATATATATATATATATATATATATATATATATATATATATATAAGATTCATCAAAGAATCAGTCCTCCTCAAACATTCTCATTCTAATACACCATTTTTACCTCAACCCCATTCACAGTTCCCTTCATACAATCTCATTTATTCATCATATTCGGAATCATTCATCACACAACAAACAAGTCACAAATTGATACATTACTACCGCTACCAACACTAACTTTTTCTATATTTTGACAAGATTTTTAGACGATCTAATATAATTACACTTGGATACAAAATTTGTCAAAAAATAAGAGTCAATAAGTTATTGATTACAAATAAACATTATACAAAAATCGCAATATCTTCGCCGTTATTTCAAGTCGAGTTAAATATATATCATCATGATACGTTACGACCATTTTGTGACGAAATCATCATTCAACCGATGGAGGGTTAAATTTAATATTAAGTGCTTGCAAATTCTAGCATGAAATATAATTGTTATTGATGCAATATATTTCTTACTTTAAAAAATTTGAAAAAGTTAGATACAAAAGAATTATAAAAACTTTATTTTAAAATCCTCACGGGATATGGGGCGAGGGTTCTGACCCGAAACTCTCCCTCTTGACTATGCTACTGGGTTGCACTGCTGTCTTTTAAATTAAAATATTCGCCCCTATTCTGTAACTAATCGGTATGTTATTGATAACTTTTTATTTTTCCCGATTAATAGATTGTCAAAATTTCGGTTCTCTGTACCCAGAATAACTTTACCCGGATATTTTTACGTTATCTATGCTTACATACATACATAACTGTTATTATAAAAAATAATATACTCGTTATTACAGCTCTCTGATAGCTTTGTAAAAGGTATAGCTAAAAAGTTGTACAAAAAGAAAATGCCTAACAGTAAAATAGAAATAGAGCAATAAATAATTTTAGTCTCAGAACGTTGACATGATATTTTTTAGAATAATCGTGAACAATAATGGTTGTCATTATCTTATCGATCAGTAATAGGTAATGATGGTGTTACATAAAAAGGGATATTAATTTATGTGAAGAAATATTAATCGAATTCTTGACAGCAATGTACAGTAATGTATTTGATAATTAATCTCGATTCAATAAAGTTAATATATAAGTAAATGTAAATATCAGCAACAGAAAAAAATTACGGGAAAATTGTATATTACTCATATTTGACTTCAACCACTATATAGAAAGTTCCATGATTGATCTTTTGATTGAGTTTCATTTGAAATCATTTGTCTCACCTGAGCTAGGACAAAATTTACGGCTTTGTTCGAATCAGTGCAATTCAATTCACACGTACTTGTATTTGAATTTTTTCGTACACATTCGACAAATAGTTAGGGGTTTCCAAATTTAATTCCTGCGCACAGCAAAAAACCAACTACAGTATTTTAAATGAAGTAAAATACGTGTATAGGTACACAGAAAAAGAGACACCTTTCCCCAATATAGTGTACTATTCCGTTCATTCGGTGTTTTAAATAGGGCTGTATTTAATCAAGCATTAAAATCATATTTATTTGATCTCCAATTATTTGTCATTGATCGTCAAAACTAATAATGTAAATAAATATAAATATATCATCCCGCCTTTTTACCCATTACTGGTATGGCACTCTGCCGAATCAGATCTCGGTAAGTAATATATTTATGCGCTTGAAGTGCGGTTACTAGCCGTTAAATCACGGCCCCCATAAAGGTGTTAATGAAGCATTATTCTTAATCGGTACCTAAATATCTTTTGGTAACCAATGAAAAAAATTGTTAAAAAAACATGATTTTAGTGCTCATTTGAAATATTTTCAGTAATCATATAACAAGAGAGTGATAATAAATTGAAAATAATTTGACAGATCTTTCGAAAACTTGTTGCCAGGCTATAGTCACGAAAGCCCGTAGGGCTTGAGTGGCTATTGCCAAATGGCAACAAGTTTGAGAAAGATACTGGAGAATTATTTTCTAATTTATCCACCTGCTGCAGCTGTTGGGGTCGATTCATCCAACAAGATTTTGAACTGGGTCCATTTCGATTGATCACTTATTAATGTATTCTTGGAAGTTGTTTCCTAAATTTGTTGGTGTATTTCTGTATCTAAAATACAACTAAATCGATTTTTCACACATTTTACTTGACGCGTTGACAGTTTTAAATAATTATTTGACAACTACTTATCATTTGTCACAAACAAAAAAGCATCTACGGAGTTAATTCCCCGGAATAATCACAAGAGCTTTATTCTCAGTATAATAATGACAGGATTGGTTAAAACGCAGACACGTGACATACAATGAAGCATTTCATTGGTTTAGAGAAACGTCAAAAAATAATCTTTGAAATATTTTTGTTGCATTTCTTAATAATAATAAATAAAGTGGATTTAATAAACGTAATTTTAAATCCAGGTTGTACAAGGAACACAACATTTCTTTGTCAAGGAATATTCCATTGAAATGTACCTACATGTTTTGTTTAGTTTTGAGGAATACTGCCAAAACTGTCAGTTATTTTATTCCACGTGCATGCAAACATATCCGATATGACATAAACCATACGTGCGAAACAATTCTAAAACCGTCACCAACGAAACCGATCACACACAATATCCAAACACCCGAACTAGAACTGCAAACAGATCATTCAAGCATATTTGGAATGTCTGTCATTCGGCAGTCGGCATCCGCGTTGCATTAACAGTCGATTACTGTTGCGTATCGTCGGTGCTGCGATCATCTTCGCGCAAGACCAAACTCATACATAATATTAGCCGCGCCATTTCATTTCTGACCGGTGGTGTGTGACGGAAGCACCATCATTTGTCACCGGTTCCTCTCGCCGTGGCGGTGAAGGTGGCGGCGCGGCAGTAGCGGGAAGAGACGAAGACTCCGGCCTGTAATTCGCCCCACCGGAATCACAATTAACCGCGCGGCGCCCGGAGGAGACGCTCGACTTTGAGATGTGCACAGAACGACGCAGGCGTCGCGACGGGATAACTATGTCACTTGCATTCCGCTGCATTTAGCGGTGAGGTTTTGTTTTAGGAGTTAGTGTGGAATGATGAAAGATGGTTGTGGTTAAATGGAACAAATGTGTAAATGCTAGGAATGTACACTGCCGTTTGTTATAATTGTGAATTTAATTAATATTTGAGGGCTTGTTTTGGTTAATGAAAGTTCAACTAACTTTAAACTAAATCAAATATAAACATATTTTAAAACTCCTCCCCAATAGGCCATTCCACAAAAATTTGATTATTTTATATGTTAATCTACGTGAAAAAATTATTTTTCCCTATTTTTACTTTCTTATACACAGTATAAGGAAGTATTGGAATCGTGAAAAAAAGCGTTGACAAGATTTTCGCGGCAATACGTGTTTTGAGGTCCACTGAATCCGTTTTGATCATTTTCACAATGTCTGTGTGTGTGTGTGTGTGGATGGATGGATGGATGTATGTCCGAGTGTGCAATAAGATTTTTTAACGAAACTTGGTAATTAAAAGTTTCATGAAAATACGAAGAGCTGAGTTGTTTTTGAATGAAATTGGAAAACCGGAAGAGGAGGTTTACTGGACACACAAAACAATAAATTCCATTTATTTCAAAAATGGAATTAGTTACGCCAAAAAGGTTCAAATAAAAGATGTTAGCAAAAATATTTGAAACATAAAATGTTATATGCAATTTTCCTGTATATGCGTCTAATTTTGAGAAAAACTAATTTTTATATTTAATAATATATTTCAATAATCATAGTAGCAATAGAAACAAAAAACATAAATTTCAATTTTCGCTTTATCTAGTTATCTATGCCTTTTTTCGGAAAAACAAATACATTATTAAAATGGTCAACTAATTTGGCAACTTTGCTTCAATTTAATCGACTTCGTATCTCACGGTTCTTGAGATACCAAGGGTTATGCTCGAAAAAAGGACATCCTATATATGCCTCATCATTAAAGTTAGTCAACATTACTAAAAAATTATACGTAAACAAATTTGATATTTTATGTTTCAAACAGATAAATGCTGAATTACTGAAAAACTAAATTTCATGTTTAATAATATTATATAACATTCATATATTCTAAATAATAAATATGCTGTGTATAAGAAAGTCTTGTGGTGCCCACACCAGATTTTTTTTATTATGTTGTAAAATCCCTTATGGGAGAAAAATAAATATATTTATTAATTAATTGTAACGTAGCTCTCTTGGTGACAAAAATAGCATTAGTATTAAGAGAGAAAGCGTAATAATGACAAGGAAGGCTTTCTTTTTTTAGAGAAATGGGTATACTTTGACAAAAGCGCGTTAAATCCACGGAACTGAGTTCACGTTTGCCAACATTTTAGTCAACACTTGTTTTCGCCAGTTTTTACTTATGTTAAACAAAATATGTACAGAAACATACTATGTTAATCACGTTCCAACTGTTAATATTCAGGTAATAATAATTATTATTATTATTATTCTACATCTTTAAGAAGTAAATATTTATGTACATATTTTAGGTCCAATTAAAATGGCAGAATTGTATGTACAAACTTACTGTACTATTCGAACATTTGTTGTTTGAATTATTGTTGTGATTAAATACTATTTTATCCCGAATTTCCAACTCGGTGCACATGCGCATTGCCTCACAATATAAAGTTGCAATTTAATAACGCTACCTACGTCACAAGAACATCAATGGCAATCTTTTTGAATAATTCACTTTTCAATTAAATATTTTAGATATTAATACGTTACTTTTAATCATTTTTTTAACTTTATTGTAACACATTTATAACTAAAATTGATATGCGTTACCTATTTCTTTAAATTCCATACTGTTGGATTACCGTACTCAGTCAGAATTAGTAGAAGTTCATTATTGTTAGGTTACTCAAATATCTGTGAACCTCATATACCTTTGTTACTTGATCAAAGACTCATTATGAAGCAGATATCGACAAGATAATATAATGTTACAAAATCAACAAAGCTCTGATTGACAGATTACGATCAAGTGTTAAGTCAATATTAATTAAAACATACTTGTATCTTTAAATATTAGTTTAGTAATAATAATTCCTCTTTATTTAAAATGACAGCACTGGCCGGTAAATTTTTTTGGCCTGTACTCACAAAAATCCAGTTTCTGGCCTAGTAATACAAATAACTATAAATTAATACTCGATCAAACAAAATGTAACCATTTAAAAAGTAGAACAATGTCAAAAAATTGTGTGACTGTAAACAAAATCCATTAAATATTAAGACATCGCACGACCCAGCAACGAACCGCGAACAAAAAAAAAACAAAACAGTAAATCCGTAGAGAAACCCAGAGAACAAAAAATAAAAATTTCAATTTGTTTAATCTCGTCGTTTCCTTTATAATAGGAATTTTACGGCACAGCACATGAGGCAATTACTGATTACTAAACTGTGGCAACAAATTTAATTTTTGCTGGCATTTGAACGTTACTGCGCACTCGGCGGCCCATAATCGCCGCTGCGGTCTCGCGAGCCGGAATCGGGATCGCGCGATGCAGCTTTATGCGGAAGATAATGCATGCGTGCGTGAAACCATTTCGGATTTGCCAATTTTAATTGTGAAATGTATTTATCTCTCCCCAAAAGGTACAATTTTCAACAATTTGTTGCCGCTCTATGTTTGTTCACAAGTAAAATTATTACAATTTCATTAGTTACGGATTTGTTTCATCTGATATAATCATTATCATAATTAAATTATAACTTTCACCGTTTGTACTAGCGATCTGTGTTGCCTAAAATAAATGATCCTGTGATTGATATATATATATATATATATATATATATATATATATATATATATATATATATTTACAGAGTGGTGAACGGAACTCTCGAACATAGGGATTTAACATGTAAAATCACAATTTTGTAATTTCCTGCTTCCCTAATTATTTTCAGTAAAAAAACTTCAAATAAAAGTTTTAGGGAATAAAATTCTGCATCTAATACAATAAACTAAATGAATTTTTCGTACTACGTAACAACACAAATTTGATCTGAAAATAACGAAAATAGCCTGAAAACTATCGATAACCATGAAATTGAAACAAAATTAACAAATTTTTGTCGTTTTATCTGTCAAAAGAAATGACATTATAAATACAGAAATTATTTTGACAGATTATACGTAAAACATTTGTTTAATTTTGTTTCAATTCCATGGCTATCGATAGTTTCGTGGCTATTTTTGTCATTTTCAGATCTAATTTGTGCCGTTACGAAGTATGCAAAATTCATTTAGTTTATTTTATTAGATGCAGAATTTTATTCCCTAAAACTTTTATTTGAAGCTTTTTTATTGAAAATAATTAGGGAAACAGGAAATTACAAAATTGTGATTTTACATGTTAAATCCCTATGTTCGAGAGTTCCGTTCACCATCCTGTATATATATATATATATATATATATATATATATTTGATAGTTTAACTAATTAAATACATATATATATATATATATATATATATATATATATATATATATATATATATATATATATATATATATATATATATATATATACCATAAACGAGTGGTATCGAGTCGGCCTGTTTTAGGTTCTCCCAGCCAATAAATAATTTTCCCTACATTAAAAATTACCCCTGTGGCTTCCTCTCTCTATATATATATATATATATATATATATATATATATATATATATATATATATATATATATATATTACAGTATTATATTTGATAGTTTTATTATTTATTTTATAGTTTAACTGGAATCACTGATTTTGATTTTTTAACCTCGTTTACGACACTTTGAATTTCACCTTTAAACTACAATTAGTCATCAAAGTGGTGAAAGTAGGCATAAATGAATAAATTAAATCAGGTAATATTATACAAGCAATATGTGCAATATAATTCAATAAAATAAGATATTATTATGATAAAAAAAATTATTTAATATATAGCAGTAATTTCATTCAATAATTCAATTCAATTTTTATAAAACAAACACGCATAGCAATGTTCATAAATATAGGAAAATCTATTTGATGTAAATGTATATTTCGCTCGACGGTAAAAAGTAATGAATTAATCCCATTACCATTTTAAATCTAATATAAAATTTCAATACGAATATTAGAGAATTCTGTACTGTAATTCAGGTTTTCAGTTTTTGCTGATACTGCGAAAAGCATTTTCTAAAACACACTTTCATAAATCTCCCCGTTGTTGCTTTTTAACACAATTTTCTTATTTTCTAGACGCGTACTCTTGTTGTGAGTTTTATTTGAGTCGTATAAGCATGGAGCTCAACATTGAATAAATTTAGATAACATAATTTACGAGTTGCTTTCTTCATATGACAAATCCTGCAGATTTATTTCTTTTTCTAAAACTACTGCACATCAATTATACTTCTCGTTATTTCAGACACAACCTTAACAAAAAATAAAAGTATATGTATATAGAACGACTTCTTTTATATGCTCCACCATTCAGAACTCGAGAACCACAAAAGATACGTAAATGATTTAAGAAATAGCAAAGTAATGCTACTTTATGAGACGATGATGGGGTTTATGTTTATCAAAAATAAAATATTTATATACTTCGGGAAAAATGTTAAGGGTATACTCGTATATAACGTACTAATCATAGAGTCAAAATATGATACATTTTTTCCAAATTTGTGAAATTAAAGATGGTTTATCTACAGTAAACATTTTTAGTACCACTGTTTTGATAGTAATTTCTAATATATTAATAATTAAGTTATTATAAATAATATAATAGTCAATTTATTCATAGTACAACAGATAAATTACTGTTTATAGTGTCGGCCAGTAACACTTAAAATGTGTACTTCAAGAACCATGTACTTAATTTTGCGAAATTTGAAAAAAAAATTTTGTTCTATAATCAATACGTAAAATAAAAATAAATATATCATCACGCCTTTTACCCATTACTGGGTGTGGCACTCTGCCGAAACAGATCTCGATAAGTGATATATTTATGCGCGTGAAGTGCGGTTACCAGCCATCAAATCACGGCCCCCAAAGATGTTAGAGATCGGGGAGCCACAGGAGTAATTTTAAATTGGTGAAAATGTTTTGTCGGCTGTGGGGATCGAACCAGGGTTCTTTGGATCCACAGGCCGACTTGCTACCACTGTGCCATTTCCCCATATAATCAATACGTCATAATATATTCCCTTATTTTTTTTCCAAAGTATAAAAAAAATCTGTATGTTTGTTTGCAGGTAACTAGTTTAAAGTGAATTTGTGAAACTAAATATTCCTAAAGAATTTAAATCTAAAATGATCCGAATAAAAGAAAAATTTGTAAAAAATAAAGAACGAAAATTATTTTTACACAACCATGACGGAAAGTATGCTATTTCAGTAGTCACTTGACAACGGAAAGTTATCATTTCCCAAGCAACAAGCATTTATTTAACTTTCCCGATTGTTTCCAATAGTATCAAGCGGAAAAATAACATTGCCGATTTTCCACAATAGCTACAAATGAGAACAAAACATTTCCGCTTGTTTCAAAATAATTTGAAATTATTTTTCTACGGTTGTGTTGAAAAGTCAACATATCAACATTCAAAATGAGTGTGGAAAGTATCTCTTTACAACACTCAGTGCGTTATGATTTTTGATATTGTTTCCAAGACAACCATTGTTGAACAATTTTTTAATTAATGTAAAATATAAAGCTACATTCACAAATCGAAATTAGTTTTTGTTTTATGCTTTATGTTTTAGTGTGTTTTTAGGTGCCATTCACAAATAGTTGTGTTTTTGTCAATTTTAGTTAGTAGTGACATCTATCATAAATTTTAGAAAATCGGCTATATTCAGAAGATCGCTAATACAGTAAATGCAATTGTCAGATGTGCAAAGTTACACATGCTGTCATATGTTGTTTGTTTACTTTCGTATTTTTTGGAAGAGCAAGGTAAATATTATCATAATAAGAAAGTAGGTATTAAAATCTTGTTTTTATTTTCATTCATTTTGACACTCGAATAAAAACAAACTTAGGTTATCGTCAATGCGAAGGATGATAGAAAGAGACACGTATATATCGCTACATCATTGTACGCTTCGTCCTATTGGTCTATTCCTAAGTATAAAACGTGAAACTAAAACATAAGTTTGGAGTTTGCAAACTTTTGTGTTAAAACCAAAACGAAATACTGATTTGTGAATGACTGCATAAGATAACATGTCTACAAGGTTATTAAACCAAAAATGGAAAACATAAAACAAAAACTAATTTCGATTTGTGAATGTAGCTTTAGAGTCAATGACAGATGTCAAATATAGATTTCAAGAAACAAAAGTTCACGACCGCTGGAAAAATAGTAAGTACATTCGTTACAACGACCATTGCACAATTCGTTTGATTGGAAACATTCGCTACCGTTCGTGCCTCAACTTTCATACTCGTTTGCAAAGAAAGCCTTTCCAAACTTGTGTTGCAATATAACTATTTCAAGCATTTTTAAATGGTCTCATAAAAATATTGTATGCATAATTGTTGCTTTGCCATTCACGAGCGGCAATAGACTACTTTCTGCTCTAAGTACACAATTAACTCTTCAGTCATATATACGTATAATAGTGTGTACATAAATATATTTCTACAAATTTTTAAACATACCTCTGTTAAATCTCCATTGTTTTAGCGCCACTGTATCAAATTAAAGTGATAAAATTTTATTCAGAGATTCAAGTAGTAATTGATATACTTTTAAGTCATTTATGTAATATTATTCTTTTTAAAATTAGATCAAAATTATAAATCATATGAATTTATTACGTCGGGTTGAATTCTCATAATGAATAAAAAGTATAATAGTAACTTGCATGACAATCTTGATAACATTAGTATAATTATATTGCGAGAAAATTAAATTATTTAGAAACATTAAAGTAAATTAGGTGAATATGAAAGAAATTAATTAAAATAAGTGCTTTATAGTAATTATTCCTTTCTTCAACGTTAACACATTGAAAAGCGGAACTTTTTCAATTATGATTGACAATAATATGAAATATATTGACTCGTTTGTAAATGGAAATTTACTATCTGTCAATTTAGTTTTTCACGAGACCGTTGCTATATTTTTTTTTAACTTTTGCTCCTAGCGTTTCTTTTAATATTTATCTACAGTTTTTTGTGTAGGTTATCTTTAAAAACATTGTTCTAAAACTGTCAGGATGACTGAACTAAATTTTCATGTCATTATAAAAACATGAATAATAGTTATTTTAGGTAAAATTTTAATGGCTAGTTGCACCAATAAAACTTAAATTTTAAACATAATGTTTACTTAGTAACAAGCTATGGTAACGTGTTGATAATTTCATTATAGTCCTTCGACTATAATAAATGTCGTTATAGTACTGAAATTGAAGATTATAATGTTGTTGTTATGATACGAAAGAATATAATAATATGAATTAATATTTTATAATATATAACCTAATATATTCACAAATATTTTCATATTATAAATAAATAGTGCGAGATTTAAAACTGTACTAGGAAAACAGTAATGAAAATAGGCTTAAGTTATAAATAATTTATTGAAGATTCATTGACTACGTTTCGGCCAAGGTTATGGCCATCTTCGGTCAAGAGTATAGCTGTAAATAACAACAAACATAACATATTTTAAGTTTAAAGATGAAGTTTAGGGCAAACACGTAACCAATGAAAAAAAAATCTGGTGTGATCACCACACGACTTTCTTATACACAGCATATTTAATATTTAGAATATATGAATGTTATACAATATTATTAAATATGTAATTTAGATTTTTAGTAATTCAGCATTTATCTGTTTGAAACATATAAAATATCAAATTTGTTTACGTATAATTTTTTAGTAATGTTGACTACTTTATGTCTAACTTTACTGATGAAGCATATGCAGGATGTCCTTTTTTCGAGCCTAACCCTTGGTATCTCAAGAACCGTGAGATACGAAGTCGAATAAATTGAGACAAAATTGCCGAATTAGTTGACCATTTTAATGATGTATTTGTTTTTCCGAAAAAGACATAGATAACTAGATAAAGCAAAAATTAAATTCTATGTTTTTTGTTTATATTGCTACTATGATTATTGGAATATATTATTAAATATATAAATTAATTTTTCTCAAAATTAGACGCATATGCAGGAAAATTGCAAATAACATTTTATGTTCCAAATATTTCTGCTAACATCTTTAATTTGAAACTTTTTTTCGTAACTGATTCAAATTTTGAAATAAATGGAATTTATTGTTTTGTGTGTCCAGTAAACTTCCTCTTCTGGTTTTTAAATTTCATTTAAAATCAACTCAGCTCTTCGTATTTTCATAAAACTTATAATTACCAAGTTTCGTTAACAAATTTTATCTCGTTCATGAGATATTGCATACTTGGACATACATCCATCCACACACACACACACACCGACATCATTGAGAAAATGATAAAAACTGATTCAGTGGACCTCAAAGCACGTATTTCCGCGAAAATCTGGTCAACCATTTTTTTCACGATTTCAATACTTCCTTATACTGTGTATAAGAAAATAAAAAATTGATTCTAAATACTTTGCAAATAACATGATTCTAAGTTTTGATGTTTGCCCTGAAGAGTCGATAGAGTGAATTTTCAATAAATTATTTACAACTTAAGCCTATGTCCATTACTGTTTTCCTACATTATTTTACGCTTATTAAAACATACTACTAAAACTGTATTAATTATATTATTCCACAATACAATTGTAAGAAAAATGTAAACAAAAATATACTATGTGGGTCAATCCCCTTACTTCTTTAATAGTGTATTCCGAAAATGAACCGGTTAGTTTTTTCAGTAACCGGTTTCATTACGGAACACGGTTTTTGAAAATTGTGGTTAGTTTTTAATAACCAAACTAACCGTGCTCGAGCGGCGGTTAGTTTGGTTACTTCACAGCTGTTGTTGACATGTTTGAAACGTGTTTGGCGGCTTTTGAAGTGTTTGTGGATTTTTGTCTTATAAAACTATATTTTTATGATGACTGATAAATAAACATGTGATACAAAATGTATTTTTATTATTTAACAGTATATATTCATATTAGATGAATTTATTATTTGTTCTGAAGCTCGTATTTACTTTTTTCTTTGTGTTATTTTTTTATCCCTATATTTAAGTTAAAGCAGGTGTAATGCAGAATACAATATTTTTATAATATAAACATTTTTCCATATTAAATAAATTTCACATTTCGAAACTCATCTGTCAAGTGACAACTGTCATCGTGAAAGTGTTCCGTTATGACGTCATTCTAACCGTATCCGTGGTAAAATTGAACCGCACCGTGGTTCATTTTCGGAATATACTATTAATGATGAATTCACAACATCATGTAGTTGATAATAGGGAATTACTCGTCTATTTTAGATGGTCGAAAGTGTTTTCTAATAGCGACTTACGGCTATAATGTACATTCAGTCTTTGACCGTCGTTATAAACGATATATACTGTATACGAAAATGATAGCAGTTATGATTCGGCAACTCAAATAAAATCAATACCCGCGTAAACGCGCTACGACCAATTCCGCAGAAATATCATTTCGTCTCGTTTGCATCACTAACCATCTGTTCGCATGTCTGTGTCTTCGTGTATCAAAGCTTCCATGCGTATTCAGTAATCCGCACCAGCGATCTCGGAACTCCATCCTTTCTTCTCTGCAGCCATTGTGTTGCCGGCAGTTGTAAACCATAACGCTGCGTTTAAAACAGGATGCGAAGATGCAAATAAAACTAGACACATATCGCGGAGGCTTAGGACAGAGCGCGTCAAACGCACGGTGAATTATACAAGATCGTCATCGTCGCCGTCGCCCGTCACCCCGTCAGCGCAGGCATAACTTAATCCCTGTAGAACTGCAATGGAGGCAACGGCGGTGGCGGTAGGATCAAGCAAGTAAGGCTCAACAAACACATGGTGCCACTTCTTATCACTGTAGGGCACGTCTCACGAGCTTATGTTTGTCAGCTTGACGTGCTTAATTTCTTTTTTCATAGTAAGGAAAAAATAATAACGAAAAGACGGTACTACTCCCGAAAAGAGTGTATTGGATAGATTTATTAAAAACATAACAATAACTCTAAAATAAGATAACGACATTTTCTATATTATCGCTTAATATTGTATTAAGATAGATTAGTTTCCAACACACTATAATACCGCAAAATCATTCAAAGAAAATGCTAAAAAAGGAACCATTTTTATCTTATCGACTTTCAGAAAAGCAAGAGAGCTTATGATATCTGTACCATAGACAATTGTTTTTAAAAATATATATAGAAACCTTGCATAGAATTTAGTAACAACCTGGCTGTGAGTGTTAGTTTTATGTATTGAGTGCTTGGAGATTAAAGATTTTAACCATTTTTAGAGATTAGTTTTTAACGTTTCTTAAAAGCAATGAAATGCTTCATTGTATGTTACGTGTCTGCGTTTTAACCAATCCTGTCATTATTATACTGAGAATAAAGCTCTTGTGATTATTCCCGGGAATTATCTCTGTATATGCTTTCTTGTTTGTGACAAATGATTATTTCAAACTGTCAACGCGTTAAGTACAATGTGTGAAAAAAATCGATTTAGATGCATTTTAGATACAGAAATACACCAACAAATTTTGGAAACAACTTCCAAGAATACATTAATAAGTAATCAATATATGAACCCAGTTCAAAATCTTTTAAATTGGATGAATCGCCCTCAACAGTTAAGTCAAAAAATAATCTAATTAAATATAACTGGAGAGTTCGATAAATTAGAAAATAATTCCCCAGTATCTTTCTCAAACTTGTTGCCATTTGGCAATAGCCCTACGGACTTTCGTGACTATTGCCTGGCAACAAGTTTTCGAAAGATCTGTCAAATTATTTTCAATTTACTCTCACTCTCTTGTTATATTATTACTGATAATTATTCATTGTAAAATCAAATTTAAGTAATTATAACTGAATTTGCTGGAAGAAAACAAATTAATTGTTTATATTTAATTAACTCTCGTATCTTTGTTTATTTAATAATTAACAAACATATCAATAATTACATGTAAATCAGCTAGAAAAATCTTGTGTATCAAATATGCAGAATTTGTTTTGCAAGTACTCACAGTGATATAAATAATTATTTCTAATAGCAACTATTTTCAAAGAGCTCCGTTGCTAATATTATGGTCTGCAAAGAATCTTGATCTGAAATTATTTAACTTCTGTCATCATATGACTTTCAAAAAGCCTACTTGTTTTTACTAATCGCAGAAAAGTTTTATATTACTCAGCTAATTAAAGAACTCAAAATATGAATACTTCCATCATTGATTTTATTGTAACCTAATTTCGTTTCTGCATTTTATACAAATGGTCAAGGAACTACATCTAATTATCGTTTCTGGAGTGAACCTTTTCGACAATCCAACAGAAAGAACAATCTTCATTTACCTTATTTATAAGTACAAGGCATATAGCAGAATCTGAATCTGTCAAACGTATTTAGTGCATTTTTGTTTTAATTTGAAATCAGGGAAATTTTTAATCCGTAAGCACCGGTCTTAGTAGTCCATTAGTCATAATTTTATACCGTAGATTTTGGGTTCAAATACCGCAGAAGTTTTAGATATTTGTGATGTATTTCAAGGGTTTAGTAGAACAGCAGTTGTCTGCACAGTAAATAGTCGATAAATAAATAAAACTTCAGGTTGTAAAGAGAATTCCTGTTGTCTAATTATTTAGAATAGACGTTCAAACAAGAAATAATAAATCAGCAAATCCTATAAAACAGAAGAACAAAATAGAACAAGGCAAAGAAAAAAAGTCTAACTGCAATTCCTAATAAATTCCAAGCTTGCACTAATTATCCTGCAGCGCTGTCGTCATCCGCCATAAAATTCAAATAATTCCGCTCACACAATACACATAAAAGCCGGTGTCACATAAGGTATCTGTAACGTGCATCATTCGGTTAGCGGCGCTGGCAGAAGCATAATCATTTCACAAGCAGAGCCTCGGCAGGAACACAAGCCAACACCCATGTTTCCTGCAGGAGAACCGACAAAGCAATATATGCAGTAAACTATCCCAGCCTCTAGACTACGTAGTCTACGGCTCTAGCGTTATTGGGTCGGTGTTCGTTCGCTGTTCGCTGTAGTGTAGTGTGTTCGTGTGTTGTCTGTTGTCGTACGAAGCTGACGGTGCCTGCGCAATGCTGAACATGTATTACATTACCCCGTTCCAGGAGATTGGCGATTCGGAGCCGGATTGCGCGAGTGCTGAGCTAGACCTGTTCGCGGTATATTTGCGTTTAAATGAACTCGGTTGTAACGAACACGTGAAACAATACGGATGAAAACTGTTTGTGTTCTGTTTGTATATTGGATAGTTCAAGACGCATTTGAATACCTTCATTTGCTTCAAATTCACCGAAGGGAATTTCCCTACATCTTAGTTCCCTACATCTTATTTAATACAGATTATTACTTAATGGGGTAATGGCTCAGTGGTATTATGTCGGACTGTGGATCCAAAGAATCCTAGTTCGATCCCCACAGCCGACAAAACATTTTCACCAATTTAAAATTACCCCTGTGGCTGTGGATTTGAGAACCTCTGTTCGATTCCCACAGCCGATAAATAATTTTCACCACATTAAAATTACCCCTGTGGCTTCCTCTCCACTAACATCTTTGGGGGTCGTGATTTGACTGCTTGTAACCGCAATTTACACGCTTATATATTTCACTTACCGAGATCTGCGTCGGCAGAGTGCCACACCCAGTAATGGGGAAAAGGCGTGATGATATATTTATATTTATTTATTTTATTACTTTTTGATAGCCAAATATAATGAAATTAATGTTTAAAAATTCCTAATTTTTCACCTTCTATTTTATTACTTACTTGTAAATAAATAAATAAATACATCATCACGCCTTCTACCCATCACTGGGTGTGGCACTCTGCTGAAGCAGATCTCGGTAAGTGATATATTTTTGCGCGTGAAATGCGGTTACCAGTCGTCAAATCACGGCCCCCAAACATGTTAGTGGTGGAGGAGCCACAGGGATAGCTTTTTCAAATTATGAAAATTTGTCGCCTGTGGGAATCGAACCAGGGACCTCAGGATCCACAGGCCGACTTCATACCACTGAGCTAGCCATCCCATATTACTTACTTACTTGTAATTTGTTTAAAATATTTTAATCTGTCACTGTCATCATGCATAACTATATATAAGTGACAGTTTTTAGATCAATAATGTAGTTTGGGAAATCGAGGCCCGAAAGGTCGAAATTTTCTAAACATTCGCGACCTAAAAAAATCACTTATAGTTCGAGGTTAGTAAGCTATTTTTTTACAATACGAGTACTTGCACAAGTAGAAGGCAATAATTGTCAAAATAAACAGGACCTTGATCTATAATATTTACTTACTGTCAACTGTGAATGGTAAGTAATTATTATACTCGTAGTACTGAAGTAAACATGGAAATCACTGTGCAATAAAAGCTCCACTTACTGCGTTTAAATTTTGCCATTAATAGAAAACTAATAGTACAAGTATTGTAAAAATATTATTACGAGTAGAATGTATTATAGTTGTAACGAACACGTGAAACAATGCGGATGAAAACTATTTTGTGTGCTGTTTGTATATTGGATGGTTCATGTTGCATTTGAATGTCTTCATTTGCTTTATATTCGTCGAAGGAAATTTCTCTACTTCTTATTTCCTTACATCTTATTTCTCTACATCTTCTTTAATACAAATTATTTCACTTTGATAGCCAAATTTAATGAAATTAATACAAAGAAACCCTAATTTTTCGCCTACTATGTTATTACTACTGCAGTTAAGTGCTTGTAATTTGTTTTAAACATTTTAATCTATCACTATCATCATACATATTGAGGAGCCAGTAAATATTATTAGAATGTATTATGGTTGTAATGAACACGTAAAAGAATGCGGATGAAAACTGTGTTGTGTGCTATTTGTATATTGGATGGTTCAAGGTGGATTTGAATGTCTTCATTTGCTTCAAATTCACCGAAGGAAATTTGTTCCTTCAAAATTATACGGGTATAACCGTATTTAAGTAGACGAGCTTTAAAAATAACAAAAGTAAATCAGATGTCTTATTTGGTATACAAAAATATTCATACAATGCTACGAAAAATAATGAGCATTATACATGAAACAATTTTCTACATCCCCGTGTAGCCAATTTAAAAACCCTCTTTATTTTTCGTAAGTATCGAGGTCGACTAACGATCTTAGTTAAAATATAAAGAGAATAATAATTAAATCTCCAATAGTACCAAAGTTTAATGATTGATAACAACTGCTACACAGAGAAATGTATAAAAATAATGACCATAACTATCGGCAGGATAATTTAAAAAATATTTTATAAAATAATAGCATGCAGTATAAAGTATGCTATTTTAGCTGTCATTTGACAACGGAAAGTTATCGTTTCTGAGCAATAAACGTTTATTTTATTTTCCAGTAAAATTGAAATAGTAACAAGCGGGAAAATAACATTCCCGATTATCCCCAATAGCAACAAAGGAAGAAATAACATTTCTCCTTGTTTAAAAATGATTTTAAATTATTAAAGCATTTTTGAATGGTCGTATGAAATAGTTATTTGTGTACCAAGAGCAGAAAGTTGTCTATTGCCGTTTTAGAAGCACACAATATTTTTTATACGAGCATTTGAAAACGCTTGACAAATTTAAAATCATTTTTAAACAAGAGGAAATGTTACTTTTCCCTTTGTTGCTGTTGGAAACAAGCGAGAAAGTAATGATCCCTCTTGATGTTACTGGTGACAACTGGAAAAGTAAAATAAATGCTTGTTGCTCGGAAAATGATAACTTTCCATTGTCAAATGACTGCTGAAATACTTTCCGTTATAGTTATTTAAAAAATAATAATAATGAATGCATCTTGAACAGAAAGTATTCTTACCGCTAGTGTGTAGTTATTGTTTTCGGCTACGTCTCGATTAACAAACTACATGCGCGATCGGTAATAGACTACTTTCTGCTCCAGATACATACAAAACTACACCATTTGTGTTATGCTATCAATGCAATATAATTTTTGTTTTGTTTATTCCATTTATAGTTATTGGGAACTTTATCCAGCCATGCAAATAAAAGGCACTGAGGGTAACAGTTCTATTCTTGCAGATTCCGTAAATAACATATATTTTCAGTTATGATTACTATGATAAGGAGAGTGTCGTTCACAATTCATTAGATAAAATATAATCTTAAATCTTAAATTAAGTATTAAATTCAGTTTTCTTTGTTTTGATATTATTATCTGTTTTTCGAAGTGCTCGCTTCAATCAATTTCTATATTTACAAAAAAACGACAGACTGAAGTTTTTAAACTAGATTTTAAGAACAAATGTTTAATAAAAAATTGCTATACAAATATCATATCTCTTCAGACAGATCATTGCATTGAATTTGAAATGTTTACTTTAACCAGTAAAATATTCTGTAATTAGTACTACGGTCTAAATAATTTTTCAGTACAAATGTAATTTATATTATTTGTGTATTATTTGGTATAAAAAGCACTGGTTATTTTTTGCTATATTAGGTAAAATAATAAATTTTACTTGATAAATGACAGCGATTCTATTGTCGCAAATAAAATTCTATATGGCGTGATCTGGGAGCCAGGATCGTCTAGACCAGTGTTTTCTAAACTTTTTCGTATCGTAACCTACAGTTGTATAGTAATAAAAGAAAACAAATTAAATATATAATTTTCAAAATATAATTCTGATTTAATATTTAAACTTTAAATTAAACAAGCATTAAATTAAATTTTAATGCGATGATCATACTTACATTTGGATAACAAGTTTCAAAATTCGCGGCTGAGTATTTATTAAAGCCAACCTTATGTTATCCTCAACATTCAGTTTGTTGTTTACCTTTGTTTTGATTAAATAACTGTTGAAATTCCACTCTCGCAGAGATATGTAGAAGGAAATGGAAGTAAATCTCAAAAGGGAAGCAAAGTGCTATTTGAACATGAGAGATACAACACACACCAGAACTGTGAGCAAGTAGCTGATTTCTAACATGGCTCCAATTAAATGTAGTTGACTACTACCGAACTAAATTCGCGCCAGTTTGCATTAGATGACACATCACGGACTTTTATTTATTCTAATTACAACACTACATTTTTATACCATTTTAACCTTAAGCTACATTCACGGCTCATAACATAAACACTGTTTTTGTTTTTGACTTTGTCGAATGGAATTGGACCATTTCTCGCTGTTGACACAAACATTGCTTTTGTTTTATGTTTGTAGACATGCCTATACACAAAATTATATAAAATACATTTATTAAATACAGAATATTAGTAACAGGTATTATTGTGTATATATTTGTATATTTTGTTACTGTTTTCAGTTTAATGTATAATTAAAAACATATAACCAAAATATACTATTTTAGGTAAACACAACGACAAAACGAAGAAAAAGTTTGAAGTTGGCAAAATAAGTCGAAGACTAAAACTATAGCTAGTTGGGCTGTCAGTAGACTTCAAATATCTGGAGTTTGGATTTTTTCAGTCGAGGAAATTCAGATATCCGTATTATCCAGTATCCGTTTAAAAACTGTAATCCGTTTGGATCTGGAATTCGGTTGATACCGAAATCCTATTGATTCTGAAATCCGACTGAAACCTGTATTCAATTCAGAACGAAATCCGACTGAAACCGGTATCTGGCCCGTTTTGTAAGATCTGAAACTCCTGACAGTAAATATTCAGAAGGAGTAACTTACGACATATATTTCTATGCCCCCAAAGTTGTTAGTGGAAGGAGAGCCACAGGGATAATTTTAATGTAGTGAAAATGTTTTATCGGCTGTGGGAATCGAACCAGGGTTCTCAAGATCCACATGCCGACTCTATACCACTGAGACACCTACCCCATTTATTATTTATCTACTCATCATAATCACCAAATTGTCTAAATATCGGTATTTTTAAAACCCGATTTCTACAAATGTAACTAGTTGTTTCCAGAAAACGAACGAGGTTTATTAGGATTCATAATTACAATTTTCGGATTTTGGATTAAGATTTTCGGTTTCCGGTTTAATATGTATATACCGGATAAATATAAATCCGGATATAACTTTTATTGAATAATGACAGTCCTAGTAGCTGGGAATGGCCTAACGTGATAAAAACAGTGACTATGTTAAGAACTTTGATTGTGGTTTTAGTGGTGCAAATCCCTATGAAGATAATTGCAAAATACGTAATGATCGCGAACCAAAGGTGAGGAACTAGTGGTCTAATCTCTGCAGAATTTTACTATCCATCATACTGTATCCAATATCTTTATTATTTATTTATTATTGCCTTTGGTTTCGCTACACATAGAACACATCCATTCAGCTACTAAAATCCCAGCTTAATCTCTGATCTATCCCTCTAGTGTTTCAGCGCTATCGCATCATCCCCAGCCAACTACCGATTCCCTGGCAGCAAACAGCGATGCCAGCAGCCGGCTTCGAATATCCATCATGTCTTCGCGCGCACGACTGACGTGAACGCGCGACTGGTCGCTCCTGTGAACACTTGGTGTCGACGGCGCACATCGCCCTATTGTCGTGCCCCGTGCCCGCACCAGGAGATTAACCGTAACTCTGATGATCTTTAAAGCAGGAGCAACGAGGAAGCTTCGACGACGAGGACTGAACCTGTATCCTACCGGGACGTGTTCATTATAGCGAAGTTTTGCACCTAACTCCCAACTAATTTATGCAACTCGAGCCACGGGCATTAGAAGCGGGAATAAGTTAACCTCAAATGGCAAGCCAAGGTACTAAGCTGATTAGATACGAATAAAGAATATTTCAAGTATTGAAATATACGTTAAGAATTCATGTACTAAATATGCTGTTGCTGCTTAGTTAATTTTATCAGCTGTACAACTTAAGGGATGGCTAGCTCAGTGGTATGAAGTCGGCCTGTGGATCCTGAGGTCCCTGGTTCGATTCCCACAGGCGACAAATTTTCATAATTTGAAAAAGCTATCTCTGTGGCTCCTCCACCACTAACATGTTTGGGGGCCGTGATTTGACGACTGGTAACCGCACTTCACGCGCAAAATATATCACTTACCGAGATCTGCTTCAGCAGAGTGCCACACCCAGTAATGGGTAGAAGGCGTGATGATATATTTCTTTATTTTATTTATACAACTTAAGGAGTTATACTACCCAGGTGCACTGAAGAGTAAACCTTTTTTTTGGGAATTTTTTTCCCGATTATTAATCAATGGATTAAAATTAAATTTGGAGACTTTATTATACATGTATTAAAGTGTATAAAAATATTTTTTATTTAAATTTTCGATACAAAATGGCGTCCTGGCACTAGGTAACTTGAACACACGTTTTTTTTAAGAAGAAAATCGGCGTGCACTGTATCAGTCTCCGTACACCACCTAGAGCAAAAATATATATTTTTCCTTAATCTACATTAGTTTTTCTTTGGAAGTACATAAGATTAAATTTTTTTGTTTGTAAATTCACAAATTGACATCAATTTTAATTTTTTTCCTTATTTCTTGGCAAAAATCGAACTTAATTGTTTATTGCAAATGTAATTATTCATCACTCTTAAAAATTGTGTGAACTTCAATGGGGGATTCAAGTGGTAGAGGTTTTTAGTATATATTTATTAAAATAAGTTCTTGACCGTACATCATATTTAATACAATATAAAATCATTATTCCATAAATGATAGCTTTATTGCTGAAATATGAAAGTTAAAGTTGAATAATTTAAAACGCTCATTGCAATTACGTAGTTGCATTAAGCCAATCACAGAGCTTTGTGTGAAACGTTTGTCGGTGCTCAATTTTACTGAGAGGAAGACGAAAAAGAAATAAGCATTCAGCATTCTACGATGCTACCAATGACGTATAATACTAGACGAATTATGCCGTATTCAAGTCAATGCAAACGCCGTTGTTATCCGTCTAGTTATGTTTTGTCTGAGGATTCTACTGACAACGACACACGTTACGTGAAGTTACGTGTTATTTATCTCTGTCTTATCTGTCTCTCTTTAAGCTAAGATGCAACTACGTCACATTCGTTTGTTTCGAAAGTTTAAATATTTTTATCATGCTTATTACAAGTTTAAAAAAAAATAAAAAATTTTGGGTATAATAATTTTATTACGTAGATTAATATATAAAAAATTCAAAAAAGTCTTGAAAGGCCCATTGATATTCTAGCTAAGAAGCTACAATTAGAATTTCAAGTAAATCCGATAAAAATTGAGCGAGCTACGCTGCACGCCAATTTGAAAAACATGTGTTCAAGTTACCTAGTGCTAGAACGCCATTTGGTATCGTAAATTTAAATTAAAAATATTTTATATACCTTAATACATGTATAATAATGTCTCAATATTTAATTTTCATCCATTGATTAGTAATTGGGAAAAAAATCCCAAAAAAAAGGTTCACTCTTCAGTGCGCCTGGGTAGCATATATACATAAATAAATAAATAAAATAAATATATCATCACGCCTTCTACCCATCACTGGGTGTGGCACTCTGCTGAAGCAGATCTCGGTAAGTGATATATTTTGCGCGTGAAGTGCGGTTACCAGTCGTCAAATCACGGCCCCCAAACATGTTAGTGGTGGAGGAGCCACAGGGATAGCATAACCCCTTAAAATCTTGTTACATCAAGTAAAATGGCTTGACAATCATTCAACTTAATTGTCATTTGTTTGTTCAATATACATAAGTCAGTAAATATAAAAATACTCGTATAACATATATCAAATGCAAAAGTGCATAAACATACACAATATAAATTTTTAGGGCAAGTAGAAAAGACCAAAATAAGACCTTTTTGTTATATAACATAGGGTCGGCCAAAAAACCCTAGGTGATTATTTCGGGTGATGATACGTTAAATAGCAAAAAAAATCTTCTTTTAGACTGCTCCACTAGCCCAAAAAAATTGTAAAAGGAATTTTTGAACATCTTATATATGTATAGTTATTTGTCAAACTAGAGTGGTAAAGGCGCTTTCCTCTCGTGTTAGACATAACATTTTTTTCAGGAAATGCTTCAAAAAAGATTTATTTGAACTTTAAATACACTCAGCGAAAACCCTAATATGTCTTGTTCCACATACGAATGCAGGAGAGAGGTACTTGTGAGGGTGTCTCTTCACTGTGAGAGAAACTCAATTTAAATTTACTGTCTTGTAGATACTTGTCATCATTTACCCGTTTTGGTAGCTAATTAAAATTGACAATTTACGCGTAAATATTCTATAATATATTTGAAATGATTGCATAATTACGATGAATAAATTGAGTTTAAGTAAAGTAAAGGAAACATTTTATTTATTTGAATAAAAATTGTAAGACAATTTAAAAGTTTAAACTATATTACTATTAGTTGGAAATTTTGTTGTATTAAGCTGCAAGTTGATGTAGTAGAGAAAAATAAATATAGATTTTCCTGGATATTGGATTTTCATGCTTCAATATTTGAAAAATTTAATTCGACGGCATTACGGACGAACAATTTTATTCCATCTTCAAATGATAGTTTAGGCGTCATAATATAGCCAAAATCTACAGCACCTGTTATTAATCGTCCCAAAATTTTGTATTTATGTCATCTTGTGCTGCTCGTCGAGTACGAGCCCGGCCCAGCTTCAGTTGGCCCAATTTTATTTTTTAGTTTGATGTTATATTTTACTGTTTTATTTCTCGTGTAGTATGCAAGAAAATGAAATGAAATTTTAATGAGACATATACTAGTATGTTGTTAATACACAGATAAAATTTTAAGTCAATCGATACATACATCTAGAAATGATAGCCATTGAAAGAGGAAGTAAACATTTCTGTTCTAACTAAAAAAAAATTGTTTTATTAAAAAACTGTATAATAATAAAGTTTGTTTTAAATAATAATTAACTTCAACTTCATCCGCCAAACTGCCCACAAGATAATAATCATGATAGTTCATTTGAGAGTTGATTTAGTTTATGTGACGAAAAAAGAATTGAGAGTTAAACTGCTATACATTTTGACGTTAAGGTATGTTTAACGTTAAATTTAGTTAAAAATGTTGAAAATTAATTGTAGAATTTAGTAAATGTAAGTTACCTGGGGTTTTAGTACCTATTATTTAAATTTTAACGATAAAATTATATTTGGGCCAACTGAAGTGGGACTGGGCTCGTACAATCAAGATGTGGTTTCAAAACAGGAGAAAACGAGCTATGCGTTTTAAAATAAACACTTTTGGGAAAAAATCTTGAATTTTACATGCAAACAGTTAAAACCATTTCTGTACCACAAATTGCTAAGTATATCAATTGCTAAGACTGGTCAACAATAGTTACTAAGAAGTTAACCATCCAAATGCAAAAAATGCTAATATAACAATAGCTAAGACCCCGAATAATAATGATTGCTAAGAGCTTAGCTGTATAGAGCTGTATTCCATATGCCACTTAGTTCATTTAAATAAGTTCAGATAAATTAGACAACATGACGATATGAACTGAATTAAGCAAACTGATGCATTTATTGGGGTGAATTACTACCAAAATAAATTAAAATGAGTACTTCTAGTACTGGAAATAAAGTCAGTGAAGTAATCAAGCGAAATAAATAAGTGATTTGATTCAGTAAATGTAAGTTAGATCTGATCCAAATGGCAAATACAATACGTCTTATGTCTACATGATCGTGTTAAGCATTTGCTATATTTTGCAATTTTTGTTACAGAATAGGCATGATTGAATGTTAGCAGCAGTTCTCTGCCTGCTTTGCTACACAACTTCAGTATACAATAATTATATATTATTTGCATTCATAGACCTAGTTTTTGTGCAGTTACTAGATTTAAATGTTCAAAATTAGTTTTTTTTTCAAAAATAGGCGTCCTTGACCTGAAATTTTTAATTTTCTCCCGCGATCCTTCGAATGTAATAAATTATTTTCCATTATATATAATAGTATTTTTATACAACGTAAATATCACCACGTAATATGTCAAGTAATTTTGTATTCTAATATTTTTTTGAAGAACTTCTTCAAACGATTTTGGATGATTTTAAAGAAATAAAAATAAATATATCATCACGCCTTTAACCATTACTGAGTGTGGCACTCTGCCGAAGCTGATTTCGGTAAGTGATATATTTATGCGAAGTGCGATTAAAATGTTTGTCGGCTGTGGGGATCGAACCAGAGTTCTCATGATCCATAGACATATTACATAACCAGCAACGAAAGTATCAAATAACGTGCGAGTGTACAAATTGAAGAACAAGACGCAAAGCGTTGAGTAATTCAAGTACACGAGTATTTTTATCACACATTCGAGCGAGTTATGTACGCTATTTTTCAGACAACCACAAAATATTTCTAAAAAAAGTTTACAAGTACAATGTTGTTACACTTTGACATCTAAAGCGTTTTTGATAGCGTTGACGTTTGAAATTAGTTGTAGTGATAACAACTGTACTAACTGTAATGACAAAATATTAAATAATTCTAAAACAACAAATAAGTAATTTATGTGTGAACCTGTGTTGAGAAATCCACCAAATTTTATAAGAATACAAATTATTTTAATTTATTTTATAATTTTTTCATTGTAACGCCATATGTTGTCAATCAATGCCATATTCGAAGTGTGTTATAATGATATACAGGCGCGGTGGTCGAGCGTGTTAATGCACATCTCTTAACATGCTGTGACGTCACCCGAACCAAGATTCGTCAGTACGAATCCGTCTGTCGGAAAATTATGATTTGTCGTTAAATAAAAAATACAGTTACTTCTATTAATCATACTTACGCGCTATAAGCTAGTCACTTATACATATGCCTTAAAAAGTAACATCGACTACGGAACCCGGCAGTACGGCAGCGTAAAAACTACGGCTCGGTGTGCCCGGTAGGCCCAGGCCCGGTTCGGGCCGTAGCGCTATTGAAGAAGAAGTTATAATGATATATCAGTGTATTATCAAATTCACGACGTTGTTATGGTTACTTTTATAAGTGGTCATCTTAGAAAATTATATTCACGATACAGATATATTATTCATAAATGTTGTAAATCGAAATGTTTGTTCCAAGTCATTCATATCTTTAACGTTATAAAATCAACTTAAATCTGAAGTTATCGTAATACAGTTCCGAATTTCATGAGTCATACACTAAACAAGTAGTACTCATATCTTCTTCATAAAAACAATAGTCGTACAAATTACAACAAAGTAAGTTCGAGATGCCGGTAACGAATAAGAAGCACTCTAAATGCCGATGAGACGTCGAGATGCTAAAGTTATTAAGTTCTTGAGCGAATTACGTCTCTTGCTTCTCCGCCGCTCGTGCGTAACGCGACTGCGGACGGACATGTAGACGCTTTTTGTCTGCAAAGTTCCCGAGCCCAGATCCATCCATCTAGGACTACCGGTCCAATCAACAGCGGCAATCTATCGTCCGCCCGGAGAATTTTATTTTCCGATAAAACTGTGTTCCTGTGTTGCACAAGGGTTGAATTATCCCCATGTTAAATGGTCTGACATCGTCGGCCCATGAAATCGGATCTCAATTTCTACTGATACTGCCTCTATGATCTTGTACATCGACTGAATTACGTGACCTACCATTTTTCTGACAACAGAATTTGCCATCGAAGTGCTTTCAAGATTTAGCTTTCATTTTGATAAAGAAACAAATTTTATTAATGGATTCAAAATAAATGTATATAATACAAAGGACAAAATGTCAATTGCGATATGGAATTGACTCTTAATAAATAATAAAAATAGGAAAAAACAAATTTCCATCGTCACAAATTCCACAAAAAAAAATTACAGCACGTTTCAATCAACTTATTACGTCATCAACAAACGGCTGATCAGTTCAACTTTACTCATAGACGCGTTTCGTCCTTTAGGGAATCATCAGTATTATCCAACTAGACCAACTAGGGACTAGTGAATTGTGATACTGTCTTAGCTGAACTAACTAATGTTAAACTATGTAAGCCGGTAACATGACATGAGAGCTACGGAGCAACCCGTGGTGCCATCTACCGACAAAAATCGCAAACTGCTTGAGAGCTATTGAAGTAATACTAAGACAAAATGTCAATTGCGATGTGGAATTGAGTCTTAATAAATAAGAAACAAATTTTTTTTATGGAATTTGTGACAAGTGATGGAAATTTGTTTTTTCCTATTTTTCTTATTTATAAATATATATCATAGATTAGTGATTCTGAACCCTTTCAAACAATGTACCTCTTGGCTTCACTGTGAAGCGTCATGTGCCTCTTAAGCAGCAATAGACTACTTTCTGCTCTAGATACACAAATAATAATTTTTAACTACCCTTTCAGAAACTACAATTTTAAGAAACTATTTAGAAATTTAGATAAGATTGTATCCATCGAGATATAATATTAAATCCCGTGGAATTAATGAATAATTTTGAAATGTCAAATATGCCATGAATGCAATTTTAAAAAATCTGGTGTGGTAACCACACGACTTTCTTATACACAGCATATTTAATATTTAGAATATATGAATGTTATATAATATTATTAAATATGGGATGGCTAGCACAGTGGTATGAAGTCGGCCTGTGGATCCTGAGGTCCCTGGTTCGATTCCCACAGGCGACAAATTTTCATAATTTGAAAAAGCTATCCCTGTGGCTCCTCCACCACTAACATGTTTGGGGGCCGTGATTTGACGACTGGTAACCGCACTTCACGCGCAAAATATATCACTTACCGAGATCTGCTTCAGCAGAGTGCCACAGAAGGCGTGATGATATATTTATTTATATTAAACATGTAATTTAGTTTTTCAGTAATTCAGCATTTATCTGTTTGAAACATAAAATATCAAATTTGTTTACGTATAATTTTTTAGTCATATTGACTACTTTATGTCTAACTTTACTGATGAGGCATATACAGGATGTCCCTTGGTATTTCAAGAACCGTGAGATACGAAGTCGATTAAATTTAAGCAAAGTTGCCAAATTAGTTGACCATTTTAATGATGTATTTATTTTCCGAAAAAAGACATAGATACCTACCTAGATAAAGCAAAAATTAAAATTTACGTTTTTTGTTTCTATTGCTACTATGATTATTGAAATACATTATTAAATATAAAAATTAGTTTTTCTCAAAATTAGACGCAAATACAGGAAAATTGCAAATAACATTTCATTTGTCCATTTATTTATTTAATATTTTATATTATTCTTCAAAATAAATATTCATTTTAAT
Source organism: Pterostichus madidus (assembly GCA_911728475.2). Taxonomy (NCBI): domain Eukaryota; kingdom Metazoa; phylum Arthropoda; class Insecta; order Coleoptera; family Carabidae; genus Pterostichus; species Pterostichus madidus. Next base: position 9,789,939 of record OU452302.1, on the reverse strand, counting down.
AATCAGATTCTAGATAAAAATAGTGTATACACCTCGTGAGAGAATTGTTTTATCTATCACATCGGAAAAAAAATATAAACTTCCCTCCCTCTGTGTATACGATATTGTTATTAGCCGCTGCTATTGGTAACGTCCGCTAAATCTACTAAAACATGAAAAGTTTTTCTCATTAACATATTTTAAGGAAACAAATCGCCTCCAAGGCAGTCCACATAATATTTGTATGAAAGTCGTACATAAACAGACTGAACTACCCTTATCTATCAACTGCGGCACGTCCAATAAAGTTCTTCATTATGTACCATTGTTACATAAATATTGATGATATCACCCTCTTACCGTTCTATCAGCACATCCCATGGAAACAACAATATTTAAGCTACATTCACAAATCGAAATTAGTTTTTGTTTTATGTTTTCCATTTTTGTTTTAGTAACCTTGTAGACATGTTATCGTATGCAGCCATTCACAAATCAGTATTTAGTTTTGGTTTTAACACAAAAGTTTTCAAACTCCAAACTCCAAACTTATGTTTTAGTTTTACGTTTTATACTTAGGAATAGACCAATAAGACGAAGCGTAGAATGATGTAGTGATATATACGTGTCTCTTTCTATCATCCTTCGCATTGACGATAACCTAAGTTTGTTTTTATTCGAGTGTCAAAATGAATGAAAATAAAAATAAGATTTTAATACCTACTTTCTTATTATGATAATATTTACCTTGCTCTTCCAAAAAATACGAAAGTAAACAAACAACATATGACAGAATGTGTAACTTAGCACATCTGACAGTTGCATTTACTGTATTACCGATCTTCTAAAATTTATGATAGATGTCACTATTAACTAAAATCAACAAAATCAAAACTATTTGTGAATGGCACCTATAAACACACTAAAACATAAAGCATATAACAAAAACTAATTTCGATTTGTGAATGTAGCTTTAGTCATACGTTGTTGTTGTTGTTTCCATTGTCGGATAATTTGTTTAATTTCATTATTAACTTCTGTATTATTATAATTTATAACTTCTGTAAATATTGGTATTTTATATTTATGTTTTAAATATATATTTTTAAAAAAGATCGTTATATTTCGTCTTATTTAATCTTGTATTAAATCGCGTTGTTTTCAAGTATTTACCTCGTCTAATTAATTTGACAACTAATTGATTCGCAGCTTTCAATTAGTTTTACACATGTGTGTCTATCGAACGGTTGATATGTTCTTCCTAGGTTCATATTGTTGCGTACATCAACAATTTTTATTTTTCCATAAAATTTTATTGCTCACTTTATGTTTAATAAATAGTAAAACGTTGCCTTAATCATAAAATATTCATACTATTATTCAATTGGCAGCCTGACTGAAGGTGATAAAATGTGTGTCACATAATTATTGATCCAACACCGACTTTTATTAACTTAAATGGAAATATCTTCAGGATTTTATATAATTTGTTACTTTCGAGAATATTTGACTTACAAATTATATTTGCTAGTAATTTGTAATTCTTTTGAAAACCATGAACATATTAATCAAAAAATAAGAAAAGATAAATAAAAATGTTAATAAATATATCTGAACGAAATTGCCGTTATGGTTTTTCTTACACAAATTCCAGTCAATTAATTGCCTTTCTGTGATATAAAGAAAGATAAAATGTATTAATAAATGTCAAAGCGTAAATGGAATCAATTTTTATGTTGGCTGGTGCCGACGCGATATCCGATTTTTTATCAACATAAATACCGATTGAGCAAACCATTGTATCGTATCTGTTCGCGAGCCGAAAATAATAAAATACTTTGTAATATCAAGTTTTTTTGGATAACACCTTTTATTTCCTAACTGAGTTAAATAAATTGGTTTAAATCGGATCAAGAACCACGAGGGCTCTTCACTCGAAATTTGATTTCACGTGCGAACGTACTCGACCACACATATTTTTTCACGAAATGTCAGCTTAGAAGTTGGGTGATCTTATCCTTAGTCCTTTCCTAAGAGACGGAATTTAACAGTTTCAATATCCACATAGCGTACAAAGACAATAGAGACAACTTGCACAATATTATATAGCAGACTAGTTGCTCGAATGCTATTTTAACTTGAGATAGTTGAACTTTGTTTTAAAAGAACGTTGTAAAACTTTAACAAGTCTTTAAAGAAAACGTGAAACAAAAATTTTATCGATAAGAGTTTTAATATTAAATCAAGGAATTTAAAAGTTAAAAGTATTTATTCAGTATTTTTAATTAATGCTACATAAATTAATATTTACAACAATAAGGACCGAAGTTTCCAACTATGGGTTAATTTTTAATTAACTATCTACAGATTAGGTAAAATTGTATATATTCATAATTTCTACATTAATTTATTCTATAGTTCTGTAAAATAAAATATAAATATAAATACATCATCACGCCTTCTACCCATTACTGGGTGTGGCACTCTGCCGAAGCAGATCTCGGTAAGTGATATATTTTTTGCGCGTGAAGTGCGGTTACCAGCCGTCAAATCACGATCCCCAAAGATGTTATTGTAAGTGGGGCCACAGGAGTAGTATTAATATGGGGAAAATGTTTAGCGCTAGTGGGAATCGAACCAGGGTTCTCAGGATCCACAGGCCGACACGATATCACTATAGTTTTGTAACAAGAGAATAATACACGAGCGAGCAAAGCAAGTAAGGATTGTAATCATCGGATGGAATAATAGCCATTATAGTGAATTTTTTACATATATTTTATCTATGACTAATGTATTATTATAATTTCGTTCCATAATAATCCCAAACAAAATTAAATTAAGTTAACAATGCAATAGTTTGTGCTATAACTATGGTGCTAGAGAAATATCACTCTGAAATATCAAAATTTTTTACATATTTATTTTATTTGTTATGTTTTCCATAGTTACTTATTAGTCTTTATGCTTTTTTTATTTGAACAAAAGAAATTAATTGAGGCATAATAATTTTCTGATTTGTACACAATTATTCGCTTGTTTTTATTCCCTGCGGGATTTATACATGGCATTATATCACATTTAATATATGTATAATAAATTAGAAAGAAGCTGCAATATCATAATTAGTGAAATTAGATTGCTGATAGAGATCGTCTTAGATTTCCGAATTATATATAAAATTAAACTGATGCAGTGGCTAAAAGAGATAAAATTAACGCATAGAAATATATTTGTAAAATTTTCAATACTCGTAATGACACAAAGTACAGATCGACAAATACAATAAAAATAAAATGCGATAGTCCACCGAATTGTATGTTAAATGAAAACAATCAAAAAATTCTATTCCACATATTAAAATTATCCAATTTTGCTCTAACAATATTCGTATTTTCACTATAATGAATAATATCTTTATCGTCGTCTTCAAATATATCTTCGAAATCGATATCCATAATTGACAAATTAAACTATTCTATTCTAACTTCAGTTATACATTTTTATCTGTTGTTGAAAACAAAATTTAGTTTTACGAATCAATTTTAATCAGAGATTAATAGCGGAAATATCAGCCTAAGGGTAATTTTCATTATTCTCGATCAAACATTTGTTCCATGGTTACAGTAACAAAAAATTAAATTGACAAAAATTCTAAATAAACTCGACAAATTTGTGGTAACCATTTTAACCACAAATATTCTGTACCTCATTATATTTTAAAAGAATGACCCTTAATTCAGTAATTGAAGATTTTTTCTCAATTTAAAAATTTATATGATTTTTAAGAAGCTGACTCTGCACCACTTAAATAAATTAAATCGGCTTCAAGATTTTAATGTGGTATAATGTAACGAAAGTAATAAAAAGATTAATGATGCAGACATTTTATCATAACGTTAATTAAGAATATTCGTTTATATATCCCACTTTTATATTTACGACATTGAAGATATAATAAAATATACCAATAAGCATAATCTCTTTAATGTTTAATATGAATAATAAATCAAGAATATTGAGTCATCCTAAAAGGAATTGCGTAAAGCTATATCGAACAACAAAAAAACTCAATGTAGGAAATAATCTCCTTTGAAAATGCACAAAAGAGTCTCGAAAGTATTTGAAGAAGACAATAACAGTTTAGTACATTTCTGAAGAGCTATTTACAGTCCTAATGGGCAAATATTTCGAGCAGCTTGAGGGCAATAAAACAAAGATGACAAATTCAGTTACGCAGAATTCTATAGGGCTGGACTATAGGAACAGGACGATAAATTGTGGAGGGGGAAGTTTAGTGATAAAACAACAGGATATGGTAGGAACACTGGCGAAGCTAAAGGCTGCCATGACAAAAACTTTCGCCGATAAACTCGGATTGAGCACATTTTAAATAATAATGGAATGTAATAATATCAAGGAGCCAATCCTAAAGCAGGTTTACACAGGTCAATCACGTTGATGTCTCAGAGAATTCAATTAGTATTTACAAGTGTCCATCAAATTGAACTAGTCATGATAAAAGAACTTATTTTCAACTGGATGAATTAATAAGAAAAACCAGCTTAGTCAAAGTTAGAATTAAAATATTAATTGAATGAAAAATAATATTGCAATAATATATTGGCAGTTTATAAACCTTCGTCATGGTAATAATTAATACAATTTATGGGCACTTGTACGCATTGTAACGTGGATAATAATACTAGACAAATAATTAAAGATTTATTGGATTTTTGAAAACCGTGCGTTTGTAAACACCTAACCAGCATGAACACTAAAGAAACTGTAATACTGTAAAGTGGAATTTAAACCTATTATTAAATACAACGATGACAAGATGACTAATAATATTAATCCAGAAAACTCCGGATTTTGAGGCTGAAAAAGCACTTGTATTGAATTAACTCAAAAGCGATTCAGGATCAGTTAAACTAATTAATTAATTCCATATATCATCACGACTTTTACCCATTACTAGGTTTGGCACTCTACCGTAAGAGATCTTTGTAAGTGATATATTTTGCGATTACCGATCATTAAATCACTGCCTCTGCATACTTACGTAATATTTGATTTTTGTTTAATTTTACCCGAGATATTATCCATATATCCATTTAGTTTTATGCAACAAAGATTCATATTTAAATCCGAAAATTTTAACTTTTCTTTTCTGTAATTTCCCTATCCCTCATAAAATTTAGCTCGTGCACCCACTGACATTTTGAAAAATCGGCGCCCATCATTAAATTAGTAAAATAAGCTACACAAATTTGTTTTAAAAAATATTAGAAAAGCAACTGAACTATTTATAATCTATTTATATTTGATCCATTACTGGATGTGGCACACTGCAGTACCAGATCTCGGTAATTGATATATTTTGCACGTGAAGTACAGTTACCAACCGTCAAAACTAGGTCTCCAAACAGTTAATGGTGGGAGAGTAACGGTAATTTTTATGTGGAGTAAAGTTTGTCGGCTGTAGGAACCGGACTAGGGTTCTCAAATCTACAAGACCAATTCAATTCCACTACGTTATCTTCTCCTTATTTCCCAAGTTTAATCTGCCAAACTTGAAGCATGAATTAAGCATAAGCCATTTGCAAAAATATTAGAAACAAACTAAAATTTGGAACAAATAAGTTATTTATAACCATTTACAGGCAGATTCATAAAACGGATTAGCGCTAACACCGTTTTTAATATTATCTATAACTTTGTTTTAAATTAAAACAGATTAAAAAATGTAAATTTTTCCCTATTTTTCTTATTCATTTACAGGCATTTGCCCAAATGAACTTTTTATTTTATTGTTAGTTGTTTAAATCATGTATTAAGTTTGATGAGTTAAACCTAGGACATCCTGGGAAATATAATATTGTTTACATCTTCAACTAAGTTGAATCATGTTCAATTTAAAATGAAGTTATATGAAAGAATACCAATAGTTCAGATTATATTGAGATCGTTAACCGGCCCGACTACTCGTATGTTAACAGTGTGTACCAACTAAACGAGTCAGCGCCATTATTTTCTTTATTATTAAAGATACAAAGAAATCTAAATAACTAAGTTGTAAGAGACCAAGGGGAAACATCTGATTATACTCGTAGAAGAAAAACTATTGTGCTTCTTAAGTTATAACACAAAGTTTTGAAATAGAACTCCATATTGAAATTAATACTGTTATTTTTCTCTAAATTCAACAATAGATGTATTCCATTTGCCACTTGGTTTACTTAAATCAGTTCAGATAAATTCGACACATGAATAAATAAACTAAATTAAGAAAACTGATGCACTTATTGGGATGAATTACTTCAAAGTAAATTACAATTTCTAGTGTTGGAAAAAAGGTCAGTAAAGTAATGCAGCAAAATAAATAAGTGATCTGGTTCAGTAAATGTAAGTTAGATCTGATCCAAATGGCAAATGCAAAACGCCTATTATAAACATCTCATAGAAAAGTGCAATTGAAATTAAAACAAATTTTATTTATAAATTATTATAGCATAGGCCACGAATATAGGTCAATTTGTAGCTTTCAACCTATTGATTCAATTATATTGACGAAGAGTATAACTAAGTCCTTTAATTGACAGCTTTGGTCAGCTTTGACCAGTTTCATTGAATTTCTATTCACAAGTTTCAAAAGTTATTTATTTTGATTGATTCAATTGAATTGATCACAGTGGAAACCTGGTTTTATCCATTATATTTTGATAAAACAAAAAATATATAAATACAAAATTTGTAATACGCCAAAGAAAATCATTTTGCCATAACATAATCAGTAAACGATGAAATTCTAAGCAGACAGAATGTGTTTTTGGTTATGCTGGTTTCACTCGTACATTTAGCAAAGAAATTTTAATAGATGTGATTTTTCATAAAATTGATGAACATATTGACGGGCTGATAATTTAACACATCTTCTTTTCTTAATTAATTTATTCATGTTATTCTGTACAACAGGAACTTAATCCGAATTACAGTACAAGATCTGGACTTATCGAGCCACAACATGATAGTTCATATATTTTTCGATTGAATGGAATTCGAACTTAAAATCTTCGGATTCGAATGCCGTAATACTAACCACACCACCGTGCTAACGGACATCTATCTATATATAACTTTGCGCTATGTTCTATCAAATGGAATAGCACGAACATTCATTGAACATTTATTAATTAGATTCATTCTGCAATTAATCTTCACCAAACGTTCGTATCCTGTAACACCACTTTCGCTTCTTTCGCTTCTTTCTGAAGTAGCACGAATCCAGGAAACATTCATTCGACATTTCTTAATTAGATTCATTCTGCAATTAATCTTCACAAAATACCCCTGTGGCTTCCCGACCACTAAAATATTTGGGGAACATGATTTGACGGCTTGTAACTGCATTTCATGCGCATAAATATATCACTTACCGAGATCTGCTAGGCAGAGTGACATACCCAATAACGGGTAAAAGGGCATAATGATATATTTATTTATTTATTTTTTCAAACATTCTTTTCCTATTACACCACTTTCACTTCATTCTCATTAATAATCCCTTTCATTCACGCACGTTTATTTGTCCCACTCGTAATCTTTCGTTCATACGACAAACTTTCAATCATATCCATACAATTATTCCTAATGTCCGTTTGCACCAATGAAACTTAAAAAGGACATAAACTGACAATATCGCATCAAATATTTGACAGCAATATAAATGTCATTATATTATATGTTACTTCGATTTGCTTTTATTTATACCGACATAAAAATTAAGTTTTGTTAGAGCAAACGAGTATAAGTCTTCTTTTAAATTTGAAAATGGTCTAAATATATTATTTTTATTCCACATTCATAATTCCTTTCATACAAACTCATTTATTTCTCCGACTCAGAACCTTTCATTAAAGCAACAAATCTTCAATCATTTTCATTCATTTATTCCTAATCTTCTTTCAAAATAAATAAATATATCATCACGGCTTTTACCCACTACTGGGTGTGGTACTCTGCCGTAGCAGATCTCGGTAAGTGATATATTTTGCGCGTGAAGCCGTCAAATCATAGCTCCCAAAGATGTTAGTGAAGGTAGAGCCACAGGGGTAATTTTAATATGGTGAAAATTGTTTGTTAACTATGGCAATCGAACCCGGGTTCTAAAATTCACAGTACCACTCGATACCACTGAGCCACCTACCCCATCTAGTCTTCTTTTGATTTTAAAATGGCCGAAATGTATAATTTATATGATTTATTGTTTAGGAAAAAATCCTGAGTGAGAGAAATAGTTCTGGCATTAGACATCTTTCAACGCATCTCTGTAATCAAACTTTGCAATATCACTTTTGTCATGAACATGTTCGGATAATCTATTTTGAACTCAAGTGTTGTCATGTAATTTAATAAGAAACTTGCCGAAGATTTCGATCCAGATTTGGAAGAAAACGCCCGACGGCATTCGCTGGTCTATCTTGTGTTCCCAGCTCGTTTGCTCTTTGCTGCGGCTTCAAATTACGATAGATGCTCGGCTGTCGAGCGAATAAATTGGATTTTAAATATCCAACATTCGGTATCTCCAATGTGTACTTTGAAAAATTCCCAGTACTGCCAAATGAAATCGTTGTCACGATTCTTACACTAAAAGTTATAATTTCCGCGTCTGCGAAAGCCATTTCTACTCTTTACATAATGTACTTATTCATGCAATGAATCATATGCTTTGATCATTAATGTAAATAATTTAGATGTGGAAATCTGTAATCAATATCACTTAATTATATATTTATTTATACGCAATTCTAAAATACATACGTACATGTATTCATTTTAGAACCTGTGTGTCAGATACTATATTATTAAACAAGTTTATAAGAGGATTAATTCTCGCACGAGTTGTTTGAAGTACAATGAACAGAGCAAGTAGTGCTCCAAAGAAACGAATGTAACAATATGTCGTGTAAAACGAATGTAACAATATGTCGTGTAAAACGAATATAATATACTACTGTTTTTTTTTTACTTTGCGTCATTTATCTGGTCGAAATTTTGCAACTTCAATTGCAAATATTATTGAACTACAATTTAGAGATTTATATAATTTATATAATATCTTTGGGGGCCTTGATTTGACAACTTGCAATCGCACTACACGCGCATAAATATATCACTTACCGAGATCTGCTTCGGCAGAGTGCTACACCCAGTAAAAGGCGTGATGATATATTTATTTTATTTATATGTATAATTTGTGGGAATCTTGCCGAACAAATTTTGATGTTTGTATAAAATAAATATAAATAAATATATCATCACGCCTTCTACCCATTACTGGGCGTGGCACTCTGCCGAAGCAGATCTCGGTAAGTGATATATTTTGCGCGTGAAGTGTAGTTACCAGTCGTCAAATCACGGCCCCCAAAGAAGTTAGTGGTGGAGGAACCACAGGGGTAGCTTTTTGAAATTATGAAAATTGTTTGTCGTCTGTGGGAATCGAACCAGGGTTCTCAGGATCCACAGGCCGACTTTATACCACTGAGCTAGCCACTCCATAAATGTTTGTAAATTCAAAAAAATATACTTGAAATACGAGTAAATCCATTTTTAATCGTTCAATCTTCACATTTTACGAGAGAGGGGTTTGTCTTTTCCAGTAAGTATTTATGTGTGAGAGTGGTGTGACCAGTTCGTAATCCAGTAGTGATAACGTCGTTTTTCCTTCCTTATTGATCTATTTTTGATGTTGTATTTGTTTTCTAAATTCTAATATCGTTTTAAATTTACTTTATTGGGTTTCCTTAATAGTAATATAATGAAATAATTATCTGGCGTAATAGTACCAATCTTTCGAAATAAAAAGTCACCAAAAATAGTTTAACAACAACTATTTTCAATATAATAATGGACCTAATGTGAACGTAAAGTATAAAAAAATAAATTAATAACATTTGTAAATAATTTACTACCAACTTTCATTTGCAAAATATATTTTTATACTGCATAATTAACAAATTAAAATTATTAATCTTTTTAGTTTTGTAAGCAGGCGTTGTTTCTCAAAACAAATTATTTTTTGTGTTCATTCTCTGTTCTTGGACACGAAACTAGAAAGGAGGAATTAAAATTTAACAATATACTGTACAAAGAAGGTCCCAATGCCTTGTAATAAGACACCTACAGATCATTGTAACGTTATACGAGTATACTAAAATTAAATTTATTTCAAAGAGAGATAGCAGTCATCTTGAAAGAGAAACATTAAGAACAACGAACCCCTCATCTTTCAACGAAATTAACTTAATTTGCGTATATAATATCGCAGGAAATGAATTTAATTTTTTTTCCTTTTTAAGTGACACGCACAATAAATTATTTAATTTACTCTTTTATTTTTTCTTCCGTAATATGAATTTCTTATAACAATCACTTTTTAAGTGAGGTCATTTGCCTAAAACTGGTAGCCCCAAGTAATCGAGTCTTAAAAATATGGCCCAATAATTATAAAAACATTTATTTCATAAATAGGAGTTAAGATGAATCATTTGGGCTGAAGATAGCATCAGAACGATGATCTGAGTTGCTTTCATTGTTATTATGAATGAAACTTATTGTACATAATTTTGAAGCTAAATCTTTCAAGTATGGTAATAAACTACATACCATTAAGGCTAGGTATAAATAATGAAAAAGTTACGCAAAAAAATTGAGTTCAATTTGTCAAAGATGCAATGCTCACTTTAATTTAAAAGTTCTATGTATTTAAGAATATGGTCTTCGATAATACAGTAAATAATAAATAATTTATTTTTATGGGGTTGATGGCTCAGTGGTATTAAGTCGGCCTGTGGATCCTGAGAACATCGGTTCGATTCCCACAGCCAACAAACAATTTTCACCTCATGAAAATTACCCCTGTGGCTTCCCCTCCACTAGCATCTTTGGGAGGTCGTGATTTGACGGCTAGTAACCGCACTTCACGCACAATAATATATCACTTACCGAGATCTGCTTTGGCAGAGTGCCACACCCAGTAATAGATAAAAGGCGTGATGATATATTTATATTTATTTTATTATTTGCGTACTTAAAGTGATGATACTATAAAATGTATGCCAATATTCTACCCAAGATTTTTTAATAGACTTTTCTCGGTTTTCTGTGACTGGTCAAGACTATTATTTTGTTAAGACCACAAGGAACCCTACTTATGCGATAATAAATTGTTGAACATCATGCCGAATGTTTCACCTTAAGAAATGATATCTCATGAAAAAATATATGTTTCACTGAAACTAAACTAAGAAAAAATACAGCCATATATCCAAATCTAAGCTTTCTAATATCATTTCATTAAAAATACATCACTTAGTTTGGTATTCTGTAAGGAGCAACAGATGAGATTTCATTTTTCCGAAATTTCAGCAGCCTTAACGAGGTAAGGATTTATGGCAGTAGAGTTAGCGTGCGAGTCCTGCTCCTGCTATCCTGAGCCTGCTCGGCGCGCAATATGGCAGGTAAGAAATGAATACCTACCCGCTCACTTGATATATTACTCTCAAACGGGCTTGTTAGCTCACGTGTATGAATATATTTCCTATTTTGGCAACAGTGCATTACGCGCATTTTTAGGGAACCTTGAGAAAGCGCTGACCGAAAACAGATCTTGGCAAGGTCGACAGATGACCCTTTTCTCGGATGTAGGCCACGAATATTTTACTTCCCAGCGATTTTTGTTTGTATTTTTATTGTTTTATTGCTTCTTGTCATTGATATCTTTCAAAGTAGCGAGTTTTATGAATATTTATTTATGCATTGTATTTTCAAAGGAAACATCAATCGTTTATTTTAGTTTGCATTGATATTTGTTTATCTTTGTCGTTTTATAGTTTTATGTGTTTCATCATGAATATGTAACATAACAGGATGGTCAAGATGATAATTTATCTTTATTACTGATTGTTGACGTGATGAAGTTGGCTAATAAGTAATGAAATCTACACTTGGAAGTAATTTTTTTACCCACTTAAATATAAAAACAAATATATCATCACGCCCATTACCTATTGCAGGAGACCGATTCTAATTCGTAGCAACCAGCTGTAGCGACTGGCTTGACGTCATTTATTATCGCTACCAATAGTGTAACCACCTTGTGGAATAAAATGTAACTTAGTTTTAACGTCATTATTGGCGACTAGACATTTTCTAGCGACTTACTACTAGCAACTGCTTTGAACAAGTCGCTAATTCAGTCGCTACGACCTACTCTTATGTTTTGCTGTGCCTTGTTTTGAAAAGTTTGGTTATTTTAATAAATAATACTAAATATAGAAACATAATTACGATTTCAACCAACAAAGTGGACTTGTTAATAATAAACAATCACAAAAAGCAGTAACAAGTTTGTCCTAAATACCACTCTAAAATATATAGGTAGTCTGATCTTTGTTACCAACAGTAGAAAATAAATTTCCTAGAAATTTAACTAAATCGCCTGACGTCATCAAAAATACGTCATTCATCTAAATATTTGGTTGCTACGAAATAGAATCGGTCTCCTGGATGTGATACTCTGCCGTAGCAGATCTCCGTAAGTGATATATTTATACGCGTGAACTGCGGTTACCAGCCGGTAAATCACGGTCCCCAAAGATTTTATAAAAGGGGGAGTTACAGGGATAATTTTAATGTATAATATAATATTTCTTAGCAGAACTCAAATTTGTGTCATATTTTTTCTGAAATAAACGACAAACATATTTAGACCTATTAGCAGTTTGTTTGATATTGGTCGTATACAAGTATTTTATTATTTCTTTACATAAACGATTCGTTTCAGAATACTGAATACTGTATCTAATTAAAACAGAATTGTAACAATCTAATATATTGAAATTGAATTGCTGATATAACACATCTCATAGATATTCTGCGAAATTAGTTAATTCAACTATTCACCATCAACTAGAAAATTAATTTTCAGTTATGTCGAAACTTTGTAGTTTGAGTACAAATTTATATCTAATCTAAATTTGTAACGTCTAAATTTAGAACTTTGTAATTTAATATAAAGAATTGAAAATTCAATTATTTTTCTATATTTTGCTCGCTGTGTTCACTTGTTGTAGATTAGGTTTTATTTTCCATTTTGGTGTTAAATTAACAGAAATCCAACAATGAAACCAGTCAACCAGGGCTATAGCTCTCCATCAGACTGAAATTATTAATTTTGAAACTTGATGCATTCGAATATAAAAGAGTTGCCAGACAAATAACTTTCTATTTGTACTTTTGTCATATTTTATCCACATATTGCATATACCTTTACATACAATATTGATATTTTATAATTTCGAATATGTTATGTTTGGAATGCTTTTGTGTTTTGAAAATATTACATTTTTATTTATATTTAAAAGTGTATCGAGTAATAGTAATAGTTATTTGCGTTATAAGTACGGTATAGTATATTACATAACGAGTTAAGAATGTGGGTAATTTCATAACACGACTGTATGAAAGCCACTTTTAGCGAGGTTTTCTGACAATCACAAAAAAAGCGACATAATTTAAAATATGTTACACCTGAAATCAATTGTTATATTATTAGGATATTTCACACCTTATGTTTCAGAATTTCTGGAACTTCTAAACTTTCCCTTGTATTTTATAAAAAATAAATATATCATCACGCCTTTTACCAATTACTGGGTGTGGCATTCTGCCGGAGCAGATCTCGGTAAGTGATATATTTATGCGCGTGAAGTGCGGTTACCAGCCGTCAAATCATGGCCCCCAAATATGTTAGTGGTAGGGGAGCCACAAGAGTAATTTTAAATTGGTGAAAATGTTTTGTCGGCTGTAGGGATCAAACCAGGTGTGTGGGTGTGTGTGTGTGTGTGTGTGTGTGGTGTGTGTGTGGTGTGTGTGTGGTGTGTGTGGGGTGTGTGTGTGTGTGTGTGTGTGTGTGTGTGTGCGCGCGTAAGGCGTACGGGTGTGTGTGTGTGTGTGTGTGTGTGTGTGTGTGTGTGTGTGCGTAAGGCGTACGGGCGTGCGTGCGTGTGTGTGTGTGTGTGTGTGTGTGTGTGTGTGTGTGTGTGTGTGTGTGTGTGCGTGGGGCGTACGGGCGGGCGTGCGTGCGTGCGTGCGTGTACGTGTGTCCGTGTACGTGTGTCCGTGTACGTGTACGTATGTGTTCGAGTGTCTACGTACTACGGACAATTGAATGCCAACCTCTGAAAATGTCTCTTTTTTTCAAAAAATCATAACTTTTTTTAAAATCATCCGATTTTGATTCTGTTTTAAGTTTCAGTAACAAAAATGTCCATATTTTCATTATCTGATGACAGATTTGTCAATTGACGGCTGATGATTCCCATAGAAAGCTTGGAAAATAATATTTTTTTAGAAAAAAAGTGGTTATCGTTTGGTGGTGACTGGGGGAAGGGAAAGGGAGGTTAGTAAAAATCAATTCACAGCTTTCACTAGACTTTGGGCTACTTCGGAAAAAAATTTCATCCAATTTGCTTCAAAACTGACAAATTGACAGTGGTTTGAAAAGTGACATTTTTTGGGATTCTTTAGGTGACCGGTTTTATATATATATATATATATATATACATGAGGTTGCTAGCTCAATAGTATGAAGTCGGCCTATGAATCCTGAGAACCCTGGTTCGATTTCCACAGGCAACAAACAATTTTCATAATTTCAAAAACTATCCTTGTGGCTCCTCCATCACTAATATCTTTGGGGGTCGTGGTTTGACGACTGGTAACCGCACTTCACGCACAAAATATATCATTTACCGAGATCTGCTTCGGCATAGTGCCACACCCAGTAATGGGTAGAAGGCGTGATGATATATACATTATAATGTTACAAAAGAAAAAATATAAGTAATAAAATTAATAAACACTGTAGCTTAAGTTGCAATTATTTTTAATTGGAAGCTAATTAATTACTTCTTCCTCTCATGCGTGAAAACAAAACGTTTGAATTAAAACACAAGCAACATATTTTCCAAGAAGTTCATCAATAGCTATTTATCTTAAACATGGCAAGGAACATCATGCATATCACTTCAAGTAGCTAGTCTTTTGATGTAGCAGTAATGTATTCATCTGCAAAGATTCCATCAATACCTGTGCAAGTCAGCGAGTGATCTTAAAAGGTTTCGGCTTTGTCCAGCCAGTATCTGATCTTCTTGAGCGCAGAAACCCGAGGAAGGCGAAGAGTTGGTACCAGTCGACCAGTGTTCTGATGTAGGACACGTTACGCCGAAGGAACAAGACTGCTCTTTTACATGCGCTGATAGTACGTGGTAAGAGAATCTGGACGTGCCTTTCGGCCAGGTCACGAGAGGATATCGTTACCCTTGCCCACTTTATGGAAAAGATAGAGTAGTGCTTTGTCCGAAGGGAATTTGTTTGGATTCTACTTTCATACCATAGTAATACTAGTAAAAGAAACTGTATATTAAATCCGAACAATAAAACATAAAAATAAATAAAGGAATAAATACTCCACAATAGAAGATCTTCGTAAGTGATATATTTATGCACATGAAATGCGATTACCAGCCATCAATTTATGGCTCCCAAAGAAGTTAGTGGAGGAGGCTCCGTAGCAGAAATTTGTTTGTCGACTGTAGGAATCGAACCCGCATTCTCAAATCCACACTCCGACTCGATATTACTGAGTCACTTCATAAAGTATAAATATAAAAATAAAAATAAATATATCTCGTCTTTTACCTATTATTGGATGTGGCACTCTGCGGTAGCAGACCTCGGTAAGTGATGTATTTATACGCGTGAAGTGCGATTACCAGCCATCAAATCACGACCTCTAAAGATGTTTGTAAATGGGTAGCTGTAGAGGTAATTATATATAATGTGTTATTTCGATTTGCTTTTATTTATTTAAATCAATTAGTGCAAACGAGCATTAGCAAAAACTGAGGTTAAGTTCGTTAATGGGCTACAAAATACTCGTATATACTAGTTGTACCATAACTTTATTGGTGGATCTTTTTAGGTTTTATGTTTATTTCATAAGCGGTAGTGTTTATTACAAAATACGTAATAACTAAAATGAACCGTAACTAGATTTAAAACAACTTTTGTTTAAAACATGTTTCGAAATTACTATCTGTTTATTGGATATAAGTGATAACATTTTTCTATTTTTAAAAATCAGTGAAACATTTGACGAACAAAATTTATTAAAATCATCATAAGGAATTAAAGTCCTCATCATTCATAATTGAGTGTAAAAAAGTTATTCAAAATATGTTCAAGTGAGATTTAAATGAAAGTATGTTATTAGAAAATTAAAATTTCTACACTTTGAGACATAATTCGTCTAACGAATGACGCTATTTCTGTTTCTACATACCAAGTTTATTATAAATAAGATGCAGATGTGTAAATGCTGGGATATTTAATTATTATAGTTTATTTTAGTACAGCAATGTGATAAATATATAAACAAAGAAAGGAAATCAGGCACATGCAAATAATTTTGTAAAAACAAATAAACAATCGATTTTAATTAGAGCAACCATTAACAATGATTTAAGTGTGTTTTTATAATTAACGATTCATTAAAATTATCGCATTCATTTTTAATTAAAATATTCGCATTTGCGGTTGACAGAAATGGTGGAGGCTTTTTTATATAAGTATAAAAATATTGACCTTATATAAAACGTCGAAGTAAAATATTGTAAACGTGTTTCGTTTGTTTAATGGTTGTTATAAAAAAACTTTTTTTTTAAATCGACAAAAACCTGCCTACTTCCCGTCAAAAACGTATCCAAGGCTACAACAAACATAACAGTATGATAAAGTACAAAACAGTCTGGTAAAGATTTTACCTGACTGTTTTTTTTTGTTGTTGTAACCTTGAATACGTAGTCTACTGTGAATACGAGGTGTGGCTATTAAATAACGAGACTGATGCTGTTTTAACATTTTAATTTGATTCCATGCCTATTTACTTATTATCACTTTCCATATACACCCCTCCTCTATCCCTACAATGCTCCATGCGAATTTTCCATTGTTCGAAACAGTGCTGGCAATCTTCTTCTATCAGCTCCTTCAAAACGCGTGCCGATTTCTCTTTCAAAGCTCAAATCTTGTTGCTATTAACGCAAATTTCACCTTAGGAAACAGATAGAAGTCGCACGGTACAAGATCTGGCGAATAAGCTGAATGGTCCAACACTGGGATGCTGTACTTGGCTAGAAATCTCTTGACAGACATTTCGGAATGAGCAAGCGCATTGATGGAGAAACCATGACTTGTCCTTCCACAATTCGGGTACTTTTTTCAATAAATTATAAGTTTCAGTAGCAGTTTTGCCAAGTTTCATGTGGAATTTCACAACAATTCGTTGCTCTAATGTTGCACTTAACATTTTTTCGGCGAAACAAAAAAACAACTCTAATTAGAACGAATGCTACGGCTATAATGGTTTGTTTGCTGAAGCGAGAGGTACTGCATTCGAAAGAGAAAGCTTCACGCTAAAAAACTGACAGTCGCTGCTGTTTGTAGCATGCGTACTTCGTCTGTAGCAGCGTCAGTCTCGTTATTTAATAGCCACACCTCGTACAACTCATATCAAAAAATTTAAGCATTTTGAGTTATTTATGATTAATTATTGATTAAATTAAACGGTTGCAGAAAAAATAGTATACATAATACGTCAGGAAAGTGTTTTTACTTGACTCAGGGGATTAATGCCCGTACTTATAGTCAAAACTTCGCTAAATCTCAGATTTGAGTAGTACTCAAGTATTGAATCAGCTATTATAGTCCCTACTCGGTTATGAAGTTAGACTTCGCGCAGACTTGACAACGATTTTACTCGAGACAGCATCAGAGCAACCTTGAGATGTGCTTAAGTATTTAATTCTGTCAATTTTTGACAGTTTGAATTTTTAAAGAAATAATGGGTCCTGACAGGGAAGATAATTTAGAGTTTTTCGAATTTATGGACATTGTGAAAGGTGTTAATCAAGAAAGAAGACCAAAACGCTACATTCGTGATATGGAAAATCCATTAGAATTTTATGGCCAAATTGAATTTCACAGTAGATATAGATTTACAAAGAACACAGTTTTACAGACTATTTTACCCTTAATAATACATAATTTAATAAAAATTAATAACCGTGGTTTGCCTGTTTAAGCCGGGGTCTAACAATAAAATTAGAAACATCAATAGCAATTATTTGTGCTACTGCCGTTCTTTACAATATAAGTATTAACCAAAGAGAATTTATGAAAGGGAATAATTTTCCCGAAGAGAATATTCCTTTAATAAATGTAGAAAATAATCGACTTGGTTTAATGTTCCGAACACAGTTCATAAATCAGCATTTTTAAATAAAGTAAATATGCAAG
Source organism: Pterostichus madidus (assembly GCA_911728475.2). Lineage (NCBI taxonomy): Eukaryota > Metazoa > Arthropoda > Insecta > Coleoptera > Carabidae > Pterostichus > Pterostichus madidus. The sequence continues at coordinate 9,771,537 of OU452302.1, read as the reverse complement.
TTTTTTTATTATTATTTATTGAAATTAAAGAGAAGCATAAACATAATATGGAACTATTTTATTATCCATTCTGCAATGATTAGTAAATAATGAAAAACCATATTTATACTTAATAAATTATACAAATGTACGTACTTAAATTTCAAATTGTTGTGCACCTTCAATATTACTTGACACTTATAGAAAGTACCGCAATAAATCTGTCATTTGTTCTGTCAAAAAAAACAGGACGACAATAGTAAAATCTAAAATGCCCTTAAATCATCTCTGTATTCTCGTCCTTCGCCGAGAATTCGCGAAGTTTTAACTATAGAACACATTACTAACGAAGTATCCATAGCGACTTCATTTCGTCTCAGTCGAGTAATTCTCAAGTACAAGGTTGAGATTCGACTATAAGTACGGGCATAAAATACTCGGCCGGTGGCCTCGTCAAGTAAAACATCACTTTCCTGACTTATTATTATGTAATATACTATTTGCCACCTACGTTATACGTTAAATAACAAAAAAATGAAACTCAGAAATGTACCCACAGGTAATATACATACATACATACATACATACATATCTTCACGCTATATCCCATCAAATGGGGTAGCACGAACCCTAAAATCACTCATAAAACATTCATTCATAACACTCATCAAATAAATAATCAGCCCCCGTCAAACATTATCATCCAAACACACTACCCCCACTTCAAGCACATTTATAGATCCCTGCATACAAACTCATTTATTTATCACACACGAAATCATACTTACATAACAAACCCTCAATCACATCCATCCAATCACTCATATTCACAGGTAATATAGAATGTCGTATTAGATGTGGGAGGTACATGCAAATAATTTAGTAAAAACAAATAAACCATCGATTTTAATTAGAGCAACCATTAACAATGATTTATGTGTATTTTTATAATGACCAGTTCATTAATATTATCGCATTCATATTTAATTAAAATATTCCTATTTGCGGTAGACAGAAATGGTGAGGCTTTAGAGAAAAAATGTGTTATATAATTACAAATATATTGACTTTATATAATATTTTAAAGTTATATATCATAAATGTATTTCGTTTGGTGAATGTTTTTTATAAGAAAACATTTTGCCACCTACGTCATACCTTAAATAACAAAAAATGAGAGTCAGGAATGTGTCCATATGTCACCGGTAATACAGAATTTTGTATTAGATGTGGGAGCAGGTGAAGAAAATAGGTGAAGAGTTCAAGGATAACGGCGTTATTGAAGACAATACATCACTTTTTGCAACCCCGAAACTTATATAGTTATACTCGTACAACAGGTGACTTCGAGATGATACACAAACATGAAATAAATATTAACTAAACAACCTAGGTTTACCCGCCAACGCATAAATAATAAGAGGATTACTTTTTTTCGAATATTCAGAAGAAACAAATAATTTCATATCGTGAAGTTTGCGTGCAAATTTCAGTAAAAGGAAACTTGGGGTGGAAAATGTCATTTTGATTTCAATAAACGTCGCAGCAACTAAGAAACCACAAATAATATCACCTTCTATGGTAGGCCGTGGCCTTTAATAACCGAACAATTTGGAAATGTTACGTTTCCCCAGAGACCGTAAGTTAAAGGATTTTTACGTCAAACGCTATGTGACGAACATTAATTCACGTCGGGACGCAATGAAAACTTTTACGAAGAGACATAAAAGTTAGTCGGCGAACTGGGCTGGGCGCAGGTCGTAAGGGGTGCGCGCAGGCGGTTGTGCGTTGTGGCCTCGCGTACACGTGCCGCAGACCACTGGTCTCGAACCCAGCACTGATCGGTTTGAGAGCTAACTATGCGTCGCGCATATTTGGTGTTAACCGTGCGTGACTCGGGGTGTCTCATTTACCCGGGACTTTTGGATAATGGACAGTTTAACGAAAGTATGCGAGTGCAGATACCGTCGGCGTCGGGCGAGGGTGTACGTCGGCTCGCGCACTGCACTGGGCGAAGAGCGACCCGCGTCTGTTCTTCGTGCGACTGCTGAGGAATTTTAATATCCACATTCCAAAGAGCTCCAGTCTCGAGCGGGATCTCCCGATACCGGCGACACGGAGAGTGACGCACAGACGCACACGATGGGCGGTGGCACTACCGACGCTGCCGTTCTGTCGCCGAAGTCGGGCGACACTTTATTTGTCGGTACACATCATTCTGCTTCACTGCATCACATCATACTGACCCTCAATGTTTTTGTTTGTGACCGAGTGTACTTTACTGCTACAATGTGATATCAAGAAAAAGGTCAGGAGTTCAATTTCAAAGTCATTCACAGACATACGTTTTCTGACTTTCATTCCCCAGAAACTACTTTACTGTTCACTAAAAAAGTTTGACGTGAAATAAAATTCTGCGAATCGAATTAAATTTCTCGTTTCATTCCTTCACCACACTCCATTACCAAATTATCTCAGCGGAAAGTTCAAGTATTATACATCGTATATCCCAAATAAATAGAGATATTTTTCATGGGAAATCAATTTTAGCAGGGTTGTAAACTGAACCAGAATTTGAACCGAACCGAACTGACTATTTTTCTTACGAAGCAGAAACGAATCGTTTAAGAAGAGCCAGTTAACGCAAGCAACCCGAACACGAGAACCGGTTCAAACCGGTAGTAGATTGGCTAAATATTTTAACGGACCGTTACAAATTAACATTTATGTTACAGAATACCATAAGTCTATTAATCTGATTTTTTTTTTAGTATGTAATACAAAATTGGTATTTTACATATATTTTTATTATTATTTAGATATACTCATATATTTACAGAACATAAGTACGTATAAATATGAAGGTACCTCAAATTTAAATTGGAAAATTGAAACTGCCGGAAATATTATTATGATGCTACGTGAATATAATTTTTTTTTTATATGCGGTAATGGCTCAGTGGTATCATGTCGGCCTACGAGTCATAAGAACCCTGGTTCGATCCCAACATCCGACAAACATTTTCACCAATTTAAATATTACTCTTGCGGCTCCCCCACCACTAACATCTTTGGGGATCGTGATTTGACGGCTGGTAACCGCACTTCACGCGCAAAAAAATATATCACTTACCGAGATCTGCTTCGGCAGAGTGCCACACCCAGTAATGGGTAAAAGGCGTGATGATATATTTATTTTATTTATTTGTGAATTTAGCTAAGAGTGTCAAAATCATTTCGTTTAATTCTGTTTTGCCTTTTGCTACAACTTAGCGCTAGGCAATATATGCTATATTACGTGTATTGTACGCATCCAACAAAATTGTTTATTAATAAAAAATTATGCATTAATAGGGGTCATAGTAGTTAATAATATATGATTTTGTATACAATAATGCAACCCATTAATGAACGGTCAACGGAAAAATAAATTTATTTGTATTATAATAAGTAATTTAGTATTATAATTGTTTACCCGACACTTTTAATTTATAAAAACCAATTTCCCGTATTATGCGTGTTTACTTCCGGTACACGGTCTGTATTTAAAATATTTTTACATCAAAACTATCATTCATATTTAAAATGTACTGTAATCCCAAAAAATATAATTATTTATCGTCAGTAACCGAGGCATTGTAAATTTATAAAAATAATTTGTATTGCCACATTTCCGTGGAATTTTTAATTACACAAACAATCATTCATATTTAACCCCGAAGTCCCCATTATGTATCCGCATATTTCTAAAATAATTTCGCAAATTAAAAATGATGAACCTACATATCAATATTAAGCAGAGCTGAAAAAAAGTCAACGCCATGCGCGATTTGTAGAGTGCGACGGTGGCTTTAATGTATGCAGAGGCACGGCGCGCTCGCACGCAGTGTCGCCAGCGAGGCAGACAAAAGCGATGCGTTTCGGTAGTCATAATTAAATTAGGTGGACACGCGGTCCAGCCAAATTGCGGCTTTCAAAAAACTAATGGCTGAAAGCGTACGCGACTCGGCTATATTTTTGACGCCTAGCTTCCCACACAATCGAATTATCCCGCAAACAATGTTCAGCCGTCCCGAGATAACTGTTATTTCGAGCAGGTGCAATTAGCGACAGTTAAGTTATATGGGTACCGCGAGGAATGGCGGAGGCGCCTGCCTGCACATTACCATATCCCGGTTGATTCCGTCGGCAAACACGACGCCTGCACTGCTTGCACGCGGCCGCTGCATTTGCATGACACAATGTACACCGCATACTGAATCCCGTACGTGTCTATCGGTCTGCTGCAAGAATCGATCATACCTACATGTGCTACATCACGAGATCCTCTGGATTCCTTGTTTATACATATGTTTATGGTACATATATTTATACTAAGGGATGGACTTACCCGACAGAGGCGTAACTAGTAATTCTTGTACCCCGTGCAAGATAATAAATTGCTATTTTATTTATATCCTCTTCTAGTCTTTAAATAAATTCTCAGTAATAATATAACAAAAGAGTGAAAATAAATTGAAAGTAATTTGACAGATCTTTCGAAAACTTGTTGCCAGGCAATAGGCATGAAAGCCCGTAGGGCTTGATTGGCCGTTGTCAAATGGCAACAAGTTTGAGAAAGATACTGGAGAATTATTTTCTAATTTATCCAACTCTCGAGTTATATTTAATTAGATTATTTTTTGACTTAGCTGTTGAGGTCGATTCATCCAACTTAAAAGATTTTGAACTGGGTTCATATATTACTTGTTTCCAAAATTTGTTGGTGAATTTCTGTATCTAAAATACATCTAAATCGATTTTTTTCACACATTGTACTTGACGCGTTGACAGTTTGAAATAATTATTTGACAACTACCTATCATTTGTCACAAACAAGAAAGCATATACAGAGATAATTCCCGGGAATGATCACAAGAGCTTTATTCTCAGTATAATAATGACAGGATTGGTTAAAACGCAGAAACGTGACATACAATGAAGCATTTCATTGCTTTTGAGAAACGTAAAAAAATAATCTCTAAAATTGGTTAAAATCTCTCATCTCCAAGCATTCAACACATAAAACTGACACTCACAGCCAGTTAGTTACTAAATTCTATGCAAGGTTAATTTATCGAACTCTCGAGTTATATTTAATTAGATTATTTTTTGACTTAGCTGTTGAGGTCGATCCATCCAACTTAAAAGTTTTTGAACTGGGTCCATATCGATTAATTACTTATTAATGTATTCTTGGGAGTTGTTTCCAAAATTTGTTGGTGTATTTCTGTATCTAAAGTTTTGAGAAACGTCAAAATATAATCTACAAAATAATATTCCTATTTTGCTGAGAATTTGGAAACAAATAAACGAAAGTTTTCATAAATAGCAATAATGGTAATATTACATACCAAGGGACTAAAGTGCATAATTTAATCCTAAGGGATTAAATGCATTTTTGCCCTGTGGTATATGCACTATTTATTGCACTTCCAGCCGTACATTTTAAATAATGTTTTGATATAATTAACAATGAGAGAATTATACAAATTTTTAGGTATATTAGGCAACACAATCAAGGTAATTTGATTATTTTAAGGTTTATAATACAGGGCAAGCTTTTTTTTGAGTCTGAATTGAGATCTCGAGCGCTATAAGTGCTACGATTTTGGTTAAATTAACAAAGTAGTTCCATTTTTTCGGTAATTCTAATATCTTTATTTTTTCAAAAAAATTGGACAGTTGACTAAATCTGCGACAAAATGTGAAATTTGCGATTTTCAGTCAATAATTTTAATTTCATTATAAAAACTAAAGTTTCAAATAGAAGATGTCGATATCAAAGTAAAAAAAAAATTCTTTATAAGTTTTCGAAACATGACACGAAGTTACCTTTTTTAATTCCATTGCAAAGTGATATTTTTTCTATTAATTTTACACTATTCATTTGTTTTATTTGAAAATTTAAATCATTTCTATGAAATATTCATATACTGAGCCATTTTGTTCCAAACACATCAAATTAGACTTAATAATGACCATTTAGAGACGCCGAAACATTGTCTTTCAATAAACAAAAATTGAAACAATTAAGCCCAGTTATCCATTATAAAAACCAAATAAAAAAAAATTATATATTTTCAAATAAGTGTCTTATTGTTTTTTAATAAGTAAATAAAGAATTATTATCAATAATGTAAGCTAAAGAAACAACAATCAGTGTTTCAGAGAAACAGATCGCACCCTTTACCCTAGTTACGATTCTGTACCCGGTTGCCTAAGAGGCGTTCGTCACCGGGCCCAAATAATCCAAGAATCTATTACCTCATTTTTATTACTAATGTTTTATGTAATAAAATATTATATGAACATTACAAAAATGAAATCAGCCTAATTAGATCGGTTACCTAACAAACAAAAATGTTAACTGAAGACAATAATATTTATATTGACCACTTATTTACTACACGTATTTTTATTTATAATGGTTCAAAAATAGATTTTATTTACATTTCCATTTAGTTTGACTAAATATTCAGGCCTGTATAAAAGTCTGATGCATTAAAAGTTATTACAATTTGATTAATTTTTATTTTAAGCTGTTAGATTTTTATTAAAGATCTAACAATAAAATTCAAATGAATTATTTATTTCTCATCTTTTAGACTATTATATTTACAATCTAATATTTTTACATAAAGGTTGTCCAAAATTTGAAACTTGGTCATAATTTTTTTTTTTTAACATAATAATAATAATAATAATCATTTTATTTAGCAAAAGTTCAGCCGAGATTGTTCTTACAATTAACTTTTCCAATTAAAATAATAAAGTATAGTGTAATAATTTAAATAACATACAAACAGTAGCATAAATACATAATATTTCAAATTTCTAATTCCATTAAAACAAATTATTAAAAGCAAGTTATACAGGATAATTCTAAACTGGTACATAATATTTATAACACAAATATTATTTGTTATTCAGATTTTATAAAATACAAATGGAACCAGTCCGCCACTATTTAAGAATTTTAAAGAAGACCATTATCCTTCATTTATTTTCTGTTATTGTCACTTTATAATTTAAAAGAATATTAGAGACAATGTCGTAATCATACAACGTCGGTTTGAAAATGATAATAAGAAAAAATAAGCTTTCTTGGAAGTTGAAAAAGATAATATTGAAAATATATCTGAACAATTTGTCATCTAAATTGCTGTCGTGTTACTTGAGATCGAATAGAAATTCTGATGCCCGAAAGTTAAACTAATCTATACCACTTCCCACAGATGTCGCATTTTGAATATAAATCGTTACATTTGTAGTTTCAGCGTTTGCCGAATGAGTATTCTTATGAATTATTTAGTCGGTCCGAGTTTTCTGGAATTAATTACGAAAGTTAACAAATGCTAATCAAATTTGACGCACCATGGAAAGAGGCCACGTCGAGTGTCGACTGTTCATCTACAAGTTCCAAACGTCTGAAGTTGGATAACTGAAAAGTGTGGGCTCTTTGCGAACTAACAAGTTCCATCCGCAGTTTGCGGTTATTCGAGTCGACGCGTCAGATATATCTGTCATGTTGATGCAGAACAGTATACCTCAATCAAACTTGCTACATACGATGATTGTTGAAAGCCGGCGCCCGCGGCGTGGGAGGGGACACAACAATCCATTACATTATAACAAGCCCCCCGGCCATGGGAGCGGGGCGCGGGCTACATGGGCGGCGGCTCGCACAGCTTGGACGCAGAGAGCTTTCAACGCTCCGCTGAGCGGATTGTTTGTGATTGGACGTCAATGCCGGATATCATTTTTGGATGAGTGGGTTGTGAAAGCATGGTTCGATGTTGATAGAATGTAGAAGTCGACATTCCTCCGTCAGTTAATTACCTCCCGGCGGTGAGGAGCTGAGGTGTCACAATAATGAATGATCGCGCGCCCATCCGAGACGGCTGCGACTGCGGCTTTCATCTTCAGCTGATGCATTGCGCGCGCGCGCGAAAATTAAATTTACATAGTGATTCCAGTCCGGTCATCTGTGACTGAACGTGGCAAATCAAAGGCGACTGGCGAAATTTAGTCCTCCGGTCCCCCATACAACGACCACGATTAATTTAACCCAAACTGTGCGCTCATAAATCGCGTATAAACGGTTAAATTATTCCATGATTGTGTTATCTCTGTCCGGATTATCCAAGTAATTATGCCGTTTGCAGATAGTTTGATCTGCAAACTAGACTTAACGTAATGTTTACACCCAGGTAAACAGAGATTTTTAATCGGTGTGTAATATGTTATGTTTCACATTACTACCGGCGTAAATCATTAAATTAATACATAAGTCAAACAGAAACAGTTGTAGGTAGGTAGCGCGAAATGCTAACAGGTATGTTATGTGAGTAAGAACAGAAGTGCGAACAGCAAGCCGAACTAACCGATCCCCTCTGGGTGAGCAATCAACTTTAATTCGTGACGATGGTAATCGATCCATGCGAGGCGGCCGTCTCGGTCGCGGTGAACTGAAGCCGTCAGCGAGGAAATTGGAATCTGCAGCGTCCGAATTCCTGTCGTGTTCCGTTGCAGCCGCTCCGTGGCGTCGCCAGGAATGTCGGCATACTAATGAGATACGCTCATCGGAATGATGTTTTATTAGTATTGCCGTTTGGGGAATTGCAGTAAATAAAGAATGTGTCATGTACGCGTAGGTGTTTTATCTATCGGTTGGGTCGGGTCGAACTGCCGAGCGCTGGACACCGCTCGAATCCACTCTCGGCAGGTCGGTGATAAACTGCACACGCAGCGGGCGCCCAAATACACCTGATGCTTCGGCAGATCAATGGCGGTCGCGCACACTACTGCGTGCAGTGCGCTTACTTATACCCGCCAGCGTTATTTAAAGACATCACAGCGTACAAATATCTGCTAGTGTCCGTCCGTTGGCAATTTGTAAGCAGAGTGAACGCAGTCGTTTCGCGCGACCCTTGTAGAAAATTGCTGAAACGATTGTCCTAATCAGTTTGAGGACGTGAGTGACTCGTAGCCGAGAATTAGCAGACCCGGGTGTCTCATCTATAAACTGCTACGTACGGATATCTGTGAGCCCAGTTTTTATCTCTTCAGAAGCTCGCTAAGATCGGCGAATTCTAGTTTGATCTGCCTAAGTTTTTGCGCGTACCCGAGTAAAGTTAGCTTTGTAATTTATGGACGTTGGATTCGAAGCCAGATACCTTAGCCCTCGCTTGAGGTTAGGCTTCTGCAAATTAAAGAGGATTTTTCAACAGACCGATTGAATCTACTCGTCAACTTGATTTATGTAACTCGACGCAAGCGAGATAGCTCGAGCTCTGAGACGCACGCTGTTACGTTGAGATTTAATCTAGTTGAAAAATACATGAAGATTATTAAAAATACAACCTACTGTCATCTTCGTGCGTGTATAAAGAAAAGCTGCATCAAATAACTATCAGTATCAGTCAAATTCTATTATATGCGGGCAATTCAGATGAATAGGTAGTATGTGCTTATAGATTGTGATAGAACGTCTATAATCACGTACTACATATGCAGACAGGAAATTCACGTAACCTTTTCCGGATCTAAAGCGGCATTTCTATTGGTGACGCTGTTCAGATTCGATTGTCGGTTACCCGTATGGATACAGTTTGCTATCATAATGTGAACACAGATTCTTCCGGTCAGTGGACCGAGATCTCAGTGAACGAATGAACGCTGCCGGATATGAAATCAGCAATCAACGTTCGGGACACGTATGATGGTTCGGACCCGAACAGTAAAGTCTCTTCACCTCTCGCTATACTATACTACTCGTTCGTATAGAGTGTACACCACGCCCGCGGCAATAGTCAACAAGTCATTTAGCGGCACGGTTAATCTGAAGCTACGGGAACAGGTCACGTTTCACGTTTGCTTACCTGGCACTGAGGAAACTGTTCTACGGGTGGTCGCTCCACCTTCCAGCCTAGCAGCGGCGGAATGCAAATGAGGCCAGACATGATCCACACGGCGGTGATCATGACAGCAGCTCTCGCCGGCGTACGCTTCTTCAGGTAGTCCACGGCCTGCGTGATACTCCAGTAGCGGTCCAGCGAGATGAGACACAGGTTCATGATGGACGCGGTGCTCAATAGCACGTCCATGGCCGAATGCACGTCACACCACCAGTTGCCGAAGATCCAGTAGCCCATGAGCTCGTTGGCCAACGAGAACGGCATGATGATAAGGCCTAGGAAAAAGTCTGCGACGGCGAGCGACGCGATGAACCAGTTCTGGATGTTTTTGAGCGCCTTCTCCGTGGTGATGGCGATGATGACAAGCATGTTGCCCACCACGACGACGATCATAATGCAGGTGACGACGATGGACGCGAGCACGATCTGGGGCAGCGTGTAGCCGCTAGGATAGTAGCGCGGCACCGTCGTGTTCATCGTGTAGTTACTGCTGAACGCGAATGTACTGTTGATTGCAAAGCTGCCGTTGATGGCCATCGTGCCGTTGTCCAGCATCATGTCTTCCAGCGCCATGGCTGCGCTCGCGGTCACGTTGGCTAGAGCCATTTCAAGTTCAGAGTTCGTAGGCACGAAGTATACAAAATGGAAGAATCGTCAATTAGAATATGATTGCACGTTTACTTGGTCCCGAGCGTCGCGCGCGAAGAGACACACAGAGAGCGGCGAGACGACGTGTCTAATGTACAGTACCCGTTATACCCGAAAGCAGCTCAGAGAGTCGGCGATAATGATAAACACAACGTGAAAAAGTAAAACAACACACGCACACACGCACCGCATACATGCAACTTTGCGGTGCCGCTAATTATTATATCTACAGAGTCTAAGACGACAAGTGGATCAGTTGACGAACCATTTGTTATCAATCACTCGAGTTTTCTCTACTTGTTTTACGTCTACGTTACATTACTTTATGAACTATGTAGGTAGTAGGTAGGTAGGTAGGTATGTATGTAGTAAATCGCTAAAACTATGATGTAGTTTAGGTGTATTAGTAGTACACAGTGGATGGTTGTGTGTTAGTGTTACACTGACTGACATCCATGCACGGCTGGAGCTGGAGGACACGAATGCTTTAGAATGCGAGTGACGGCGACGACGGCGAGCAGGAGGCGCGCTGTGCCGACGTCGGCGTCGAGAGCGGCGGCGGCGACGGCGACGGCGGCGTAGATGACAGACACACGGCGGAGACGTCGACGTCTCGAAAAACTGACACTCTAGTGACCGTGCCACCTGCAGTGGCCCATCATTCGACGGTTGCGCTGAGAGACTTTCACTCGAACAAGAGCCGGAGCCGGAGCGCGAGACGACAGTCCCTACTGGTCGTCGTCCTCGTCGTCTTCGCCGCCAGCGTTGCGGAAGTGCTCGAGGCAAGTCATGGTGCCGATGGTGTACGATTGGCTGACAGCGCGTACGAGAGAACCATAACAGCAGCGCTCGGCCCGGCCGACTCGCTTCGCGACTGAGAACTGTGTGAGCGCGCGGCGTCGGCCTAGCTAGCGCGGGCATGCGTCGGTTCTCCAGAGCGTCGCGCTCTCTCCCTCTCCTCTCTGCTCGCAGCCGCGCCCGCACGCCGCCGCGACCCGATACCTGACTCCTCTCCGCGACACATCGTCATTGCATGGACGCACTCTTTCAACCCAACTCGCCGGCTCCTCGACCAACACTAATTATTATTATGGATTCACATGTAACTAAAATCAATTATTGGCGTAAACGCATTCATATGTATTGCGGCTGATATCGTGTACTCCAATCTGGTATCCTTGTCCGGCAGTCTGTCGTCCTTACCAATTACACAAATACAGGCATCTTGTCATGCGGTTCATCACCAAACACTAAAATTGCGACCAGCAGACTTGAAACTTATGTTTGAATACGTAATTAAATATTCTATCTACAATATTCATTATTAGATTGAATTTCTAAAGAATAGAGTATCATGTACGAGTTTCTAATAAATTTAACGAAAAAAAAAACTATCAACGCATACTTGAATAATAGTGAATAAAAAATATAGATAGCAGGTAGAATGTGAATCTCACATTGTTGGCAGATCGCATGTATTTATTCTTACTATAATTGAAACAAAAGTTGTGAGCAGTGAGAAACATGTGAGCATAGAAGCATAGAACAGAGAGTAAGAGCCAGAGCAGGAAGCAGGTCGATGGTACAGCTGTAAAGGGCGCTTTACATTCCACAGCGTCGCGGCGCGGCGGCGGTGTCGGCAGCGAGTTGCGACCGCCCAGCGTCGATACGGGCACGCTGGCCCGCTGACGTCATACTGCGAGATTACGCACGGATCATCTACGGGGTCGTCTCGCGCGTCTCACCAACGCTAGAAGCTAGAAGAGGGAGAGCGTGACCAGAACTTATTGGGATGCGATCCTTGATTCTGTTTAAATCTTCAGAGTACGTAAACCAAAGCTCTCGCATTACCCTGCTGCACTCCGGATCTTTCGGCTCACGGAGGATTATAATTTCTAATTGGTCTAATATTTTATTCTCTGTATTCTCGGTCCCATCGTCTGTGACTGCGCCTCGCAATCGGAAATGGAATCGGGACAGACGGTTGTTATAAAGAAACGGAATCTTTCAGTTTTCTCTGTGTGTACGTGGAGCTTCCACTTCAACTACTTATGTTTTTCAAATCGATTGACAGTTTGAATTGTTTGCTCGCGCGAACATCGAAAATACATAATGCTGGCTTTAAAACATTTCGCAGAGACGACGACTTTCACCGAGATACACGGCACAGAATCTCGTACGGATCGCGCTGCGTGCAAGCAATTGGTGCAGTTGAATGCACGGCCGCACAGAGCCAATCTAGGTGACGTCCAAGAAGAAAGCGAGCCCCGCGCCTTCTGAGTGCTGTGCTGTTCCTGCGCGCACCCCGACCGTGAAATATGTGCGGACGAGTGCTTTGTGGTTAGAAATGATGCTCTGATTGTGCAAAGGGTATGCGGCGCTCCTAAATCGATCCATGAATTTTTTAAATCCTTTTGGCGGAATATCAACGCTCACGATATGAAATTCTGTAGGAACGGTCGGGGGAACTTTCTGCTTGCTGTTAATAATTCGCTAGCTAATTAATTAATAAGTAACAATTAGCGGCAAAGTGAAAAAGTCCGAAGCGAAGTAAACATGTTTTTATTAGGTCTAGTTGTTTATTTAACTTTGGAAACTACAATCGTGCCAATATTGCTGTTGGCCAAAGTGCTAGAAGAGACGCGAAATTCTTCTTATATAAGTGTCACAGATGTCTTACATTTCAAACTTGCAACGTTCTATTGTGTTATTTAGTTATTAAATTTAATTCTTGAAAATGTGTTTTGTTTGGCAGCAAGCGCAATATTATACGCGGATAACAGAGTTTGTAATCTAGATATCCTTACTCTCCAGTATCAATTTTCCGGATAAAGTAGTCAGTTTCCGTTTTTATTGTGATCGGATTTCGTTGTGATGGCGGTGGCGCTGCGGACTGCGAGTCGCGACAAAACGACGCTTCTCGCGCCGCTGTCATTCTGACATAAACTAATTCACAGAGTGGCATTATAGATGGTAATTTAATACGGCTTAGCGGTTTAATTCGATATCTAAGCGACACCTGTGCTCGGACTGGCGGTGACGGAATACACGACTCTTTAATCACGGTCCACAACTTCTGGGTGGCGGGAATATTAATCACCCAGTGCGAGTACTCGTCGTATGGGAACGAGATCCTCGCCGGAGTCTAGTCTAGTCGTCCGTCAGCGCATCGGCAGTGCGAGAGTGGCAGGCTGTCAGCAGGAGAGGAGAAGCAACGAGAGGACCTCTCGCAGCGCGCTCCAAGCGGGAACGATGAAAAACGAGCCGTCTTGTAAACTGTTGCTGGGCCGCGAGTGTTAATGAGAGTAGACCCTCGCCACGAGCAAGATGGATATTGTGCATACATCATCATCAAATGGAGACTGTCACTGTCGTTGCTCGCTAGCGTCGAGCGCTAGAGCGCCGCTACTTCACTACATTGCATCTGGCGTCGCGGCACTCCTTCTGGCGGACGCCATCAGACCCGGTTTGTGAGGCACAATGGCGCGGATAACAGCGAAACGCGATCCACTATACTTCATCCGATCGAAAAACAACAAAAGACAGAAAGACGATTAAATTACGAAACAACGCTACAGATTTTCCTTCTTTTTCCTTAAACGAACCAAAATTAAGGTTTGCTTCAGTAGTTTCGTTGTTCTCAAAATGGACTTTTAAAATATAACTCTTTATGTAATTCATCAATTTCATCCTTTTCCTAATCATCCGTAAAGATGCATTCTAATATTTGAAAACACGAGATCGTAAATCTTTTTCCTTCAACCATTTACAATCATCTCTAGTAGTAGTAAATCTAGATGGTTAACGCTATCTCCACTCAAGCATGAATTCTCGGATTGTGGAAATCATTCAATTAATTTTTCAATTGTTTTTAATAAATTTGACATTTTTAAATTGAAAATTATTTGACAAATGTCAAAACTTTTAAAAACAATGGAAAAATCAACTAAATAATTAGATTTTCACATAGTAGATTTGTTGAATTTAATGAACATACCCGAAATAATCAGCTGGGGTTTTTAGACTCACAAAAATATATCTGACCCTATATTATGTATGTCTACTTGCCCTAAAATTTTGTAAAACGAATTTTTGAACATTCTGTATAATTCGGGAAACTAAAAATAAATTGTAGAACTTCTAGTGGTTAGGGCTTTACTAGACATGTCCGACGATATGGTAATGTGACTAGTATTACGGTATTCGAATCCGAAGATTCCTAGTTCTAACACCATGTTAGCTAAAATATATGAACTATCACACTGCGGCTCGGTAAGTCCGGTTTCTACACTGTCATTAGAAATCAGTACCTGTTCTAAAAACTAATATAAGTAAACAAAATTCTACAGAATTTTCAGTACTCTGTACTATAGTATTTGAGATTAAATTCCTGTTATACAGAATAGTTATTTTTATAAGTGCCGATAAAAGGCTTGTTACGTGCAAGTGCAGAATTTAACGCACGAGGCTAGTCGAGTGCTAAAATCTGCACGAGCAAGTAACCTTTTTCGTGTTATAAATAAAATTTTTCCTACAACTGTGCGATTTAGAAAATCACTAAAATATTATCAAAATTTAAAAAATTTAATGATATTTCACAAAAACGATGTTTTACGGCATTGCTATGGTTTGATTGTGGATTGCTTGCACATTGTTCTGCGTTATTTAAAAATATTTCACTAACTTCAAGATAATTTCTTCAAAATCGTCTAGATTGTAATATTACAGTAAGTGATTCATCTTTATCAAAAACACCTCCAAAAATAATTGAAGCTCCGGATCATGCTATGTTGCATCTATTTTCGACAATGACAATCAACCTGCTGCTGGTACTTCTAAAGCCTTCGAAATTCTTGTCAATAATATTACTGTTAATAATATGAACAGGTACGGAAGAAATCAATGTTTCTTTAGACAGTACAAATGTTTCCAATTCACATGATGTTAATATAAACAACTGTGTTAATATACACAAACAATAAATATTATGTATTTCACTTACTCTTAAAATAAAACCATTTATCGATATATTTTACTTTGTTCGGTTCTTTTTATTAATTGTGTACATATTAGATATACTGCAATTTAAGGTTATGTTTATAAACGTCAAAATATACTGCATATTTACTAACATTGCCTCACCGCATTTTCTTCTTCCATAAGCGTCTGTCTCCAAAATATAAATTCCGCGCTCGGCGCGAAATTTAAATTGCTCTCAATTTTTGACAGTTGCGTAAAAACATAAATTACTTTCCGCACTAGTGTTTCTTTGGTTATAGAAACGCACTTGGTCTGCATTTGTCTCCTTTCCACCCGTAACCAAGGCAATAATAGTTACGTAATAACAAAGAAATCGCACAGTTGTAGGAAAAAGATATTATTCAATGAATATATTAATATCCTTTTGCTGCAATAGATATGTTAGGTACATCCAATTATAAATTAAATCAGTATATCCCTCCATAAACTATCTAATTCTTCTGACGTAGGGCTTTTTGTTTTCCTAGAAATACGTACACAAATTACGAGCTAAACCTTGGTAGAGGCAGCAAAGAACGAGAAGGGATGCTATTTGCCTGGCTGGAGTAGAAGCTATCGCCTATCGCGTTTTCCTGTTCCCATTTTAGTCCCCTTCGCACTTCCGATCAATCGGTCGCGAAAGTAAACGACATTGTGCGATTTTTAACACGAGTGCAAATTGAATGAAGGCCGGGCGCTGTCGGTATTAATAACAACAACATTCGATACTAAATCCACTTTTGATGTCGCATGCTGCGCCCCAGAAGATTTATAAACCATTGTAATGGATTGCACCAAGCGGTAAACAGAGTAAAAAGTTGGCTCTGGAATCTGCAAAAGCTTGTTCTATTTCATGCGATGTGAATACTCGCTATATTTCATTTTATAAAACGTGTATACTATTATGTTTTGAGTAGCAAGTTGAAAAATTTTACTGCAACTAGCATATTTCAACGAGATTAAATTTTTCTTATAAACAAATGCATTTGGTTTATTGAATTTTATAAAAAGAACTTTTAGAATTGTAACGATTCGTGTTCAACAACCTGCAGGAATGCTCTTTATTATTGTTATGTACTCAATGTTTACTCTGTAAATAAATCTTGGAATTCATAATATTTGTGCGCATATTTAATCATAAAATGCTGTTTACTTTATTGATCAAGTACCTCTGCTAATCTATAATCTTTGTATTTTCATTGCAAACATGATTATTTTTGGATATTTTACAGATGAATATTCAAAATCACGCTATGTTCCATCGAATGGGGAAGCACGAACCCTCGAAACATTCACTGAATGGAACGGACTGGAAATTACAGTAGATGTTCCAAGCAGGTTGAATTCTGCTTATAAATCATATGCTTGAAGACAGGCACCGACTTTACAAAATTTTGTAGGATGCACTTTCATACTAAAATTTTATATATTTAAGAAGAAAAAACTATTGCGTAACAACATAAAAATAATTTTGTAGAAAAAAAACTTGAATTATTAAAGCGTAACGTAAATTTAAGTATGCCTAGACACACTAATAATACCGTAACATAGCGCGCTAGTAATTCTTTTTAATTACAACAATGAAAGATTTTAACAATAAAATTTAACAACTATGAAAGATTACAACAATGTAAGATCATAACAATGAAAGATTACAACAAAGAACGATTTCAACAATGGAAATTTGTGATTTCAACAAATAAATAATCAGTGTTTTAACATTTTCATTATTGTGCGAAATAAAATTTAGCAACACTCTGTCTTGTACAATGAAAGTAACAAAAATTACTTAAATTTTAGATTCAAGCATTTTTTAATTTATATTTTTTTGTATAAAACAAAAATAATTATATAAAATCATTTAAAATTTTTTTGGGTGCAATTGTAAATATTTGCCCCCCACAGTTATTTTGTGAGGTACATTTGCATCCAGGTACCCTACATGTCTTCGCCATAGGAATAAATGGATGAATATGATTGGTGAATTATTATATTTATGTACGTTAATTAATTGTATGTATTAAGTCATAATTACTAAGTTGTAGTTATTTATTACCTAATAAGTCTTGATATTAAAATAAATATTTAAAAAAAAATCATCACGCCTTTTACCCATTACTAGATGTGGCATTCTGCCGTAACAGATCTCGGTAAGTGATATATTTAAGCGTGTGAAATGTGGTTACCAGCTGTCAAATCAAAGATGTTAATGGAGGGGATGCCACAGAAGGTAATTTTATTGTGGTGAAATTGTTTTTTGGTTGTGGAAATTGAACCCAAGTTCACCCAAATCCATAATGCGACTGGATGCCACTGAGCTATGATAGCACCCCCCTCTGTCGCCAACGTCATATAGAGCTCCTCCCAAAGGGGGGGGGGGCAATGTCGTCCATTTTAAAAAGCACTGCTCTAAAATATACTAATCCGAATGATGCAAGTAAAATGTTCTCTAAATGCAAAAGTTTTTGAAAACTACTGGTAAAAAATGCAACAAAAAGTGAAAATAAAGTGAAATATGCACATATTAATTTGTTTGATAAAAACCAAAACGAATCAAATAGTACAAAACTAAACAAACAAAAAAGGTAATAAAAAACTACGGTACGTAGTTCTCACGCCACAAAATTGACCATGATCGTTATTCAACACTGCAGCGAGCCAAAACAGACAGGAATGCAGGCATGAATATTATCAGTCGCAGGACGAGTTGTTAACAAAGTCTCCGGCACCGATGCGGTCTCTCGCAGCATATTTCACCCCGCCAACACCGTCGCTGCCACCGCCGTCACTATTGTGTTACGTTGTTATAATTCATATA
This sequence comes from Pterostichus madidus, assembly GCA_911728475.2. Taxonomy (NCBI): domain Eukaryota; kingdom Metazoa; phylum Arthropoda; class Insecta; order Coleoptera; family Carabidae; genus Pterostichus; species Pterostichus madidus. The sequence goes on along the minus strand of OU452302.1, from coordinate 9,753,114 downwards.
TTCCGCGGGCGGCGGCGCGATTCTGCGGCTGAAGGCCGGTATCGGATACACGCAGACAGAGTGTGATAGATTGCACGTTACGGTTTTGTTAAGCTTTTATTTATAACGTATCGCCCGCTGACATGACCGGCCACTGGGCAAATGTGTGACGCCGGCAGAGGCACCAGTGCTGGTGCTCATCTCATGCGGAGCTCTTCGTGGTTCACTGAAGTTCTGTGTAGTTTTCATCACAGAAAAAGGTTTTTTTTTTGCAACCAGGGGAAAATTAACACTTTTTGTGCTCTTTTGTACTCTATGTTCGTCATTTTCAGTGCTTTTTATTTTAAAAGCGCACTATATTAGTAATAAAGTTGTTTTGAATGTTAAGTCAAAAGTATAAAGTGCCCACAACGAAAAACTTTTAGTATAAAAATTGTTTTTGTTTTGCACTGTGGTGCATATTATTTTATTTGCAAATGAGCACTATTTACTTTACATTGTTGTATTCCATTTGTGCATATGCACGAAGGATATTATGTTGGAAAAATAAAAAGAATGAAGAGAGAATGCTTCCTTTCAACCATAAATCGCGTATATTTATCTTACGAGTATAAAACTTATTTACTAAAACACCACTATGAACGTAATTCGTAATAATATATAAAATTCTCTCTTATATTTATGTTACGTAAAATTCACGGTTTGCAATTTTATATGTATGTAGTTATCTAGTTTTGTAAACTTCAGATTAAAACAAAAATAATAAACAATGGTGAAACAGAATTTCCACATTATTAAATTATTATTATTATATTTGCCAAGGAAATATGTTTTTTCTTATTAAATCCATCAACCATGCACGTCAAGCCATTAAACTGTATTTATTTATAAACTGTTATGGTTATTGTTACGATATTCGAATCCAAAGATACCGAATTCGAATCCCACTCGACTTAAGGTAGTACTAGTGTGACGGTGGCGCCATCGGTTGTCGAGTGGCGAAACAGACGCTCAAAAAAATATAAAAATTGAATAAAATAAGTGTTTTATACCTACTATGATTTGAATATCATGAACTGTTAACAGATTGTTGGTCTAGTGAATTTTCAAATACCGTACCACCGTGTGGTGTTGCCATTATAAATTGGGATTCTTAACTTTTCGTTAAAAACAAGGCTTTGCATGGCTATATATCCATTACTAAACGATAAAAAACTTTCTCCTTCTGATACAATATACATGGATAGTTCTAGAACATCATACTAGTTTTTCAAATGAAACTGCAAAATTTTAGAGGTACACAAACCAAATATGTGCGATTCTGCGTGATGATCGCCATAAGCCCCGTGTATAAGAACTCAACTTTACAAGCGAATATATTTGTTCACAGACGATGAATGTGTTTCATATTTTAACAGGATGCGTATGACTATCCAATGTTTATGTGCGCCAAATTTCATTCGAATCTGCAAAAATAATTTTCACGCCAGTACTACCTTAACCATATATGAATTACAACACTGTAGCTCGGTGAATACGAATCTCGTGCCACAGATGTCTAACTAAATGTATTCATATGGCAACGCTTTTTGTCAATGAAATTTGTAGTTCTGAACGAATTTGTATTGCAGCGCTAATGTCGGTTATTAGTTCAAATAGGGCTTATGTATTTACAATTAATTTTAATTAATTAATTCCTTTTAAAATTGATTGTATAAGGTGAAATTATAATTCCTTAACTATTAGAGACCTAATTCAATGTTTATGAACTAAATCGACATTAGCGCTGCGATACAGACTCCTCCAGAACTACAAATTTCATTGGTAAGAACTCTGCCATTTGAATACATTTAATTAGATGTTTCTATATATTGTGTCTGTGCCTGTACTGTAATTGAGATTAAAGCTGGATTTATAATGAAGTAAGGCAAGAAGCAACGCAAAAGTAGTAGGTAAAGCAACATGTTAAAACTTGTGATTTAAGTAGAACCATTTATATTGAAGTAAAGCAATCAGTAATGTAAAATAAGCAATGCAAAAGAAGGTCAACTTTAATCTTTCTACGTTACTTTACCTAATATTTCTTACCGCTGGCCAATCAGAAGTCAGCTTTTTAAACTTCGCATTGTAATCTCTTTTACCGTCCGTGAAATATCAGCTGTCATTGTCAAACATTTTGAATGATATAAATTTTTCAAAAATAGACAGAGAAGTAATATAATTTTTAAAGGCCAATAAAATTTTGTATGACAGTAATAAAAAGATTTTATATTTCATTAAGAAAAAACAACAATTGTAGAAAAAGTTAGGAAATCTTCTGAAACAACCAGCAAGTTTTTGAGATTATATTATTATATTAATAAATTTTGGTTTATATTTATTTTTAGCTGAATATGTCCAACGTCGTTGGAAAATTATAAAAGAAAGGAAAGAAATTGTGACATACCTCTGATTGGTTAACAGTAATAAATCAATAATTTGCTAGCGTTACTTTTTAATTTGGTTTATTTTACTTTACCTCTTACGTTACTTCATTATAAATCCAGCTTAAGTTCCTGTTGTGTAAAGTATCATAAATAAATAAGTATATTTATAGATAAGGAAAATGTAAAAAAGAATTCTTGCAAAGATGATTAATTTATGAACTAAATAGATTGTAAAACAGCAACATTAGTAGATATTAAGTTATTCTGCAGCCAAATGTACAAACCTCTTTTGTATATGAGCCGATTTATTTTGTATTTTCCTCATTTTTACTTTCCCAACCTCCATAACCGATTTTCTGCACTAAATTACATTCAACTTCAAAACAGTTTTAAAAGCATGTAGAGCAATTTGCTAAATTTTATTCATATTTATGTAACAATTTTCTATCAACTTAATCATAAAGACATTAAGGAGATCATAACACAAAAGATAGGTTAGTTTACATTTGAATACATTGCTCTAACACAGCGTAAAGGGCAAACAATGAATGTAGGCGCGTCATTGTATTGTTCGGGGAGCATCGCAATAAAAAGCCACGATGTTCCGTCTCTCCGGGATCAAGATCACCGAATCATCCAGACCAATGAAACAATGCCGTAGTTTACCTGAACCTCCCCTGAATTGTTAATGTCTTACAAGATGTTGGGAGTTGACTATCTGCTTTTTACCCAAATCGGCATCCTTTGGGTTTTGAGTAAACACATGAAGAACAGGCATTTCATGTTGTGTTTCAGTATTTGTTTTCAGTTTTCAGCGAACTAGTGCACGTTTTTATCAGTTATTTTTTAATATTGATTTATACCATTTTTCTTTAAATTCAGTAACGTGAAACCATGTATCATGATTTACTTTTTAAACAAATACGTAATTTATTAACTCTGAATAATAAATTTTCTGATACGTTTACATGTAATTTATGTGTTGAGTTCCGGAAACTGGAGATATCTAATAATAAATTTCCACAAACTGTACACTTTTTATAGGTAGGTATCTAAAATAACATAAAATAAAATAAATAAATAAATATATCATCACGCCTTCTACCCATTACTGGGTGGGGCACTCTGCTAAAGCAGATCTCGGTAAGTGATATATTTTGCGCGTGAAGTGCGGTTACCAGTCGTCAAATCACGGCCCCCAAACATGTTAGTGGTGGGGGAGCCACAGGGATAGCTTTTTCAAATTATGAAAATTTGTCGCCTGTGGGAATCGAACCAGGGACTTCAGGATGCACAGGCCGACTTCATACCACTGTGCTAGCCATCCCATAAAAATAAAATAACATAACCATGGTTAATATCTGTAGGTAGGTATATTTATTTTTAGAGAGATATAAAATACACGTGTGGATTATTTTATTTTACTCTTTACATAAAATATATTCATATTCTATCACGCCATTACAGAATAGTTATTTATGTATCAAGGGTGAAAACAGACGTTTCTGGCCCACGGCATGATTATTAGCACGAGGCGCAAAGCGCCGAGGACTAATAACATGCTCAGGGTCAGAAACACTAATTTCACCCGCGGTACATACAATATTTTATGCACAACAAAATAACATTTAATTATATGTTCAAAAGATTAAAATATGTACATCGGTTAAATGTCAAAATGACATTTGTAAAATCAAGTATTCACACTCAACAAAAATTGTAATTTTATTTATGTATCCATAGAAATTATTATTTTATGGCCCTAGGGCCAAAAAGAAATATTTAAGCCCGCTTTCAGGGCTAAAACACGTGCATAATAATTATTTATGTATCAAGGGTGAAAACAGGCGTTTCTGTCCCGCGGCATGATTATTAGCGCGAGGCGCAAAGCGCCGAGGGCTAATAACATGTTCAGGGTCAGAAACGTCAATTTCACCCGTGGTACATACAATATGTTATGCACAACAAAATAACATTTAATTGTATGTTCAAAAGATTAAAATATATACATAGGTTATTTGTCAAAATGACATTTTGTAAAATCAAGTATTCACAATAATAAAAAATTGTCATTTTATTTATGTATCTATAGACCAAAAAGAAGTGTTTAAGCCCGCTTTTTAGGGCTAAAACACATTCTTTTCAGCTCGGTTGTGCATAAAATATATTCATATTCTATCACGCCATTACAGAAAAATAATATTTTTATGTTCCTCGCCGCCTAATTTAAAAAACATGTTCATTGCTAAATATTTACGAACTTATATTTTATTACATTAATACGATGGCTTGTGAATCTAAAATATAACAGCCCAATTTTCTAAAGAATTATAAATAATCCTTAATTTTAGATTAATCAAATTAAACTAAAGTTTAAATAAACTCTATATAATCGTGTTATTTCGGAAAGTGATTAGGATTAACTTTTAAAAATCAGACCAAAATAAGATTACCTAATTCATAATTCAGGATTAGCTAAAACTTATTTGAGAATCGGACTGTAAAAGTTATATACAACAAGTATACATTTTATTTCTATTGAAGTATTTATTATAAACTTTATTTTTCCGGTGCGGTTTCTGATGTATATTATACAATAATTGTTTTCAGTGACTAAAATAATCAATTATTCACAAGTGACTTCAATGTTTGAGTCCAGGACAACCATAAAAACTAACAATTTATATCAATGCAACAACTTGACAATAATGATATTTTATTTATTTGACAGCATCGCCTTTCTATTTGGTTTGAACCTTTTTTTAACTTTCTTGTAGAAAAACCGCTACTGTAAGATAAAACGAAATATGAAATATCATTAAATACGCGTGAGAATTATGAAACCCGTGCATTCATTTCAATCGCGTATGATTACTCATTTTACTCACTTTACAATGTATTATTAAAATTTTAAAATCGTTTTATACCTGCAAATATGATTGTATAATAATGGAAAAGATTTTAATGCACAATATGCTGTTGCATCATTCTTCTGAATGCCAAACAGACATTTTACGACCATTTTCACCACATTAAAACTACCGCTGTGGCTCGCCCTCCACTAACATCCTTGGGAGCCGTGATTTGACGGCTGATAACCGCACTTCACGCGCTAAATATATCACTTACAGAGATATGTTACGCCTGAGTGCCACACCCAGAAGAAGGAGTGATGATATATATTTTATAACGGTTTAATATTAAATTCGAATATCCGTAGTCTAACTTACATAATAAATCATTAATAAAATTAACGAGTTTCAAGTTGACGTAAAACTAATTGATTAATTAAAATATCCATAGAACAAAAAACAAGTAAACAAGATAAGAAGACACAACCACTTTCGCACAAAAGAATTTCAATATACATGATATAAGAATCTTAGCATTAATACGCAACGAAGCTGAAATTCCTTAACAGAAAATTTCATAAACAGGCTCGCTAGATGTAATTTCCAGTCAGTGCGCCAACTTAAGCATGATTACGTAGTTCTTAGCAACGATCTGCGATCTCTAGATCGCTTCTTGCTGTTCAAAGCGCAAAGGCCATGGCAAAGAGCACCCGTAATTTTTAGGCGCTGTGAATGATAAAGCGAACGAGTTGAAATCAGAGAACGAGTCGGCCATTGCGATCGTATCATTACGATTATTCTTAGATTGCAAGCATTGTCGGCGAGGCACGAAGATGCTGTCAGTAAGGCATTGTGTTTCCGTTACCGCACGTTACTTATTCTGTCCCTGTCCCTAATTCCTCTCGCCCTGTTGCCCGCTGCCAGCCGGATTCGAGGATCTCGCTTCGCCGAGCGAGAGGATGATGTCGCGATGCTCTGAGATGCTCGATGTTGTTGCTGCTGTTACACTGGTTTGTGGAATTAAAATGCGGATCATATCTCCGCAGAATATTTATCTTTATTGGTCTGCTTCATTTCTTTCACTTGGTATGCTGAACGATCGGTTTCATGATTACTATGAGATTGTTGTTCATTTTTTTCTGGAACTAGTGACATACTGACAACATACAGAGTGTTATTTAAGTAAACCTATAACGCTTAAGCAATGGTAGAACTGACAACATAGATAGAAAATTTGGCAATAATTTTTGTATAAGAACTGCAGTCTCTTAAAACTGATCAATTAAGGGTCAGTTTTTCAATTGCCGGTTTACTCTAGATTAATGTTAATCATGATTAAATAATAATGGTAACCATAGTTTCCATTATTATTTAATCATGATTAACATTAATCGGTGATTGAAAAATAAAAATTGGCCTTAAGTCACTGTTCAAAATTTAGAAAAAAATTTAAAAATCAATGTGTTTTGTAGAACAAAAATTTTAATTTACATTGACTTAAGGTAATACTAGTGTGACGGTGGCGCTATCGGTTGTCGAGTGGCGAAACTGACGCTCAAAAAAATATAACAATTTAATAAAATAAGTGTTTTATACCTATTATGATTTGAATATCATGAATTGCTAACAGGTTGTTGGTCTAGTGAATTTTCAAATACAATACCACCGTGTGGTGTTGCCATTATAAATTGGGATTCTTCATTTTTCGTTAAAAACAAGACTTTGCATGGCTATATATCCATTACTAAACGATAAAAAACTTTCTCCTTCTGGTACAATATACATGGATAGTTCTAGAACATCATACTAGTTTTTCAATTGAAGCTGCAAAATTTTAGAGGTACATAAACCAAATATGTGCGATTCTGAGTGATGATCGCCATAAGCCCCGTGTATAAGAACTCAACTTTACAAGCGAATATATTTGTTCACAGACGATGAATATGTTTCATATTTTAACAGGATGCGTATGACTATCCAATGTTTATGTGCGCCAAATTTATTTATTTATTTATTTATTTATTTATTTTCAGTAGTTTGACTCTAGACAGAGTATTACAACGTCAGAACAACAATAGCAAAATTTATAAATATAAAGTGAAATTCTTACATTCTAAAATTTATTGATAAGAATTCATCCGTTGAGTAAAAAGGGTTATCAATAAAATACCCTTTCATTTTTACTATAAAATTATTTCTCTTCAAAACTTTAATATCATTAGGTATTTTATTAAAAACTTTAATGCCTGTGTACGAAGTACCTGTCTTAAATAGAGTTGTGTTATGTTTCGGCATTGAGAGGTTGGAAGCGTGTCTGGTTCGCATACCAGAACTGATGTGCTCATTTGTTGTAAATTTATTCATATTGTCGTACATGAAAAGAGATAGATTGAACAGATATAGAGAATAGATGGTCATAATTTTCAGTTTTATGAAAAGGGGTTTGCAATGTTCTCTCCAAGGAGCGCCACATAAAAGTCTAGTAATTTTTTTTTGGATAATAAATAATCTGTTTACGAATTTAGAATTTCCCCATATAATAATACCATATTCGAGAATAGACTTAACATTACTATGGTAATAAGTAAGTAAAATGCTTAACCCCACACAGTTACGTAAAATAAAAAGGGCGTAGTGCGAGCTGCTTAGTTTCCTAGCAATGAAATCAATATGTGCTTCCCATGTCATGTGATCATCGAACATTACACCAAGAACCTTTGTCGTATGAACTACAGGGATGGATTTATCTTTAGTTTTTATTAAAACACTACTAGAATCAGCATTACAATTTTTGTTGGAGAAATGTAAGACTGTCGATTTTGATGGATTCAATATTAACCTATTGGAGTAACACCAGGATTCCATGACATGAACTAAAGTATTCCCAGCCCTGGATGTGTTAAGTAAATCATTTGCACTCACAAGCATTGAAGTATCATCCGCATATTGAGTAAGGTTTAAATAAAAATCATCAAAGTTCAAACAACAATTGCATAAATCGTTGCTATAAATGAGAAAAAGTAAGGGTGAAAGAATCCCCCCCTGCGGTACACCCCTGTAAATAGACAACAGATCTGATTTGTATGTTTGGTTTTCAATTTTTAATTCCACAAATTGCTTACGGTTTTCAAGATAGGATAGAAACCATTTATTAGCAGGCCCACGAATTCCATACATATTTAATTTTTCTAAAAGTAAATTATGGTCTAGTACATCAAAGGCTTTAGTTAGGTCAAAAAATAATCCTAATATAGGTTTTCTTTTATCAAGAGAATTGAGAATAAAATTTGACATTTCATATAAAGCTGAGTGTGTACTAAATCCTTTACGAAATCCATGTTGATTTTCAGATAATAATTGGAATTTTTCAAAATAATTAGTCAATCGTATAAGCATTGCTTTGTCAATAAGTTTAGCAAAAATTGACAAATTCGAAATACCTCGATAGTTCTCAATTTTTGTTGTTTCACCTTTTTTATGCAAAGCAATGACTCTAGCGGTTTTTAGAGTATCCGGATAGGTACCGGTATTAAAAGAACAGTTTATTATATTTGAAAGAGGGGCTGCGATAAGGTCGGCAACATTGCCCATTATGCAACTAGGAATGCCGTCTGGCCCCACTGACTTTTTTGCTGATAAACCAGTAAGCAAATCTATAATTTCATGCTCACTTATTTCAGACAAGAACATACTGAAATTTACTTTGGAATTATTTCCTGAATTCGGCTGTGGTTGATGTGGAGATCCACTATGACCACTCACCAAATTTTCGGCACTAGAGACAAAGAATTGATTAAATTTGTTTACCAGAATACGAGGATCAGATATTACACCGCTGTCGATAATTAAAGCTGGTTTTATATTCTTTTTTTTATTATTAGTACTTTGCCTGATAATATTCCAACTGGATTTTGTAAAATTATTCGAATTCTGTAAAATCGTTTCATTGAAATTTAGTTTAGCTTTACGAATTTCATTATTATAAATCTTTTTTAAGTTTTTGTATTTTTGCTGCAAAATTATATTTGAGCCATTCGCGCCGTTATGAGAAAGCCAGTGAAGATTTTTTAGTTCACTTGACATATTTTTTATTTTTGGGGTAACCCATGATTTTTGTTTGCTTGTTGATTTAATGTGCTTTATGACTAGTGGGAATGCAATTTCAAAATAATATGAAAAAATAGTAGCAAATTTTTCATATTTAGAGTTTACATCACTCAAGTTTAAGACATTAGACCAATCTTCGTTTAAGAGTAAATTGTAGAAAATTTGTTGGTTTTCAACTGAAAATTCTCTTTTTTTAATAGTTATTAGGTTCGATACAGATTTATCGACATTATCCAAAGGAATCTTTAACAACACCGAGTCATGATCAGAAAACTCCGTATAAAGGCTTTCAGCAGCATAATTTTGTTTACAATTCGTAAAAATATTATCTAACAGTGTTTCATAATTCCTAGTTGGTCTATGAAAGCTTTGCTGGAGATCAAACGAAATTAAGACATCAAAGAATTCTTTTTTCACATGGGTGTCCGCCAACAGGTTAATATTGAAATCCCCACTTAAAAAAATTAAAGGATTATCTTTACATACCAAGTTAAGCACATTACTGAGTTCATCCAAGAATATACGATAATCACCCAACGGGGGACGATATACAGATAGCAAAACGCTCTTTCTTCTTCCAACTTTAAAATTGATACACGTGTACTCAAAATGTTTTTCATTCTGTTTGATTGGGATTTGCACTGGATTTGAGCATATTGTCTTTTCAGATGTAAACACAGCCACGCCCCCACCTCTTGAGTTTTTTCTGCAAAAGTAGTTACATAGAGAGTAATTATCTAACTTAAAATTAATAATTTCAGTGTCACTTAGCCAATGTTCACAGATACTTATGATATCAGGATCAACGTCAAATAGAAATGAGTCCATGTTTAGTTTCTTGTTACGAAGACTTCTTGCATTGATTTGAACTATTTTCATCGAGTGTGTGGTGTCGATTATATCGATTCCAGAGCCCTTTGTGTTCGGTGAAAATAACGGTTGAAGCCGACTCCTGCTGGCCAAATTTCAGGATTCATGGCTGCTTGAAAGTTATTAGCATGGATCATTACTTTAAATGACGCATACTGATCAGGAAATTTAGCTACCAATTTTTCAACTTTAACTTCAGGAAACGTTCCAACAAGGTACTCAGTGACTTCAGAGACTTTTGTATCAGGATGAAGTCTGTAGATATGAATGTAAGCAGGTTTTGGAACAGTTTTTAAGGTTATATTTTGATTGTCCTCCTTTTTACCAAACAGAGGTTTATTTCTGCGTTGTGTGGATTTACGATATGAAGTATGATAGCCGTCAGATTTTGTTGGTATATTAAATTCATTGGAACTTAACTTATTTTGGGATGAATTTTTGTTCCCCGCACTGTTTTTGTTTACATTGCCATTTTGATTAACCTTGTCAGCATCAATATTTTTGTTTTTGCTTGTATCGACTGTGTTGTTTGTAACTAGCGCTGTTTCAGCCGGTAAGTCGTTATTTGAGTTTATATTTAAATTTAATGGTTTTTTATTTTGTTTAATACTTTTTTGTGCAGATGGCGTTAGATGATTAGTTTTAACACTATTATTAATTAAAACTTTATTTAATACGTCTAATTGTTCCTTTAATATTTTTATTGTATTTTTTTGATTTAAAATTGTATCGTCTTTTTGTATTATAATTTCTTTTAAGTAGTAAATATCACTGTTTCTTCTATTTTCACTCACATTTGTGAAAGATGTGTCGGTGTCCTTGTCACTATTGTCTACCACGTTTGCACAACAAAAAATTGTATTGTCACTGTATATGGGTAGTTTCAAAGTATTAACACAGCTTGTATGCGAAACAGTATTACATTTAATACACTTTAATCCACTATTTGCCACTTTATGGCATCTTTTGCACAGTTTTTTTTCAATTTTATTGTCAGCCTTAGTTTGCACGTTATCACTTGACGCCATTTTTTTTTTTTCATTCAGATCTGTAAAAAAAAATGTCAGGCTAGTACTACTTTAAAAGTAAAAGCGATCCATTATTTGCATATTCTTGTTCAAAATAAATTATTAAATAAAAAATTAGTAATTACCATTCCCTTGACAAATTTCTTCCCCTCAGGAAAAATATTTGAGGTCAAAATCAGAGTCATTAAATACATTTTTTTGATTAACAATTAATCATGAATTGGACGGATAAATGACAAGTCGATATAGATAGAAATTATGTGTCATGAGGACGTGCGAAATATGAAATAATTATTATAAATAAAAAATAAATATTTTCAATGCATGAATCAGTAAATATATGTATTATTCAATATTCTTAAATAAGATTTGAGTTTCAATGCTTTTTTTGTCATTTAAATATTGCAGCAGTTTTTTAAGATTCTATTAAGTTTTATCAGGATGATAAATAAAGTCAGTCCATCCTTATATCATTTTCAGTACAGAAATGATTAGGAGATCAACTTATGTTATCAATCATCAAAAAAACTTAGTAAAACCATAAATAAGTAGAGTAGCATTAAAATGGCAAATTAAGAAAGTAATAGGCAAGAAAACATAATCTTATAAAAGAGTATAGAATACTCGTAATAAATAAATTTGATATAAATGCATGCATTATATATATAATTATTTTTCAATTTAAAGATGACTATATTTTTATTATGTCCAAAATATTATTTTAAATATTAACCAACTTTGATAATATTTTTGCAGTATATGAAATTTTAATTAAATTACTAATGAAATCGGTGATAAATATAATGGCAAAGAATTAAATCGAATTGATTTAATGTTTTGTTTTTTAGTACAAATACTCGGATATTAGATTGAAATTTAATTATTTAATAAAATAACTAGACCAATGAACATTCTGAATAATCTATAATAATTATTTATTTATAATCACACGTTTTAATTAATTTTTAATTACAATTCTTTCCGGCAATCTCATTCAATTTATTTATTAATTACCTACTTATTTGAGTTTCAAATTTATTCGATTTATAAATAATAATTTAATTAGGAACCTATATACCAAAATTCAATTATAAAAAAAGTGCATTATAATGAAAAATAAATAAATATATCATCACGCCTTCTACCCATTACTGGGTGTGGCACTCTGCCGAAGCAGATCTCGGTAAGTGATATATTTTGCCAGTGAAGTGCGGTTACCAGTCGTCAAATCACGGCCCCCAAAGATGTTAGTGGTGGAGGAGCCTCAGGGGTAGTTTTTGAAATTATGAAAATTGTTTGTCTCTCTATGGGAATCGAACCAGGGTTCTCAGGATCCACAGGCCGACCTCATACCACTGAGCTAGCCACCCCATAATGAAAGATGAAAATAAAATATTACTTTATTCTGCTACATTCTACAAAACATCAAATTTAAATTAAATTATTATCAACATCAGTTAAATAAGTATAAGTACTAAATAATTTATTATAATGTTTATTATATATTTTTCGACGACTACTAAAAATGTTCACTTCAAGAACCATATCCATAACTTTTAACAAAAATTAGAACGCTTCAAATGAGTTCAAATTTTGTTAATAAGTCAATTCGAACACGACGAATTCAATGCCGTTGAGCGTAACTTCGTACCACGTTTAGTTTTTGAGATAGAAGTGATAAACTTTCAAAAAATTTCAACACCTCAGTTTTTCGACTTTCCCAAAGCCATATCTCAAAAACTAAACGAGATATAAAGATGCGCTCAGCGGCATTGAATTTCTCGTGTTTCAATTAACTTATATTTTCAGCGATTTTTAAAATTTTCATATATTTTCAATAATATTTTTTTCTAAAACAGTTTTTGGACAATATCTTAAAAAGTAAAATGCGTACGCAATTGGGAAATTGACCATTGGATTCAGTGGGTCAAAATACATATGTATGTAAACTTTCATTACAATAATCGTACGAGGAAGAGTTTTAGAGCAAATTGTTTGAAAGTCGTAAAAATCTAAAGGGAAAATTTCCAAAATTTCAAAAAACTTAAATCGCTTCAAATAAGCTCAAATTATGTTACTAACTCAATTCAGACACGGGGAATTCAATGCCGTTGAGCACAACTTCGTATCAAGTTTAGTTTTTGAGATAGAGCCTCCGGAATTGTTGCTTTCAAAAACCGCGATATTACATTTTCAAATTTTGGAATAATTCTTTTTGGTTCATGATCAGTACGTAGAGTATTATGCATCGTTAAAATAAGTACCTGAAGTTGTAAATAACCCTGTGTATATAAAAGAAATAAATCTGACGATATATTCTATTATATATTATTTTGGAACCCATTAAACTCATTTGCAAAAAAGTGCAGAGACAAGTAAATACAAATTTTTAAAAGGAAAAAGTCACCACTATCCTGCTCTCTTACACCGTTCACCCTCTCACTCTTAAGTAAAGAATGTTTCGCTCCAGAAATAGAATTCACCAACTGCAGTCTCATTTGAAGCACGCGGCCGCGCAAGCGCTGTGCACAATAAGCTTTAAAATACGCGAATAAAAATTGTATGCGACACGTGTTCCGAAATGTAGCAGGGAATATTAAAAATTCAGCAAACCTCAACAGTCCTTTAATTCTTTGTTGTCTTTTTTCACTCTTCTGTGTTAAGAGAACTATCCATTGTTTGTACATCTTTTGTTTTCGTATGGAAGTCGATTTGAAAGACATATTACTTCAACGTTACATTTGCATTTCTGAACCAGCATTTTATTTTGTATTCAAACATCAATGTTCGATCAAAGTTCATGAAATATTCACTAGATATAACTATAAGAGCTTCGATACATGAGAAAAAATATTGTTTCTCTCATTGGAGAATACCTGTAGACACGAGTACATCCCCGAGGTAGCTTTTGAACGGAAAACATCGTTTTTACATTAGAGGAAATATTTAAAATCATCGTGAATTGGGATTTCTAAACAAGAATGCACATTCTTCAAAGAGAATTGAAACTGTTAAGTTACTACAAATGTTTTGTATGTTTACATCGATATTAAATTATTTGATAAGTTTTTCAGCAACACCTGACAATAATCAAAAAATAAACAAACCTTTTAAAAAAGGTAGGTTAATAAAAGTAATTCTGTCCCAAAAAATTATTGAAGATCTTTTTGTCTTCGCCCAGGTTCACGGCTAATTTGAATTCATAAATTCATAATCATAATTTCAATATTTATCAATTTGACAGTCGTTAGTGCCGCATTTGTACCTAATTTCATCGCTTATAATAAATGTAAAGTTATAAACATTTGTATGCACAACCTGGCTGAAATTCATGTGTTTTAGACCTAAAATCGGGCTTAAACACTTATTTTTGGCCCTAGGGCTATAAAAAATCATTCCTATAGATACATAAATAAAAAGACCATTTTTGTTTATTGTGAATACTTGAATTTACAAAATGTCATTTTGACATATAACCTATGTAGGTACATATTTTAATCTTTTGAACATTTAATTAAATGTTATTTTGTTGTGCATAAAATATTGTATGTACCACGGGTGAAATTAGCGTTTCTGACCCTGAGCATGTTATTAGCCAAAAACACCTATTTTCACCCTTGATACATAAATAATTATTATGCACAACAAAAGAACATTGAATTATATATTAAAAATATTAAAATAGGTACATTACCTCACTGAGCTGGAGTTTGCTAGTTCATATATATTTTTTTAACTTAGTGAGATTCATACTCGTGATCTTCGGATTCAGGTACCGTACTGCTATTTTCTGAAATAATTAGTAAATGAAGATCAGCACTTATTTTTTTTGAGATTTGTTTTGTTCGTAATAAGTATTTTAAAATCCCAAAATCTTTTAGGAATAACCAGGATTGAACTTTTCGATATGAATTCGGCAATTAAAGGAAAATAACAATAAGTCGAATATTAAAGTTGAACAACTTTTGTTAATAGGACGTATACTTTTGAAAAGTATTTTTGTATTGTTTCCTCAATGGAGGCGCTTTGAACAATAAAAAGAACCGTAAAACGCTTTTAATAGCAGCGAAAGATTTCCCTTGAACCATGGAAGTAAATTTAAATACAAAGTAAAATTTCCAAACGTTGCGATACTTTCCAGCATAACTGTAACATTTTGTTACAATGCCAATTAAACTCTTCGATTTCACATGTTCCATTTCCATTTTATTCGATTCGAACGACACCGTTTGTTTACATTTAATAGTTTAGTGTATTTCAGCGATGCTCATTTGATCACTTGTGTTTCGACAATGCAGAAACATAAGGGAAAGTGTAATAAATTTTGCATTTCATGTAGTAAATGTGGTGTGCGAGATATGGAACATCCCAACAATCCCAATGCGATATCAGGCCTTG
This sequence comes from Pterostichus madidus, assembly GCA_911728475.2. Lineage (NCBI taxonomy): Eukaryota > Metazoa > Arthropoda > Insecta > Coleoptera > Carabidae > Pterostichus > Pterostichus madidus. The sequence continues at coordinate 9,737,454 of OU452302.1, read as the reverse complement.
TGTCTACATATACACATGTAGAACAGTCCTTGGAGAATTTGCGACAATACCATGTCGACAATTTCTTGTAAGCAATGAAAACTAAATTTAAAGTACGTAGGTGGTCATCCTACACGCTAGTGTTAATTTAATCACTGAGTAATTTAATTTTGTGACTATTTATTTTTAATGTTCATCAACTTGAAATCGTGTAGGATAGAAATCATTTGCATGAAAACTTATAAATGTAATTTTAACCATTTAGATTTTATATTTAATATTAGAATTGTTATTCAGACCAAAGGATTAAAGTTATTTATAACCTTTAGAAATTCTAAATAAATAAATAAACCATCTTTTATCTACTTTATCATGTTTCATATACCTATTTTAATATACTCCGTGGCACATTTCCAGGAGCTGTTAACACAACTACGAGGGCAGGGTGAAAAGTCCCTGAAAAATGAAACAAGAAATGATTTATTTGGTCAAAACATATTTTATTTCTCAACGTAATCTCCTTGTAGCTCGATACACTTCGTCCAACGTTTTTCTAATTTTTCGATCCCTTCCAAATAATACGATCTTGGCAATCCTTCAAAATATACGTTTGTCTCAGCGATGACCTCACCGTTGGAGCCAAACCTCTTTCCGCCGAGCCATTTCTTCAAATTTGTAAATAGATAAAAATCTCAGGAGGCCAAATCTGGAGAATATGGTGGATGACGAACCAATTCATAGCGCAATTCATACAATTTTGAACTTGTTACACGGTAGCGCTTGTTGTCAACAGAGAGCAAATTCGGCACCCATCTGGAAGATAGCTTTCTCATATCCAATAATTTATGTAAAATGTTCCGTACCCGTTCGGTTGAGATGCTCATAGCCTCAGGAATCTCGTGCACTTTAACTCGCCGATCGTCCAATATCATACCATGGATTTTATCGACGATTTCTGGCGTTGTAACATCAATTGGATGACCAGAACGTTCGGCGTCCTTTGTGGTCATACTACCACAACGAAAATCAGTAAACCACTTGTAAATCGTTCCAATCGATGGTGAGGAGTCCCCATAATGTTTAACAAGCGATGCTTTGGTTTGCGTAATGTTTTTTCCACGCAAGAAATAATGTTTAATCAAGACGCGAAATTCACTTTCTTCCATGTTTTCAAAAATCTTCAAGGTTGCTTGCTTTCGATGGGTGTCAAACAGAACTGAATGACATATCAGTCTGAAAATTTTAATGCGTTCTAGTTAAAGATGGTACATCACAAATTTCACATGAGATTTGCGATTGTGGCGCCATCTGTTTTATTTTTCAGGGACTTTTCACCCTGCCGTCGTACTCCGTAGCACATTTTCAGGAGCTGATAACACAACTATTGTGAATAATATTTAGTTTAAATATCTTATTTATTCAAAGAATAACATCTCCACAATTTTAATAACTTCTTTGAAACAAGCATGCGTATTGTTCTTATTATCATTATTATTATTTTATAATTCAGTAAAAATTAGCTGAGGTGAATTTCATGAAGGCGGGTTAACTCTGGAAATACGCGTGTCCAGAGTCAACACTGATAATTTTTTGTTTTTAAATACTGTGGCAGAACAATTCAGAATTTGGTTTTGTTTATAAATTATGATATTTCACTATCAACTCAGCTTCGAGAGATACAAACTAAATTAGTGTTATCTTAAGTATCTTTCTAAAGTTGACTTGACAGTGTATATTTTGTTTGTGATTTACAAACGTGATTACTTTATTCTATAAATAAAGACCAATTTTTCTTGAAACGGAGAGGGGACGCAAAATCTGTTGTGCTTAGGGCCCCTCATAGTGTTAATCCGGCCCTGCCAATGAGTGAGATAGAATGATATTTCCATCTAGCTTTGCAGGAACACTGTGAGCTAAATATCGGCGATATAATTACTAATATGAGATTAGTTACACTTGTCATACTGGTCTGACAGTTGGGTCAGTTCCTCAATATACGTAAGTGATCGGCAACGCTCTGATTGGTTGAAAAAAATTGAAACTTAATTAGTACTTTTCATTCCGAAAATAGCTCATTATTGTGCGACTTCATAAAAAAGTAAATTTCTCAAAATTCCATGTCCGTGTCCATTAAACAAAAAGTATGTCTAAAAAAGACTTTAGAAAGGTCTTCATACAAAAGATGTCTGGAGACCTATTCTAATTCGTTGGCGACTAGATTTAGCGACCGTTTGACGTCATAGTTGGCGACTTTGATACTGGCGCCATCTGTTGGTATAGTTAAAAAGTACAGTCCTGACGTCATTGTTGGCGACTGGTCGCTTACGGAGTCGCGTATGCAGGCGACTAGTACAAGGCTGTCGCGAAGTGTCATGCCGTCAGTCGCTTAGAATTTTTTGGTTGATTAGTTTCGAAGTTAGAAAAGTTTTATATTTTATGTGCACTGTATATTATTATTATAAAATGTAAATACGAGTAGGATCTGCCAATTATTGAACAAAATCCAGCTGCGGATGTACATTACTGATAATTAGGACAACAATATCGTCATTTACACATTAATAATAATTTTTAATGTAAAAATGTTTAAGATTTTCAGTTGACTATCTGATTCTTTAGGGCGAACATATAAATTTAAATTCATGTTTTTTTGACAATTGTAGCTTCGTATTTATTTTTTCAATTTGTTATATGTTCGCCCTAAATAAGGATTTTAACTCAACCTTTTTATGTTGTTATTCACTTTATTTAACGTTGTTTGACCTGAAGATGGCCATAACCTTGGCCGAAACGTCGTTGTAATACTTCAATAAATTTATATACAACCTCAAGCCTTTTGTCCATTACTACCTTACACTATTTAAGATTTTGTTAAAATTTATATTATTTATTTTTAAAATATTACCAATTGCTTGAAAATTACTAAAAATTCCGTCAATTTGTGATGTGTCAAGTTTAAGCAATAACATACAAATATTCGAGTTTAACAAAGAAAAACAAATATTAACAAATGGCTGTCAGAAATTATAAGTACCAACACAAAATACACCGTGGTTTCGATTAATACCAACGGAAGAAATTAAAATCCCTATGACATTGATTGCTGCGTGACGTCATTGACTTAGCAACTGAAACTAGTCGCCAAGCAGTCGCTAAGAATTAGAATAGGTCTCCTGTACTTCAGATTTCACTGTACTTCTCACTTGTACAGTACCATTACGATCTCATTAGACACTTACGCTTTGGTGTAATTTACGACGTAGGAACAAGAACCAAGACATTCCCGACACCGAGAGATAAAGCTTGTTACACATGTTACAGCAACATCGCTTCTCAGTACGATTAGATCACCCACGCTAAGCCTGGGCCGGTGATACGCGTTGGTGATAGAGGCGGGCGACATGGGCGCGACAGTCTCAACACGTACCGAGGATGTGAAGGAACTGGAGTAGGTACAAGGAGTATGCAGCCTTCCCGTTGCCAACTAATTGCAACCGCACGTTTGCTGATTGTGCCGTGTACGAGAACTTTCACGGGGGTGGTTTCGTACCACGAGGATTGTGACTAACAAAGATACTTAATATTTATATTTTATCCACACACAAAAAATACATCATTTTGCTACTGCAGAATGCCACAAGCCAGTAATAGACAGAAGGCGTGATGATATATTTATATTATTTATTTATATTTTAATTAATTGTTTGTATAACATTTTTTTCTAGAATAGAATCTTGTGTACACTATAAATTGATCATCAAAAGCTATTATAAATTAAACATAGCTTCATAGCATTAAAAAAATTTTAAAAAATCTATAATAATTATGTTGATGACATATTTATTATTCCGCAATTAATCCAATCAGGAATTTAATTTGCCTATAATAAATAAATGAATCAGATTTTTGTTATAATATGTGAAGAATCGTCGTAGACTCCTGGGGTACACCGATGATGGGTAAGAAACTATATTTTTCTAATTTCAAATAAAAATTATAGAAATAAATATTATTTTACGAATCTGACAAAAAGTAAAACTTTCTTAATAAGACACAAATGTAATATTTAAGGTTGCCATCTAACAATACTTTTACGAAGTTAATAAATTACTGCAACACAAACAAATATGAATCAAACGTCAAACAATACAAGAAAAAGTTTGTATATATAAATAATTCATTTTCACTATAAAAAATATTAGGTTTTTTGTTCGTGCAACCACTAAAATATTAGTAATTATAAAAATTTAAAAAGCATAGGTTAATACTGTTTAGCTGATGACAGTTGTCAAAAGTGTGGACTAAAGGGCGCAAAAAGATTAGTTTGTACAGCGAATGTATTATCTCTTTCTATACTAGATAAATTATAAGGTATTAAAATATTGACCTAGCAAAAATTTTGACATTTCATAGATGCATTTTTTATTCTAATTTAACAATTTCGCGTAGTTAGTAACATAATTAGCGGTTTATGCAACCGGGCCTAAATTTGTATCTGCGTCAGGAAAATAGATAATAATAAAAAAACAAAAAACTGAGTAACAAGTAAACAAGCAATTATAATTTCTTGAACAACGGAGACAAAATTTTCATAAAATTGACAGAACTTAAAACAAGAATTGTTTTAATTATTAGTAAACTACTATCTAAATATCCTTAATCGATTGATTAGTATCTTTAAAAATCTTTAGAAGTACTAAAGAATACTAACAATACAATCATCACACATACGATGTTTTTTGTTAGTATTATCAGCAATCATACTTCGTCCATATGTTTATTTAATCATACAAAGTTTTGGAATTAGAAACAAATAATAGAACCGTGTTTAGTTCAGATTTCATTATGATTGATGCATTTGGATCAATGTTATGTTGTTTGTGTTTTCATATTATGACTTTGCAAGAAAATGAAAATCAGTTTGTCATTTATTTATTTATTATATTTATTTTGTTACTCTACACAACAGGAAGTAAATCCCAATTACAGTACAGTGGACCTACAGCTTATAGTGGAATCCGAACCACTCAGACACAATCGTATTTTTTGGATATAAGTAGAAGTCAGTGAGATTTGAACGCACGTCCTCTTGCTTGCTAATTAAGAAACGCAAATTTTACCTCGCTTTTATCCACTGAGCTACGATTGCCTGTAAACATCAACCGGAGAAACAGAATAGCGTTACTCCACTCCGACATAACATCACTATTTTCATCCAACAAAATCTTAAGAAAACATTTACAACAGATTTCATTATGATACATCTGAATCACGATGGTGACACCAACTCTTGCGAGAAAGCGAAACTAATTTTGAAAGCAGCAAGAGAAATAGAGCTTTAACTCAAGCTAGAAATGGAATTTCATGCATCAAGTAGTAACAATAAAGTGTTTGTGGTGTCCTGAAACGGTTCGGCACGATCACACATCACCGTGCGCGTTTTCCTGCAAAGTAACGTCAAACACGCAGAACAATTCTGTTGATTCTCTGTGTTCACAACCCTCAGCAATTTGATACGAGCGCTGAGAATTAAATCTCTAACACAATCGCGTTGTAGCGCATCGCAATGTTCGGCGCACTGCTGCTGTTGCTCTTCAGGTATTTGTTTAATAATTAACTTTGACGAAACAATTGTATTAACGCGAATGTTTGCTTGCGGGAGGATTGTTTCACAATAGTCAATAATTCAGGAAGTTGTAACAGCGTTTACCGCAGAGATAGTGCCAAGGCTTATTGTCTTAGCCAGGTAATGGAATCTTCTTGTTATGCCACTTGTTAAATTAAATCTAAACCAAAAAATATGTTGTTGTTGTTGTTGTTGTTGGGATTGTAATAGATAAACAACAGGACAACTACGATGTTTGGGGAGTTAGTTCTATTGATTTTGATTGAATTTAGTTTAGCACTTTCAAATCGTATTCAAAATCTTATTATCGTTATTCCAAATTCGATTATGTTCTATAGAACATTGTACATCATTAATTCGGAAGACAACTAAGCATATGCATCTGTTACCCAATAAATCTAAATGCAGCCGATACTAAACATTGTTAAACAATGAAAGGGAAACTGCTCATTTTGATTTATATATTTTATTTTTTATGATGGCTCAGTGGTATCGAGTTGGTCTGTGGATCCTAAGAACCTTGGTTCGATCCCCACAGCCCACAAATATTTTCACCAATTTAAAATTACCCCTGTTTCTCCCCCAATACTAACATCTTTGGAGGCCCTGATTTGACGGCACTCCACGCGCATAAATATATAACTTACCGAGATCTGCTTCGGCAGAGTACCACACCCAGTAATGGGTACAAGGCGTGATGATTTATTTATGTGTGAATTTTAATTTTTATAATTTTTAGATTGTCAAAACTCAAAGAGACGAACTTAAGTGATTGGTACGGTATCTAAATCATCAACAAAAATTTTTAAAACATATAGAAATTCTTGTCAGAGTCCCTAGATGACGAATCCGACTTGGTTTAGGTAAATATATGTATGTATGTCTTTCATTCGATTGTCGGTCGTCAATCGTAGCTCACTCGCTTTTTTTAGTCCTCAAACTTTTCCTGCAATTTTCAATCGATTTCATCCAATTTTTTACAAGCCAAGCTCGACTTGTAGATGACCGGGATATTTCATTTGTTTTTATATATTGGCAACTTTTCGCAAAAAAAATTTTTTTTTTTTTGTAATCCTATAGTGTTCCACCGATTTGAACCAAATTTTATTTACAAGTCAAGTTCATGCTGTAAATGAGCGAGTCATTTCAATCTTTATATATATATATATATATATATATATATTATACTACGAATACAAATGAAGCCAATGTTTAAACTAATTTGACAACAAAGATGTTTTAATAATACTCAGAGATGAAATTAAAGTAAAATAATAAAATAATTTTTCTATTAGAGGTTACGTATAAATAAATTTGAATACCAATTACACGACAAAAAATTAATGTAAAATTATACACTTGACAACATCGTTTAAACAAAAAAACAAAATTAAATAAAAATCTGTAAAGTTGCATATTTACTCACGTAATTTGTTAGGTTAGGTGTAATGCCACGTTAATTGCAACAGTAAATTCTGTATCCTCATAAAAGAGTATTAATTAAATAAAGTATGTGTCTGCTTTTTAGATTAAATACATACCTCCGCATCAAAAAACACCTGAAAGCTCAAGGGAAAGCAAATATTTTCATTATAAATAGAACTACCACCAGTTCATTCTACAGTATACAAGTGTCACACACATTTAATATTATTTCATTTCAGAGGATTTTGTAATTTACATATTTAAAAATTTCCATCCACGAAGTTAGCGTAGTAAAAAAAAGAATGTATCGCTAAATTGAATACGTGAGAGATCTAGTTGGTCATATTTTAAGTCCGCTGTCAGATAAAATAAACCGGATACATATAACAGTGCTAGCGGTAGCAGCGGCAGCGGATGATCGGTGTAACTAGTGAGCGTCGACGAAAACAAAACAGAATGTATGGCATGGCGTCGGAGGCGGCAGAGGTGTGAAGGCGGCGAATTTGTTCTTTTTTAGCTGCTCCACGTGAGACCAAACAAAACCTGGATGATGCTTTGGTTTTATTGCTATGTTATTAACTCCTTTTCAATATTGTTTAACACCTAAATAAAGTTTACATATTTGTTGTAGATGTACCCTAAACTATAATTATAACTTAATTTTTTAGCTTTATACTTTACTATTATCGATAATTACTTTACTTCATTCGCGACTTGTTCATAAAAAGATACTGTACGTATCCTTTGACAACACCGTCAAGTGTTTTTTTATTTTTAACATCTGTCAAAGATTATTACTTTACGGTCGCAATAGCCATTCGTTTATTTAAATAGCAAATTATTTATTTCTTTGTGATTAATGTTGGCGTAATTCTAGCTTCATAAATTTCAAGGGGAGTATTGAAAAACTAGTACTTGCTCACGCTATTGTTCATTTTCTTATTTAACAAATTAATGAACGTAGTTACGTTATTTACTTTTCAGACGACCTGTTATGAAAGTAACTATAACAACATCATAAACTACTACGGAAAGTTGAACATAACATACACCTCGTATGTTAGTATAACGTATACTTCTTACATATCAGGTAAGGTTCCACTAATTGACAACAGATGGCGTTACGATGAAAGAAAATAATAAAATAAATGAAAAGAATTTGTATTATTGTTTAAATTGAAGTTTTAACAGATTTCTCAACACATTTGCACAAATTAATCTTATTTTTTAAAATAAATAATTACTTGTTTACTAATATTTTTACATTATTCAATATTTTGACATTACGGTTAGTACAGTTGGTATCGCAATAGCTAACCTCAAACGTCAACGCTTACCTACAAAAACGCATCATCTGTCAAAGTGCAACAACATTGCTCTTGTAGACTTTTTTTTAGAAATATTTTGTGGAAAAATAGTGTACATAACTCGCTCGAAAGTGTGATAACTGCGCTCGTGTACTTAAATCACTCGGCGCTACGCACTTCGTTTTTCAATTTGTACACTCGCACGTTATCTTACACTTTCGATGCTTGTTATGTAATATTCTATTATTAGTGTATAAGTAAGTCTTAAAGCACGTGTGTCGAATTTAAAAGCCCGACGTGAAGCGAAGCGCTTTTAACGATACTAGTGTTTTAAAGGCACTTATACACGTATAAATCATACGCTACTTTTATTATACCTGCATCATAATCTGGAAAAACTACCCCTGTGGCTCCCCCACCACTAACATCTATGGGGAAGGTGATTTGACAGCTAGTAACCGCACTTCACGCGCATAAATATATCACTTACCGAGATCTGCTTCGGCAAAGTGCTACACCTAGTAATGAGTAAAAGGCGTGATGATATATTTATTTTTATTTATTTATAATCTGGAAAATATAGATGAAAAGCAGCGTTTACATATTTATTCATTTCATAATTTTGTGTGTGTGATTTGACTTAATATCGTACACAAGGAGATAGGTTAATATGTGGATCCGTTGTTTTGCAGTTTGTTGTGATGAAAATTGTATTCCATTTGCCACTTATAATAGCCATTACATGCGAGTTCAATACTATAGTTTTTCTACGATTACTCAACTACAAAATTACGCTATTAAGTCTAGATAAGTGTGACAAGAGTAATCATTATTATAGGTTAGGTATATGACGGAATTTGTCAAACTGTACTTGCATTGTTATTGTAACATCATTATGTTCGTGAATAATAAATTACTCCTCACGATCGTCGTTGTGTACGTAGTCAGTAGCGTATTTATGGTCGGTGAGGCTCTGTACGTAATATTTTTTGGAGCTCTATTTCATTAAGTACCTAATTTGTATACAATGTAGCAATACTAAAGTCACACAAGGAAAGCATTATTATTTGTTATACATTTTATACAATACAGCGAAAATAACAAGTGAAACTCATCTTTATAAATTAAAAATATACATTTTTATCCTGTCCGCGGCCCGGGACCTATAAAATTAGCCTCTGTGTGTAGTTATAGCAACCGCGATGTGATTGGCGTACTAAATTATTACTAACGATTGTAAGTAATGAACCACATTATCTGTCATGAAACACTCGTATAATAAAAGTATTACTTAATGGTCGTAGTTTTTACCCTACAATTTCTTTTCTTTGATAGTTTCACAGCGAATGTTTATAAATATTTATTATAGACACGTGTTAAGGTATATCTTAAGAAAAATCCTTCTAAATATTTCATTTCTGCAGAGTTTAACACTGAGTATTCATTAAGTTTCGACAAAATTCGCGTATTTTCATCTATATTAATTTTTGTTATTTAATTAAAGTAAGTCAAATTCTAATGGGGGATTCAAGTGGTAGAGCTTTTTAATATATATTTATTAAAATAAATTCTTGACCGTATATCATATTTAATACAATATAAAATCATACCATAAATTATATCTTTATTGCAGAAATATGAAAGTTAAAGTTGAATAATTTAAAACGTTCGCACTGCCATATTGCAATGATGTAGTTGCATTAAGCCAATCACAGAGCTTTGTCTGAAACGTTTATCGGTGCTCAAGAAGACGAAGAAGAAATAAGCATTCAGCATTCTACGATTCTACCAATGACGTATAATACTAGACGAATTATGCCGTATTCAAGTCAATGCAGTGTTGTGAAGCAGAGAGGAATAGAATAACTTTTGGGTACGCCGGATGCGCGGCAAGGAGCGAGTACACTTTGATGTTATGCAAGTTGCTCCTTGCCGCGCACCCGCCTCACCAATCAGTTATTCTAGCCCTTTCTGACTCACAACAAACGCCGATGTTATCCGTCTAGTTATGTTTTGTCTGAGGATTCTACTGACAACGACAAGTTACGTGTTATTTATCTCTGTCTTATATGTCTCTCTTTAAGCTAAGAGGCAACTACGTCATATTAATTTGTTTCGAAAGTTTAAATATTTTTATCATGCTTAATACAAGTTTTTAAAAAAATAAAAAATTTGGGTATAATTATTTTATTACGTAGATTAATATATAAAAAATTCAAAAAAGTCTTGAAAGGCCCATTGAAGTATAAATTCATTCGTTTTCGAAAATAATAAAAATTATGACAAAAAAATAACATTCTCACAATTTTAAATTAAATCTAGGTAAATACAAAACTGTTTCTCTTAAAATATTTCACTATATAAAGCTAGTTTATCGACTAAACTATAATACACAAAATAAAAAACTAAAATTATTAAAATAACTAATTTGTAAACTTTATTAGTTCCCATCCTTTAGTTCACCAATTGTTTCATGGTTTATTTTACATGTCGTGACATAGGATAACAGAACAGCCCCATAAACTTGCAGCCCAGCGTATAAAGTCACAAATTATTACAACAAAAAAGCTATATAACCTGTACATGTGAGTATGATGTCACATTTGTTAATTATTCCATTACTCTATATAATTACCGATGGAAAATAATATAACGTCCTGTTTTTAATATACAATTATTTATACCAACTAATTAGTTTTCATATATTGGCAATAGTTTATGTTATTTTATTATTGTGAATTAATGTTATTTTATATGTGTACGAATTGAAATAAATTATAAATCGTATCGATTACTATTTATAATAATAAATTTGATGTTTATTTATTTCAAGTATTGAAAGTTAAATATTATAGCGAGTATATCATTATAATTAACATTTGCAAAATATATATTTTGAGTGAATAGAAAATGAATATTTTAATCATCAGCACTAGAATTTTTTTGCACTTTCATAATATAAAGAACTAGTTTCATAAGGCAACCTGTTAACGCACGAGTCCAACTTTTACTAACGACGAGTGCGATAACGAGCTTTATGAAACTTGTTCTTTATACTATTTTTTCTATTGAGGTAATTTTATAATTCTGTTAGATTTAAAACCTCAGACTAACCATACCTTAGACAGAGAACAACGGCGTTTGTTGTGAAGTAAAAAGAGTTAAAGTAAGTTGTGGGTGAGACGGGTGCACGGCAAAGAGCTAGTATCCCTTGGTGTTATGCGGGTTGCATTTTTGTTGATGACAGTTATTAGACACGAGCATTTTATTTATTTAAACACAAAAGTACGTATATAAAACACTTAATATATCAAAAACTAACCTTTACTTTGATGTATAAACAGTAAGTAATTGAATATAAGAATAACTATACAAATGTTTGCAACTCGCATAACATCAAAGGATACTCGCTCCTTGCCGCGCACCCGTCTCACCCACAACTTACTTTAACTCTCTCTACTTCATAACACTGCATTGACTTGAATACGACAGACTTTGTCTAAGGTATGGTTAGTCTGAGTTTAAAACACTGCGACTTGTCAAAAATATAAGTTGGTGTTTTTTATCACTTGTGTTGGTAGCGCTTCTCATAACAAAAACAATAAAAAAATCTTTTTTTTTTGACAATTAATCAATGTTTCTTTCTGTATTGTGAATGCTGTGAATTTTGTATGATTTTAAAATATTCTTGTAGTAATATTTCGACACCGCCAATTTACAATTTTGAGGTTATGTGTCATTCATCTGTCAGATTTAAAAGTACACCACTCCAACAAAATAAAAAGCGCCAAAAACAGTGTGCTTATAGATCTCCTTGACAACGTGTTTACAGTGCGTTTATAGAGCTATAAAGAACACCGAAATAGAAAAAACCTCATATAACACCATATTTGCCTTATTAATAACATTTTATTTAAAAGGACATATTAAAAAAATATTACAAAATCCTACCTTGTAGAAGATCAGCTGCCCGACTTTTTCATTCAGCACCCAGCGTGGAGTTGAACAGTTGAAACACTCGTTTCTGTAAAATAAATATTAATTATTAATTCAAAATAATATCTGTCTGTACTGTAATTGGGATGAAGTTCCTGTTGTACAGAGTAGCATAAATAAATAATATCACACTGTCACATCAAAGGAGGTAGCACGAATCCTTGAAAAATTCACTATAGGTTCATTAATAACATTCTATAATTAATCTTCAGCAAACATTTTTAACTTGACACACCACTTTCGCTTCATTCACATTTAAAATAATAATAATTATTATGGGATGGCTAGCTCAGTGGTATGAAGTCGGCCTGTGGATCCTGAGAACCCTGGTACCCTAGATTCGATTCCCACAGGCGACAAACAATTTTCATAATTTCAAAAACTACCCCCGTGGCTCCTCCACCACTAACATCTTTGGAGGTCGTGATTTGACGACTGGTAACCGCACATCACTCGCAAAATATATCTCTTACCCAGATCTGCTTCGACAGAGTGCCACACCCAGTAATGGGTAGAAGGCGTGATGATATATTTATTTTATTTTTATTTATAATTATTTTTAATAAATAGTAACTTTTATTTCTAAGTTTTATTTTATAAACTGTAGAACTGTCAGATAATATAACCTACAAATACATTCTGGTATTTTAATTGTATAAAACCTACATGGCTGCGAAAACTAATGTGAGAACTTCACTCCAACAATTTCATTTCACTCTACACAGTATCACTTTGACTCGATGCTTTTAAGAAAATAACAATCACTCATTCGGGTCCAGAAAGACGAAATTTGCGGCTTAACGTGAATTGCCCAAATACCAACTGGCATTGTGATATTCAACTACAGTAGGCCGGTCCGCACGAAAATGTAATTGTGTTGTTTTGACCTGCTCGCCCGGATTAGTTACTAATTGCATATCCAACGTGGTTAGAAACTTCTCCGTATGCCTAGTAAATGTTTTATATTTGAAATTAGCTACGCCTTTAGAATAAATTATTGTCATTTAAGAAATGATAAAGGAATAAACTAAATCCTGACTATAATTGAAACACAAGTTATCAAGCATTGGGCTTAGAGTTCCTATGTTTTATGTCCAGTTTTTCACTCCTCTAACATCTATGGGGGGGGGGGGCGATATTTCACTCGCATAAATATATCACTTAATGAGATCTGCTACGGCAGGGTGTCACATCCAGTAATGGGTAGAAGGCGTGGTTATATATTTATTTATTTTATTCTAATGGGGCAATGGCTTAGTGGTATCAAGTCGGCCTGTGGATCCTAAGAACATTTTCACCAATTTAAAATTACCCTTGTGGCTCCCCCACCACTAACATCTTTGGGGGCCGTGATTTGATGGCTGGTAATCGCACTTCACGCGTATAAATATATCACTTACCGAGATCTGCTTCGGTATAGTGCCACACCCAGTAATGGGTAAAAGGCGTGATGATATATTATTTATTTATTTTATTCTATACAAAATTTGTTCAACGAGCAAAAAATTAAACGATGAAGAGCGAACTGATGATTTTTGTTTCGAAATTATGAACCATACATCACATGTAGTTTTTTCTGCATAAAATTAGGTAGTTAGTATACAGTGGTATCAAGTCGGCCAGTGGATCCTGAGAACCCTGGTTCGATTGACACAGGCGATAAACAATTTTCACCATTTCTAAAACTACCCCTGTGGCTCCCCCACTACTGACATCTTTGTGGGCCGTGATTTGACGGTTGGTAACCGCACTTCACGCGCAAAAAATATCACTTATCTAGATCTGCTTCGGCAGAGTAGAAAGTGTGATGGCATGCTGATATATTTATTTATTTTTATTTTAAATTAGAAAAAAAAGAATGCTTTACAAAGTTTGTTGAGAGGGCAATTAAAAGCTCATAAGCAGGCTCAGCCGCCCATCTTTCGAGCTATATTGGTGGCCTAGTCTCTTACCTATTATATTTTTTTTTATTTGCTGTTATGGCATTGTTTACCAATTGCCAATTTTGATTTTGATCAATCAGAACACAATAAAACGCTCCATTTTCCCTAAGCTAACAAACTGCATTTTTGGCTTGGCTTCTCTTTACTCGCCTTTTCAATAATGGAACCATAATTCAATAGAACATAACGCCAAACAAACTCAAGCCGTTAACTTGGACGGCAGAAAAAGTTTATAAGTAGGGTGACCCTATTATTTTTCAATAAATAACCTTCACTCAAATCGATAGACTGATAAAAATATATTTACCAATTATATAGCAAATATCGAAGTCCTAAAAATAAAGTAAATATTTCCTAGACTTATTTGACAAATTCTTAATAATTATAATAAATAGAACTTAATAGAGGAAACAATTTATTCTTGCTGAAAAGCTTGATGGACCATATTTTTAAACTGAAAATGATATAATAATTTTCTTTACACTATTAAATAAATATATATATATATATATATATATATATATATATATATATATATATATATATATATATATATATATATATATATATATCTCGGTAAGTGATATATTTATGCGCGTGAAGTGCGGTTACCAGCCGTCAAGTCACGACCCTCTAAGATGTTAGTGGTGGGGGATCCACAGGGGTAATTTCAATTTGGTGAAAATTGTATGCTGCTGTGGAAATCGAACCGCTGTGCTCAGGATTCACAGGCCGACTTAATACCACTGAGACACTATCCCATAAAATAAAAATGAATAAAAATATTTATACACTTTTTGTTCATAGTTCAGGTTTATATATTATCTTTATTTTTTAAATCTAGTTTAAAAAAGACAACGAAAAACTTATGGGAAAATAGAATTGCTGTCAAAAATTAAACAGTAGTTAACGAGAAATGCGCATTTAAAATTTTGATCATTTCGGCCATAAAATGTCTAAGGTGAAACTATGAGTAACTAACTATAGGGTAGGTTGCTCGCATCCGGCAGCGATTCGCACAGCCGACAAACAATTTTCACTACATTAAAACTACTGCTCAGGCTAATCTACTAAAATATTTGGGAGCCATAATTTGATGGCTGGTAATTATATTTTACGCACAAAAATATATCTCTTATCGAGATTTGTTACGGTAGAGTGCGACCTCCAAAGGCGTGATGATATATTTATTTTGGAAGTCAATAATGGACATAAGCTTAAGTTGTAATAATTTAATGAAGATTCATTGACAACGTTTCTTCATTAAATTATTACAACTTAGGCCTATGTCCACTATTGACTTCCTACATTATCTTTGGCTTATTAAAACACTCTACTATATATTTATTGTATTTGTGATTAACGAAAGATTTCTCACAATAAAACAATTTAGATCAAACGAAAATGAACCAAACTTTAAAACACCTAATGACATTTTTAATCAACTATAAAATATGACAGACATTTCGAACCAGTTTTCAGTATTGTATTTATCCCTATTAACTTTATATTTTAATTGAACATTAATAAATATTTATAGACAGTAGGTATATACATAATATAATATTTAACTTATATCGAAATACAAGTTTGTTGTTTAATTAATTTAAAATTAAGGTATGCATAATTAATTTGGCATAATATTTATTTAATTAATTACATCTGTAAACAGAAATCGAAATGATCAGTGATCAAATACCTACATATCTAGAGGTTGAAATTCAGGTAATTTGAGCTTCGCGGAAATGAAATATTTGACCAGGAAATAGAACACTCCTGGATAAATTTCAACACATCATTTATAAACACAAAAATGGTTGATTCCATTGAAATCCTTTTCTACACCATAATCATGCTACTAATATCTCTATCTATTCCTAAAACTAAAAAAAATCGATATACGAGCCCGTTCCCACTTCAGTTGGCCCGAATTTAATTTTATCGTTAAAAATTTAAATAATACAAAAAATCCAGTTATCTTATAATTACTAAATTCTACAATTAATTTTCAACGTTTTTAACTAAATTTAACATTAAATATACGTTAAACACAAAATGTGTAGCAGTATAACACTGATTTTTTTTTCTGCACATAAACTAAATTAACACACAAATGAACTATCATGATTATTATCTTGTGGGCAGTTTGGCGGATGAAATTGAAGTTAATTATTATTTAAAACAATCTTCATTATTATACAGTTTTTTCATAAAACAATTTTTTTTTTAGTTAAAACAGAAATTTTTACTTCCTCTTTCAATGGCTGTCATTTCTAGATGTATGTATCGATTGACTTCAAATTGTATCTGTGTATTAACAACATACTAGTATATGTCTCATTAAAATTTCATTTCATTTTCTTGCATACTACACGAGAAATAAAACTATAAAATATAACTTCAAACGAAAAAATAAAATTGGGCCAACTGAAGTGGGGCCGGGCTCATATATGCCAATATTTGTACATGATTATGAAATGTGTAATTTGTTATCTAATCGTACCTACACATTTTCAATCAAATCTGTTAAATAAAACAGTTTCAATAACCGTTAAACAACATCTAATCTTGACATTTGATTTAATAATGATTTACCATAACCAGTAATTATTGCATTTCACAGCTTAACAAATTCCAGTACGTCCCACAAATAATTACAATTCAATTCAATTCAAAGCATTCACAAGTCTAAACAATATAAATGCAACATAAAACAATTAATACACACATAGGTGATCTAATTCACAATGCCAATGACATTGTCAGCGATAGATTAACATGCAGTTAAACTAACCTCCGTGAATTCGAAAACAAACACAACTAACGAGTGCGAAGTGAGCTACGGCCCTCCCGCGGTGAATGTGTAACATCGCGGGTTGAATTATTTACTTCTGAACTTGACAGGTTATTTCACAAAATTACGCTGCTGCTTGTAGCATGACAACTATTTGTTTAGCAGCTTGTGCGTGCGAGGGCGCGTGCAGCTGCGATACACGCGCGCACGCAGCAACAGCAATGTGAAATGAAAGTGGTAGAGTTTTGTTCGAGCGTGTACAACTGCGCATGAAATTATTACAGACTCCGCAAATATCTGCTTTGTGTTTGTGGGATGTATAACTTTTGTTACGTGTGAAAACATTGCGAGTAATATGAGTAATATTTTGTATGTGGTGCTGTGTTAAACCGCCCTTTGTTGTTATTTTATTTATTTATTTACTTGATTTCACAATTAGCCTAGTCACAACTGCACCAGTTTAAAAAACTAGTTATTTCATTATTATAATCCAATTCACTCCATTTCTTTGTAAAATATTCTCAAATGTGCTTTAGAGAAAACACATAAATAAAATAAATATATCATCACACCTTCTACCCATTCCTGGGTGTAGCACTCTGCCATAGCAGATCTCGGTAAGTGATATATTTTGCGCGTGAAATACGGGTACCAACCTTCAAATCACAGCCCCCTAAATATGTTAGTGGTGGAGGAGCCACAGGGGTAGTTTTAAAATGGTGAAAATTGTTTGTCGCCTGTGGGAATCGAAACAGAGTTCTCAGGGTCCACAGGCCGACTTGATACCACTGTGCTAGCTACCCCATTTATTTATTTAGAGAAATAAATAAATAAAATAAATATATCATTCCGCCTTCTACCCATTACTGGGTGTGGCACTCTGCCATAGCAAATCTCGGTAAGTGAAATATTTTGCGCGTGAAATACGCTTACCAAACGTTAAATCACGGCCCCCAAAGATGTTATTGGAAGTAGAGCCACAGGGATAATTTTAATATGGTAAAAAATATTTGTCGGCTGTGGGGATCGAACCCGGGTTCCCAAATCCACAGACCGACTCGATACAACTGAGCCACCTACCCCATGGCGATATTTAGAGAACAAATTTATAAATTTAATTAACTGATTAAGTAAATAGAAAACGATCCTGAAATATTTTCGGCACGTTTCGTCTCTTTACCATGACCAGGGTAAAACTGTAACCGTGGTAAAACCGTGATGGGACTGCGGTTGTTCACACCTTTTACCCTGTAGGGTGTGGCGCTCTGCCGTAGCAGATCTCGGTAAGTGATATATTGTATTTATGCGCGTGCAATTACCAGCCTTCAAATCACGGCGCCCAAAGATGTTAGTGGAGGGGAAGTCACAGAGGTAATTTTAATGTGGAGAAAATTTGTTATCGGCTGTGGAAATTAAACTCAGATTCTCAAATCAATTTGACGAAGATATTGTAGTTACTGCCAAAGATGACAATAAAAATTATTTTTTCAACATTACTTTTTCCTCACTCAATTTAGTTGTGATAGTAACCATTTCCCTCACTAGTCTAACCTAACCTAACCAAACCATTTCCCTTACTAGTGTAGGAAATGGTTAGTATCACAACTAAAATTAGTGTAGGAAATATAATTTTGAAAAATATGACACAAAATAAAAATAAATAAAAATATCATCACGCCTTTTACCCATTACTGGGTATGGCACTCTGCCGAAGCAGATCTCGGTAAGTGTTATATTAATGGGCGTGAAGTGCGGTTACCAGCCCTCAAATCACGACCCCGAAAGATGTTAGTGGTGGACGAGCCACAGAGGTAATTTTAAATTGGTGGAAATGTTTTGTCGGCTATGGGGATCGAACCAGGGTTCTTAGGATCCACAGGCCGACTCGGATACGACTGAGTCATTACCCCATTATATAATATGACACATACTTTATTATTTTTGTTTGTAGTGATCAAAGAAACGTGATGTGCATTTGCAAATACAACTTCTTTGATTTATGTAAAATAATAATTTTTTTTTATACGGATAAACGTAAACGTAAAAATGTAATTTTCATATTTAATGCTGAAAAAAAGTAGTATATAACACACGTAGGAAAGGGTCATTGAAAAACTCGTTCTTCACTAGCATTACAATATACTATGGTTTCATTGTTTTCTACAGCACCTCAGTCCGTAATTTTCTTCATAAAAACCATTTTTCGTTTGCTTTTTACTCATGCATAAAGAACAAATGAGCAACAGGTAGGGTATTAGATGCAGTTTATAATTCTAAACATTTTTTTGTAATAACACTTTTGATCTAATTTAATTAGGGAAACAAAAATCACCAAATTACAAAAATACCATTATATTTCCTAAGTTTCAATTGTACACGCGATATATAAAAATTATCAGTAATAATATAACAAGAGAGAGAATAAATTGAAAATAATTTGACGGATCTTTCGAAAACTTGTTGCCAGGCAATAGCCACGAAAGCCCATAGGGCTTGAGTGGATATTACCAAATGGCAACAAGTTTGAGAAAGATACTGGAGAATTATAATTACAACCATTCTGCGGCTAGATGAGTGCGGACCCTGTATTGTAATTAGGATTCAATTCCTGTTGTACAGAGTAACATAAATAATAATAATAATAATATTTCTCGAGTTATATTTAATTAGATTATTTTTTGACTAAGCTGTTGAGATCGATTCATCCAACTTAAAAGATTTTGAACTGGGTCCATATAGATTGATTACATATTAATGTATTCTTGGAAGTTGTTTCCAAAATTTGTTGGTGTATTTCTGTATCTGAAATGGAACTCAATCAATTTTTTGCACACATTTTACTTGACTCGTTGACAGTATTAAATAATTATTTGACAACTACCTATCATTTGTTCCGGAAATAATCACAAGAGCTTTATTCTCAGTATAATAATGACAGGATTGGTTAAAACGCAGACACGTGACATACAATGAAGCATTTCATTGGTTTTGAGAAACGTCAAAAAATAATCAGTAAAACTTTTTAATATTTACACTTTTCTTTTCATCTACTTATTATTTTTCTTTTTCTTATATTCTAGTTTCAGTATTCAGAAATCTAGCAATCCAAGTATAACGAGGTGTGGTTAGGAAGAGAGGTAGTTTTGGATGAAATGATCTTTCTTTGAAAGAGATTCTAATGCAGTTATATAACAAGGTTTTAACGTAACTACTTTCGTAACCAAAACATGTCCGTGTGGCGTCTCTTAATTTAGAACTAGTTTTGCACGGATGCGCGTTACAAACACGTATCTGTGTCGTTTAAATTGTGAAAACATAAAGTCATTCGTCCCAATGTTATTTAAACGGAAGCTTGGCAGCGAATCTCGTATATGCCGTTGACATTTGGGAAATGAAACTTGATGGATTAGTTGAAATTGGATGAATTCTGTTATACACTGCGCATTTACGACAACTTCAAAATGGCGGCCTCATATAATTTCAGAGCTGTCATTACATCCTAATTTCAACAAACAAACACATCAAGAGATATGACAAACCAAACCATTATTTGTTTTATTTCACATGAAATAAAATAAAACTGATAAATAACTTTTGTGACGCAATTACGAACAAAACACTGATGAACGAAATTTAAGTTTTAAACTTGTTTTAAATCAATAAAAGTAAATCGAAGATACTACGTCACATGGAATAATTAATTTTATTGTCAAACATACGATATTTAAAATAAATTTAAAATTTAAGTTTTGTTGCGTACAATATTATTCAAATTCAATAAACTATTTTTACTGAAACCAGCAAAAAGGTGCCTGGTCAATTTTAATACGAAAATTAAAATTAGAAAGGTTACAACAAAAATAACAGTCTGGTAAAGTACAAAATAGTTCGGTAAAGACTTTACCTGACTGTTACGAGGTGTGGCTATTAAATAACGAGACTGATGCTGCTTTAACATTTTATTTTTATTCCATATCTATTTACTTATCACTCTCAATATACACCCATCCTCTATCCCTACAATGCTCCATGTGAATCTTCCATTATTCGAAACAGTGCTGGAAGTCTTCTTCTGTCAGCTCCTTCAGAACGCGTGCCGATATCTCTTTCAAAGCTCAAATCTTGTTGCTATTAAGACAAATTTCACCTTAGGAAACAGATAGAAGTCGCACGGTACAAGATCTGGCGAATAAGATGGATGGTCCAACACTGGGATGCTGTACTTGGCTAGAAATCTCTTGACAGACATTGCGGAATGAGCCAGAGCATTGTTTTGATGGAGAAACCATGACTTGTCCTACTACAATTCGGGTACTTTTTTCAATAAATTATAAGTTTCAGTAGCAGTTTTGCCAAGTTTCATGTGAAATTTCACAACAATTTGTTGCTCTAATGTTGCACTTAACATTTTTTCGGCGAAACAAAAAAACAACTCTAATTAGAACGAATGATACGGCTATACGGATTTGTTTACAGAAACTAGAGGGACTGCATTCAAAAGAGAAAGCTTCACGCCAAAAAGCTGACGATCGCTGATGTTTGGCGCATGCGTACTTCGTCTGTAGCAGAGTCAGTCTCGTTATTTAATATCCACACCTCCTAATACAATCAATTATATAATCTCAATGTCCTGTTACTAGCCAGATTGTCTAAGGGTTATCAGTCAATGGGCTGTAAAGAAAGAAATTAGTATGAGTAAAACGTACTCAGTGAGAAATCCATGTAGTTTCAAGATTTAGTAGCAATTATCATATTTAATTAAGTTCAGTGACAATTGATCATTAACACACATCAGCAGCGTAATCGCACAATCAGGATGTCTCAATAAACATACTCAGAATCGATGGCCCTCACTCCACAATGTCCTACCCGACAATCTGCAGCCGTGAGGGCTCCGCCACGCACACTATACACCTGGACTTATGGCGCGTGGACGGACAAGAAACTCGCCACTGCGAACTTGTCATCTTCCTCAGACTGGATCTACAAGCCATTGATAAAGGGTTGAAAGCCGAGTTTGAAACCACGATCTCGGCCATCATCAACACTCGAAGATGCAAGCGAAAGTTGGGCACCTCCTGAATTTAACACTGTAGATGGCAGGCTAACGGCACCGGTGGTACGAGGCTAGCAGGTCGTATTTCGATGGATCTGCATAACTCGGCTGGTCCCTCCACCGAAGCAGATCACAGGTGTCCGCGGATCATAATAGGATAGGACAGGATCACACATCGTCCATACAACCACAATATTCACAGCCAATCTCTCAACAATCTCATTCTCCAACAATAGTTCAAACTCATCAGTAAATAATCATGGATAACTCACCACAGTAACTGGATTCTCAATCACTAATATATACACAAATAGCACAATGCACAAACTAGTCAAGCCTACCTTTCTCATCAAACTATCAAATCAAACTGAAAGTAAAAATGATAAAATAAATCAGGCGGCAGGGTTGTTATGTGATTACGGGCCTGATTATCTAGCTAGTTATATAAATATAAATTAGGATTATTTAATACTACCTCATTAAAAAAATATCCGTAACATGTAAAAATTAATACTTCTAAATATTATTTGCGACGTAGACTTCTTTTTATTATAGCCCACGATACTTAAGTACTTACTTAACGTATGTATTGGAAAAACTTGCGAAACACCAGTTGGAGAACTCTAATTTAATGCATTTAAACCTAGCAAAAAATTGTCAAAGTTCTTATTTATTGGTTTTGTTAATACAGATGAAATAAAATTATCATCATTAAATCGACTGGCAGAGAAATCGAATCCATAAAATTCCAGCTCTCCTGGTTTCCAGACTGCAGTAAGAAGAGTTGTACATCCAAAACTTAAAGGGATAAATTTAAGAACGTAGTAAAATGTTTTTCATGTATCGCAAATAGTATGCTAAAGTCCTTTTAAAAATGTGAGAAAACATTTTTCTCTGGCGTATACGGGCAGTATGGAAAATTTATGCTCTGTTATATTGACATAAACCTTAAAAAAGCTAATTTGTTTTTAAGGACAGGTATAAAAAAGAAGTAAGGACATGATTTATATTCTTGACAGTTACTGCCGTCCATCTCTCTAAACTAAAATACGAGTAGTTACGGACGTATCAACTTAAACACAAAATACATCGTAGTTTAAAGTAAATCATGCGCCTAATTGGGTCATTAGTCTGATATTTATGAAACAAGATACTATTGTTTTATTATAAATGTATTATGTATTGAACATATTTTTATATTATTCCAAAATTCAGGTTTAAAGTATTGTAGTAAATTTAAAAACAATAAATATACAGAACGTTTATTCAGTTGACGTTTGTTTATATTATTGGTAACCAAGACGATTTAAAAGTGAAAAATTGTTACTTATTAATACATAACTAGTTTAATTTTTATTTCATTGATTTATTTCCAAACAAATTCGTGCTTTTTATTGGTTCTCACATATACGTTGTCAATTCTCTATCTATGCTAGCAATCGGATTTAATATTTGACATTTCATAAGTAAAAAGTGGTTTAAGTGTAAAGTTTTTCGAAAACATACAATATACAGGGTGATCAAAAGGAATTGTTATAGTTGGCCATACAATTCCAGAGATCTTTTTATTCCACAGTTGGCACAACATCAGATAAAGGCGGAAATGCTATTTAACATTTCTAATAAATACAAAGGTTATGTCAGGAGTCTAACAGCTAATAAGATTTTGACTTTTTAAGTAATAGAAATACTTTAGAAATAAATGTAATAATAAATGTACTCAAATTTAATTTTAAATGTCACTGTCAACAACAGGAAATGAATTTATGTATCAGGCTTACCAATTTCAAGTAATTTTTTTTATTGCCAACTGCAACAATTCCTTTTGATCACTCTGTAGAAATAGCCATGGGATTGAAACAAAATTACAAATATTTGTATAACATTGTAACTGTAAAAAAAGTTTGTGTTTTGTGATTTTCTTTCAGTAACAGAATAAGAAGAAAAAGAAGAATTATTAACCATTTGAATTCGACAATTTTGGAGAAAAAATTATATCGACAGATTATTATTATTTCTTGTTGTGCTACTTTCTGAGTCTAACTATATTTTTTCTCTTATTTCGTTAATGATATTATTTCAATACTGAAAACAGACTGAAATTCATCCTATTCTAATTTCTGTGAAAGACTTCAACGATTGATGAACATACATAACTGATACTCTAATAAAAACTTTCTGCTCTTAAGTACACAAACGGCTATTTGGTGTGCCGTAGAATTTTAGTAATTAGTTCAAAAACTTTGACCAAGAATTACTACGGAAATAATTTTACCATCGGATTCAGTGTAGCTTTATCTGTAAGTAGCCATATTTTTATTGATTTATTACACTTTAAACAACTTCAGTTACATAGTCAAATGCCATTTTAACTCTAAATTCAATATGTGCCATATGCTCATATTTACCTACAATCATCTAATCGATATGTAAAATAATTGTCGACAGCCAAATCACATATTCAAATATTTACTAACATGTTCCATAAAGATAATTTCTCGTACATTAAGCTGAATAAAATATATTAAATAACAAACGATACGCACTCTAGTGCAACATAGATTGTTTGCTCTGTGACAGCAGATCATCACAGAACATTAATTATCGAATGTCTCGACCGCCACCTCTACATTAATGTTACTCATTGCCAGCTACCTCATTCTCGTAAAACATAATTTGTTCAGTTCCGCGTCTTGCGAGCACATTGTAATTTCACCTCGCTGACGCTGTATTATAATATTTGAAACATGTACAACAAGGAAGTTCCTTGCGCTAGGATAGGTTTTTCGCTTAATATGATACGATGATAAGTAGTTCTCAAAATGTTCTTCAGATATTGTTTACATGGATAGACTATGTTACTGAATTTATTAATAGATTAAATTCGCGAAATCTACCATATTTTTCGTTGCATAGTTTTTAATTTCACAAAGAACCTTGTAGACGTCTAAATGCAACGTTACGTTTATTAAAGTTTGAAAGTCAGAATAATGAATCAAAAATGTGAAACGTCATGTTCAACAACAAATACAAAATGTTTGAAGTACTTTAGAAAATGTAACTATGATCTATTAAATTTTGTTTTTTAACACTTCCAAAGTATATTGATACATTGTATCATTTTATACATTAATCCGTCATATTGTGTCAAGTAAACTAATTCTTTAACGTAATGGTGAATCAAGTAAATAAATAGACGAATCACAAATATATTCCTTCGCGATCCCCTTACTTTTTATGTGACCAAAATTGCAGTTTGTAAAAGGCTGATTTAATAATGTACATTACAATCGTAGAACACTGATTTATATAAGTTAATTGGAATATGAGAAATACACTCGTTCAAACCGCCTTTCTTTTAGTTTTCGAGATGTGGGCCTTCAAATTTGAGATTTTTAAAAAGTTAAAAATTGCCGTAACTCTAAAACTAAAAAAGATATGAAGATACGGTCAACGGCATTCGTTTTCTCGCAGTCTGATTTATATAAAACCAGATTTAAAAAATATCAAGTTTTAAACTGGTTCAACCAAGAAATGGAAATTTTCATTATCAGAAATTTTTGTGATCACGACTCCGGCGATTAAAAAAATATATATTGAGGATCAAAATATGCATAATTATGTAAATATAGATGAGGAATTAAATGGTGAAATTTCATATCTAGTTTCATATTTTTTTAAATTAACCGTAAACAGAAACAGACGTGAATATAAACATCGAAATAAATAGTATTATATTTTTCATTTCATAAATCCTTAATATTTCAAAATCGTTATTTCAAGTCAAAGATTAAAAAATTCTTACTGCTGCGAGATATCAAAAACTGATTTCCATTTTAGCATATTAGTTTCTCAACAACTCATCTCGTCCTAGAATGAGCGTTTCAACGCTGGAAACCAATACTATATGTTTTATTCAATACGATAATTTCCAAACATCAATCATCAAAACAAAAGTGATCGCAATTTATGTTCTGGCGCAATAGAGCATATCAAATATATCAGTTGGCACTGTTGGCAGCGAGTAGCGAATACTGCTCTGCTAGTGAGAGTAACTCTGCGAATCGTAATGTGTTGCCCACATCAGCCGCAGGGATGACAGCACTGTCGCGCATACAAACTTTATGTATGTATATGTATTCCACAACACGGTTGCCTGGCCTTCATTACTCGAACTTGGCGCAACTTGACGGCAACAACACAAACAGTTCGATGTCGAAGTTCCGTCTACATTATCACGTGTTTGGTGTAAATAGAAACAAGCGAACGGGCAAGTTTTGCCCATCGCTGGCCCGAGTCGTCGTCTCGACGTCTTGCCCAAGTAGACAGGAAGTGGTGTTTACCTGCCGCGAGTGCCGCGCAGTTGTTGCTGGTGTTTCCGATATGCTGACTGGCCAATATGTAGCTATACGATGCAGCAGTTCGATGTTCGGTGCTTGGTATTTGTGTCGAGTATGTATTTCAAGTTGTTGCGGTTCCCTGTTTGTTATTTAGTACTTGTCACGGAATGCTGAGCTTTCATTCTGTTTAGTCGGTGACTATGTTGTATGATCGATGGAATATGTTCACTACATATTATACAAAATACTTACAAAGTTATAACATTTTCAACTATACAGCAGCAGAGCTCGCCAAACATTTTATAGTTATTTATGCTACAAGAAATCAGACGACGGACAGGAAGTGTGTTCACAAGCTCTGAAAAAATAGACACAAGACAGTTAATATGGTATGGACACGTAATGAGAATGGGGGAAGACAGATGGCCCAAAAGAGTCTTAAAGTATACACCACCAAACAAAAGAAGAAGAGGAAGACCGACAAATACATGAATACAAGGAGTCCAACAAAACATAGCTGATCGAGCTTTAGATGAAGACGATTGGCGAGATAGAGATTCATGGCGATCGAAATACGGGATGCGGCAGAAGCTGTAGGAACCCTGCAAATATATATATATATATATATATATATATATATATATATATATATATATATATATATATATATATATATATAATGTTGAAATACTTAACTGTCCATATAAATTCACGCTTCAAATTTAATAAATTTCCACATTGTCCATTATATAATTTTTGCTCGTTACAAAAAGCATGGTACAAAACTCGTGCACAAAGACGCCATTTGCACCATTCGCGCAAATTAAAGCACTCACTTCGCTTTAAAATTGCGGTCATGTATAAAGTATGTCTTCGCGCACTAGTTATGTAAATAGCTAAGTTGCTACAGTTATTGATTGATTGATTGATTTGTTATTCTGCACAACAGGAGGTAAATCCCAATTACAGTACAGGGGACTTACAGCTTATAGTGGAATCCGAACCACTCAGACACAATCGTATTTTTTTGATATAAGTAGAAATCAGTGAGATTTGAACGCACGACCTCTTGCTTGCTAATTAAGAAACGCAAGTTTTACCTCGCTTTTATCCACTGAGCTACGATTGCCTGTTATGCTTGTTTACCTGCCTGGGATTAAAAGTGATGCTTCAGTCCTCGAAAAAGAAGAATAAAATAGTTCATTTACTTCTAAAGACAAAGCATGCTTCAAGCAAATTAGCAATATAAAATCCTTGATCAAAATGATATTTAATTGACAATTTTGAAATTCAAAGTCATAAATTTTATATTTGCAAATATGTAGAATGACAAAAGTTCTAATAAGCTATTTTAGCACAATAAAAATTTAATAAAACGTTTCCGTTTAGCCTAGAACAAACTTTCTGCGTAGGTAGTACATTAAATTACAAAATGTGCAAAGTATTAAATTTTTGCTTGCATTTGACAAATTCCACGAAACTTGAAGAATTTCACAGAAATTTTTATTAGCTAGAACAAAATTAAAATTTCTTTATTTTTGTGTAACTAACACCAAGTATGTTCAAATCCAGCAGCACCAAAAATGTTTAGTTTACAAGAATTAAAATAAAAAATCAAGATGCTCACACATATATCTTTTAGGGCCGATATTTCAATCTCCTGAAAAAATTCCTAATAAATTTATTGAAACAAACAAAAAATAGCACAAAAAAAGACACTTCATATAATTTTCATAACTGGACCTATGATTTTGATTCGATATTTTTTGTTTGTATGACAAATATATTTATTGGGAACTGTTAGGATATTATTGGAAAATGAGCAAAAATATTTTATTTGGCAATTTCTAAATTATAATAATTTGGTACGATAAAATCAAAATATGATTTAATAATATTCTATTATTTTAGTCCTTATACTATTAATCATTCTTCACTTGTATTATAAAGGTACACTTGCAATAAAAGATTAAGGAGTTTATTTTGTGCTATAGTTATTTGTGCTACTAGTAATGTAAACAATAATTTTCTTTTCAAAAATTTGAAGTTTAATGCGCGACGGCAAAACCGAAGTGTATCACTCAAATGAGGAAAAAAACATGCATTCATTTCGATATAATTTTGTTAAATTTTAAATGATCTCCAAGGAGATATAAACATTGTGAAAAATAGTAAAATAAAATCAATAAAAATGTAGTATTTACTTTTTGATGTTTATTTCTGTTTTATATTAATCTTATCAATCACTATATCGTATATTAATTAAATTTACATTATGTAATATAAAGAGACAAAATAATTTTAACCCCACTCGAGATTAAGGAAGCGGCATGCGGTTGTAATTATATTTATTAAATTAAATCATAAGTGTGAAATATTGTTTTTCCATAGCAATACTTTTGCAGCCTAGGTTATAAAAGTGCACTTTTATAGCCTAGGCTATAAAATAGCACTTTACAGTCTTTCAATTGTTTATAAACGCTCTATTTTAATGCCAATCGCAAAAAAAATAAATTCTCTCGTTTAATAGTTATTTCTAATATATTAATAATTAACTTATAATTATAAACACCACTCTAGTCATTTTATCCTGTATACATCAGATTTTTTTTCAGTACGTCATATATACAGGATGGTGAACGCAACTCTCGAACATAGGGATTTAACATGTAAAATCACAATTTTGTAATTTCCTGCTTCCCTAATTATTTTAAACAAAAAAGCTTCGAATAAAAGTTTTGGGGCATAAAATTCCGGATCTAAACCAATAAACAACTTTTGCATGCTTCGTAACGGCACAAATTAGATCTGAAAATGACAAAAATAGCCTCAAAACTATCGATAGCCATGGAATTGAAACAAAATTAAACAAATGTTTGACGTATAATCTGTCAAAATAATTTCTTTATTTATTATGCCATTTATTTTGACAGATAAAACGACAAACATTTGTTTAATTTTTTTTTAGTTCCATGGCTTGAGTTTTCAGGCTATTTTTGTTATTTTCAGATCAAATTTGTGCCGTTGTGAAGAATGCAAAATTAATTTTGTTTATTGTGTTAGATGCAGAATTTTATTCCCTGAAACTTTTATTTGAAGCTTTTTTCGTTAAAATAATTAGGGAAGCAGGAAATTACAAAATTGTGATTTTACATGTTAAATCCCTATGTTGGAGAGTTGCGTTCACCATCCTGTATATCCTTATAATATTTTCCTAAAGAATAAAAACACCGTGTATATTTTCAAAGTTTTGATTTTATAAAGTTTGAACTAACCATCTGAAGACTTGACCTTAGATAATTTAGCAACTAACAGTTTTTAATCTATGGCGACACTCAGTTTGTCGTAAGAATATTCAGGAGGATGGTGATCCAGTAACGAAGGGGTCTAGGTCAAAAATGACGTAGTTCAGGTTGTAGACAACAAAGTTGGTGAAGGAAACTGTTACATCAGGACATATCTTGTTCTAAGTTTGTCAGAAAGTTGATTGCGGCGGGCTCTCGCGGCTCACGTCCCCACGTCCGCGTCGTGGACCGCGGCGGCCATAATGTAATGATAAAATAAAGTTTCAGGAACGCGAAACGAAAAGCCAGAAGTTGTGGGGACATTGAAACCCAATCACAACTCAGCGTGGACTGTCGTCTGCTACACTGGTACAGTACTGTTGCGGAGCAGACGCGTCCATATTCCAATTTAACTTTTCGCCGTACGTCCCCACACGTGAAATGACATTTCCGTTACGTTACGACGTGTTATGTTGCGTTTGTTTCCTGTCTATGCAGTGGTTTGTGTTTGTGTTACTTTTACGCACGCTGGGATTCATGCCCGATGGTGCGATTTTTAAATCTGATTGTGGAGCGACCCAAAATATTCGCCAGAGTTGGGCAAGCTACTTAAAAAAAGTAGCTAAGCTACAGCTACAGCTATTCTTTAAAAAAGTAGCTAAGCTACAGCTATAAGCTATATTTTGTAAAATATAGCTAAGCTACAGCTAAAAGCTTTCGTTAAAGTAGCTGTTAAATTTTAAAGCTACTTTTTTCAATTATTGTGAATTAATTAAATTTACCATTGTCATATGATCAGTCTTTTGTTATAATCACTGTTAATTTACTATTATGTACATAAATATCAAAAATAGCAAATACCATCTGGCACCTACTGTGTATTTTTGCGTATTAGAGCCAGTTAGAACCGGCAACAAATTATTATCTTGTGTGGGTTTAGTTGACCTTCTGCTTAAAAAGTAGCTTTAAGCTACAAAAAGGAGCTTTAAAAGTAGCTTCAGTTGTTAGTTTTAAGCTAATAGAAAAAAAAGTAGCTAGCTACAAGCTACAGCTATATTTTTTCACAATTAGCTAAGCTACAGCTACAGCTAAGGTAAATGTAGCTAAGCTACAAAAGTAGCTAGCTACTGCCCAGCTCTGATATTCGCTAGATATTTTTTCATTTCTGACTTTCTGAAACTACTTATGCCAGTTTCTAAACCTATAAGAGCAAAATATCTAAGGGAGGAAAGATGCGAAGAAAAGTGAAAATTGAAAGAAAAGCTCCAAAAGCATTTATTGCAATTATTTATTGGAACAAAAGGATACTCCAAAAATAAAATAATAAAATTTAAACAAATAAAATCCGTGACTCTAAAAATTAATTGCTTCCTTGCTATTGTAACAAGGTGGTTTTTGAGTTGACTGCAGATATTCTGTTAGTTTGCTTCCCTGTGTTGTGCGATAAGATTCTGAGAAAAATCTTATTGCAGCAACGAATGTGTGTGGTCATCTGCAGTCTTCGGCCATGTGTTGCATCCCCAAAATAACACTCTTCACCCCCGCTGAAAACTTAGCATCTAGTTTTGAGATGTAGCATCAGTCAAGCCAGGTTTGCTCCGTCGGCCGGTCAAGATGTGACCGAAGTCGAATCCGTTTTGCGCTCCGCGCGTATTTAAAGAGCATTTAATTATTCTTATATATTTCTAGTTTTATTTTGTTATAATTTTTCTCGTCATATAGTCATTAAGTTAAATAAAGTTATCTGTGTTTTAATGTGTGTTATTCTTAATTAATTAAAAGTAACCGCTAAACGTGTTATTCACAATAGAAACAATTTGCGCTCGCGATGTTCATACCCCCTCGTGTTACACTATTGAGCCTGTCTTGTGGAACATCGCTTTTCTCTTTCTGTTTCAATATTTTGTTTTGAAGTTAGCCAATGCAGAAAACACGATTTCACACAACTAAAATCTTGGAAATGGCAGAAGTGCTCAAAAAACGTCAACCCATAAAATTCATCGGCAAAATTCTAGCAGTATTACAATATACGGATACACAAGTATTTAAAAGGGAAGTTGAGAAACACAGAACTATATTCTATATAAATTAACAAAACAAACTCTACTATCAAACACAAAATAAGAGTAAAAACAAAGAAATACAAGTAGCAGCAATGGTAAACTTATGTAGACAAACTGAAAGTGTATCTTTGTCTCACGTTTGACATATCGTGATCAACGCCATCTCTTAGTAGTTAAATATCTCAATTGATAGGATATTTCTTCAATTCCCTGACAGATTAATTTAATTTTATCCTAGCACTTATATTTGGCATAGGTTAGAGCTGTATGTATTTAATTTCTATTCTATTTTAAAGACAATTTTAAATATTTCCATACTACAAGTAAAATATAGTATGAAGTAGAATGTCTTGAAGTGAATACTACATAATATTGTTATGACAGTTGAAGTCAAACAAACTGAGGGTTTCTGTAACACTTTTGACACATATACGCAGTAGTGTATGCATTCAGGTCTACGGATATGTCCGTATCGTACATGTTGCATTGCACCATTTTTACATAACTGACTTCGAAGAGATCAAAGGATTTAGAATTCAAATTCAATATCTATTTCTTTATGGTCATACATCAGGAAAATATAATATTTACACTACATTTACATTCAATTGATTTATTTTAGACATAACACAAATGGGGTAGGTGGCTAAGTGATATCGAGTCGGCCTGTGAATTTGAGAACCTCGGTTCGATTCCCACAGCCGACAAACAATTTTCACCACATTAAAATTATCACTGTGGCTTCCCGTTCGCTAACATCTTTGGGGGCCGTAATTTCACGGCTAGTAGCCGCACTTTACGTGCATAAATATATCACTTACCGAGATCTGCTATGGCAGAGTGCCATACCCAAAATGGGTAAAACGCGTGATGATATATTTATTTCATAACCAAAACATATTGTTTGATATTGCGAAATATGTATTTTATAATAAAAATTACATATTCATTTCGAAAAGAATTCAATATTTCTTTACTTCATAAAAACTTCTTATATGACATTTTCATTCATTTTGCTTTCTTTACGTAAATTGAAACCCAGCAAAAATGTAATAATATCTTTTTACAAACTTGATTCAATTTGCAACTGAAGATGAAGAAATGATATTCTAAATAAAATAATGAATGAATAATAATAATAATGACTTCTTTTGTAAAAACATAGAATTTTAAATAAAATAAATAAATATATCATCACGCCTTCTACCCATTACTGGGTGTGGCACTCTGCTGATCTCGGTAAGTGATATATTTTGCGCGTGAAGTGCGGTTACCAGTCGTCAAATCACGGCCCCCAAACATGTTAGTGGTGGAGGAGCCACAGGGATAGCTTTTTCAAATTATGAAAATTTGTCGCCTGTGGGAATCGAACCAGGGACCTCAGAATCCACAGGCCGACTTCATACCACTGAGCTAGCAATCCCATAGAATTTTCACAACATTAAAATGACCCTTGTGTCTCCTTCTCCAATAACATCTTTGTGAGCCGTAATTTGATGGCTGGTAACCGCACTTCAAGCGCATAAATATATCACTTACCGAGATCTGCTAAAACAGAGTGCCTTACCCAGTAATGAATAAAAGGCATGATAATGTACCTAATTTTAGAGTAAATATCAAACTTATTATATAGACCTGAAGATGGCCATAACCTCGGCCGAAACGTTGCCAATGATTCTTCATTAAATAATTTACAACTTAAGCCTATGTCCATTATTACATTCCCATAATTCCGTAAAAATATATCGGATCGTAGAAAAGAATTCGATTTCAAGAACTGAAAATTGTTTTTCACAACATTAAAAAATGTCACCTCTGTAGCTCAATTGTCTTGTATTACAGTTTCAGTCCGCCCTTGCTTTTCTTGTAATAATAAATTCAATTTATATATCTTAAATAACGTGACAAATAAAAACTATCAAATATTCGATATCAGTTTACAAGTTGATCCACCCTGTTGCGCCGGCGAAACAACGAAACAACGTAATATCCTAGCAACGGTGCTCGGATTTGATGCTAAAATATGAGCGCAACCCGTCAGCACGAATTTTATATTAATTTACGTCTATTGTGCTCCCATTTCGCATGACGCGTGTAACTAATTTATAACGATGTTGCTCTTTGTTAAAATACGATATTTCGGATTATGATTCCGCACGTTTCGTTTGAACAGAGAGTTGGAAAAATCAAACCATGGACTCGTGTTACTGATGTGTATAGGCACAAAAAAAACTGTAAATAAAACAGATAAAACAACAGTCTATTTCGGCTATATTCAAAAATTTCAACAAGCATTGAAGATATTTTAGTTTTAACTATCATATTTACTAAGATCTCGCTTTCTACACTGGCCAATCGATTATTTAGGAAAAAAAAATTGTCTGAGAATTTTCCGCGTGTAGGGGAGAATCAATAGAATCGCGAATTTGTTTAAAAATGAACTACTGAAATAAAAGCTATTGTGATAGTTTTCCACTAGTAAAATTAAGTGATTATTTTTTGACGTTTCTCAAAACCAATGAAATACTTCATTGTATATCACGTGTCTACGTTTTAACTAATCCTGTCTTTATTATACTGAGAATAAAGCTCATGTGATTTTTTCCGGGGATATTCCCTGTAGGTGCTTTTGTTTGTGACAAGTGATAGGTAGTTGTCAAATAATTAATTAAAACTGTCAACATGTCAAATAAAATGTGTGAAAAAAAAAATCGATGCAGTTCCATTTCTGATACAGAAATACATCAACAAATTTTGGAAACAACTTCCAAGATTACATTAATAAGTAATCAATCGATATGGACCCAGTTCAAAATCTATTAAGTTGGATTAATAGACCTCAACAACTAAGTCAAAAAATAATCTAATTAAATATAACTCGAGAATTCGATAAATTAGAAAATAATACTCCCGTATCTTTCTCAAACTTGCTGCCATTTGGCGATAGCCACTCAAACCCTACGGACTTTCGTGACTATTACCCGGCAACAAGTTTTCGAAAGATCTGTCAAATTATTTTCAATTTATTCTCATCTTATCTTCTGAACAACGAGGATGACCTTAGACGACTCAACAGAATCAAGCCTCTGGACCTAGGATTCACCAATTGAAAAATTGTATTGCTTAAAACCCAAATCATATTAAAGGGGAAATATCATTGGATATTTATCTCCTGCATGTTATATTTAGAAATATATAAAATTTGCTGGTTGGCCTATAAGGCCAGTTGTAAATGTAATTATATAATAATAATATGTATTTATTTAGCTTTAAGTTAGTTTACAGAAAATACAAAAGAGAATACATATAATTGAAATGCTTAAAAATAAATACAAATAACTAAGTAATTGAATAACATGAGGTGGTTAACATAAAATCCTTAATTCTACTTTTAAATATTGACAATGAAGTAATTTTTTAATGTCATCACTTAAGTTATTATAGTTATGAACACATTTGAGGAAAATAGAATCTCTTTTTACATTTTCCACATACAAATTCATAATTCCCCTGGTATTATACTTGTGGATATCTTTATTATAATAAAAAAAAAATCTCACTCCCTTGTTATATTATTACTGACAATATTTTACTGTAATTAAATCTCCTTGGTTACCAATAAAATAAATACAATTTTCATAAGCGTCAATTGAAAATAACCTATCGTAATATCAAATTCTCGATGGTGAATTTTTATTAAAGTTGAAAAGAACGATCTAAAATATATCAAAAAAATTATAATATTGTGCTTGTTAAATTCCCACGCAAAATACAACCCGTAATATGATAATTGCCGCTATTTTTGCATAATAACCCATAATTAATGCAAAATATTATCGATATTATCATGTAATTTTTTTCTTTTAAACTGTATGTTTGTCGTAGTTACAATTTTCGCCACTGTGAGCACATTCTTATTTCAAAACTCTAATAGCAGCTGATAAAATTCTATTAGTGCATTTTTGCTTCGAATGTGAGTCTCATAAAAGTCAAAAATAATACTCGTAGGCGAATATTACAAATGAATGTTTATATTTCGTAATTCATTTTTCATTTGGCATACATGATGTCACATTTACAAATGAATTCGAAGCGTTTAATGGTAACTGTTCACATTTTGCAATTTGCTTTATTTTGAAACTGACAATAACATTTTGTTTCATGCTCCTGTAACTTTTTTTAACGAAAAAAGTTTTAAACGCAATTTATTTTGGAAGAAGTTCGCGCGTTTATTTGGCGACGGCAGCGCGCCAAGCGTTAACAGCCTCAAACTGTAATTTCAGGTGCGCAAAATGCCGACCGACGGCGGCGACTGCAGCACTCTAGGTGTGGGTGTGCATTAAATGCTGATAAAAAATCTCAAACAAGCTTTCTAGTAGCTTGGCGCTGGAGCGCATACATTGTACAGATTTAACCGCTCGTACAAGCAACTCTATGGTGCGGGCGTTGCTGCTTTGCTATGCTGGAGTCGTGCTCATGGAATTTGTTATTAAATTTGTTTGTAATTTTGTTTTAATAACAATACTTTTATTTGGGTATTAATGAAACACGTGGTCCTGCGCAGCATTTCTAATTACAAAAGTTAATGTTGTAACACAAGCGGAAATATCTATTGGGAGCGGTATTTTTAGATGGCTAGATGGGTCGAACAAATTTGGCCTGAGTATCCTTGGAATATTAATAAATAACTAATTATTTTATCAGAGTCTTCCTTTTAGATAACAGGTTACGTACCAAGAAAATTGTTTTCGGAGTGTGGTAATAGTATATTATACAGGCTGTTAAAAAAGTTCTGGGACGGTGAAATATCTCGAGAAAAACACATCGAATCAAGAAACCAAAAAACACGTGTTTCATATTTTGCAAAAACCTATCTAAGCACACCAAACACAAACCACAACCCCCACCCCCAGGGGGTAGGGCGGGGGGCAACGTTGAAACCTTAAATGGGAACCCCCATTTTTTATTACAGATTCGTATTCTGCGAAAAAAAATAAGTTAATTTTATCTGAAACTTTTTTTCCAATTCGGAATAGATGGCGCTCTAAACGCAAAAATAAGTTTTGACATGATTCTGAAAGAAAAGTAAAAAACGGTCTAATATCACAAGAAATAAACATTGAATCAAATAAAAAAATCAATATAATCACAAGTAGCCACAAGCTTTTTTTTGCAAAATATGAAACACGTGTTTTTTGGTTTCTTGATTCGATGTGTTTTTCTCGAGATATTTCACCGTTCCGGAACTTTTTTAACAGCCTGTATAACGATCATCTAGGGGATTCAATTACCCGACGAATTGTACTGCCCGGTTCTTCGAGTAATTAGAAATTCATTACTCGGGTACTCGAGTATCCGTTAAAAAGGAAAAAATATGTTTACCAGATTAAAAAGAAATAATTTTCTTATGCGCTATTTTAAAGAAATTTATTTATTAGCTCAATTTTATGAAATAACATGAAAACGAAACATACATTTAAATTAAATATTATAAAATTAATTACTTAAAATATACTTATAAAAAACTCTAAAGAGCCGATCTTTTTGCATTCATATTCAATGTCTGTAATCAGATGAATATTTACAAAACCAAATACTGGTGAGATTCCAATGTGAACTTACAAATTAATAAAACTAATAAAATCTAGTGAAAGAATATTAGTGAAAGTGTTATTTGTTTTTAAATTTATACCGCATAATTCTAAGAAAGTCATAGATCCTTTATCCGTTAGAACAACTTAAATACAGGTAACAAGTACATACTTAAGGTTATAAAAACAAACCTCTTTTTTTGATAACTGCATTTCACGCGCATAAATATACCACTTACCGGGACACTGGCAGAGTGCTACAGCCAGTAATGGGTAAATGGCGTAATGATATATTTATTTATTTTATTTTTATACTAAAATATGAGTAAATGTATACATATATAATAAATATATCATCACTCCTTATACCCATTACTGAATGTGGCACTCTGCCAAAGCAGATCTCGGTAAGTGAAATATTTATGCGCATGAAGTGCGGACCAGCCGTCAAGCCATGGCCCGCAAAGATGTTAGTGGTGGGATAATTTTAAATTGGTGAAAATGTTTGTCGGCTGTGGGGATCGTACCAGGGTTCTTAAGATCCATAGGCCGAATTGATATCACTCACCATTACCCCATAAATATAATAAATAATATTATTTAAAAAATTAAGGTTTGTGTATGTTAGTATTTTCTAAAATCTGTCAAAACTTCGATTTAGTAATTTGGTCGTTTTATAACTACTTTCATTAGCAGTTGTCTGATAAATTATTTAGCTGATAATATAGTTAGTAATATCAATATGAAACTTTGGCGTCACCTGTGCATATAATTATGAAATTATTTGCGAATAATTAGAGCAGGTGCACATTTCTCCTGAGAACAAACTACGAAATCAAGTGCATGGCAGAACAATCGCTACAGGTTGGAAATACACACAAAGCAGGCTTTCCTCTCCAGAACAAATAAATAAATGACTGCTGATGGCTGCGAAATACGTAATTGAATTTGAAATATTATGCAGGCACGCGACTCGACGTCAGAATCCGGCGGTAATTGCAGGCCGGGCCGCTTGGCGGCGGACATGCAAACACCGCCGCCATCGCCGCCGCCACCGACCGAAATCTAATTACTCCGGGCCGCCGCCACCCAGATATTGTTTGTAAGCAATTGTAATGATTTATTTATTATAACAAGCGAGCGTTAGTTGAGTCGCCAGCTGCAGTGAAATTAAACAGTCGAATGTTTCATTTCTGTTTTAGCTTTCAGCATTCAGTTGGAAGCTTTTCAGTTCCTCGTCGTGAACTGATGAAATTAAGTGTATTTTCACCATAATTGAATTATGAAATAACGGGATATCATTTATCTTTATTGTTCTTTTAATCAGTTGCAGTCGGAACGGAAACAGGCGAAATTGAAAACGATAAACATATTTCAGGTCGAGAAGTTGTGCGCCTCGCCTGCTACATACGATATATCTGTGTGTGACATATGCAACTGGTACGGGTACCGGCTACGGGCTACGCACACATGGAAACGCCGGGTCTACATAGGTTCACACTAGCATGGCAGAAATAGCTCGCGTGGGAAAAGGCACATCCGGTATTAAAGAGGTTAGAAATACACCTCGCACGAACACACCACCTTGTTGCTATCATAAATGTTACCCCAGCCCTACTTGCTGGTGGCGTGAGGGCGAAGCGTGCCACTCTTAATGTTGGACGAATTTCAAAACATTCAGTTATTAAATTATATCCAAACACTAGCATTTCCTATTCATGTTAACTCATTTCCTGTTTTCTTTTGCTGTCAAACTGAAAAAGTTAATTGAATACCTAAGCACAATACTCGTCAAACGATTATTATTAGTTAACGAAGTCTCAGGTTAGAAAATTACGCCGAACTAAAAAAAGACATCTCGCATAAGCGTCGGTACTTGAGGTGCACAATAAAAATTGTGGAGTACAAACGTTTACAAATATACCCTACAAAATTTTAAAAACAAAATATTCTAATATGTTTCAATCTCAAATTTTTAATTTGGAATTATTAACTAAACAGAGAGTAGTGTTGCTGAATTCAGAAAATTTATATGATTTTCTCAAATTATTATATACAGACAATATTCCATCAAAAAATATTAGATACCTTAGATAATAAGTGATAATTTGTATGTAATGTTAACAGTACTTACAAATAATCACATGGAGATGCACAATTGAAAGAAGTGAAATTGTCTTAATAACAAACAGGCAGATTCAAAAAGCGGATTAGCGCTAACACCATTTTTATTTCGTTTTTAACTCTCTTTCA
Source organism: Pterostichus madidus (assembly GCA_911728475.2). Lineage (NCBI taxonomy): Eukaryota > Metazoa > Arthropoda > Insecta > Coleoptera > Carabidae > Pterostichus > Pterostichus madidus. The sequence goes on along the minus strand of OU452302.1, from coordinate 9,697,797 downwards.
ATGCATGAATCAAATTTATTTTAACTTGAGTTAAAAAGAGTGTTAATTAGCATCAAATATAATTCATTTCTTGAATCTGTCTTAATTTGAAACAGAGTTATAGATAATATTAAAAACGGTGTTAGCGCTAATCCGTTTTATGAATCTGCCTACAAATAGATATATTTCTAAAAATACGGCATATAAATCAAATGTGCAAATAATAAAAATAAGATATTAATAAAAGATTTTGGGTTCTTACATGACATCAATTAGTAATTATATTAATAATTAATTACTTAAATGTATACTTGAAATAATGAATAATTATTTTTTTGAATTTCAAAAAATTATTTTTGTTACACGAATATAATCCGTATATCAAATTTTATAATCCATTAAAGTTTTATGCGTAAGTATAGAAACATCATGTATTCGACTAATTCTAAGTTTCAATTAATTTATTTATATTGTGTTATCCTTCTTTACTCTTTATAAAATTATTGACTCTCTCTTGGTTTAACATCTTCTATTTTAACTCAATTATATTAACGAAAATTAAATTAAAACGCACAACAATTGAAAAGATAAAAGAAACAAGAAAATGCTCTTGAGCAGAACAATTCAAATCATTAATTTAGATCACTGCACTGTAACTTACGTACGTCCGAGCGACCAGAACAAAAATACAATACATGGCGTACACTAACAATACATTTGAACGCGGCGAGGATCAATTTCGTAGCGCTCTTTTCACATTTCTTCATTCTTCCACCAACAAGAAATGAAAACCCTCATTTACTTTTATGTGTAATATAGTTCAAGAACTTCGTACGAGGAACTAGTTTAAATTGTTTGCTAATAAAGCACGTGTCACATTGATGCGTTTTTTCGTCAACTAAGTGTCACATCGGTAAGTATTTTTCGTCAACTAAGTGTCACATCGATGAGTTTTTTTAGACAACAAAGTGTCATTTTTCGTCAACTAATTGTCACATCGATGAATTTTTTTCGTCAACAAAGTGTCACATTGATGTTTTTTCGTCAAGTAAGTGTCATTCGATGAGTTTTTTTCGTCATCTATGTGTCACATCGATGAGTTTTTTTCGTCAACAAAGTGTCACATCGATGAGTTTTTTTCATCAACTAAGTGTCATTCGATGAGTTTTTTTCGCCATCTAAGTGTCACATCGGTGTGTTTGTTTCGTCAACTAAGTGTCACATTGATGCGTTTTTTCGTCAACTAAGTGTCACATCGATGAGTTTTTTTCGTCATCAAAGTGTCATTCGATGAGTTTTTTTCATCAACAAAGTGTCACATCGATGAGTTTTTTTCATCAACTAAGTGTCATTCGATGAGTTTTTTTCGTCATCAAAGTGTCACATCGATGAGTTTTTTTCGTCATCAAAGTGTCACATCGATGAGTTTTTTTCGTCAACAAAGTGTCACATCGATGAGTTTTTTTCGTCATCAAAGAGTCACATCGATGAGTTTTTTTCGTCAACAAAGTGTCACATCGATGAGTTTTTTTCATCAACTAAGTGTCATTCGATGAGTTTTTTCGTCATCAAAGTGTCACATCGATGAGTTTTTTTCGTCAACTAAGTGTCACATCGATGAGTTTTTTTCGTCAACAAAGTGTCACATCTCTGAGCTTTTAATCAACTAAGTGTCATTCGATGAGTTTTTTTCGTCATCAAAGTGTCACATCGATGAGTTTTTTTCATCAACTAAGTGTCATTCGATGAGTTTTTTTCGTCATCAAAGTGTCACATCGATGAGTTTTTTTCGTCATCAAAGTGTCACATCGATGAGTTTTTTTTCGTCAACAAAGTATCACATCGACGAGTTTTTTTCGTCATCAAAGTGTCACAATAATACAAATTCTCTCCATTTATTTTATTATTTTCTTTCATCATAACGCCATCTGTTGTCTATCAGTGGAACTTCACCTGATATGTTAGAAGTGTGCGTTATACTAACATATCAGTATATTTTATTTTCAACTTTTCGTAGTATTTTATCATGTTGTTATGGTTACTTTCATAAATGGTCGTCTGAAAATTCCTTTTAACACTTTTCAAGGTCAAATTACAGTATAATATTTCTATTTAGAAAATAGTTTTAACACTTTATAAATGTCATTAGACTAAATTCTAAATAAACTCATTAGCTCTTGATAAATCTACTTTAGTATGATGTAGAATCATTTGCATTAATTTTTAAATGAAATTATTATTAATTATACTATTTTAAGTTGTAAAATGAAGTATTGAACTTATTTCAATTTTGATTGGAAACAAAAACGGTTAAAAGATACTATACGTAATTAAAAATATTACTGGTTCTGCACTTTTTTTGTAAAAAATGATATTTCGCGTAATATACAAAATATTCAGACCGGAATTTAATTTAATTAAATTAATTGATTGAACATTAAAACAAAAATGGATAGCAGTCTTCTAAACTAATAGAGATTCGTGAGAGTTTCGGCGAGACTCGATACTGAGCTCGACCTCTCCTCTCGTTCTCGAGTTTAATCTCGAGACTCAGCTATGGTCTCAACACTAGTTATATAGCAGTTAATTAATTTGGAAAGTTCGTTAACTGCAAATAAAGCAAAGCAATCTGGTTAAAGTGACAACCTGATGTTCGTTTGTTTTTATTTAAATCAGCAGAAAAAAAACTGGACAAATTTGCTAATTTAAACATTCTTTATCTGGGCAAATAACGTTGTCGAGAATAACAGCCCAAGTAAAATGATAACCCCGTCCTTTTTCCCTTACGGAGCTAACGTAATCTTCATTTCATTTATTGTAATTCGAGCAAAGGGCGTATTTATTTTATTCGCTGTTTTAAATTTGGTCGGGACCCAAGTAGCCACTGCGTGGCAATGTTATTTCACCCGAACGCATTTGCGGAAATAAAAGAATGATATTGGATTGGTTTATCCATAGGTGGCCGGTGATAAATGAAAATCCCGCCGCGGAAAGCAACAAAATAAAAACGAGCAATAAATCTAGAAGGCACTGGCTACAAGCCTGCGCTAGGCACGCCATCTCTACGTCTGTTGCAACACTTTTACTATGGCGGGATTGAAGTTCACTAGAACTATTTTTCAAATCAATTTTGCAGCGCAAACGTTGCATCAACTATTTGATTTTGAAGTTCCGTTCATAACGGCGTAAATTCAATTTTCAGTTTCGAGCAAGTCAAGTCTGTATGACCGCTGCAGCCAAATATAAAACTTGCAAGTATGTATTTTATAAACACAATTTTCTTGCAAATATAAATTTTAAGATACACAGGATGTAAATATTATGGAATAATTTCACTTAACAAGAATTTTAGTTTTATAGCTGCTTTATAGTTCATAAAATTATAAATAAACGAACGTAAAAAGTAAAAACAAATTCGTTTCAGGTTCACAGTTCACTGAGCGGGACCAACGAAGTGAATTTATATCTAAGAAAATTTAGCTTACTTCTACAAATTTGCTATGCAAATCTGTGGTGCATACTGTACTAGAAATGAATTTTAAATTGAATTTTCAAGATTTTCTCCATCTAGACCTAGGACTATAGACGAATTACTTTTTTTATCTCTTTGCATTATTGGTGACAAAGTATTTTCTATCTTACTTCTATCTGCTACTGTAATACCTTACTTACGACCTACTAATTATTACATTAACTATGAATAATAAAATGTTTTTTTTTAATAATCATAGAGAAAAAAACAACGAATTACTAATTATTTAGTTTATATTCAATATTATATTCATTTAAATTCTAAATTGGTGATTCAATTTACGTTGTTTTAAAATATTATCGGCTGTATCATGTAACATATCTTTAATAATAAGCGACGTCGATAAATTTTACAAGCTTTGGCATCACCGGTTTTGTCTTGACGTTTGTCATATTTTTATTTATATGAATAAAAATTTGACAAACGTCAAAACGAAACCGATGTTGCCAAAGCTAAAAAAAGTTATCGATGTCGCTTATTATTAACGATGTGTTACATGATATAGCCGTTTATCTGGTATTTTTTATGATCTTGATTTAGTTAAGGTTAAATATTTATTTTCAGTTATTAACAGTATTAGCATTAATTTTTTTCTATTTTATCTAATGATATCAAGTAAACTTTAATTTTAATAATGCCAAATGTACAGTGAACAAATTTGAGAAAAACAAATGATAATTGACTACATATTATTTGTGACAATTTTACTAAAATTCTCTATTCGAGAGCTTTAATTTGATAACAAACTCGCCATATTTTTAATAATTTTATAAAACGAATTGATATTGACAAATTGACATTGTCATCAAAATCTCGAGATCGAGAAAAATCATCATCAGAATACCTTTCCCTGCTATAGCAAAGAAAAAAGAAAAATAAAATATATTAAAACATCCTAGACTGAAATGTATGCCTGTGAATATTCGTTCATAAAGTTTAATTTATTATTTAAGCAAGAATAGATAAAAGTACACATGTTAATATTGATCTACATAATTAGAAATTGTCTGTTAATATTGACAATTATAAAATTAAAATTACTTAGTAGACGCTGCTTATTTATTTTTAAAATTAAAAAACTTAAAATATGTGTACTAGTTAGCGCCTCCACCACTTTTCTCCGCTCTAGCAGTTTGCTGCACTATCCACATATTTTTCTAATTATAAAAGTAAAAACATAACACAAATTAAAAAAAATATATTCTACATTCCTGGAAATGGAACATCATGTATATTATCTTTTAATTACATCACATACTTAACTTTGTTATCTTCTAATTAATACATAAATTATGGATCACAACAGTGTTATAAACATAAATTATTCATGAACAAACAGACAAACAGTTATTTGAAAACTTTTCGTCAACGACAGACACTATAATGTCATTTGTTTTTCCGGCCAAACACTGTTAAAACCTTAATGAAGAATATAAACAAACGGAAGTTTAAGACTACTTCAGAAATGTTGTAAAAATGATGATACTTTTATAGAAATAAAATTGTTACGTAATTCTCCTCAATAACCGTAAAACAAAGTAAGTGTATTCTTTGTTCTTGATGGCTGAAGATACTATTTACTTTCCCGACTATATAATTGGACCAGAATTGTGATGGAGACTTTGATGAGTCTTTACGTTTCAAACTCTACTGAATCCAAAAATTATAGTCCCAAAAACGTTGATCTATCTGGAAGTACGATAACTTCAAAACTCGGTAAAATTTTGCATTGAAAGTTTATATTATTTAAGCTTTTAAACAACAAATTGAGGTTAAGTCCGTTAATGGGCTATATACAATAAGTTGATTAATGGATCTTTTTATGTTTATTTCATAAATAGCAGTGTTTGTCACAAAATACACGAGAAATAAAATGCATCATAATTTGATTAAAACAACTTTAGCTTGAAATATTTTTCGAAATTATTATCGGTTCATGTGGTATAAGAAGTAATATTTTTCATATTTTTTAAAATCGTTATAATGTTTTAAAATATGTAAAAAATAAAAATTAATATAATCATAATATCCGGCAGTACACTGACATGGCATTAGGGAATTCTAATTTGAAGATCTCGAGTTCGAAAACCACTTAAGCTTAAGTTCGTGTTGTACTGAGTAAAAAAATAAAATTAGAGCCCATATGATTAGTTGATAATCAAAAATGACGTTTATACGTTGGTTAATTAATTTTTTCAAAAGTTATTCAAAATATGGTATCAAATTAAATTTCTCAGTGAGAAAATTCTAGTAAAAATGACAAATATGTTATTCAAGCGATTCTCAATTATTATTCCAAATTTTTGTTCAAATTATGCCGAATTTAGTATCAAATTCTCTGGCACAGAAATTACATTTAACCGATCGTCAATTATTTTTTCAGAAGTTATTCCAATTATACCAAGTTTATAAAAACTTATGGTCGGAAAAGTACTGTAGTGACCATAACAGATTTTTTAAAGTTATATGCGTAATTTGATATTAATAAAATATTTCAACAAGTAGTCACGAAAGAGAGAAAATGTATTACAATAAATTACCTACGGCTAGCAATTATTCAATTTCATTAATGATAAATATTTATGTAATTAAGTAATAGATGTAAATTTAAACTACCTAAAAAATACATATTACAGGATAATATATCATCATTCAAAGTAGTTTTTTTACTATTCCCATATGTAACAAGAGTAATATAAACAAATTAAATAATAATTGAGCCCCACGCTACCAGCTAATTGAGGTAAAAAATATAGTCGTACAAATGTAAAATTGTTTTGAAAATTTGTATTTATTTATTTTTGTTTAAATTTAAATTAGAAAAATTTAACTTAAAATATTTAATACTAAAATTCTCGCGCTTAAATGTATCACTTAACGAGATCTGCTATGGCAGAGTGCTGCACCCAATAATAAGTAAAGGGCGTGATAACATATTTATTTATTTAAATAAATAAAAATAAGATTGAATATTATTTCAAATTCTATTCTTTTAATTTGAAACAAAATATTTGTTTATTTATTTAGTATTATTAAATTGGGCCATTTGAACTCAACGCTCCCTATTTTTAAGGAGAAGTGGTATGGAAATGTTTGTTACAGAGGCCACCAATCACTAACTACGCCACTGATTACTATTAAATGTAGCTCCCTATTATTTAACATTTATTTTTAATTACAAAGCGTACAAAAATATGTTAATAATTTCATGCCGTGATTTGGCAAATAAAATATTGTCTACAAAGATTTACAATTGCTCGACAATCGCAAATTGAAGGCCTAAATTGAAATTTGCTGAAACATGAAGTATGTCTTTATTATACTTTATACGAAATTGGAAATATGTCAGTAATATGAAATATGAGTTTTTCAAAATATACAATAAAGAAACAAAGAATTTCAAGAATGTAACAATAATTACACAACTTTGAATACAATTCTTCTGTCTCTACATTTAATTATATATTGATATTTATTTTTAAGTTAAACTGAACGGAAAATAATTTTCGTAGTTGGAGATTAATCTTAAATATCTCCTAAAGTTTTTTACTAGTCATTCCATTATTATCTTATAAAAGTTTAAAATAAAAATTTAATAAGATTTCAACTTCGATATTTTTTACAATTTTTTAATCTTCCTCATCATTATTCATGTTGAAAATGACAGAATAATTTTTTATGTGTTACATAATTCATTTTTTATCTGTAAAATATATAAAAGTTTACTTTGCTCAAAGTCATAAAACCATATTTAAACATAATTATCTGTAGTTAATTTAAAAGTCTTTGTGCTGCATTATGCTTTAAACAGCAATAATTTATTATTTTAGTGATATATCTTTATTGTATTATTTAATATGCAGTGACTTGCACATTTTGTCAGATATCACTCATTTTCACACTTTGATATATTGCATGTGGTTGACAAAATATTCTCCAGCACGCAAAGTATAAAAGCCTTTCAGTTGCTAATATAAATGTCTTTTGATATAATTTACATTTCGTGCGTTAATTGTACTTTTTTATTATTCAATGGATAGTGCTTTATTAATCTACGAAATCTACCGTGAAATTTGTTTACATTTATAAGAACTTATATTTAGAAAACTAAAATAAGAAACGAATGAAGAGTATCGACCATTAAACTAAACAAATCTATTTTTATTTTCCATCAAGCCTTTTGCTCACTTATACAGAAATATCTTGTATTAATTTATGTTGTAATGTTGTGTTGCAAGTAAGAGAAAATAAACATTCGATTTTCTCTAAATAGAATCACAGAATATATTATACATTGCTGAGATTCTCATTATTTTAATTTCATTATAAAGACACTGTTATCTTTGTCGTTTACGTTTGTTTTAATTACCATGAAAGAGCATTTATGTACTGTGCAAGTACAATGAGCGAAACTATTATTAGTTTAAATGGCTTACATTAAACCATTCTCTTAAAATTAATTAACAGAGATAGCATATAATTATTGCATAAGAGGTTGTCTTATTAAGGTGCACAAAAGATATTTCAGAAAAATTAATATGTTCATTTAATGCACTTGTTAATTATTTTATAATTTATTCATACAGATCTACTTGAAATTTCTGATATCTTAATACGAGGACAGAGTGAAAAGTCCCTGAAAAATGAAACAAGAAATGATTTATTTGGTCAAAACATATTTTATTTCTCAACATAATCTCCTTGTAGCTCGATACACTTCGTCCAAGGTTTTCCTAATTTATCGATCCCTTCCAAATAATACGATTTTGGCAATCGTTCAAAAAGGCGTTTGTCTCAGCGATGACCTCATCGTTGGAGCCAAATCTCTTTCCGCCGAGCCATTTCTTCAAGTTTGGAAATAGAAAAATCACAGGGCGCCAACTCTGGAGAATATGGTGGATGACGAACCAATTCGTAGCGCAATTCATGCAATTTTGCCATTGCGACCGCGGACCTGTGCGCCGGTGCAAGAGAGCAAATGCAGTACCCATCTGGCAGATAGCTTTCTCATATCCAAAAATGTATGCAAAATGTTCCGTACCCGTTCGGTTGAGATGCTCATAGCCTCAGCAACTCGTGCACTTTAACTCGCCGATCGTTCAATATCATACCATGGATTTTATCGACGATTTCTGGCGTTGTAACCTCAATTGGACGACCAGAATGTTCGGCGTCCTTTGTGGTCATACTACCACAACGAAAATCAGTAAACCACTTGTGAATCGTTCCAATCGATGGTGATGAGTCCCCATAATGTTTAACAAGCGATGCTTTGGTTTGCGTAATGTTTTTTCCACGCAAGAAATAATGTTTAATCAAAACGCGAAATTAACTTTTTTCCTACAACTGTGCGATTTCTTTGTTATTACGTAACTATAATTACCTTGGTTACGTATGGAAAGTAGATGAATGCAGACCAAGCGCGTTTCCGAAAGCAAAGAAACACTAGTGCGGAAAGTGTTTCATTACGTAACTGTCAAAAGAATATTGTTTTGACAGCGATTTAAATTTCGCGCCGAGCGCGGAATTTATATTTTGACCACAGACGCTTATGGAAGAAGAAGATACGGTGAACCAGCGCTAGTAAATAAGCCGTAGTATATTTTGACGTTTATAAACGTAATCTTAATTTGCAGTATATCTAATCTGTAGACAATTAATAAAAAGAACCGAACAAAGTAAAATATATCGATAAATGGTTTTATTTAAAGAGTAAGTGAAATACTTCATATTTATTGTTTGTGTATATTATTAATACAGTTGTTACAGTTGCTTATATTGACATAATGTAAAGTGGAAACTTTTGTGTCTAAAGAAACATTGATTTCTTCCGTACCTGTTCATATTATTACCAGTAATATTATTGGTAACAATTTCGGAAGCTTCAGAAGTACCAGCAGCAGGTTGATTGTCATTGTCGAAAATAGATCCAATATAGTATGATCCGGAGCTTCAATTATCTTTGGAGGTGTTAATGATAAAGAAGAATCACTCACTGTACTATTCCAATCAAGATGATTTTGAAGAAATTATTTTGACGTTAGTGAAATATTTTTAAATAACGTAGAACAATGTGCAAGCAATCAACAAACAAACCATAGCAACGCCGTAAAACATCGTTGTCATGTAATATCATTAAAATTTTATAAATTTTATAAATTTTAATAATATTTTAGTGATTTACTAAATCGCACAGTTGTAGGAAAAATGTTGTTTATAACACGTGCCGAAAAAGGTTACATGCTCGTGCAGATTTCCGCACTCGGCAAGCCTCGTGCGTTAAATTCTGCACTTGCATGTAACGAGCCTTTTTCGGCACTTGTTATAAAAATAACTATTTCCATATTTTCAAAAATCTTCAAGGTTGCCTGCTTTCGATGGGTGTCAAAACAGAACTGAATGACATATCAGTCTGAAAATTTTAATGCGTTCTAGTTAAAAATGGTACATCACAAATGTCACATGAGATTTGCGATTGTGGCGCCATCTGTTTTATTTTTCAGAGACTTTTCACCCTGCCCTCGTAATTTCACTTTTATTAGAAATCTACCCATTTTTAAAATAATATTGTTTCTTCATAATACCTTTAATTTGTTTGGCCATGAATGAATTAATATTTTTTCCTCTAAAGTTTACTTTCCTGTTTTCCATGTCAATATAAAGGTCAATCTTACTTAAAACATATTTGAAAATTAGCTCATACCAAGTTAAATCGAAACATAATGCTTTAAATAATAATCTGTTAGCAATCTAGCTAATCTAGTAAATCTCAGATTATCTTTTTGTAGACCACTGACAACAACTTTAATAACTAATAAAGAACAAGTGAAATTCATTTTCACTTTCCTTTATATCCAGGCAGGAAATTCAACTATGCAGATGAAAATATAAATATATAAACAGATTCAATCTGCTGCAATGCTTTAGGCCGCAGAAAAGCAAATAATTTTCATTATAATAATTTTATAAACAAAGGCAAAACAGTGAAAAAAAATATCGATTATAAATATGTCTAAAGACCATGTCAGAAGAGAACACAATTGCGGCATTGAAGTTACACACTTAATACTTATAATTTAAGAAAACAAAACCTTATTGTTTGTTCCTGCATTATCAGGTTTTAATTGATAACGTAATTTCATATAATTCCTTGCCACATAATCATTCTTAAAATAAGGAAATTAAAACGTACTTAAAATAAAGAATTTATTTAATTAGCATTCTTAAAATTAAATACTTAATAATTAATTATATCCAATTGAATTCTAACCGGTGTTCATAGGTCCTATTTTCAAATCCTGGCGGTATCCCAATTTTTCTATTTATAATTCAATTTGAATAAATTAATTGATTTGGTAGTAAGTGTACCGATATGTCCTGAATCCTGCAATATGCCCGAGAAACAGGGCCGGATCTAGGAGTATGCAAGGTGGAATATAGTACATCAAAATTTTTATAAATAGTAGCACTTTCTTTATATATTTACACTACTTTGCATAACAGGAACTTACTCTCAATAGGATGCGGGCACTCACGTGACACTGTGATGTTTTGAGACGTAAAAAACAGCTGTTCGGGCAAACATCACTGCGCCACCTACAAAATGAACTATTTTTTTTGGGACAAGATTTGAAAAGAACCGTTCTTTTCAAATTACTCCACAAAAAATAGTTTAGTTTGTAGGCGGCGCAGTGATCGCAGCCAAACAAGATTTGAAAAGAACCGTTCTTTTTAAATCTCGTCCCAAAAAAATAGTTCATTTTGTAGGTGGCGCAGTGATCTTTGCCCGAACAGCTGTTTTTTACGTCACAAAACGTCACAGTGTCACGTGAGTGCCCGCATCCTATTAAAAGTTCAAACCTTGTACTGTAATTGGAACTCAATTTCAGTTGTACATAAAATATAAAATAAATAAATATATCATCACGCCTTCTACCCATTTCTGGGTGTGGCACTCTGCTGAAGCAGATCTTGGTAAGTGATATATTTTGCGCGTGAAGTGCGGTTACCAGTCGTCAAATCACGGCCCCCAAACATGTTAGTGGTGGAGGAGCCACAGGGATAGCTTTTTCAAATTATGAAAATTTGTCGCCTGTGGGAATCGAACCAGGGACCTCAGGATCCACAGGCCGACTTCATACCATTGTGCTAGCCATCCCATAATAATACATAAATAAATATAGTTTTACCTTGGGTGGTATTTTAACTCGGGATCTTCGGATTATAATGTCGTAACGCTAACTACACCATCGTGCTGCCGAACAGCGAGTTAAACATACATGATATTCTATTTCATTTTTAATTTTAAAATTAATAAATTTTTTATTTACCCTGCATGATTAACTAATTATTATATTATTTTTCTCTTTTCAAAGTATCGTCTTTTAATTTGTCTGCCGCCTCAATCAAAATAATATTTGCATTTCTTACTACCAAAGGCACTATACTCCACGCTGTTCATGCATCTATTGACAATAACAGTTTATTAGTACTTTTATTATTATTTAATTTTATCTTATTTATCAATATAATATTTGACATATTTTTTTAATAATTTAATTTTTTTATTTTATTATTTTCCTCAAATTTTTATATATTTACTTTAAGATGAAATAAACATTTATAATTCACAGATATATGTCCAAGTTTTCAGATTTCTCGATACCTAATCCTAAATTTTTGTCATTTTCAAATTTTGCACATCTCAGCTTTTCTCCTAGATCCGGCTCTGCAAGAACATAAGATGCCTTAGGACTATATCACATGTAATCAGTATCACTGCTTATGTAAACGGAAGGGATATTATCATTCAAAATTAATAGTTATTGTTGTGATTACTGATGAGCTAAGCACAGGTTGGTATAATTTAGATTGGTAATTGTGAAACCGTATATTAGATGCACAAATGCAATTTGTTAATGATCTGTTTAACGTTTGACTTGATCTAGTTGCCGTAACAAATGTTTGTTTAATATTTGCTTCCTGAAAAATGTATTCTAAAATAGGATATACCTATTTAAAAATTATCAAAAAATTAATATGTCGCAATCTTGAATATAAAATAATATAACAATCTATCCACTTCTGATAATTGTCGCCTAAATACGATGTAACTTTTTCTGGATTGATACTGCTCCTTCTGCACTTCTCTATTCATGTATTTGTCAGGATAAAATCATGGACGAAGTACAGTGAATATGAACATCAGCTTTATTTAAACATTTACAATAATATCTTTCAAACTTTCTCGTCTATCGCCGGATACACACTATCTTAAAACTATCTACAAAGTTACCATGCACCCTTAACCATTCACACACGTCTCTTCATCCCTCACCTATTCTAACATGCTCTCACATCTGGCATCACTCAAACAGACCCAGACATACTTGACCGTAATTTATTAGTTTGAAAAACATAAACACAACCCCAAGCGTTCCATTCTCACAATACTTAAATTTTCTAAAACCAATAACCATAAATTAACTAAAACGAGTAAAACTAAACACATAATTTAACAATAACAGTCTAAATTATAAATATTACCACAATTGTAGTAATTAAAGTTATCATTTAAGGCATATATAATCAACGTGATTTTAACATTAACTAAATAAAAAAAATTAAATGTATAGACAAATTTAGATGAATTATTAATGTATTTATTCATCTAGTGTGCTAGAAAAAATAGACACACACTTTTTTCTCACTTGTTGCAGATACACAATTTTCTTAGAAAACATTATTTAAACAGTAAAATATTTGTTATTTAAGTGCATGGAAAATTTAATTATGGAACTTCTAGTTTAACTAGAAGTGACATTAACTTTGTAAATTTAAGTACAACATATATGATTTTTTATGTATTTCATTTTTTATTCCATTTTCAGCCATATCAAATTTATGAGTTTTCATTATTTTCTTTCGTTCGATTTCTAATATGTCAGAAGGCAATAATAGTCATTTTTCTCATAATAATATGTTAATTAAGTCCTTAAACTAAATGTTGTAATTATGAGTCACCACATATATTAAATGAAAGTTTGAAAATTTTACAATTTCGTTGGCCAACCATCGACAATATTGTAATCTTTGTAGGGGATCCTAATTTTTTCACTCATTTTTAGTCGTGGGTGAAGTTTCATATAAGCACACATCAATTTTGTCGTTTTGATCGTACGTCAAATTTTCGTTTTTACTTTCTTATACACAGTATAAGGAAGTATTGGAATCGTGAAAAAAATCGTTGACGAGATTTTCGCGGAAATACATGTTTTGAGGTCCACTGAATCCGTTTTCATCATTTTCTCAATGATGTCTGTCTGTGTGTTTGTGTGCGTTGAGGTGTGTGTGTGTGTGTGTGTGTGTGTGTGGGTGGGTGGGTTGTTTGGGTGGTTGGGTGTTTGTGTGTATGTGCGTGGATGGATGTGTGTCCGAATGTGCAATATCTCATGAACGAGATAAGATTTGTTATCGACACTTGGTAATTATAAGTTTCATGAAAATATTGTGCTTAGATAGGTTTTTGCAAAATATGAAACACGTGTTTTTTGGTTTCTTGATTCGATGTGTATTTCTCGAGATATTTCACCGTCCCGGAACTTTTTTAACACGCTGTATAACATTCATATATTCTAAATATTAAATAAGCTGTATATAAGAAAGTCGTGTGGTGACCACACCAGATTTTTTAAAGATTGTTCTAATACATTTAAATTACCAAAAATATTTCTGTTATTAATGATGACTAGCACAGCCCGCTGGTATATTAGAGTGCATCTCTTAATAATAGAAATTGAATGAAAGAAAATAATTATTTGTATCAATTGAATTATGTGTAAACTTATAAAGTTGGTACGCCTAGAAAAAGAATACAAAATGCGATGCGAATGTTTAGAAAAATCAGATACATTTATATTGTATTGAAATTAACAAAATTGGTTTCATTTTCATTTAAACCAAAAGTTCCATAATTAATTATTCCATGAACTTATAACAAATATTATAAATAAATAAAATAAATATATCATCACGTCTTCTACACATTTCTGGGTGTGGCACTCTGCCGAAGCAGATCTCGGTAAGTGATATATTTTGCGCGTGAAGTGCGATTACCAGTCGTCAAATCACGGCCCACAAATATGTTAGTGGTGGAGGGGCCACAGGGGCAGCTTTTGAAATTATGAAAATTGTTTGTCGCCTGTGGGAATCGAACCAGGGTTCTCAGGATCCACATGCCGACTTCATACCACTGAGCTAGCCACCCCATAACAAATATTGTACTGATTAAATTATATTTTCTAAGAAATATGTGTATAAAAGTGAGGTCCACTTTTATATAACTTTTATTTGAATTTTTTCCTCATGTTAATAATAACAATTTTAAAATTGATGAACGTGTAGCATTTTATTAATTAAAAAAAAATGAGTTTACAATACACTGACGTTTAGTTATTATTATTAATTGAAATGTCTAGCACGTGCAATGTGGAATGCATGTATAAAGGACAATGCAAACTAGTGATTTATGACAGTGCATTTTGCTGTTCAATAATAAAGTAACTAAATAGGTAGCTGTAATCTAATAAGCTTAATCAATCATAGTTGCGTATCCGTGAAATAGCAAAGCATTAATAATATCGCTAACGTAATATAATTTGGGTGCGAATTCTGCAAACGACAATTTGAGTAGATTATATCCTCTTACATGTACGCTCGCGCCAAAATACTATCATAAATTCCATGAAAATTTACTTGGGTCCTCCTCCGGGTCCTATCTTAATAGGCCATCTGCAATTCGTAATTCTGACTATAATGCGAAATATGCGAAGAGGTGGGTTTGCGTAACCCTTCTTACATTGCGCCATCTCCGTCTCCGAGTACGACAAGAAATTAACCAAATCAAAAGATAATATTACTGCCTTCAAATGTTCTTTGTTATAACTGCTCTTGTTACAGATTCCACTTTTATTGTTCCATTTTAGTATGCCGTGATAACTGTGGTTTATTGCTCTAATTATATACGACCTCCATTTGATTTTATTCATGGCTGTTGGTTTAATGTGCAGAATGAAAGATGGCATATGTTTCGGTTTGGTTTCATTTCAAAATTAAAATTCATGTAAATTAATTTGAATTTTTAAATTGTCATATTGTTTTATAAAATTAGATTTCAGTGATAAAAAGAAAATAGAAACTTAATGGATGAATTTTGTAGAAAACTCAAGGAAGTTGCTGCAAATATCCAGTTTAATTATCCTTGAACTGCGTTAGAATCTCATAGTGTCAAAGTCTATAAGATAACTATAATTAATTTATTTTTTGTATTGCAAAATTAATTATCTAGAAAAGTTTAGTTGATTATTTTTTGATGTTTCTCAAAACCATGAAATGCTTCATTGTATGTCACGTGTCTGCGTTTTAACCAATCCTGTCATTATTATACTGATTATTCCCGGAAATTATCTCTGTAGATGCTTTTTTGTTTGTGACAAATGATAGGTAGTTGTCAAATAATTATTTAAAACTGTCAACGCGTCAAGTAAAATGTGTGAAAAAAATTGATTTAGTTGTATTTTTTTGAAATAAAAATATTTATGATCCAAAATTATAAGTATAAATAAAATAAGGCTTCAGAGATCCAAATTATCTATATATTTTTTTAAAAAATGGACGTTTCGAATTTCAAACGAAATTCATCATCAGCTACAAAATATAAAATGTAAATAAATTAAATAATATACAAATAAGTAATATAAATACCATTAACAATACAAAATAAACGAAATTAAAATAAAATGTTGCAATATGTTTTCCTGGGTTGGCTAGCACAGTGGTATGAAGTCGGCCTGTGGATCCTCAGGTCCCTGGTTCGATTCCCACAGGCGACAAATTTTCATAATTTGAAAAAGCTATCCCTGTGGCTCCTCCACCACTAACATGTTTGGGGGCCGTGATTTGACGACTGGTAACCGCACTTCACGCGCAAAATATATCACTTACTGAGATCTGCTTTAGCAGAGTGCCACACCCAGTAATGGGTAGAAGGCGTGATGATATATTATTATTATATTATTATTATAAATAGATAAATCAAAATTAAAACAAAATGGCGTCAAAAATAAAAACAACTAGATATTTTTGAAATTATATCTAGTTATATGATTAACTTATATAAATTAATCGTGCGAGTTAACATTTTCAGTTATGATTCACAGAGAATAACTTTCGTTGACCTTTCATTTTAGCTGCGCAATAAATTTATTGTATAACAATTTGGCATTTTGCAAGTGTGGCGCTTCGTATACAATTTGATCAAGTTCCGCAGATGAAGATAGAAACAAAAAGTAGGACGAAGAGCAACTGCCGGTTGGCGGTTGTTTTATCCTGACTGTATTTTATCAGCGCTTTACGCACGAAAGTGCTGATCACTGCCATCTATCCATGCATATGACACATGGGCTGTATAAAGAAAGGTCATCCAATCTCTCACTATACATCCGATATATGTTCCTATTTTGCATGCCACGAATTCATAACACACATTTTTAAGGCTCTGCCATAAATTGAAAACTATCCTGTAGTAAATGGGAATCATTTGTCCATGTCGTTTCATGAATAATAATTTTCCTTCCTCAATATCGCATCGATTTAAAATTCATATTGAAAATGTACAGATTTCCTTCCAAAGAAAAAGCAAAGCATTTTTGCAATTATCACTATATCTATGGACAGAGCTGGGCAAGCTACTTAAAAAAAGTAGCTAAGCTACAGCTACAGCTATTCTTTAAAAAAGTAGCTAAGCTACAGCTATAAGCTATATTTTGTAAAATATAGCTAAGCTACAGCTAAAAGCTTTCGTTAAAGTAGCTATTAAATTTTAAAGCTACTTTTTTAAATTATTGTGAAATAATTAAATTTGCCATTGTCATATGATCAGTCTTTTGTTCTAATGACTGTTAATTTACTATTATGTACATAAATATCAAAAATAGCAAATACCATCTGGCACCTACTGTGTGTTTTTGCGTATTAGAGCCAGTTAGAACCGGCAACAAATAATTATTTTGTCTGGGTTTAGCTTGTACGCATGCGTACTTTGTTGACATTCTGCTTAAAAAGTAGCTTTAAGCTACAAAAAGTAGCTTTAAAAGTAGCTTCAGTTGTTATTTTTAAGCTAATAGAAAAAAAAGTAGCTAGCTACAAGCTACAGCTATATTTTTTCACAGTTAGCTAAGCTACAGCTACAGCTAAGGTAAATGTAGCTAAGTAGTAGCTAAGCTACAAAAGTAGCTAGCTACTGCTCAGCTCTGTCTATGGATATCTAGCAAATTCTGTGTTTGCAGAACTACAGAGACTGCGGCGGCTCGTCAGGAGAGGCACTACCACCCCACGAAATTCAAGATAAATATAAATTTTAAAAATCATTATTTTTGTTAAGGACTTGCTAGAAAGAGAACTCTTGACGGTATTTTAATCAATTTCATATATTTCAGGTGGAGTATAAAAAAAATTGTCTACATTTGTTTTTACTTTAAGTTAGTTGATAATTTCAAATTCAATCAAATAAATTTTCAAACGTCACATCAGTATCATCAAATAACAATAAATTCCATACATTTTTAAACTACGATTTTTTTTTATTTAAAAAGAGCATAAAAGCGCAAACTACAAAAAAAAATAGTAAAAATTACTCATTTCATAATTGTCGCTTATTTTGTGGGTGGCTAGCTCAGTGGTATGAAGTCGGCCTGTGGATCCTAAGAAACCTGGTTCGATTCCCACAGGCGACAAACAATTTTCATAATTTCAAAAAAAAAACCATCCCTGTGGCTCCTCCACCACTAACATCTTTGGGAACCGTGATTTGACTACTGGTAACCGCACTTCACGCGCAAAATATATCACTTACCAAAATCTGCTTCGGCAGAGTGCCACACCCAGTAATGGGTAGAAGGCGTGATGATATATGTATTTATTTATTTAAAATATAATGACAATTGTAAAACTCGTTCTTTCATATAGTTTTATAATAAAAAATATATAAATATATCATGACGCCTTTTACCTATTACTGGGTGTGGCACTCTGCCGAAGCAGATCTCGGTAAGTGATATATTTATGCGCGTGAAGTGCGGTTACTAGCCGTCAAATTACGGCCCCCAAAGATGTTAGTGGTGAAGGAGCCACAGGGATAATTTTAAATTGGTGAAAATGTTTTTGTCGGCTGTGGGGATCGAGCCAGGGTTCTTAGGATCCACAGGCCGACTTCAGACCACTGAGCCATTACCCCATAACTTTTATAATACAATGGCTAATTTGAAAAAAAATAATAACAAAAACTAAATTTTTCTATGAAACATTGCATGACTAATGTTTTAGTATAGGAACCAACACTAAACAGTGAGAAAGAAACTGGATAAAAAGGTAGATAGTAAATTTATTTTTCCTGAAACCAGGAAGAAAGCCCCTGTTTTCCTGATCATTTTTAGTATAGAAAGTAGATTTTTACCAAAACTCAGATAAAGTATTAAATTAAAGGTTTAAATTTGGCTATTAAAATAATGGTATAGTTTAGTGTTGTGAATATAGATTATTAGTAATATGTTATTGTAAAACATCAAGAAATCGTAAATAAATAATAGATTTTGTCATTTTGTTTTGGAATTTCGCTACGATAAAACATTTGTTTTTTCGTATGAAACTCGGTTAGTCGTATAAATAACAAATGTAAACTTGTCATATTTATTTTTTGTTGTCATGTTTTTGTTATAAAAGAACGTACCGTATTTTCATGTATATTTTTATGAATATTTTGAACATAAAATACATCAACGAGTTTATCAGTATCTGTTATTATTTTTCGGAATAGTAAATGTGTTGCACCAAATCCGTTAGTTAATTTTTCATTATTATATTTTTATCATAAACAAAAATAAATTAAAGACAGCAAAAACTGCTTCAATAGCACTTATTTTGCTTACGTTGAATTCAGATACAAACTTCGTTCTGAATACTTGCGTAACGAATTGTTTAAATATAACTTGATTCTATGAACAGAAAATCATTATTAAATTATAAGAATATGAAAGAAAAAGATATAATTATTTAATCTCCTTATTACTGAATCCTAAATACGCCACTGATACAAACATAATTGAAGGATTGCTGAAATTTTTAATTGGCTTTATTTGTAATAAACGAGGTTATAAGAATACTCTCACAGCGGCGAAAATTGGAGCAAAGATACAGTTTGCTACTAATCTAATATCTAAGTATTTAAAAAATAAATAAAAACGAATAATAAAACTATAATTAACTAGTATTATATTAACAGAACTAATTTCAACTAAGAAAAACCTACACTATTAGAAAAACATATGAACTATATACTTAAATTTGTACCTAAAAGTTAAAAGATAAATGGAACTAATACTAAAATTAAACTAACGCCACCACAAAAATCTATTCTATATATAAATAAATATAAATAAAATAAATAAATATATCATCACGCCTTCTATCCATTACTGGGTATGGCACTCTGCCGAAGCAGATCTCGGTAAGTGATATATATTTTGCGCGTGAAATGCGGTTACCAGTCGTCATATCACGGCCCCCAAAGATGTTAGTGGTGGAGGAGCCACAGGGGTAGTTTTTGAAATTATGAAAATTGTTTGTCGCCTGTGGGAATCGAACTAGGGTTCTCAGGATCCACAGGTCGACTTCATACCACTGAGCTAGTCACCCCATAAATAAATATATATATCCTCACGCCTTTTACCCAATACTGGGTGTGGCCGAAGCAGATCTCGGTAAGTGATATATTTATGTGCGTGAAATGCAGTTACCAGCTTTCAAATCACGGCCCCCAAAGATGTTAGTGGAGGGAGAGCCACAGGGGTAATTTTAATTTGGTGAAAATGTTTGTCCGCTGTGGGGATCGAACCAAGGTTCTCAGGATACACAGGCCGACTCGATACCACTGAGCCATTACCCCATATTTATTCTACATAAATTAATTTTTTTAAAAAACATTACTAGTAAACACAATGAAAAGAAAAAACAAAAAAAAAACAAGTGACAGTAATAGAAAGCTTATGGAGACCAATAGAAAGTGTACGTTTGTCTCAAGTTTGATATATTTTGATCAACGCCATCTCTTATTAGTTAAATATCCTAATCAAACACAATGGCATGAAATTAGCATCGTAATATCATTTATAGCTGGATTGTAAAATTAACGAATCCACACCACAAATGCATGAAGCACTGAATTCCTGCCATTATCTTTATACGGAAAATTGAGAAAAACTGCAGAAAATCTTGTCAGAATGGTTGGCTCTTTATTCGCTCCATAGCTGAACTGAACGAAGTTTTTCTGATCTCTAATAGTAGTAGTTAGCTAACGTGACCGTACATTACAAAAACTTTCACCGAAATTGCACGTCCTGAACCTGACTGATCAATATTTCCCGTGACAATGCAACGATTTAAGCACTCAGCATTATCCCAATCTTCTTTTACCTCTTAAATGCATGAGAACTACTTTGCAATTTATTTTTTTCTTCCAAGTTAGAGATTTTTATTTTTAGCGCCAACTTATAGTACTTTATCACACCTCAAGGGTAATTTTCACAATGAGATGAACAATAAAAGACAGAGAGATATACCAGCAAGATTAGTTTTTAGATACAAAGTTGATTAAATTACAAAAGTAACAGAGGCGGATCTAAAAATTTTCTTACATGGCGGGCGCAAATATAAACAAATATAAAATAATTAATACAATTTATAATAAGTATTTAAAGTAAAATAAATAAATACAAACAATACAAAAATAAGATTAACAAGAAAAGGACATATACTCGTATATGAAACATAAAAAAATTAATTTGCCGTTAGAAATAAAAGCTTTCGTATATTTAACAATACAATAGTTATTTATGTACCAAGAGTGAATACAGGCGTTTGTGGCCCGTGACATGATTATTAGCACGAGGCGCAAAGCGCCGAAGGCTAATAACATGCTCAGGGCCAGAAACGCTAATTTCACCCGTGGTATATACAATATTTTATGCACAACAAAATAACATTTAGTTATATGTTCAAAAGATTACAATATGTAAATAGGTTATATGTCAAAATGACATTTTGCAGAAGCAAGTATTCACAATAAATAAAAATTGTCATTTTATTTATGTATCTATAGGCCAAAAAGAAGTGTTTAAACCCGCTTTTTGGGACTAAAACGCAAGCTTTCGGCCCGGTTGTGCATAAAATTATTTATAACTTCCACGACATGTAGAATTATATCGTCATGAGTGTAAAATAAAACTTGTCTCGACAACCACTAATTTGCAACATAAAGTTATGAATTTTTAAATAAAATAAATAGAGGTAGGTGACAATAGTATCAAGTCGGCCTGTGGATCCTGAGAATCCTGGTTTAATTCCCACAAAAGACAAACAATTTTTAAATAAAAAAATAAATATATCATCACGCCTTTTACCCATGGCTGAGTGTGGCACTCTGCCGGAGCAGATCTCGGTAAGTGATATATTTATGCGCGTGAAGTGCGATTACCAGCCGTCAAATCACGGCCCCCAAAGATGTTAGTGGTGGGGGAGCCACAGGGGTAATTTTAATGTGGCCGACAGGCCAACTTCATACCACTATGCCACCAACTCCAAACAATTTTCACCACATTAAAACAACCTCTGTGGCTTCCCCTCCACTAACATCTTTGGGGGCCGTGATTTGACGACTGGTAAACGCACTTCACGCGCATAAATATATCATTTACCGAGATCTGCTTCCGCAGACTGCCACATCCACTAATGATATTTATTTGTTTATTTTACAAATAGTTCTTTAGTAATTTTTAAAAATAAATTATTGTTATTGTCTAAGTTAATTATTTTTTGTAAATTTAATATTTTTTCAAGATAAGAGCGAAAATCCCTTTAATTATGCTGTACATTCTTACACGTAAGTAGTGTAGGTTATCAACCTAAAGCATCCAATTGAATTTAAAAAATTTTATATTCAGAACATTTCTCTGAATTATTTTAAATATAGTCTCTACTTTCCTTTATTTTATTTTGAAATTTTCTAAATTCTGTAGATAATAAAGTTTTTACGTCTAATAAACCTGAATTTCGTTGCCATATGTAAAAGCAAAACACGCGAAATATTTAAACAGTTTCTGAGTTTAACTATCGCGGGAACGAATGATAATGTTGTCACGTGTAAGACTCATTTTACTAGAGAGTTCGTAGTTTATGAATTTTACGACTTGTCATATGGTTTTCATGCGCAATAAGGAAATGAAAATTTTATGTTTGTGAATTTATATTTTCCATTCCAAGGCGTGGACGATAACAAATTAAAACAGACTAATTATATTTTTATTACTATTCATTTTCATATAAAACCTACATAAATTTTATTGTTAATAACACTGAATTTAGATAAATAAATACATTTGAAGACATCAGAAAATAGCAAAAATTATGCATTCGTAATTTTATGTCTTATTGCAATGAAAATTTAATTAGAAAATACATATTCATGCTTCAAATTTATTTGAATACTTGAAAGTCTTTCATACTTATTATTAAAATGCATAGAATACTTTTGAATAAAATATCTTTACAAATTCGAACTTTTTAACAAAAAAAAGTTATGCATTTGCAAATTACAAATTCCTTTTAATATTACCTATACCTGAAGAGATATCGATATTCAAACGTGTATTTCCCAAGCAAGTAAAACATGCATCAGAACACAGCGATATATCCAGATCAGAGAAAAGTATTATTGTGAAATGAAAAAGTGATACATGCTCGCGTATTCGCTTTGTTTTTGTTTCCAGAATGTAATAAATTGCTATAAGTCTACTTGTGTAAATATATTTATACTGTTGCATACAATTTTATGTACATAATACTGCTTTATGCTCTTGTAGAATTTATTATTGCATAGGGTATATGTAACCACTTGAAATGTGTACGCATGTAAATTCGTACAATTGTTTTTACTATTTCATTTTCAAAGTAATCCTATTGTCATCCTGTTGTAATAAAATACAAAATCATTTTAAAAATTGTTACAAGTACGTAATAAGCGGATTATGACAGTAAATTCAGCGAAAAGGGATTATATAAATAATGTATTTTCATTTAGTTTATTTAGTTAATGTTTTAACAAATGAATTATAAAATATATCGTATAAAGACTTCAATTTTATAATAATAAATTTATAACCATTTCAAATAATAAATGATATGCGATTTCTATCTTCTTTATCTGATTTACGTGATAGAGATCCATTGATAAAATTGATCTTGAATATATATTATACTCTAATATTCAAATACGAGCAATTGTTGTCTGTATGTTTATGCACAACCGGGCCGAAATTCATGTGTTTTAGCCATGAAAAGCGGACGTAAACACCTCTTTTTGACCTAGAGCCATAATGAAATAATTTCCTATGGATAAAAATAAATAAATATAAATATATCATCACGCCTTCTACCCATTACTGGGTGTGGCACTCTGCCGAAGCAGATCTCGGTAAGTGATATATTTTTGCGCGTGAAGTGCGGTTACCAGTCGTCAAATCACGGCCCCCAAAGATGTTAGTGGAGGGGGAGCCACAGAAGTAATGTGGATATATAAACAAAATCATAATTTTAGTTTATTGTGAATACTTGATTTTACAAAATGTCATGTTGACATAAATATACCTGCTTTAATCTTTCGAATTTAAAATTAAATATTCTTTTGTTGTGTATAAAATATTGTATGTACTACGGGTGAAATTAACATTTTGACCCTGAGCATGTTATTAACCCCCGGCGCTTTGCGCCTCATTCAAATAATCACTCCACTGGCCAGAAACGCTTGTTTTCGTCCTTAATACATAAATAACTATTTTTATTATTATTACTTCGAAAGTAAAAGTTATGGGGTAATGGCTCAGAGGTATCATGTCGACCTGTGGATCCTAAGAACCCTGGTTCGATCCCCACAGCCGACAAAACATTTTCACCAATTTAAAATTACCTCTGTGGCTCCTCCACCACTAACATATTTTGGAAGCCGTGATTTGACGGCTGATAACCGCACTTCACGCGCATAAATATATCACTTACCGAGATCTGCTTCGGTAGAGTGCCACACCCAGTAATGGGTAAAAGGCGTGATGATATATTTATATTTATTTATTTTACTTCGAAAGTCATGTGTACCCATGTAAGAGATGTGAGTTAGATTTTGTTTTGAAACTTTGCACTTATAGTAATAACACGAGTACCAAATTATTTAAATAGTACCTAAGTTGACCATAACACCCAGCTTTCATAATCTGATAAAAAGAAGTATTCCCGCGAGTTCCATTTTCTTGTGTTTTTCTCATATCAGTTTTGGTTCGGCTTACATTGGCATCCACTTTGAAGTGACCACTGCACAGTAAGAAAAAGGCGCGAGCAAAGAAAAGAAGATGTGATTGAGGTAATTCAGTGAAGTGGCGACATAAGAAGAGGCCCGAGAGTCAGACAGATAAGTGAATAAACGAAAAAAAGAGCATGGAAACAGACGTAAACCTACGAAACGCTTAACTTTTCTTTCGAAATATGAAACGGAGAAAAAGAGGAACGTCTCTCCTCCAAGATGTTTCCTACTCCACTAGATAACTGAATTATTGCTTGGCTTACAGGAAATAGATAAAATGGAGATAATTTTATTTCACGATAACTGCAACTGTCAAGATCTGTCTTTCTTCTTACAAGATTGCTGCAAGTATAACTTCTGCTTAGTTTTTTTTTTTGTAGAGATTTAGTTATTTTATATTTTTTATTTTCCTACCATTCAAATATTTATATAATTAGTTTTGGCTTTATTCGAGCAAGCAATCAGAAATTAGTTTGATGTATTGCTTCGGATTATACTTTATCCAAAAGTTGTGATTGTTTAATTGTGATGCTTGAATAGTAACGTAATATTTTGAATCCATATCAGACATCTTTTATATTTGTTACTCTCATCACAGTTTATTAACACTGCTAAACTAACTATCCAAAAAACATTCACAGTGTGACAAGGTATGCTCGCGAATACATTCCAATATATTTATATTTACAAAAGTATTTTTTTCCACGTGCTCTCTCCTCCTCTCCTTAACTTTTCATAAGCTTTACTTAATTGTTTATGTTTTATAACTATTGGTCTTCTATCGTATAAGAAATTACAAATTACTTATAGTTAGAGAGCTAGGGTGCAAAATGATGTCTCATTTATTCCAGTGACCGAAATGGTTTTTTCAATAGATTATGATAAACATGAAAAAAAGAAAATTAGATTTGGGACCAGGTGGCAACAATAAATGGCGCCGATGTGTATGTGCCGATTTGAAAGGTAGTTGTTGACATATTTTTTACAGGCTAATTTTCACTTTAAATTATAGACTTTGGTATAATTAAATAATAAAAATGATAGACAGAAGTTTTGGCCGGTGACGCATGCGTGACAGATCCGGTCAAAGTGGCAATTTTTATTGTGTCGTGTGACATGAAATTGGTTTTACTACTTGTTCACGATGAATACATGACAAAAAAATTATTGACAGAAATTATTGCTGGTTGCTCATTAGTGATAGAAACTCTCAAAGTGGACTAGTTTAGGGGGTCACGTGACTTATTTTTTACAGCTTGAAATTTTGTGGCGAGCTGAATTAAGTTTTAGAATTCTAGTAAAAATATAAAACATTATTTTTTCAAAAGTTTAAATTGTACCAAATTTATCTAAATGTATGTTGGTCGAGAATTTTTTTATAGAAAAACACGTGTTTTGTTTATAACTTTTCCTACAACTGTGCGATTTCTTTGTTATTACGTAACTATAATTGCCTTGGTTACGTATGGAAAGTAGATGAATGCAGACCAAGTGCGTTTCCGAAAGCAAAGAAACACTAGTGCGGAAAGTGCTTCATTACGTAACTGTCAAAAGAATATTGTTTTGACAGCGATTTAAATTTCGCGCCGAGCGCGGAATTCATATTTTGACCACAGACGCTTATGGAAGAAGAAGATACGGTGAACCAGCGCTAGTAACTATGCAGTAGTATATTTTGACGTTTATAAACGTAACCTTAATTTGCAGTATATCTAATCTGTAGACAATTAATAAAAAGAACCGAACAAAGTAAAATATATCGATAAATGGTTTTATTTAAAGAGTAAGTGAAATACTTCATATTTATTGTTTGTGTATATTATTAATACAGTTGTTACAGTTGCTTATATTGACATAATGTAAAGTGGAAACTTTTGTGTCTAAAGAAACATTGATTTCTTCCGTACCTGTTCATATTATTACCAGTAATATTATTGGTAACAATTTCGGAAGCTTCAAAAGTACCAGCAGCAGATTGATTGTCATTGTCGAAAATAGATTCAACATAGTATGATCCGGAGCTTCAATTATCTTTGGAGGTGTTAATGATAAAGAAGAATCACTCACTGTACTATTCCAATCAAGATGATTTTAAAGAAATTATTTTGACGTTAGTGAAATATTTTTAAATAACGTAGAACAATGTGCAAGCAATCAACAAACAAACCATAGCAACGCCGTAAAACATCGTTCTCATGTAATATCATTAAAATTTTATAAATTTTATAAATTTTAATAATATTTTAGTGATTTACTAAATCGCACAGTTGTAGGAAAAATGTTGTTTATAACACGTGCCGAAAAAGGTTACATGCTCGTGCAGATTTCCGCACTCGGCAAGCCTCGTGCGTTAAATTCTGCACTTGCACGTAACGAGCCTTTTTCGGCACTTGTTATAAAAATAACTATAATAGCATATTATAATAATTTTGCTAAATTAGTGTAATAATAGAAGAATTCCAAAAGTAATTTTCCGTGTATTGTTTCATTATGGAATTTTATGCAAATTACAAACATTTCATTTATTTTTAAAACACCTACTCAGTTCAGAAGTGCTCTTAAGCGCATAATATTAATAGAACTGGTACACTTGCAGAAAATTAACAGTACAAGAATTATATATCCTATAGCGAAGCGAAAGAGAAACATATACGGGTTGGTGAAATTGTATTCCGTTTTAACTACTCTCACGGGACTTCATATCTTTGTATGTGATAACACGAGCAGGTTACATTCCGTTTAAAGCCGGATTCAGCTACATTGTTCCGAGAGCTAAGCACCGATAGTCGCAAATGGCAAACAAACTATAAAACAATATCGTGCACATGAAACTTTCTCAAATTTAAATTAACAATCAGTAAAACCCACATCTATTCGATTCCAGAACATTTACGCGGAAAACTGCCTGTTTCATTTTGTTCACTGATTTTTTTTGCAAGGTAAACACTTTTCTAAATTAACTATGTACATAAAGGGGTAATTTTCAATTTTTATTAAATTACAGTACCTATTAAATTTTGCTTCATGAAATATTTTTATGCCTTTTATTACAAAATTAAAACTAAAGTGTTTAGGTTAACAAAATGTAAACTCAAGTCAATATAAGTTTTAAAATATGCAGGATGTTTATTTTAAGTGACGCACCATTGCTATCTCGAGAAGTATAGGAGATACGAAGTCTGTTAAATTAACAAACAATCGGCTGTATCATGTAACACTTCGTTAATAATAAGCGACATCGATAACTTTTTTTAACTTTGGTAACATCGGTTTCGTTTTGACGTTTGTCAAATTTTTATTCATATAAATACAAATTTGACAAACGTCAAGACAAAACCGGTGATGCCAAAGCTTGTAAAATTTATCGACGTCGCTTATTATTAAAGATATGTTACATGATACAGCCGAATTTCTGTTTTATAATACTACTTTATAGAGCGAAACAAAAAATCTTCTAGACAAAAGTTGATCAAATCTAGAAAATAAAAATAGAACTCAATGTTTAAAAAAAAATTATTTGGATAATATTATATTTCCAAATTTAAATTATACAAGAAGCCATATTTTAAAATTAGAATATCGTCAACGGCAATGGCTGCACTCGTTGGAACTGATCTATGCAATAACGCGAGTTAAGCGTAAAAAAAAATTTTGCAGATCTGAATGAAATTTGGCGCACATGAACATTGGATTGTCATACGCATCCTGTTAAAATATGAAACATATTCATCGTCTGTGAACAAATATATTCGCTTGTAAAGTTGAGTTCTTATACACGGGGCTTATGGCGACCATCACTCAGAATCGCACATATTTGGTTGGTGTACCTCTAAAATTTTGCAGTTTCATTTGAAAACCTAGTATGATGTTCTAGAACTATCCATGTATATTGTATCAGAAGAAAAAA
Source organism: Pterostichus madidus (assembly GCA_911728475.2). Classification (NCBI taxonomy): domain Eukaryota; kingdom Metazoa; phylum Arthropoda; class Insecta; order Coleoptera; family Carabidae; genus Pterostichus; species Pterostichus madidus. Next base: position 9,668,919 of record OU452302.1, on the reverse strand, counting down.
GTTTTTATCGTTTAGTAATGGATATATAGCTCAGACTAACCATACCTTAGACAAAGTCTGTCGTATTCAAGTCAATGCAGTGTTATGAGGTAGAGAGAGTTAAAGTAAGTTGCTGGTGAGACGGGTGCGCGGCAAGGAGCGAGTATCCTTTGGTGTTATGCGAGTTGCAAACATTTGTATAGTTATTCTTATATTCAATTACTTACTGTTTATACATCAAAGTAAAGGTTAGTTTTTGACATATTAAGTGTTTTGTATACGTACTTTTGTGTTTAAATAAATAAAATGCTCGTGTCTAATAACTGTCATCAACAAAAATGCAACCCGCATAACACCAAGGGATACTAGCTCTTTGCCGCGCACCCGTCTCACCGACAACTTACTTTAACTCTTTTTACTTCACAACAAACGCCGTTGTTCTCCGTCTAAGGTATGGTTAGTCTGAGATATATAGCCATGCAAAGCCTTGTTTTTAACGAAAAATTAAGATTCCCAATTTATAATGGCAACACGACACGGTGGTATGGAATTTGAAAATTCACTAGACCAACAACCTGTTAATAATACATGATATTCAAATCATAATAGGTATAAAACACTTATTTTATTCAATGTTTATATTTTTTTGAGCGTCAGTTTCACCACTCGACAACCGATGGCGCCACCGTCCCACTAGTTCTACCTTAAGTAACGTTGCGCGCGGGTAGTACTTGGTTGGGTGACCGTCCAGAGAAACCCGTGTTGCGTTGACTCTAAGCCCTAAAACGCAGGATCAGGGCGTAATGGCGACATATGACCATAGCAGTTGGTTCGCCAGAAAGCCAAAAAAAAAACAAATTAGAATAGTATTTTCTAAAGTTTTTAATTCCAAAGCACACACAGGGATAACAGTTTTATTTTATCTGATTTATTGATAAAGGTAAGTTCCTAATCAGATTTTGTACATGTATACATTTATAACATTAATGATTGCACTGTAAAATAAAATCCATTTAAGTTATTAATTCTTTAGTTTTTGGTTGGACGCAATTAAATTTTTTTTATTTTATGTTTTTTAGTTACTAGTACAAATTTGATTCCCAAATTAGAAGAAATTAATATTGATACCGTATTTAACATATTCTCGGAATAAAAAGTCCGAAAACAAAAATTAACTTATTTTATTGTGATTAGACAGGAGACCAGTTATTTATTTTTTTTAAAGAATTTTTATTTTGTTTTGTTTTCCTTTTTGTTTACTTTCTTATTCGTTATGATGTTAATAAAATTTGGCAAGTAGAAGCACGAGATCGGGACAAATGGAGGCGAAGGCTAAACAGGGCCGGTTTTGCCATAAGGCGGGTGAGGCGACCGCCTCAGGCCTCCGATTTTTACCGGCCTCATAAAAATACGGCCTCATACAAATTAGAATTTTTATATATAAAAAATTAATCCTCCTCCCCCGCCACTGGCCTCTAATTTCCTTCCGCCTTAGGCCTCCAAATTTGTAAAACCGGCACTGAGGCTAAAGGAGGTCAAGGCCCACTAATGGGCTGTAGTACCACTGGAAGAAGAAGAAGAAGTTAATAAAATTTAATTAGAAAAATATAGTTTATGATCTAGTTTTGTTTCTTAGCACACTATATATACCCTTTATAATTTAAAACAGTTTGATGTTGGAAAAAACTATTATTTCTTTATCAAGAATGGCGCTTTTTAAAAGTTAGCCCCGGGCGGCAAAATGTCTTAAGGCGACACTGTTGTAGAAGTGAAGTAAAACGTCATTTTAACTACTTGCCTATCAAAAATACCATTAAACTAGAATTAAGTAAACTGCGAAAACAATAAAATGGGAAAATAAAACTCCACGTTGACGACTGCATTTCAAACAGGAAGTGGGCTTATTATTCGTCCAATTGTAGTAACTTATTTTAAAATATTATGTTAGCCTTTTCTTTGTCAGTAATATTAAGGTTAGGAATAAGTTTTCATGCTGCTCGTTGCAGGTGTGTGAGGTGTATTTAAGTTTGTACGCGTGTGTATTTAAACTTGTAGAAGTTTTAAAGAAACGTGCAACATAAATAAAGTGAAACAGTATAGTATATTTAGCGAAAAAAGATCCCCTTAGTGTTTCTGTACATATTTTCCGTGAATCTCTTTCCAGTCAAGGCACAGACACAACGCAGGATATATAGCCTAAAGTTACATATACGGCACACGAGCCCGCAACATGTAATGAAAAAAGTATTTTGCGAAAATTTAAAGCTCTATATATTTGTTGGAGGTCGTTACAATTTTAATATGAAAGAAAATATTACTGTGTGTATCTTCTTGTCATACTTACTTACGCACTTAGTATGTAACTTGAATATTAGGTGCTGTAGCCAAGAAAATAAAAGAACTTGCTCGTAAATTAACTCTTTATATGCGGTAGTTTATTATCATATACTATACACTTAGTTACGTTAATTGTACTACGTTTTAAACAATATGAACTAATTGTTTATTTTTAACTTTTTACATCCCGAATAATAAATAGTATATCTCGTACCATGAACTGTAAGCTCAACTGTAAGTGACAGTTTTTAGGTCAAGAATGTAGTTTTGGAAATAGAGGTCTTTGCATCGAGATTTCTTAAACATTCACGACCTAAAAAATCACTTATAGTTCGAGATTTAGTAAGCTAGTTTTTACAATACCTGTTCAAATAGAAGAAAAATAAAAATAGGTTTCAAAATTGACAGCTGTCAAATTGTCAAAATAAACAGGTCCTTGATTATAATATTTACTTACTGTCCACGGTGGATCTACGTAAATATTATAGTCCTAATGTAACCATGGAAACCAACTGTGTAATAAAAGTACCACTTACTATGTTTATATTTTATCATTAATAGAGCTGTATTCAGGCACTGGAAAGTCTTATGAGCGAAGCTGCGCACTGTTTTTAATTCCTGGCCCAACCAAGAGATGGCGCACGTAGTATTGTAGATGATAATTCAGAAGTGTGTTTTTATTGGCTAAACAGATGACGCTAAAGTTAGAGTCTTCTGCCATCAACCGCCATTCGTTTTCATGTTCTCTGTAACAAGTTCGTTTTTGCGTTTTCTAGTGCAGTTATTCATTGCTAACGGTTTTTTGCTTTAAAGTTTTAGAATTGTATTACTATTGACATTTAGTGCACTTAATCTGTATTTGAAAATATTACCAGTTTTTGCGATTTCTAGTTTAGTTTAGTCAACGGTTTTTGTGTTTCGTTACTGTTGTCATTTGGTGTACTTTTCAATACAAACTGTAATATCTTCTACGTTCTACGAGTACAAAGTGCTGCATCGTCGGATGTCAGGCTACTGGTAAGTATTTTTTATTATTCTGTAGATTTTAATATACTTGATCCCTCCAAATATGCACAGCAACACACTTTTCAGAAACAGATACATTTTTCTTATATTGATTGTAGTTATTCGCTAATTATATCCTTTAAATTTGTAATTTTTTTAAACAGATGTCCACTATCATCGATTTCCTAATCCAGGAAAGGATTTGGTTCGTTTCAACAAGTGATTGGATATATTGGATATGGACGAGTTTCGTTTGATGGATAGTACGAGCACCGGTAATTTATAAAAAGTGTCGAATATAACGAAATTACCAGGCTGTAATATCCCTCATTTTCAATCGTAACAGCGTTTACAACTATTAAAGACATAAGTTTACAGTTTATAAAATTAAATAGTGAAAAAATCAATTTTGTGAAACATTTAAAATCATTTGTGAGAGAAAATGTTAATTTTTATTCCATAATGTATTGATCACAAGAAACTTGTAATGGATTCGATAATATCCATTTTAATTTTGCATCACTATATAAATGAAATAGACAGTATAATAATAAGGAAGAGAAGAATGGTTAATACCGATGATACATTAGTAAGTAAAGTCAAAATGTGCTATAAGGAAATTGTAAAATTAAAAATATTACAAATAAAATATAGACACTAATTTACTGTTGCATTTTTTGTTGAATGTACAATTTTTAAAGAAATTGTGAAGTTATTTTCATGTACTTCACAATTTCTTTAAAAAATTGTATGTTATGTGACTAAAATATATATTTCATATAATATAAATTCCCGGCTACGCTTTTAAATCTTGTTTAGTTCTTGACCCAACCAAGAGATGGCGTTGAAAGAGTGCGCCGGCCTTTAACATTACAGTTTCCCATCTAGAGTAGGATATATATTATCTTTGGCTGTATTCCATTTGCCACTTGGTTCACTGAAATCAGTTTAAATGAATTAGACAACATTACTAAATGAAATGAACTAAGCAAACTGATGCACTTATAGGGGTGAACTACTTCAAAATAAATTAGAATCAGTAATTCTAGTACTAAATATAAAGTCAGCGAAGTAATTAAGTGAAATATATAAATGATCTGGATCAGTAAATGTAAGTTACATTTGATCCAAATTGCAAATGGAATGCGCTTTAGGTAACTTATAGTACAGGCATTGTAAAAATATTATTATTCAATGTAGATGTGAAAATAATCTCTAGAAATATAAATGTGTTACGATTTACTAAAGTGGCGATGAAGTAAAACGACGGAAGGGCATGTAAATTTGAAAGTGCTGGAAAATAGTATATTATACACCAGGGAGTGCATTTTTCTCTCAAGATATACATATTATTTCTTTCACGGCCGCACTATATAAAACGATTACTTATTCTTATGAATAATATTAAAATTATAATTAACAAAGAATGATAGAATTTTTTTTTTCTTTTCTTAGTAACGGGAGTAAAATACTTATATGGACCGGCAACACAAAAGTGTGAATAGCGTTACGGCTACCACACAACAGCTCGGTGAATCCGGATCCTGTAATGCAGTGGTTTTCAAAGTGTGGGTCGCGACCCCTCGAGGGATCGCGAAGATATTGGAAGAGGATCACCGGATGCTATTTATAAATTCTAAAAAAAAAACATGTATTCAAAGATACATTCAGTTGCATCACGGTTATTTAAATTTTAAGAATTACTTAAATGAAAAATAACGAAGCAAATGTTAAATGTAAGAAAAGTATGGCATCACTATACTCGGATATTATTTTTTTTTATAACTTTCTCATGAAAACATAAGAACTTTGTCAAATGAAAACTAATTATGATTTTTCATAGAGAAGTGAGACGCTGTTGCCACTAATCCAAGTCATAAATCTCGAACTAATAGAATTATTATAATTCTGAACTCGTCCTAAATTCAATTTTCAATTTAGTATGGCACCATAGTTGAAATTGTTTCGGGTGATAGTTTATACGAGAGCTAATTTATAAACAATGTCATAGCATAAATACAGTCACGAGTACTTCCCTTGATTAAATTCAACTTTATATTACATACAATTATTCAAACAAACCACTTACCTGCGCAACATAAAGAGCCATTCACCAGCACAAAATGTTCAGGAGGATTCTCATAAATGAAGATGAATTCATACCCACAACTTTCGTGACATAATCCAGTACGGTGTAGCTTGCACTAATATGTTCTGCGGTGTAAGGTAACACAAATAATGTTCCCGCGTCTGGGCTATTATTATTTTCTGTAGGGAGCGAAACATTTACTACAGGAAGTATACGGGTTGGAAGTTCTGACCATGGATTAACCCTTAATCTCCACCGATATTAATATTCTGTAGAAAAGCTGTACCGGAAGACACGCTAGCCCTTTATGATTAATATTCTGAACATGGATCGCAGATGGGCGACTCTTCTGAACCCGGAGGATTATTTTTTTCAATAACTTTATTGTTTTCATTTTCACAATTAGTTTACGCGCACAGGTTTTATTATTACACCAAAATATCACTTAAAATAGCAACATTTAAAATTAAACATTTTACTTTAAATACGATATACCTATTTTGTCATACATGTTATCCATGTTTTAAGCATTAAAAGAGATAGTTGAATTTAAATTTTCTTTACAAATATATACCAATTTTAGGTTCACTGTAATAATTCCAAGAAATCACTGCACATTTAAAATAAACTATAACTAATTTTAATGGAATGTTTATTTCTTACAACGATGTTTACTGTTCCTTACTCACGATGATACTAAAGAAAAATATTTAAAGTAAGAATGAATATTAAAGATACATGCTTAAAGAATTGAGCCGAAAATTACGTTTCAACTGGTATAACTAAGGTTATCGAGTTGTAATGGAACAGGCAAAATCTGGTTAAGCAATTTTATTCTATACTTTAAATCGATCGGCAAGCTGTAAATATAAAATATGAAGCTTCAAATAATATTATTATATATTCAGAATGATAATACTATATTTTAAAATGAATTAAAAAATAAAAGACCAGTGCAAAAATATGTTCATTTTAATTTAATCTAAAATATGTTTTCGTTATTATTACTAGATGTCGTATTATTATTATATATGGTACACGCAATATTTATTTAAAGTGATCTGACCGTATTGTGACATGTATGAAAAGAATAAAAAGTTGAAAAGGAAAATTTTTCGTCCTTTTTACGGCTATAGCCTCTGAGTATATGAAAAATGTAAAAAACTATGAAATTTTGACAAGAAACTAAGAAAATTACTAGAAAATTCACCAAATGTTGTGCCGTTGCTTAGTTACAATGTCAGCTGTCAGTTTGACATTGTCCCTTAACCTCTCGATTTTACGTCAAAAATTTAGGCGTACCAAAATTTTGTAAATTTGCGGACTTTTTCTACTTATTTTTTACTGTTTTTCAATATAATTTTGGAGCACTATTTGGGTCCATTATTTGTTTGAGCGTTGTTGGGCCCCAAAAGAAAACTATCTAAATATTGTGACGAATTTTAAGCCAATCAGTCGAGAGCGTTCCAGAAACTGAGTAGCAGCATGACCACCCAAAAAAACCCATCAATGTGACACTTTGTTGACGAAAAAAACTCATCAATGTGACACTTTGTTGACGAAAAAAACTCATAGAGCGACATTTAGTTGACGTAAAAAACTCATCGAGTGACACTTTGTTGACGAAAAAACTCATCAATGCGACACTTTGTTGACGAAAAAACTCACCGAGTGTCACTTTGTTGACGAAAAAACTCATCAATGTGACATTTCGTTGACGAAAAAAACTCATCGAGCGACAAAAATCTCAAATGAGTGTACACAGAGAGGAAAAAATACTTCTCTCACGATGGGTATATATTTTTTTTATCACCAACTTTTAAATTGTATTTAACAATTTTTATATTCATAGTAACGTAAACATTTTGAATTTAATATTCTGGAATTAATAAACAAATAAATATTTATGTCAAAATGTTTATGTTATTATTAATATATAAACCGTTAAATAGGATTTAAATATTGGTAGTGGAAAAATAATATATGCTATTGTATTTTGTTAAATATTAGCTACAATTTAAATCCGCATCGTTTTTTTATTCTAAAAATTACCATAAACAAACAATATGTAGCAGATAATTGTAATCGTGCTTTCGCATGAATAAATTCTAACAATGAAATATATGTACAAATATGTTAGATATAAGATAAAATAAAAATTTCCCACATTCGAAATACACTTTCTCTACGCTCACAAATTTTTAAATTTGATGCAACTCGAATGCAAGTGCTTCTATTGGATTTGTACTACTCTAGTTTGGATTGGTGCTTCATTCGATGTACAAAACTAGTGTTGTTTGATTGATTGGATATTCTGGCGTTACATGATATATAAATCTGTTACGGGTCGTTGAATTTTAATGCATTCACGCCATGCGAGCCGTTGCTATAATTTTAGTATCAGTAAACTAATGCATCTATTTTATAGGTGCAACTGTAATCCGAGCAACATCAAACGTTAACTAGGATATTTGGACTAAATTAGTCACGTGACAGGAACTAAATTGGCCCGTGCAGCAACCATAAATATATACGCACATACATTGTATAAATTGGTTTTAAAATTGCAGTTTCAGTGAGCGATTTTTTGTGTAACTAGTAAATAGCTCCATTAAAATTTTAACTTCAGTTTATAAATTATAAAAATCGCATAATATGACTTTAATACTAGTTGATAGATCTGCTTAAACTTTAAAACATTTTATTTTGTATTTTTTTTCAACTACTGGTAATTACACTATTGTTAAATAGTTACAATAAATATTTGAATACATTTTTCAAAAGAAATAATACACGTTTATATAAATAATTTGGAAAAATTCAGTGCAGCCGAAATATTGTTTTTATTTCAAATTAAAACGATTTATAAACATATGTACATAATATATAACTATATCTCAACAAATAGGGTAGCAGGAACCTTTGAAATATTCATATAACATCCTTTCAAGTTTATTTTTTTCATCGCCCAACAATTCCTCAATGACATCCATCAGTTCGCTTGTATACACCTATTTCATTAATCTTTCATTCAACGTACGCTCCACATGCTCAAATCATCCCAACTCATTGAGATCCACTCCTGTAACAACTAATCTAAAAAGATGAAAAGAAAATCTTAGTTAGACACTCTGTAGTAAGAACAGAAAACGAATTAAACAGATAAGAAAGGGACTATCGGTCTGTGAAAGTGATTTGAATTTAAAATATTAAATTGGATGGGTTTTGAAAGAATGTATTCATTGTTTTTCTATAATTAAGAAATAAAATGCGAATTTTAAATGTTAAATCGATTGATTTTTTGTTTGATATTGTGGAATCTCCGAACGATTTTCATGAAATTTGCAGAATAGTTTTACCTTTGTCTAACTTTATAGGCTATACAATTTACTTCGCTGTCATCTTGCAACAAAATAGCGACAAACCGACGACCGAATTGACAAATTTTTATGGAATTTGATGGATAGTTATATTTTAATTCAACTTAAGCTACTGGCTGTAAATTTAGGCTGCCATCTTAAATAAAATAGCGGCGAGCTATATCTGTAAATATTTGACCGAAGTACATGAAACCAATCAACTTCTCTCTTGAACCTTCAGCTATAAATTTTAGTAGTTCAGTACGGTAAAATAAAATTATTGTGACTTATTTCAGAAATAACTGTTAACCAGTTTCCAACAAATGTTGCGAGTTGTTCTAACAACTTAAATTATAAGTAAAAATAAAGCATATTTTAGTTGACTGTGGAGCCTAAAATACGTTCGATAAAAAATTGGTTTGCAGTATGGTTACATAGGACTGATGCTGAGTGGCTGACGAAACCGTTAAAATAAAGACATATTTACGTAGCATAAGAAATTTGTGATCATATAGATTCATTTTACAAAACTCGATTAACATTTATAAAAATGTCAAACAATAAAATTGGTACAGCGCCGTCACTATCTTAAGTTTCACGCTATGTAAACATGTCTTCATTTGGCCAGCCAATCAAAATCAAAAAGTCCTATAATCCCTCACTTTACAGTAAGATTTGCTAACAAATAAAATAAATAATAATAAAATGATGTTAACGTAAATGAAATTAAGTTATTTCATTTATTTTATATAAAAATACAATAGTACTTATTACAACACATTTAAACATTAAGAATAATTACAAATTAAGTTAGTACATAGTTCCCCCACATATCTTTCTTCTCATCCAACAAAACAATCGAACTTTCGAAACATTTTTTCAAAATATCTTCCATCTTTTCCTTCGTATAAACCTGGAAAGCAAATAGAAATAATTACTAAATTGATCAGTTCTCATAAATTGCACATTTCTTACATTATACAACTTATACTTCTCAGAAGCCAAAATATCTGCAAGTTGGATGCATTCAGTATGATCTCCCATCTCAGAAAGAACTGCATACAACAACATAACAATTTCAGGAATGCAAGTCTGTCTTAAATGCGAAGGATTATCAGTCCCGTTTAGCCAGCCGCCATCGGGGAACAATAACACATTATACAGTTTATTTTTCGTGGTTTTCGCCAAATGACAAACCGTTAATTTCCATCTTTCCGTCTCAGCTTTATGCTGAGAAACTCTGTGTTCATGAGCAACTTTCTCAGTGAAAGCTGCATTCTCCGGCAGAGGAGCCGGGGCCTGAGGTCTCGAATGATGGAAATATTTAAACCAATCATTAAATGATTCGTGAGCTTCTAAGTAAGCTTTGTAGCAAAGATGTTCTCGGACACATTTTTGTACTGATTCTGGCATTTCTTCATCTGGAATTGAAAGAAGGGCATCGATAGCAGAAAGAGGAATTTTAGCGAAAGCGCTCTTAGCGGCGTCAATTTTTCCTAATGTGAGGAAATAAGATATAAGAGCGTTGCACTGGACAAGGGCTTCGGATCGTTGTGCTGGGTAAAATAAGACCCAGTCCAAAGCGGAGATTTTTATTTTATCTTTTTCTGTGATTATTTGCTGCAAAAAAATGATATTTATTAAATAAGATACTAACTCAAACAAATATTCAAATAAAAATTACTTTAGTCTATAAATAGTGGAAAACTGAAAAGAATTTTGTTAATATCGTGGATTTGTGTCAATTAAAAACTGATAAAACATGTATGTTGGTGAAATTGAGGGTAAGGGATTGCATAGACGACCTAGGAATAAATGGATGGATATAATTGTTTTTTAGCATGATTAAATCACAAGATTCCGAGTGGATTGAGTAAACAAGCTTGGATACAAAGAATTATTATTGTGGACAAAGTGAAAGTAGTCAGGATAGGAATATTTTGCAAAGATGAGTCAATGAATAATAGGCTGTTTCGCAAAAAAGTAGTGATGGGTAATTTACCCGTTAATTATAATGATGAATGAAATTAATAATTTAATTATAACAAAAATTATGAAAGTTTACACTAGAGTCAAGGATTAACTAACAAAAAATTATAAATAATCGAGATAACTAGCGGCTAAATCTTCACAAATTTTAAATTTATAATGTAATTTTGAGTTTAAATATTGAACATGTCTGCTCAATCAAAAATTAATGCACAGAATTGAAAATGGATCCAACCTGTAGTTCCAAAACGTGGTCAATTTAATTAAATACCATTTTAAATTTCAAATAAAGGCAAATATCCAAACAAAAGAAATTTTACTGTTAAATGAATTTAAACCTGTTATCATTTGGTTTTAAAAATATACTTTTGATTAATATGGGGTGGCTAGCTCAGTGGTATGAAGTCGGCCTGTGGATTCTGAGAACCCTGGTTCAATTCCCACAGGCAACAAACAATTTTCATAATTTCTAAAGCTACTCCTGTGGCTCCTCCACCACTAACATCTTTGAGGCCCATGATTTTACGACTGGTAACTGCACTTCACGCGCAAAATATATCACTTACCGAGATCTGCTTCGGCAGTGCCATACCCAGTAATGGGTAGAAGGCGTGATGATATATTTATTTTATTTACTTTTGATTAATTTTTTTGTCAGGTGAAAATAAATTTACAAGTATTTGTTCTACTAATGTGATGTTATGTATGTATAAATAAATAAACACATTATCAAGAAAATTAAAGCAGTAAAAAATCTATATATACCTGTAAGTTGCTGGTGTACTCTTCGAAATCTTCCGGCTTATTTCGAATATTTTCAACAACTTGTTTCGTGATAACTTTAATATTTAATCCTGTTTCTTCTCCATACTGCAAGGCCATCTTACGTTCTTCATTATTCGTAATAGTTTCCAAAAAGCTGGCATAAAATTTAATTTGCTGATGTTGACCTAAAGTTGCTGTGTAATAAGCAACTAGCTGAGGTTCGTTCATATCTATTAGACATTTTACATAACTGCAAATAAATTAAATTTAAATCTGTGCAATAATTATTAATAATATAATTACTTACGCTTCTAAAATTCTGTCGGCAACATCGTCTCTCTGACTATGGCCAATTTGTTTTAAAAATAATACAATATGAGCCAAAAATCGCAGGAACTGTGGAGTTGCAATTTTAGTATCTAACCATAAAGATATTTGATGCATAAGTTGAGGTATTTGATCCAAAATTAAATATTTCTGAATTAAATGTTCGGGGCAGTTTCCTTCTTCTCTTATACGACTATCTTGCGATGAAGATATTTTCTCAAAAATTTCTTCTAGCGACATTCTGAAATAAGAAAATAATTTTAAAATAAAGAAACTATCGGTATATAATTTTACTGACTTATTATTCCAATATTCTGCTGGCAAAGGTTTGTAATTTTTTGGTACAAAATCTCTTATTTCGGATTCAACTCGAATATCGACCATTGTTTTCATGTAAGCCCAAAGTTGATCTTCCCAGGATACGCTAACTGCTAACATACTTTCAAGACAGCCACAGAATGTTGCGACAGTTGCTCGATCGTACACATTAATACTTTTCTGTAAAAAGAATCATTAATGATATAATTGAAATAAACAATAAATGGGGCGGGTGGCTCAATGGTATCCAGTCGGCATGTGGAAGAACCTAGGTTCAATTCCCACAGCAGACAATTTTCACCACATTAAAATTACCCCTATGACTCAATCTGCATTAACATTTTTGTAGGCCATAATTTGACGACTGGTAACCGCACTTCACGCGCATAAATATATCACGTACCGAAATCTGCTATGGCAGAGAGCCACACCCAGTAATGGGTAACAATCGTGATGATATATTTATAAATGAAATATTAAAGCATAAAGTACGATATAAAAATGAGCTTGTGAAACGAATTATGAATGTGAGTGAACCGATATATTGGTGTTTAGCTAAAATTAATTGTAGAATTTTAAAATGTAAAACATCTCATACCTGATGACAGTATTGCCAAGCATAAGTTTTCCAAATATCGCGACTTGCATTGCCCTCAATAATTTCTTCATCGGTTTCACCTGTTTTTTGTGCAAGTGTTGATTCCAAGTGCATTTCTAATCTTCTTTTTTTGTCATCTTCTCTCAATTTTCTATCTTCTTCCCAAGTCCTTTTACTGGGATCAGCTGGAAGATTTGTAGTATCGGTATCTTCCATTATTAAATCATTTTCTTTTTCTCTCTCTTTTACTTTGAGCATATATTGATGTTCTTGTTCGTCATGATATAAACGCCATCCTTCCAATAATGCTGCACGCCATGGATGTCCACAGTGATTACAGATTTTTTGTGCTTCATCTAATCTACCACATCGTATTTCCCTAAATATTGTCTTGCACAATCGTTCCTCATCTTCCATATCAAGATCGTGTAGAGGCAAACGTTCACGATTTGGTGCGTCAGGATCAATTCTTGAAACAATTGCTCTAGTACTTCTAAAAACAATGCTATCGGAAGCTTGTAACTGATGAAGGGTGTTCTCCCAACCAACAGCTTTATCTGTGAAATGTTGAACCTTTGTTTCATTACTTTCATCATCTTTTGCATTACACTCTAACCAATCAATTATAAGTTGACTTTCACGAATTAATGGCTCTCTTTTAAATAAATCTTCAATACACATCTTTTCACTGAATCCCAAATATGGCAAGACGTTATTTTCCCTTAGTTCGTTGTTTAATCTGTCTTGGTACAAACAATATATTAATCTCCAAGTATTTCGCTCGTTTTCTAACCATTTTTCGTCGTTTGTTCTATATCTTACTTTAGATTTTAGTCCTTTTACTACATTAAGAGTATCCGTACAACAACGTGCTAAATCAGACACTGTTTCAAATATTTCATGTACATTTGTACGTGCTTGTATAACTTCTAAATACTCCAAAAACAACGAATCAATTGCATGCTCCCAAGGTTTGTTATTGATAATTGCAGTACCAGTAATGGTGGAATTTTGTAAAAGATTTTGCAGTGTTTTATCTACAATAGAAATTCCACCTTCTAGTAAATATTTCATTTCTTCAGGATTTACTGTTAACGAAAAATCTATTTGTGGATCTGCTGCATATGATCTTCTGAGATCTTTAGATTTCTTAGGTGTTGCAGTCCGCAATAAACTTCTTCCGTGTGGAGATAATGCATCTTCTAATAATCTTGCTGATCTATTTAAATCCATATTTTGTTGTTTATATTAGTTTTTCTACAACAAATTTTTGTTTGCCGCTTCCAAACACTACATAACCTAAAACAATTGTCACATGCCAAAGCAACGAACTTTTCTAAAACACAGATCGATTGCGCAGAGCTACCAACTGCAGCGTTCAAAAGTTCCCGCGCAGCAACCTTGAATATTTAAAATTTAGCATTTAATTTAAATTTATTTTAAAAGAATTGATATCTTTATTCTATAATTTTGTCTATATTTTTCTAATATCTGTACTATAATTAGAATAACTATGGATTTATTATAATCTAAGAAGGGTAAAAAATAAATATTATAATTTCTTGTATTATTTATAATGATTATTTAAAATTAATTATATTTATAATTCTGGTACATTTATTATTTTTCAACTCATACATATATATTATTATAGTGCATATCATAAAGTTAAAAATAAATTGAAATTCTAATGGTTAAATTAATATAAAATTATTACTACACAATAAAACGACAATAAATTTAATCATGTCATTTCTATTCTTTTTCTTATATCGGATTATAGTATTGAGTTTAGATTTTTTAGTAGAATTAAAATTACTTTTTATGATACAGTAACAGCAGAACAAGTTGCCTACATCCAGAAAAAAAAAAGATATGAACTGATTGAAATGCAATTGGATGCGATTTTATAGTACTCGCAGTAATACTGGCGCCTCTTACATGTAACAGAAACACAATATAAACAAACTCAACCTGTTCACCGACATTTTGTGGTGAATTTCCATAATGGCCTTGACTTTTCTTGTAATATCTTAGACGAGCTGTCAACGTTGCAAAGTGATTGTCGTTAATAATAGTAACACGTTTCGTCTGCTATTAGATAGCAGGTTGATAATTACAATGCATTTTTTTTTCATCAATGCTTTTCTACAATTAATTTTATATTTGTTTTGCATATTCATATCACCGACAGGGATTTGTAATAAACTTTGTTTTTACGTAAATTTATTACTATAAATTTAACGGCTGCTTGTAATGGGTAGTAGAAATTAATTATATTTTAAATTAATATACGTATTTTGACATGTAACAATGCTATTTTATATTTCACGCAAAAATTCAACTAACTTCCGTTAAATTTGATTAGACATTAAATAATTTATACTTGTGGTTTCAGCAACCTTTCAATTTTAATATACTTGACATTTCACATTCATTTGTATTTGTAATCAGTATTTTTACATTTCTAACAAAAGTTTTTGCAATTAAATGAATAGGGAAAACATTTATTAGAATCAGAAATATATCTTGATAATTATTGATTTTGTAGAGTAAATTAAATGCATTCCATATATATAGTAATTGGTTTTTGTCGATTACTTAGCAAGAATTATTTTAAAATTCAAGGTAATTGCATATCACTGCATTATATAACTGTAAATATTATAAATTATTAATTTCAATAATGCTGCCTCATTGCCAATTCAAAAAAGTGCAATGTTAATTTATTTAAAGGATTATTATTGTCAACGGCCATGGCTCAGCTCGTTGGTACTGATCTAAGCGATAACGCGAGTTAAGCAACGTTGCGCGCGGGTAGTATTTGGATGGGTGACCGTCCAGAGAAAACTCGCGTTGCTGTTGACCATAACATCTAAAACGCAGATCAGGGCGGAATGGCGGCATATGACCTAAGTAGTTGGTCCGCCAAAGAAGCCAAAAGAAAAAAAAAAAAAAAAAAAAAAAAAAAAAAAAAAAAAAAAAAAAAAAAAAAAAAAAAAAAAAAAAAGGATTATTACTTCCACATAGTTAGTTTTTGTAAAAATCACATTTTTATAAATAATATTTTTTATTGCACATAGTTCAATACAAAGAATCTAATCTATTTTATTATTTATTATAAATGCAACATGACATAAGTAATTTAATTACTGCTATAAATCAATACATATTTATTTATTGTTCGTTCAAGCAAATTTAAACCTTAATAACCATTTTATTATCTTTACTGTTTTTTTTAGTAATAGGATCAAATTTGTTTGGCATTAGTATACTTTTCCATGCAATACGCCTAATGTTACGACTACCTAACTTACTTGGGTGAATCTCCATTTTGCTATTAAACTAGAAACTAGGAGCAAATGTATTTCCAACTTATTTAAACCTGAAAAATGACTACTCTTTTATGTTGTTACATCTGCAGATTAAAGAACATGCAACAGTTAAAAAGTAATTTTGCTTCTAAAGTAATAAAATTTAATGATAATCGCACTTAATAGGACATTTACGTAAATGTGATAGTAACATTTAATAAAATCATTAAATCAGAAACAAATCCTTGTTTGGATTTATGTATTAAAATATAAATTTTCTCTATGTGTAATTTAGGTGTATGTAAACATGCTACTGTTAACAAATCCAGTAATGTTAGAGAAATTCTCTCGACATTTCCGTATGTCACATTGACCATAATTGATATGTTTTCTTATATGTACCTACTGTGTTAGTCAACACACTGTACTGTTTGTTATTGGTTCACACATTAAGCGTTAAAAGGCATAAAGGAAGGCTAATTTGGCACCTTAAAACTTAGTGACATATGTACGAATAAGTGAAAGAGCTAAAATTTCCTTGTTCTATTGCAAAAAAGTATCATTTATATTGAGATTGAGTTTCGAAACGTATGTGGGTAAACCTGATTTTTTTAATGGAACTTCCAAAAGTTTTTGTAAGTAATGATATGTTACTAATAACAAAGTAATAAAAAAAGTATTTTATAATGGATATTTTGAACAATTTGCTAAAAATGTGTTTCTGAACACACCTTTAAAATAAAAAATTATTTTCTAATGTAATTTTATATTTATTCATTGAAATACGAGGGCAGGGTGAAAAGTCCCTGAAAAATGAAACAAGAAATGATTTATTTGGTCAAAACATATTTTATTTCTCAACATAATCTCCTTGTAGCTCGATACACTTCGTCCAACGTTTTTTCTAATTTTTCGATCCCTTCCAAATAATACGATTTTGGCAATCCTTCAAAATAGGCGTTTGTCTCAGCGATGACTTCATCGTTGGAGCCAAATCTCTTTTCGCCGAGCCATTTCTTCATCCATGTTTCGTCCACGGTTACGACACGGCGCAAAAAGTCCTTCTTATTGCGCTTGAACATCGCCAAACACTTCTTTGAACTTGTCACATTGTCGCGCTTGTTGTCAGCAGAGAGCAAATGCGGCACCCATCTGGCAGATAGCTTTCTCATAGCCAAAATTTTAAGCAAAATGTTCCGTACCAGTTCGGTTGAGATGCTCATAGCCTCAGCCAGCTCGTGCACTTTAACTCGACGATTTCTGGCGTTGTAACCTCAATTAGACGACCTGAACGTTCGGCGTCCTTTGTGGTCATACTAACACAATGAAAATCAGTAAACCACTTGTGAATCGTTCCAATCGATGGTGAAGAGTCCCCATAATGTTTAACAAGCGATGCTTTGGTTTGCGTAATGTTTTTTTCACGCAAGAAATAATGTTTAATCAAGACGCGAAATTCACTTTTTTCCATGTTTTCAAAAATCTTCAAAGTTGCTTGCTTTCGATGGGTGTCAAAACAGAACTGAATGACATATCAGTCTGAAAATTTTAATGCGTTCTAGTTAAAGATGGCACATCACAAATGCCACATGAAATTTGCAATTGTAGCGCCATCAGTTTTATTTTTCAGGGACTTTTCACCCTGCCCTCGTACAAGATGAATTTCTGCTGCCTTTTGTGATAAGTTTTCAGGTTTTGAATTATAGATTTCTAAATTTTGAGTCTGCTGTAAGCTTGGTTCTCTAGGTATAGTGATATTAAAAATTTTTGGAGACAAAAATCATAACTAAATTTTTTCGCGGCACCCTTATTTTTTATGTATTATAATTGCAGTTTGTAAAACGCTGATATAATAATCATTATAAACATATCATAGAACAAGGATTTCAGAAATAAGTAAAGGAAAAATTTCTCATTATGAACTTTGTTGTAGTTTCTTAGAAACTTTGATATGTTGACATAATAGGCCGAACAATTAATTGTATTTTACTATGAAGAATGTAATAAGTTTTTATAATAAGTTTTCCTTAAATTAACAAGATTTTGTCGAGATGAACTATCAAATGAGTTATTTTGCATTGCTGTCATCATTCGATTTGATTTGTTTAATTTAAATAATCCTTAAAATTTAAGTGAAAGCGTGCAATTAGAAGAATCTTTGAATACATGTTCTTTAAAAAAATTTTTAATAGCATCCGACGATTCTCCTTCAACGGGGTTACGACCCACAGTTTGAAAACCACCGTTCTAGGACTCAAATAAATCAACATGAGATCATATAATTTGGGGTTGAGGTGTCCTTTCTATAATTTGTAAATTCGTTGTTACAGGAGTGAACGTGAGTAATTTGAAATATTTTGAACTTGTGAAAAGTACGTCAAAAGCAAAATTAATCTAGGTGTATAGGAGTGATTGGCTGGATGTAATTGAAGGTTTGTTGTGTGATGAATGATTGCGCGAGTAATGAATAGAACAGCTTATATGAAGGGAAATATAAATGTGGTTGAAGCAAGAATGGTGAATTAGGATGAGAATGTTTGACTAAGATTGATTATTTTAAGAAGCTGATGAGTGAATGTTTTATAAATTATTCTGGGATTCGTACTACGCCATTTGATGGGATATAATGTGATGTTATGTATGTATACATGTATGTAATAAATCTAGATCTATTTTCAAAATACGCCTGAAGATGTATATATAACTGTGCAATAAAACAATAATACAAAAAATATTAATAAAATAAGAAACTTAAAATATACCTTCTGCATACATAATTGTCCAAAATATTGGTTTAATTTTATTAATTTATGCTACTTCAGAGTTCGGACTCACCGGGCAGTAGTGTAGTATTTTTATCGGAAAATAACAAATAAAAAAAAAACTGGTCTTATAATAAGCATGTGATGCATTACGCAAAGTAGTTCGTGAATATTAGTCTATTTTTGTTAATAAAATAATAAAAGAACAATATTTTTTTATCAGCATTTCTTTAAATTCTGTCGGAAAGTAACAAAATGAGAAATGCATATATAATTGTCCAAAATATTAGTTTAATTTTGATAATAAAATAATTAAAAAAAAAAACTATTTTACAACTGAGAAGTTCATAAACTTTGTCGTAAACTACCAAATAATAAAAAAAAACTGCTTTAAAATAGTCTGTGATGCATTATGTAAAATAGTTTGTGAATATTAATCTACTTTTACCAATAAAATAATAAAAAAGAACCATTTTATTACCAACATTTTTCTAAATTCTGTCGGAATGTAACAAAACCAGAAAAGTATCCTAAAATTTGCCTGTGATGCAATTTTCAAACTAGTCTGCAAATGCTAGCTCATAAATGCATAAAACCTCAAAAAACCAAATACCATTTTGCACAAAAATAGCCAGTGAAACATTTACATTTGCATAGAATTACCTAAAATGCCAATAAAACCTCCCAAAGTGCCGCCCGTCACAAGACAATTCAGGGAGTCTTTGGAGACGCAGCCTCGCGGATATTGCCACAAAGGTTACCTACTTTTTATGGCCGTTTTGCGGAGTTTATTATCTGCTCCGTATTTTAATACCCGGCGTATCGGTCCCTATTTGCATAAGCAGAGCCATCCGGCGACGGAATCTTCAACTGGAGACTGGCTACGTGCGAGTGTATGACGTGAGTTCATCTTTGGTTTGGGTCATTATTTTACCTTTACGCGTGATTTGTTGATTTGTTGTTTATGTCGCTTATGAATATGTGTTTTACCTTCATGGTTATTAAATTACAAGTTTTATTGTACTTTTAAATTTATCTCTACTACTATCTCTATCTCTATCTCTAGTGCTGATTTACAATAGCACTGTTTGCAAGTTTTCAAAGTATTCCTTTCTTCAACAACAATTCATTATTTTCTGGACATTTTGAGATGACATTTTGATGAATCTTCAGTTGAATAAAACGTTGTCTGCTAATCACTTTATTAACTTAGTTAATATATAATATCGTTTTATGCAACCGGGTCTAAATTGGTGGTTTATTTTCTACAACATAAATATCTTGGAATCGCGTGTAAACGTATAAAAGAAATTTTATTGTTAGGGTTATTATCAAAATATCAAGGTTAAATAATGATAAAAACAGACTTTGAACTTTCCATACATTTGTTAATTTTAATTACAAGAATTTATCTTACTCTTATCTATATGCAAAAATTGATTTTGTGAATGTGATAAGTTTATTGAGAAGATCTAATTGGTTCCTTCTACCAACAATTTTATTTTTATAATGAAACCTGTTCATGTATTTGATTGGAAATTGAATCTTATGTGGGTAGATTATGACGACAAATATATTGCCAAAACTATCAGATCTGCTGTCAGACCTCAGTCGGATTTCGTCTTTTCGCTGGATGTCGTTGAAAACATACATAAGCTTCTTATATTTAGTATTGTTACAGATAACAAATAATAATTTCAATCTAAATTAAGATGAAGATAACTGTTCAAATGTCAAAAAGATATTACATTTTAGAACTCCATAGAAACAGCTAAAGTTTTACTTTTCTGACAAATATATTTTCTGATTCTCGTTAAAATCAAGGAATTTCAGTGGTTGACCAGTAGTAGAAAAAGTCTTTTTCAGCAGCTCATGGGCGTCTGAAATATTATATGACATAAAAATGTTTAATGGAGTAACTATTCCGGCATTTGATGAAAAACTGGTACATTTTATATGAAGCGAAAGAATACCATAGATTCACCATAAACAAAATCGCTTTAGCTCTTTATAAAATCATATACTACTTTTTAAGCTATATAAAATAACAAACAACAATTGAATAAATTATCTAAATAATAGATAAAAAATAATAAACTAATAAAACCAAAAAATTACCTGTCTTCAGAAAGGAGCATTTTAAGAAAATTGCATTTAAAGTTTTAAAATAGTTTATTCAGTATTGTAAATGAAAGGAAATACATACATATGTAACATCACACTATATCCTATCAAATGAGGGTAGCACGAACCCTAAAATCATTCAATAATATTCACTCATCAGACTCATCAAATAATCAGTCTATTAATTTCGCTTCTACCACATTCATAGTTTTCGCCATACAAGTTAACTCGTCACGCAACAAACCTCAAATCAAATCCATCCAATTACTCCTATTAAATAGCGAATCTACAAAGATTAGAAAAGAAGGGAGTGACAGCCTGTGCTTACATTTGAAAGAAAATTTCACACAATTGTAGTTAGGCACTTTATTGCAAGAACAAACAAAAAGATAAGAAAGGAAAGGAATGTTGCCCTGCGCTTGTTTATGAAAGTGAATTCCACAGAATTTCATTTAGACAATCTATGTAAGAAATGAAAACGAATCAAATAGATAAGAAAGGAAGGAAGTGTTGCTCTACGCTTGTTTTTGAAAGTGAATTCCACACAATTGTAATTAAACAATCTATGTAAGATCAGAAAACGAATCTAAACGATATTGGTTATTAATTTACAAAAAAATATCATCTAAATGAAATTAGTCAAACAGATAAAGATTATTTGTATTTCTTTTTTAGATAAGATAATAGATAAATAAATGAAAAATATATCATCATGCCTTTAAGCCATTACTAGGTGTGGCACTCTGCCGTAGCAGATCTCGGCAAGTGATATATTTATCCGCGTGAAGAGCGGTTATCAAGTGTGGCCAAATTATGAAGTCTCAGTTTATACATCTGAACTTTGAAAGACTTTGAACAGGTATCTGAAAATATTATTTACTCTAAATTTGTCAGCATTGTTAGCAATGAAAAGCTAAAAATTACGTTAAATACAATCTATTAAATTAATTAAACTCAAAAGTCTAAGCATTAAAAGAGTTTTTTATACTTGTTTTCCGTTGATTAATTAAAGGAAAAAAAATATATGCTGTCAGAATTTTCAGTTTTGGTTATTTCCAAATTAGAATTTGAAATTTAGGAAAACAAGTGCTTATGTCATCCTACGCACACTTAAGTCTGTTTTCATTCCAATCTTCCTTAATTCATAAGTTTCGAAAATAAAAAAGACGTGCGACGTGCGTGTGTGTATATAGCCACAAGAGGAGTGTCCATAAAACGCTTGGGTCATATTTGTTTGCCACACAGCATAGCGATAGCTAGAGGGCCTTTTAAATTAGCTTCTGAGGCCGGAACCGGCCTGTTGTGGTTTGCCCAGAACTGGTCTATTTATTACAGTATAAAATGCATGTCTATTAAAAATGGCAGTAGATCCGAATGGCCCTGTACGATCGATGGATCGCGCCGCTCACGAATTCCCATCATACATGCCTTACTAGATTCTATAGCAGTTGTGCTTTGTGTGTTCCCCTCTTCATTAAAAAGTGAAAAGATTTGAAAATTTGGAAACGCGGAAGTGGCGTAAAATTAAATTGTTGCCTATCATTAAAACCACAGTTTTTTTTCTCCATTCATGGATACCCACTAATTAATATCTGAAAGTAACTGCGAAAATTATTATTATTATTTCTTTTTACCTTTTTTAAACTGAACAATGTAGACGGAATCGTTAAAATCTTCTTTTTAAATGTGATAATGTAAATGCGATTTTTTTCATAATCAAGTTTTTTCTCTTGAAATAACAAATAAAACTTTTATTCTTTAGCAATTACTATGTTAATCTTTGTCATCCGGTCTAAATAATTAGGCTCAATTCTAGATAAAATAATTCATTACTTTCAAACGCATTTTAAATCTTGATTTACTAATTTATACTTTACGTGTTTGTCTAATGGAACTATAAAAATCAAGTTAGTCTGTAGGTACTACAAACAAGACAGCTTCCACATATCTTTTAAATTCTGTTTGTATTCCAGGAAACAGGTACTTACGAAAATTTTTAAAGGCAGTCAATTTGCATAATTTTACGAGGCAAAGAGAACTAAAATTCGAATCGTTAGCTCATCAGCTCGGCGCTGTATATTCGTAAATTGAAACTTCAAAAACACAAAGCACAATCATGACGATGAAGACTACTTATTGGTACTTTTGTTAGGGTTTAACCCTCTTTAGGTAAGCACGTGCCAGGCTAGAAGGTTCAAAGCCTATTAAAATTCGTTTAAAATTTTGCGAACATAAACCTACCTACCTGAAGATGTAAGGCTCGTGTAGTTGCCATTTACACTTCGCCAGGTGTTGGCAAAATATCATCCCTGTTTACTTTTACTTTATGTATCATCCTATTGGCTATTGTAGAGCCATAAATGATAAAATCTGTACTTACATGACACAAAGATTATCTGCTTAAAATATTAAGTACGTAACATTACGCAACAATATAATATTAACATTCAATTCAAATTTCTTTCGCTTTCATCATCAACGTAAAGTAAAATGTGAAAGAAGAAAGAATTTCTGCAGTTAACAACATTTGAAAAGAATATAAATTAGTTTAAATGTAGCCAACAGAATCAGATTTTACGAGTGGAGCCAAGTGTTATTGACTCTGCTTGAAACGTGGGTAAATTTTAACAGTGTATCTCTTCTTTAATAGGTAAATATATGAGTATGTATTTTGTACTTCCAAACTTTTGCATTCTTTCTAAAGAATTTTGGCAGTCATGTTTCGCGAAGAGTATTAATGTAAAGTAGATCAGAAAAAGTTTGTAGTATGTTTGTTTTTTGATAGTTCCAGTCGCAATCTAACCCAAACCTGATGTAAAATTCATCAATGCATATCGCATTCCAAAAGATTTGGCGCGTGCTTTCCTTTTTCGCCAACTCTCGGCAAATCCTTTTGGCTGCAGAAAAGAAAAAAACCCTTTGGTATTTAGACCCGATTTGGCTTTAGGTCGCTTCTTATAAAAACGCCACCGCATTCACGATGATAAGTTTTATTGCTTTTGTATTCTTTTCAAAATAAAACATGACAATTTATGTATCAATACACTTTTTAACTTCCAGTCATAAAATTCAATTTGCTTATTAAAATTTTAATGATTTTTATTCATTTAGTTACAATTTGTTCAACATTTGTAAGTCTTTTAAAATTACAATGTTTTATTTTAATTTAATTTTTCGTAATTAGCTGTCTATTCAATTGTTAATACTTTTTAGTTTTTACTAAATCCAAATTTGTTATTAAGATCTCGTGGTTCTCGAAAGATAAGAAGATAAAAAATTTTATAATTTAGTTTTGTTTTGAAGTGCAACATAAAATTAAGTCGCGGAATAAATAATAAGTTCAAAGACCTTAAAGTTTGGGTGTTTTATACGTAGTTAAAATTTAAACCCATTTTATTATTCTACAATTTTTATTAGCTGCGAAAATGGAATTTTATTCATTTTTATCTCACCGAGCAATTACGTGTTCAGGTGTAAATTACGAGTTTAGTTAGTTCAAAATACCATTTCTGCAGAGTAAGTACTCAATTATAAATTAGTAATCAATAATATATTGTTACACATGATCACAAAAACACCTTTCAGTTGACATTAACAATAATTACAAATCTTGCACTACACACATTTCAATTAAATTTGCTTCATTAGGTTATGTTTGTTTGTCTCTTTAAAATTCATTTCTTATTGGCTGTTGTTAGTACATTTTCATATGCTTTATTTGGAACAAAAATACTTTGGCATTTAGATGTAACATAGTAACATAATATCTGAAGACATATGTATATTTCTGCAACACAACGAGCATGTAGGTATATAGTTAAAAGAATGTTCGTTTGTTGTATCACGTGACCTGTTGTAAATTTTACTTTTTGCACAAGGTAAACGAACTTCAAAAGCAATTTACGATAGTTATCGGACAAAGTAGACGCACGTGGATGCGTGACACACCTGTATAATCAGATATCGCGTTTTGATACCTTCAAAATACGCCTCGACGAGTAGTAGGTGTAGGTTATGTCTGCACTTGACGTAATTTATTGAGATGTACTCACCGATGTAATTGCTGCGTATGACGAGCCTTTCAACTATAAATAATACATAAACATATCAACATTATGATAAATTTATTATAGTTTGTATATTTTTGTGCTGACGTGTTATGAATATTTGGGGATAATTTGGACGGGTCAATAAACCTCAAAATAAGTAAATAAAGATGAAAAATCTGATTCATACAAGTATTTCATTCACATTTAAGTACTTTTAGAACTCGACTTTATCGAAATTAAAAATAATTAAGTCTGTGTGCTAGAGGATATTATATTTAGAATATTGTTTGGAGGAAAAATGCTTTAAAATAAAAGCGGCGGAAAATATAGTTCTACGTAACTTTTCTTTGAAGCATTTTAATCTAATAATTTAGAAACTTTTGACTGAGGAAAAATTCGATATCAAACATACAAAACAATTAGAAAATATTGTACTTGAAATGAATAAATTTGGATAAATACGTTAGCATTAATTTTTGTAATGTATTTTTATTGTGATATAATTTTGATAGATGTAATAGAGTAGAATAAAATGAAGCGGATTTAAAATATTTCGGGCTCTACGCAAAATATTTATTTCGGGCTCTTTATTATACAGGCTGGTGACCGTGACTCTCGAACATAGTGATTTAACATGTAAAATCATAATTTTGTAATTTTCTGCTTCCCTAATTATTTTAAGCAAGAAAGCTTCAAATAGAAGTTTTAGGACATAAAATTCTGCATCTAACCCAATAAATAAAATTAATTGTACATGCTTCATAACGGCACAAATTAGATCTGAAAATAACGAAATTATCGATACCCATGAAATTCAAACAAAATTAACAAATATTTGATGTTTTATATGTCAAAATAAATGACATAATAAATATAGAAATTATTTTGACAGATTAAACGTCAAACATTTGTTTAATTTTGTTTCAATTCCATGACTATCGATAGTTTTAAGGCTATTTTCGTTATTCTCAGATCTAATTTGTGCCGTTAGGAAGCATGCAAAATTAATTTGTTTATTGGATTAAATGCAGAATTTTATATCCTAAAACTTTTATTTGAAGCTGTCTTGCTTAAAATAATTAGGGAAGCAGGAAATTATAAAATTATGATTTTACATCTTAAATACCCATGTTCGAGAGTCGCAGTCACATTATTATTATATTATATATATATGCATTTTAAGGGAATAAAATTATATATTTCTATTATTTAAACTAAAAGGTTGAATCCGGGCATTCAAATTTTTGGGCCCTAGGCTATTGCCTCTTTAGCCTAGGCCAAAGTCCACCTGTGGAAGTAATAGGATACGTACTGAATTTATTTATCAAGAATTGAGATTCCATTAATTTAATGCAATAGATGAAAAGGAATAATAAAAACATGTATGCGGATCTTATTTTTCTGAATGGTACTACAATGTTGTATTTTTAAAATAATAATATTATGGAAATAAGGCAGCTAATTTAAATAAATAAATTTGATATTTATTTTGAGAATTTAATTCTGCTGTTCTTAAAATTTTGAACAATTATTTCATTTAGACTAAAACAGATAACATTGTATAATTCACTCGTCCTGTGCCTTGGATAGGAATAAAATTTAATATCAAATGTTCCAGATAATTAGTGGTGGTGTGGTTAACGTTATGGTATTCAAATCCTAAAATCGCAGTTCGAATCCCACTCAACAAGCTAAATATATAGAACCAGCACAATGCGACTCGATGACTCCAGAGTCCAGACCCCTACTTACTGCAACTTAGAATTAAAATAAAATACGTCTTTCACAACCATTCAGTAATATCTCATCAAACAAACATTAATAAACTAATGAAAATAAATAAGTATAAAAAATGTGATTATTAGATGTTTATAAGTTTTCTAAATTTATTTTTCTTGTGTCTATGTGATATAAGTACAGATGTAATAGATCAACATTTTTTTATTTGAAACTTCAAAGAAAATCTTTGTTATATACAAGTCTGTATTTCCTTTAGATCTTGAATAATTGGCAAAATAATCTCAGAATATTAAATGTATGATAATAGAACAGTAATTTTAAAATACATTGCAAAACTCTTTGAGAAAATATGAAACATAAAATTAATGTTATTAGTCCACCTATCTTGTTTGAATATAATTAACCCAATTATAAAAAAATTTGTTTAATTCATATTAATGAGAATAATATTTCATAAACTATGATTTATAGCAATCTCGCATAATACATAGCTAGTCGTCAAATATTAATTAAATATAGATTATAATAATCTATAATTATTTAATTAGCAAGCAATATTAGATATTACGATATATTTGTTAAAATTAAATTTATCAATACCATATTTTACATTTAAATCAATAAAAATTGTTTTCTTCAAAAAAGACAATTATGTTGTAGTAATACGACAATCATATATGATTTATTTTCTTGTTTATGTGATTGGTAGCACTGTTCGCAAGTTCTTTTCTTCATACAGGTAGCAAATTGCTGTCTTCTAGACAGTTTTACATGAAATATGTAATAGTTGTAGCATTGTAAATACTGAGCAGGAAAATATTTGAAAGAAAAGAAGAAATTCTTGTAAAACCTTATAAGACTATTGAATCAGTAATATTGTAATTTATTCATTTATGAATATTTTTATAACATAAATAAAATTATAAAAATACTACTGTTTAGATCATTTAAATAATATTTAAATTATTTCTTGTTCATATGTACACATATGTTGTATGTTTCAACATAGTTAATGCATGTCTATGCACATTCCTAATAAAGTAATTTATAAAAACTTTGTATATTTTATTATTAATAACTATACTTCCCATAATCATAATCTGCATTACTCATTTACAGTGGAATCGACGAAAGAAGAGAGGTACGTCACCAAAAAACGTAACTAAATGTATAAAGTCATTTACGAGCACGTTTATATCATATCTTTGAAACGTAATGCTCCGTGCACACGGGGAAATTTTTCTGAAAAACTTTTTAGAAAGAAGAAGTCGAAGGTATTTTTATATAACATAACCTAGATAATTATGAATTGAAACCTCAGACAAAACATAACTAGACGGATAACAACGGCGTTTGTTGTGAAGCAGAAGGGGATAGAATAACTGTCCGGTGAGGCGGGTACGCAGCAAGGAGCGAGTACAAGTTGATGTTATGCAGGTTGCATTTATGTTGATGACAGTTATCAGGCGCGAGCATTTTATTTATTTATATACAAAAGTGCGTGTACAAAACACTTAATATATAAAAAACTAACCCTTACTTTGATGTATGAAAAGTAAGTAATTGAATATAAAAATAACTACACAAATGTTTGGAACTTGCATAACATCAAAGTGTACTCGTTCCTTGCCGCGCGCCCACCTCACCAACAAGTTATTCCATCCCTTTCTGCTTCACAACACTGCATTGACTTGAATACGGCATAATTCGTCTAGTATTATACGTCATTGATTTAAACTCTAACCTAACTAATAAATGTGAAATTAAATTAAATTTCAAAGGTTTATTGAATCTGTAAATATGACTACCTTGAAATTTTAGTATTATTTTTATTTTTTAAATATTGAAATAAAAGTAAATGACTGCGATATGGGAAAATTGTATGAAAAACAATGACCAATTGTAAAATGCGCACTCCGTGTAACTCGCTTCATATTAAAATAAGAGTCATTTTAGTAGCACTTGTTTTTCAATGTACTAATTTAGGTATATGTACAATAAATACAAATATTGTTTTCGCTCCAGGTAATTTAGTTTTAGAATGTTTTCCACTAAAGGAATGACGTGCCTCACTTGTATCGCAGGTCTTCTAGTAAAAATATACTTGTTACAAATCTGAAATTTTTCTTCTTACAAATACAAATTAAAATAAGAAATAAATTTTCGCTGGTTTGTTTAGCAATTATTAAAACACACCTAGAAATATAACAAGCTTTAAATGAAATTTTATTATTAATAATTATTTTATACATCTACTATTATTAATTGGTGTTGTATCTATAAATATTAATTGCAGATATCAACAATAACAAATATAAATTCTTTTTTTATATTTGTAACAGTTACAAATACTATAAATTTAATAAAGTTAAAATAAAAACACTTGATTTGTCCACAGATATAATATTTTTTTTGCAGTCATCATAAATAAAATAAATAAATATATCATCACGCCTTCTACCCACTACTGGGTGTGACACTCTGCTGAAGCAGATCTCGGTAAGTGATATATTTTGCGCGTGAAGTGCGGTTACCAGTCGTCAAATCACGGCCCCCAAACATATTAGTGATAGAGGAGCCACAGGGATAGCTTTTTCAAATTATGAAAATTTGTCGCCTGTGGGAATCGAACCAGGGACCTCAGGATCCACATGCCGACTTCATACCACTGAGCTAGCCATCAGATACGCAAAGTCGAAACGATCGTTATATATTTAATAAATATTATACCTGTGGACAAATCAAGTGTTTTTATTTTAACTTTATTATTATAAAATGTTCCACCAAGAACCGACTACACAATCTCTTACTTTAACTAATTTATGTAGATACAGTTATTGTACAAGTTCAAAAATAAGAATTACTTTGACAATATTTCAAAGAGCATTTCCGCCTTCAAAAAGAAAATAAAATTATGCGGTATAAAAGGGTTGCAGTTTGAAAATATTAAGGGTTGTTTTGCTCAAGCAATAAATACGCTTGTTATAATATCATTTTTTGTGAATACAGTAAAAAAAACTAAAGGAGCAAGTTAACAAAAAATTCTCAAAACAATTTTAAGATTCCCATTAGAAAAAAGGGCACCCAGGAAACATCTCCGAAGAAAAAAAAATACCTGACTTTTTTATGTATTGCCACGATCGCTAGATCTAAAAAGTAAGATGTTTCTTTGTAAATAAGTAAAAATTGAATTAAAGTTTAATTTTAAAACAATTTTCCGAAGTTCGTGATAAGCATACGACCCTGAAACTTTTCTAAAATTAATCACAAAGATGTTCTTTAATATCCTGTCGGAATTAATCATACTGAGTATTAAGATGAATTATATTTATTTTTCCAGAAAGTTGCTATTTAATGTTCCATGCATTTACAATTTTTTCGTCTGCGTTGTAAACTTTTTGTGGTGCCTACAAGGCCGTACATTAGAAAACTATTCGATAACTGCGTCTGATATCGCAGCGCGAACCAAGCGGAGATTTCAGTGTGCTGGTGAATGTGCTGATTTCGGAGGGCTGAATGAGTGTGGGAATAAAAACGTTTTAATTTATATTTTTTGGTTGTGTATCGCCCACCCCTGATTCACCTTCCTGGATTTTTTATACGCGTGCGTTGCTTGGTTACCTTTTATCTTGTTGTGGATGATGATTCCCATGGACTCAAATTCCAAATGCCATAATGGTATTTTTACATTTTTTAAAGAATTGGATAATTTCTTTAAAACAATACTTTGGTTAAACTTCTGTAATAATTTATTAAATTCGACGTTTCAATTACTTTATTTCTTGTACTTAGGTACATACTAATTAATTAATTAATTCTACAACAGGAACTTAATACCAAATGCAGTACAGGGTCCAGACACTCCGAGCCTTAGGGTGGTAGTTCGTACATATTTAGCTTTAGTGGGATTCGAACTTGGATTTCCGGATTTAAATGCCCTAACGCTACCTACATCACTGTACTGCCGGACTGTTTACTTGTTATTACTTAGTTACTTATTTATAGTTATATTTTGTTGATTTAATATTTTTCTTGATTAAGGTACACGTTTAGGCCCGGCTGTATAAAGTAATGTTATCTATGTCATTAGTTAACAGCATTTTAAATATTAACGATTGTAAGGATGGCCAATACCACATTTTACATATTTTCTAATTTTTATGTTATAATTAATTAATCTCAGTATTAAAATGATTATTGTTACTTACAGCACAGTGGTATGAAGTCGGCCTGTGGATCCTGAGGTCCCTGGTTCGATTCCCACAGGCGACAAATTTTCATAATTTGAAAAAAGCTATCCCTGTGGCTCCTCCACCACTAACATGTTTGGGGGCCGTGATTTGACGACTGGTAACCGCACTTCACGCGCAAAATATATCACTTACCGAGATCTGCTTTAGCAGAGTGCCACACCCAGTGATGGGTAGAAGGCGTGATGATATATATATATATATATATATATATATATATATATATATATATATATATATATATACGTAACAATGCTAAAACAATATTTGTAACAAATTTAATACATACTATGGAACTTATAATGTTATAAAATATTGAACTGTCAAAAATTTATACATTTTTTAGATTTTTAATTCTCATTCAACTTTTTCGCCTAGTTGACAACGTGATTAGGTAACAATGTTTTGTACAAGCGTGCCTTAGTTTTGCCGAAAAGTCAAATTTAATAAATTATTACTTAACCAAAAATTGTTTTAATTATAATTTCTGAAAGCTGAATACGAGTATTTTAATATTAAAATATGTAATAAGAAATTTTATTTTCATAAAATAATTATTTGTTTGTGCAAAGTCTTACAAAACTCAATAGCTATTGAAAATACACTTTTAGTTGCACCTTTCTCAAGATAGGTAGCATAAACAAGGAACTAAAAAATACATAACAAAAATTCAATGAATTTTACAATGCGAAGGTCAAGAATTACACAAAACATACTTGCCTTTAATTAAGAAATTGTTAAAGTCGTTGTATCTTAGTTACATATTTCTTAGGTTCTTGTTTTAGTTAGATATTTATGTTACCCATTTTGGCGTAGATGCACCGAAATATCGATATTTTAAATTAAAAGATTATAATGAACAAGAACTATAAACCAAAAGTATATTTTCTGTAATTCTATTTTTATTTTTAAAAACATTTAACTTCTAAAATATCAGTAGCGCCATCTTATCTTCATTAATTTCTTGACCTAATGATAATTACATTGTGTTGACAATGACAACACATGATATTGTTTCTTAGAATTCTAAAATTGAGGTAACATAACTTTACAAATAAATACAGAGTGACCCACGAAAACTACGCCAAGGACAATTAACAAAGAAAATGAGTTTTCAATCAGTGCTTCCCTGATTATTTTACAAGAAAAAGTTTCAAACAAAAGTTGTAAATTATTAGATTTATAAATTTAATTTTGCTTATTGCTAAAATTAATTTTAAAATAAATAAATATATCATCACGCCATGTACCCATTACTGGGTGTGAGGTCTGCCCTGGCAGAATTCTGTGAAGATATATTGATACGCATGAAATACTGTTACCAGTCGTCAAATCACGGCCCTAAAGATGTTTGTGGTAATGTAGCCACAGGGATAATTTTAATGTGGTGAAAATTGTCTGTCGGCTATGGAAATCGAACCCAAGTTTTCAAATTCACAAGCCGACTCGATACCAGTGTCTCAGTCTCGTGTCGGCGTGTGTATTTGAGAACCACGGTTTGATTCCCATAGACGACAAACAATTTTCACCACATTAAAATTATTCCTGTGGCTCCCCCGCCACTAACATATTTGGGGAAAAGATTTGACGGCTGGTAATCACACTTCACGCACATAAAGATCTGTTACTGTAGAGTGCCACGCCCAGTAATGCGTAAAGGCGTGATGATATATTTATTTATTATTTATCTTTTGATATTCACTCCTATTTGTTTAAATATTTTTGTTATTATTACATATCATTTTCACATCTGCTATTAATTTATAATGACTAACAGTTTTCATATAAATTGTTTAAATTTGTGGTTTGTCATATTAAGTTTTCATTTGACAAATATTTTGATATGTATTACATTCATAAACATTTTAATCATATCATGAATTTTTTACTCTTATTATAAATAAAAATAAGAGCTAGAATTTATGTTGAAATTAACGTTCTGGAACATGGCATAATTATGAAGAATCTTGCAAATACGTAATACAAGAATTATTACGTAAAAAATAGATATTAATTAAATTAATGTTGTGACATTTATTACTTACATTTCACTATTTAAATTATTTTTGATTTGGATACCAGTATACACGTCTGTGTACGTGAATTTAAAAGTATTTATTTTAAATGAGCAAAAACAATTTAGTTATTAAAATCAAGACTTAAGTACTTCCTATTTATTTTCTATTAAACTAATGGTTAGTTGCACAGTCAGAAATTGCATTGCCTCTCAAACTTATGATTTGCTTTTATTTATTTATAATTTAGTTTTTGAATTCGAAATGGTTTTATAAATAACCCGTATTTTAATAAAATAAATATATCATCACGCCTTCTTATCCATTACTGGATATGGCACTCTGTCGAAGCAGATATCGGTAAGTAATATACTAATGAACGTAAAGTGCTGTTACCAACCGTCAAATCACGATCTCCAAAGATGTTAAAAGGAGGAGCTGCTGGGATAATTTTAATGTGGTGAAAATTGTTTGTCGACTGTCGTAATCGAACCGAGTTTATCAAATCCACAGCCCCGCCTAGTTACCAAGTAAATTGTAAGAAAATATGAGAAAATATGAAATTGATATGTTGTAACCTAGGGAAAAGAAAATATTGGATAAATAATTAAAAAAGTGTCAACGATTTTGAAATTTGACATATAAAAAATAAATAAATATATCATCACGCCTTCTACCCATTACTGGATGTGGCACTCTGCCGAAGCAGATCTCGGTAAGTGATACATTTATGCGCGTGAAGTGCGGTTACCAGTCGTCAAATTACGGCCCCCAAAGATGTTAGTGGTGGAGGAGCCACAGTGGTAGTTTTTGAAATTATGAAAATTGTTTGTCTCCTGTGGGAATCGAACCAGGGTTCTCAGGATCCAGAAGCCGACTTCATACTACTGACATATTGACAAATCAATGAAAACTAAAATAGTTACTTGTCAAACTAGAGCGGAAAGCGATATTTCCCCTACTCGAATTCGAAGTTTGCCTCACGAGCATAGCGAATCAGGCATTCGAACGAGAATGGAAAAGCGCTTTCCTCTCGTATTAAACCCAACATTTTTTTCATGACATACTTCAAATAAGATTTGTTCGAATTTTAAAACACGCGACGAAAAATCTAGTAGGTATAATAAAAGTAACATTTTATATATTTTAATCAAAATTGTAAGATAATTTAAAATTTAAGGTATATTATTAGTAAATAAGAATTTTCAATCAAATAAAAAGTATATTTTTATTGTAAAATAACATCTACCTACATAACACTAAAATTCTTTTTCCTGTCTAAAGAGAAAAAACTAATCTTCCTCACTATTTCGCGTGAAGAAATTGGAGATTTCTGTGCATTTCGTGAAAAAAAAAAATTATTGCTAGTTTGATAAAATCGATACAAATGTGTCTACAGGAATGAGAAGCAGTGGTAAGCCGCTAGCTCTGGCAGTTCGCTATATACCTATTTGATTAATGTTGCGAGGATACGACCACGGCGGTGCTGGTGCTGCTGATGTACACTTGTTGAATCCGAGACGCTGTTGCCGCTGTCAGATTGGTAGCTGTTTATTGTTGCCCAGGTAAATACGGAAATAACACGGTCCTTGATATCGAACACAGATAAAGGAATCTTTTCGCTTTTCGTCTCTCGAATCTCGTTCCCAGATTCATTCTCATCTCTTCTCTATTCAATTTTCAGTTTCATTATTTTATTATCTATTGTTGTGACACTCTCTCTGCGGTATGGGAGAAAGCTTTGTAATATTTTGTAGTTGTAAAATGAAAACGAAAGTATTTCGTACTTGGATATGATTGATTGTTAGTGAGGTAATTAAATATAAAACTTAAAAGGATAGGTTAGGTAACAATTCTAAATGATTTTTAAAAGATTGTTTACTTTGAAGTTATTATTGTTTCTTAATGTACATATGGTGTGACTAAATTTCATGATCTATGACCTAAAAATGTAGAATAGTTTCTGCGTAAACAAATGTATTATAAACAACAGTTCTTTTTAAGTGAGATAAAGTGACGAAATTGTAATAAAGCACAGGTGTAAAAACCTGTTAAATGTTTCAGATATGTTAATTATTATGACTTTTGATATTACGGAAAATTTAGTTATCGCCTTAAGAATGAGAACAGTTATTGATTACATTCTAATATTGTTCCTCAACTGATAAAAGTATTTTAACCTTAAAATTACGGTTTTTTTTCTTCTATCACTTTCAAAGGAACGGTAACAAATTATCTATAAATATATACATATATGTAACAGTATCGAAATATTTCCATTCAGCTTTTATATTCGATAATTTGTATGTTTAAGAACATAAACAGCCCAATTCGCAAAAGGGTTTTAACTAATCCTGAATTTTGGATTTGTCAAATTAAGGTGGTACTATCATGGAAGTATTTAACCCGTATTTTAATGAAATGTAAATATGTTATTTTTTATGTGTTTCTACACTAGTATGCAATTTTTTTTAAAGTTTACCGTTGTTGAGCTGAGTAATGTAAAGTCGACCAAAAATGCATTGGCGTTATAGGAACTGAATCTCGCGAGGCAGCTTGCTGCGTAATAAATTCATATATTATAGTTATTTTTTAACAAAAAACTAACACACAGCACATCATGTAAAGATAAAGGTATAAGAATTAAAAAATCCATGCCTTACCGGATTAGTTTCAAAGAAATTGGCGATAAAACTGTCATAAATGCTAGGCAACGTTGCACGGGTAGACAGAGATGGTCGAACGCGTAAACAGAGATGGTCGCAGGCGTAGACAGAGATGTCGCACGAATCACAAAGCAAGAACTATGAAAGTTATTATTTCGATCAGTAAAATATATTAATTTTAATACAAAAAAAAATATTACAGCATTTTATATTTATTTATTTGTTGTTACAGTTGATAATAATTGCTTTGGTGCATTTTTCTCATTTTTCTTATGAACTGTAAAATAATGTATCAATAATACAGTTACGTTTAGTACCGACTGGTAATATCATGCTGCTTGTAGTTCTCACCTTGTTGTCATAGCGTCTGCTGTGTAAAATCTTACACTGCTATTGGCTGGCATGAAACATTCACTTCAAAAAATTTTGTTATGTTACTGAATTTCATAAACTAGTTAAATAGTTTTATTTAATATATTCAATGTTATTGTTAATTATACGATATTTGCAGCGAAATGTTAATTCTGTTAATAACCTATACCAGACAAAAATGTAATAATTATTTTTATAAACTTTTTAGTTTACCTATACTTTTGTATGAGACTGTCATGATAGAACCACCTTAAGCTAAACCATATTCTCAAAAAAGTTTAAATAAACTCTAACATAATCTTATTACCATTTAGTTTTCGAAAAATGATTTGGATTAACTTCTTAAAATCAGACTAAAATAAGATTAGCTAATTTAAAATTCAGGATTAGCTAAAACATTTTTGAGAATCAGGCTGTAAGATTTTTATACTAGTTGTAATTCTAGATAATAAATTAGAAAGATAAATATGTAAATGCAGAAATATCTATGAATTAAAAATCTTGAGGTGTTAATTACAGCATTATTTATGAGTGTGTAGGAATTATTTAAATAAAATCTACAAAAACTGATTTAAAACTACGTATTACCGTATCACATTCGTCTCGTTGCCCGTTGCATGAAAACACGTGCATCCACCAAGCATCGACAATTCGCAATGATTCAAAAAGAAGAAAATGTCAGTGTTTTATTAATTTTTTAGCTTTATTTTTGAAATGTGACATCTCTTTTAAGCCCGATATAGAAAGCGAATGTGACAAGGTATAAGCTGGATTGAAAGTCAACACACGAAATGCTCTGAAACCTAAGCATTGTTGTCTCCCTTCTTAGAAGATACAATTAAAAAGAGCACCGTATTGTGCTATATAAGGTTCATATTACAAAAATAGCGTTCGGGCATTTAATAGAACATATATCTTTAACTGGACGAACGCTGACAGTTGCCGATCGCGGTGCTCTGGCTGGACCAATCGCGAACTTGCCTTTTTCATGGCAACCTTTATAGGTGTGCAGCAACAGCAACTCAGCAGGCCCTGCTTAGCAACTTGAACATCGTTTGAAATTTGTATTAATATAAGGCGATCGTATGACATTTTATAGCAAACATTTCAAATCAATCGTAAAAAATCTGCTGAAATATTATATTAGTTTTTTTTTATTAACCTTGACCTATTGTAGAACATGCGTAAATAGAAATATGTAAATGTATTCAGTAAATATCATCTGTAATCCTCGATAGTACTATGGATTGTTTTCTGTCGATTATATATTTTTCAAATAAAATTTATTAAATATTGTTTTCATAAATTACAAATCAAACAAGATTTTAACGA
The DNA here is from genome assembly GCA_911728475.2 of Pterostichus madidus. Lineage (NCBI taxonomy): Eukaryota > Metazoa > Arthropoda > Insecta > Coleoptera > Carabidae > Pterostichus > Pterostichus madidus. The sequence continues at coordinate 9,631,529 of OU452302.1, read as the reverse complement.
TAATAAATATAAATTATTCAAATAAAAAATCAGTAAAGTTAAATTTCAATAAGAAACAATCGAGTGATTATTTCCGTATAGGTATATAAAGTTTATAAAGTGTGGTGAACTCATATTTTTGCGATAAAAAGCGTGTAACCGGAAATGTTCTGATAATAACCAAGTGTAAAGTAAAATAATCGTTATTAATAATAAATCGTTAAATAAAGTGCTTAGTCATATGATCTATTTACGCAATTAATAGCATTTGCGTAAATGCGATTTTGACATTCGAGCAGTATCAAAGTCCTATAATTGTATATTTTGTTGAAATGTAAAAAAAAAATGAACTCGTATGTAATTTTTTGAAGTCAATGCCGGTATCTATGAATGATGGAAGAGATGAGAATCAAGTTTTAGTGAAAGTACAAATACCTTTCTTTCTGTATTTAATGAGAGAGTCTTGACTTTCAACGGTGAACGAATTACGACCTACCTTAATGTAACTAAGTGTAGAAAGTAGAAAACAAGCATCGTTGAAACTTGCCGGCTGTTTCGAGCTTTGGTGATTCCTATGCGGATCTGTACGCGTAAACAAGCGGCTGTGAAGCAAATATATGAATGATATTACGATCGTCCTTGTTTATTTAGAACTTGTGTATGTACTTAAATATATTTTCGTAGTTGGTGACGAAATGAAAAGTTCCTTCCTTGTTGGCCAAGGTCGCGTATGTTTATATCTGATCCAGAAGTCTTATTTATTGCCGCATACATCGATATTGTGTTCTAGTGAAATTTCAACAAGTGTTTCGTAATTTTTTTTTTTAAATTGATGAATCTTTGTTGACGTCAAAGTTTTAAATTCGCAAGTTGCATGTTTTTAAAGCAGTAAATTATTTAATACCTACTACAGGTAAATGACCTTGATGAAATAATTTTTAGATTGTTAATACGTAGAACTGAGCTGCATTTCGGATAATGTTATTTTGAAATTCACAATTATTTTGTGACGGCCAAATTGGAGGACACACTTTGCATAACGCAAACCATACACGTTCATTACAAATTGATTTGAAACAGAATTGAGTTTTTTTATTCAAGGCAACTGTGTAAGATTAGAAATGAGTAATTCTTCATTAAAAAGATATGAATTCGGTATGAAGTCTGCAGTGCCGATTGTGGATAGGTTGCCGCGGTTCAATCACGATGAATGCATTAGTGTGCAAGGGCATTATAGGTTCGGAGCAGAATACAATGGTTATCTGATCCGAAATTGATCAGCGGGGCAAACAAGGAAATGTCGTGGCTGCATTGTCGTGGATCGGTGCAGAAACGAACCCCAGCCACCTGGGCGGTGAGCGGGCGAACCCGCACATAAAACACCCTCGACAGCGGATGGGATGCGATGCGATGTGAGATGAGAAAAAAACAGCAGCGCGTTAAAAAAGTGGGTCCGTGCGTGAGGGGGCGAGGGCGGGGGTGCTCGGCAACCGGCCGTTGACCCTGCAGCAGGCGGGCGGCTGTGGAGTGCTGGCCCGGGCCACATGCACCGACACCGAACTGAACGCAGCGAGCGCTGATGATGATGATGAGGCCCTTACCTAACCCATTCAGCCGGCCGGAATGCGGAAGGACCGGCACAACGCACTGGATTATCTCACGGCTGCTGCAGACCAGCCAGCCGGGGCTGCTAACGGTACCTGCTTGCATTCTGTCCCGCACCCCTCTATAGGGTTAGGAAAGGTAAGGGTCGCCGAATGGCGCTCGCGCAACCCTTCTAGTGTTGGCGCTCGGCTAGATTCGTCGCTGCTCGGCAATGCTCGCCGTCTCGTAGTGGCACGGGGTTAGCGGGTCACGCACATCGACACATCGCGAAATACGCGGCACGCTGCTGAGATCTCTTTGTGCATCTGCGGTCTGTACAAGGAAAAAACGGCTGGTGATGTCGCGCTGCCTTGATTGGGCATGTCCGCCGGCCAGCCACGCAGCGTGTTTCGTGTGCACGCTACTTCACTACGAGCCGGCCGGTTTCTTATTTAGTCATGCTGCGACATCGGAATAAACCCTTTTATTGCTCTGATTTTTTCCATCCAGGGAATGTGCATCGAATTTGGCTCGAAACCAAATTAGTAAGTGCAGTTTTCAGTCGGCTATCAAATGTCAAATATGGTCCGGCATGCGAGCAGCCGCGGCTGGCGCGCGCTAGTCTGCGGGCACGCGTTGTCTCCACCACCGCCGCCACCACCGCGAGACGACCCCCGACCTTGGTCGGACCATGTGCGGCGCGCCGCGCTCAGGACATCCCTAATCGGCAACAGACAACGCTGCCTTTCTGCAACTCGTCTGCTGCACGCTGCACGCACGATGCCAACAACCTATCACCAAGTGTTCAGGAATCCACCAACAATAAGCACGCATTGTTTATGTTAAATATCTTAATTTATAATATATTGAAGTACAGTAGAGGCATACATGGACAGTTGGTGTATGATGCCATCATTTATCTATACACAAACAATATACATCGTTTAGTATCGTAATAAAATTAATTTATATAATAATAATAATAGTAAAAAATAATAATAATAAAAATGAGATAACGACGCATCAAAGCAATGGACAGATGCGTCTTTCATTGTCAATCGGACAGGAACTTAAACTTAATATCATATACATAATATATAATTTAAAAATAACAATAGCGTCAACAATGTTATCAGTCTTGTATGAATGTAGATTGCTCGTCATTCCATAAGATGCTACGCACGTCGGGATGGTAACTAGGGCGGGGGCAGTGGCTAGCCGGTCGGAGTGTGGCAGTGTGGCTATCGGCTGTGGCAGTTGGCAGTGGTTGTGCTGCTGGTGAGTGGCGAGCAAGCGACGTCATCATCCTGCAAAACATAAAGAAAAATCACATTAAAACACACATGTACAAATACTAACATACAAGTAGATAGAAAGACAACGCTAAATGGTAGAGAGAGAGAGAGGGGGGGAGAGAGTGATGGCCGTAGCCACGTGATGCCGAAAATGCATCCGCGAGCCGCGACCTCGACACGCTCGAGAGCGAGGCCACGGCGTTCCCTATAGTGTTCCCTGGCGCCTCGTAACACTCATGCATCCTGGTCACCTGGTCGCTGGTTCCCTGTAAGTAAGTAGCCCTGAACTACCCCGCCTCCGTTCCCGCCCTGTGCATCTGCAGCACCCGCGAGCCGCGAGCGCGGAATGCCGTGTGCAGTGTGCCACCGCCCGCGGCACTTAGAGAGAGGTCGGACCTTGACAGACTGCGAACACAGCCGCCTGCTGCTGTGCCTGCTCGCCTATCTGATTGCCGCTGCTGCTGCACTTTCCGGAAACGCCGTTTGATTTGATTATAGCACACTATCAAACCAAGTACTCAGCGTACTGCATTGCCATCGCCACGCGACCTTTGATTTTTAACTAGCTAAATGTCACTAGTCGACATTCTAACTGCATCTTATTTACCGGTAAAAAAAATGTACACATGCACATCTGACGCGATTTGTGGAGAGCGGGATGCAGGATGGACGGGACGTGTAGTAGGGGGTGTGCGGGTGCGACGAAGGATATTTTGGGATCGCGGTGGCGGCGGTGGGCGGAGGACCGCCAGAGCGCGAGCGACGACAGCGAACGCAGGGAATGGCGGCATGGCATGGTACACGTAGTTGAGGCCGGCCAGGGCTTCGCGGCGCGGCGCTCTCCGGCCAAACACTGGAGTTCAACAACCTGCGTGCCGGCCCAGCTGACGGAGAGATACTGTACCGGAAGATATCACGGAAGTCAAACCGACCGACCAAACTGAAGTGAACTGAGCTGTGCAAGACTCACCTTGTTGCGATCTTCTGCGTCTGCAGCTGGACGTCTCTTGGCGACCGCCGTCGCCTCCGTCGCGATGCCTCATCGTGGCACGCCGCTGTGCTTCTGCTTCTGCTCGCTACTGGATGATGTTTAGTAGAGACCCGTCGGGTCCAAACCTTTTTGACCTCCTCCGTTCATTGTTCGCTGTTGCAGTTTCTTGTTGTTACCACAAAATACAACCGCGTACGTACGGTAATTAACACGTACGTATTATATACGAATACAAAACACACTTGTTTCACTGGTGTTGCAGCGTTCGTTGTGGTCGCGCGCCTAATGTAATGATGACACCGAGACGAGATGCGTTCTTCTTGTCTTGTCTTGTCGGTGTCAAGTCAATACAGACCGGTGGGATCCAACTGCTTACCGTCCATGGCCATCCAAGATAATGCGGCTGACAATTGACGCGGCGCGGGGCGGCGCGTTCGATGACACTTGCTTGTACGTTATCAGTAAAGTCCTGTGGGGTCGAGACCGTCCATTCTGATGCTGATAACTCGCGAAACGTACTCGCAACCGAATATCGGGTGCCGTGACAGAGAACTGAATGAGCTCGGGTTGAGCGAACCGAACACGGACGCTGTCGCTTGCCGGATCAGTGTGCGGTGACTGACGTTCGCGAATGTGTTCGTGTCGTAGCTGAGAGAGCGAGCAGCAGGCGCGCTTTGCGTGAACGGCACGGTAAGGCAATGAGCGGAGGAACGACGACCGCCCGCTTAAATGTGCTGCTTGCAGCGCCAAGCGGCGCAATCCAACAACTGGGTGGGGAGTGGGGGCGGCGACGCGCTGCTCCCTACAACAAACACTTCCTAAATATACTATCATAAAAATAAACAATCAACAAAACAACCCAACCCGCCTTGTCAACGTCACCTCACCACAACATGCACACACAACTCACGATTATATCTCATATTATATGAGACGAGTATGATACACCTGACGCTTCACGTCACTTTAGACGCCTATCCAACTTCAACTAGGAGTGGCTGGTGTCATCGCTTCCAATTACAACAACTTAGTTTCATGTCATGGTTTATGATCTGCATTTAATGACAACAGGGAACAAGAGCAGAACAAAGTTCACTTGTGCAGTGGGATGCTGACGTCGGGATATTAGCAGTGTGAGCTTTGCTCACTTTCCCGGAAGAGTTGCGCGAGAAAGCGGCAAAGAAGCCGGTGAAAGTCCGCCATCGGAAATATCTGCACGAGAGGCAGCACAACACAGCGAGTGTTTGTTTTAGTTGAGCGTCAGCGAGATGCATTCACCATCAACATTTAGCTGATCAGCAGCGAGTTGCTCACGGCATCTAGGTTGTCCTCTTGTAATAAAAGTACCCTAAAATTGTACAAAAAAACAAGACGTAATGTGTTTCTGGTTATAGTACAGAGGCGCGAGTTCAACGGCCTCACAGCACTGGTCCATCCTCCCACCGCAGGGCCGGGCTCGACGTCGGCCAGTCACCCTTACCCTAGTGAACCGGCGGGGCAGTCGCACACTGACCGCGGCTCTAGGTCGGCCATCAGCCTCGAGACTCGCTGGCGCACCCCGCACCCCGCTCCCAAGCCAAGCAGCCCAGCCCGCCATCACGTATATACCTATAGGATAGGTAGGCAGAGGCACCGCCACGCGGCCATGCCGCGCTTCTATACACTCGCTTGCGCGCTCGCGGATAAAAATGCGGAAACCGAGCGCGCGGCGCATGTGGTGACCCGACCTACATCCACTCGTGTCCGTGCGCAAATATTTACCGCGCGGCCCCGGACCCCGGAGACAAGAGCGAGCGGCCACCGCACGGCCACCGGCCAGCGAACGAACGAACGACCACCCGGAAGAACGCGACGCTAGGCGTCCACGCCGACCCGGGATGCACGTGTTTGCCGCGCGTTCTTTGTTTCAGCGCGTCTCGCAGTGTCATCGAACCTCGAACTCTTGGGGCCGCGTGAGATCCGCGGATCCGCGAACACCGTGTTGCAATGTTAACACAGCTGAATTTCGAAACGGCCTATGTACGAGGCGAGGCCGTTGACTCGCGGTGCGAACTAGGTCTCGGTCCCGGCTCCTTGCGTCCCGCAGCCGCCGGCCGGCGCATGCAAATCCGTCACCGGGCATCTGTGTCGGTGTGTCCGAGCATGTTAACACGCCTGTCAATTGTAGCTTCCCATTGTCGTACAGCAAGGGTTGTCCAGCGTACAGCTGACCACCGCACTAACGAAGTGATGCGTGTCCTCAAGCCTACCTAATCCGTCACCCGAGGTGGCATATGGTTCATTGTGCAACTAGCTAGCAGCAGCCTGCGACTAGGAAGCGTCCGCTGAATGGCCAGGCCAGTCGCGGCCATTCACGGACGTCGACAGGAAGAGAAGACGCTCTACTCTGGTCGCTGCCGCTGGATGCCTTGGCGTGGCTTGTTGTTGTGACGTGCACATGATACACGCTACCATGTGTATGTGTGTTTGTTCTCCTCGCCGCGGACACATCTGGTTTATGCAACTCTGACATCTTGAGTGACCGAAAGAGCTCGGAAACTAGAATGGCGGAGCAACGACCTCGCGAAGTTAGTAGGTCAGGGCTCGCAGCGGTCAGCGACCCGCAACCGATGTTGCCTCTGCCGCGTTGATCGCGCTCGGCTCAACGCTCGGTCATTTACATGGGGACGCTTTGCGACGCTTGTGACGCTGCGATGGCGTGCTAGTGACGCTAAGACGAGCCCAGGCCGAACGTGCTCGGTGATCGGCGGGTTCGCGACCCGCGCGGCCGCGCCACAAAGATCTGGGTCGAGATTTGCCATTGAACTAGCGTGACGTCACCGAGTCATTCACCCGTGACGTCACAGCCTGCTCCGGACCGAAGCGTCTCTCTCGCTTCGGTCGCTTGCTATCTCCATAGCTTCGATCGAGCGTCTTAACACATCCGTCCATGAACACCGAGCCAGAACGCTGATGCTGATGGTGTTTATGCACGTCGTTCAGTATCAGTGTTGTCGAATGTGACATGTTTGTGTCGGAACAGCGGGACCCAGGTGACACCAAGCGGCGCGCGATGCGAGTGCGAAGTGCGGCCCACGCGTTTCTGCGTTACATAAGTCGCGTTGCGAGATGGGTGTACACGCAGGTTCGCACGCATGGACACGGACAGCAAGTCGCGATCGCGAGTCTCCTCGCACCTCGCATTCTTTACACGTAGATTCCGAGCTGCAGCTCGCAGCCACGCATTGACGCATTCATGGCCCATCCAAATGACTATGTGGAACAATGTGGTCCTCCACAAAAGCAACAAGGAAAAAAACGTATTTTGTCGGAAGGTCGATACTTTTCTGAGAACTGAACGGTACATGCATAAAAAATGCGTGGGGTGCGGGGCGACGGCGGTAGGTGTCGGTGGTACGCGGAAGCTACCCCGCAGGGTCTCGGATCTCGGCTAACGGTACCCGCGCCCAGCTCGACGCACCACTGGCCCAACTCGAACAAATGGATCATCTGTGACCGCGGCCAATGCAGCCAGCGTTCATCACTGCGCAAATATCACCTCATCGTCATCCTAACACCCGGTCACACAAAACAGTTTTTTGCGATGCGTTTTTTAATAATTTCGCACCCGCACGTGGCCTATCTGGGCGGTATCGAATTTTGGCACGTGCGCAAATATATGCGTAAGCCAGGATGCGCTGGGCGGATTCGTTTTGTTGGCCATAGGTCGCTGACATTTCCCATCTTCTGTTTGCGATCTGTAGTTTTGCTCATGTTTATTGTAGTCTGAAAATTTCTAAAAAGTATGCTCTATTATACTGTGAAATTGTTATATTTTACTTACAACAGCCGTAAATATTTTTGCTTGCTTTTTTTCTTTCAAATTTGTCCTCCCTGTAAATATTTTTATGGCGTCTTTTTCGCAAGGTCACTCTAAGAACCTTGTATTTTTGCAAAAGTTTGCAGTCATAAATTCAGAAAAAAGAAATGTCAACCATAGATCATTTCGTGTTTCGCACTGCAAATTTGTGAATGTTGGACGTTGCATCTAAACATTTATAAAGTGACAATTTATTATTTTTCTATTTAATAAATTTTATGAAATGCAATTCTCCAATGATATTTAACTTGTGCGAGTCAGCATACGTGATAAGCTAGCGTTTTTATTTTATTTAATTAAAACTTTTTTCAGGATATGTTGCAGATTTAATATAATTATATGCAATTATATTCTAAGTAGTATAATTATAGGTAAACAATAAATCGAGTCAATGACAAAAAGTAAATTGACTAATTAATACGTTCACCATTTTAAAAAATTATAAAGGGCAAAATATGTAAATTCTAACATTTTATTCTTCTCACACAAAACAAGAGTGACTTTTGAAATTTACATTCTTATATCACCAACCAGCAACCACGCTAATGAAGAAATCTATTACCTGTTTATACTCAATAGGAAGGATATAAAGTTGCTATAGAAACATACTTCTCACAAATACTCTTATGTTCAGATGTTAAAATTATTGAATGGCTTATTCATTTAAGCTGGCTCAGCTTTAAATATTAATATCAAAATGGATTTCTTACAAAGGGGTAAAATTGTTTTAAAAAATTAAGTAAGATATACATAATTATGTACAATCGTTTTCAACGTGAAATATGAATTTAATGATTTCCGCACACATATATTTTTCTTTAATATTTGAGTAGATTCAATTGCCTTTGATGTGGAACGTGACGAGCACTTCAATATATTGGAAATAGATAATTATTCTAAAGATATAAATACAAAAGGAAACAAATGTAAACAGAATAAGATTCAAATAATATTATTTTTATTAGATTGTATACAAAATTTAAGTTTTTTAGTCTACTATTTGTACGAAAAGTTAACCTTACCTGTTTATTGAGGATCCTACGTGATATTGTTGCGATTCACTCTGGAATATGATTGCTTATCTAGTAAAGTGCCACTTTCAAGTCTTGTTACATAAATAACTATTACGTATTAGAGCGTGAAAAGTACATCGTATACATGAATTTAAAAATTGTCAACAGTTTTAAACGAATGTCAAACCAAAAGAACTGTAAAAAATAGTTATTTCAACACTTTATATATTTGTTATGTTTGGATGAAAAGTATTCTTCGTCCACAAAAATAATATTTGGATCAAACAATTTCCTAAAAATAAAGAAAACTCCTTACAATCGAATAAAAATAGTATATGACACGCGGACGAAAACGCTTTTCGAACTCTGACTTTTGTAGAAACTTGACTTCGTTATTTTTTATCCTTGAGTTATAAATGACTATATTTTTGCCGATTGACATTAAAAATGGGCTTTTGTTGACAATTGACAGGCTGTGCTACTTTTAAAGCCTAGGCAATAAAAGTGTTGCTATGGAAAAACAACAAATTTGACATTTATGATTTAATTTAAGAATAGTTATTTACAATACAAGTATTGTAATGTGTGTAATATTACAATACAAGATGGAAAAAATTGTCGATCTAGGCCGTGGTTGAGTTTGATAATCCATCGAGTTTTGTACAACACATTACCAGTTCGTGTATCGTACAATATTTTATCTAAATTCATGATATGAGACAAATTATTGCAATTATTATTATTTTTTAATTTGAAAATTTTCTTTTTTTTTTGTTCTTATTTGAGGCATGTATAGATTGATTTAATTTTCAATAAAATCTAGATTTCATTGTTTGTTTATGTCAAACTGTCATTTTACTGTCAAAATTCATTACAACACTTGTATCGTAATAAATCTCTTTACGACATGCTTTTTAGTATTGTAATATTGATATTACATTATGAAATTAGGTAAATATAATTACTACTACCGCGTACCGCCTCTTTAATCTCAGTTTGGATTAACATTCCTTCGTAACTTTCCATTATATATTGTATATTTAATTAATATATTGTGATTAATAACAATAACAAAAAGCAGAATGACATTTATGAAATTATAAACGTCAAATTTGTTCTTACATAGCAACCGCTTAACAAATGCATAGCAACATGATGACTACGAATCGGCAAAAAATTGATTTACTGTCTTGGCTAGATTCTAGCCGCGGCAGTAAATCTGCTACTTTTTTGCCTAGTTAAACAAATAGCTCTTGTTTGGTTGGTAAATAAAGCAACCAAACAAGAGCTATATATATTTATATATATTTTTCTAAAAGTATTAAAAAATATATGAGTAGTAATCGATTATTAAAAATTTATAAATAATTATTTCTATACAATTTGGTTGTATTTATATTGAAATATATAATACTAGCTTCGGTGAGTTCTATTAAGTTCCTGTTGTACAGAGTAGTACAAATAAACAACTGAATTTAATGCATTTTTAATTCTTATGTTAACACAAATTTAAATTTTGTGTTAGTTTGCAACAAAATATTATTTATATAATAAAAATTAAACCACGCATTCAGTTTCTAGAACTTTCTTCGAATGTTCGAAAGCATCAAAGAAATGAGAGTAAAAAAGTAACTGGGTGAAAACGAATAATTTCATGACGTATGTAGATCAAATCGCACTTTCTCAACATCGACAACAGCAACAGCAACAGCAGTTCGAAATGGCGTCCGTTGTTGGCGTTTGTTTTCGTTTTATATTTTTTCGATCACGATCGTGGATCGCGCGTCGAGTTCTGTTATTTTCCGAGAAGGTATATCGGCGATTTGAATGTCGTGGTCGTGGGGTAGGGCTCATCCACGTTCCGCGTGCAGCCGTGCCAAAGAAATTGGGGACACCGTACCGTTAACGCGGACGCTGGACGTATGTTGTGAATTTTTACATTTGCCGTTATTATAACAGAAGTAAATGTACAGTTGACACCGATAATCATAATGTCCCGTAAGCAATGACCCGTAGATAACGTCAAGACTATTATTTATTTGCTCGAGGTCTGTATATGCACTTGATGAGCCCACTTTGCAAAAAATTGTTGAAATTAATGTAACGTTAACTGAAGAACAAAAATAAAAACATAACGGTGCAAAAGATTGATGTTTTATGGAACCGTTGGTTACGGAGGTAGTGGGACTCGAGTAATGGATTTTTAATAATAATGTCGTGTGCAATTTTCAAAATGTTTCTGCCATTCCATACTTCGGAGAAGTTTACTTTTTCTTTTTATTCATATTTCAAGAGAAATTTTCCCGTACTTTCTCAAAAACGTTTGTAAATTAATTAGTGCTTAATTTGACTTGTACGGTAAACGTTGTAAATTTAATATGTACAATCAGAGGATGGAAACTATTTTTTTTAACTTTCTCGTACAATTTTTTAGTTACAGATTAATTGACATATGTGTTATAAGTACCTACTTTCATTCTGGAATTTTCTGAAGGGGTAAATAAAACAAACTAGGAAATACTCGTATTAATAGATATATAAAAGAATTTTAGATACATAGACGGCAATTTTGAAATAATCGAAAACATATTAAATAGCCAAATTATTGTGCAACATTACAAAATAATTTTGTAAAAATAGAACACGGACAATTTTGTTCAACGAAGGATGAAAGGAAAATATAATTATTACGGAGGACAAATTCTGCAATATAATTTAAAATAGGAAATTTAAGAATTAAACTGATAATTTTCTTCATAATTTGAACTATCCAATCACGATAGTTATTCTTGGTTTTCTCATACTGGCCATATATAAAAAAAAATATGACAGGACGTGTGACGGATGCAAAATTAATTAAATTCGTTTTGTGTTATTTATAATTGTTATCATCCGTAATTAGAAGAAAATTGATTAATTTAGAACAACTGATTTTATTCGATTTCGATTAGAAAATAATCACTTTTTGCACTGAAAATGAGTACAAAATGAGTCACTTTTCGCATGATCGTAGAAAAGTACTTTTTGGCCGCTGAAACATTATGTGAATCAAACAATTTCATTTAAAAAATCGAATAAAGAATGTGTACGATACACGAACGAAAAAAACTTCTCGTACTCCTAATATTTCTTCTAAAAACTGCATTTGTCGTTCTTGTGTCATAAATAACTATTATTTCAGATCATGTTAGATGGCTAGCACAGTGGTATGAAGTCGGCATGTGGATCCTGAGGTCCCTGGTTCGATTCCCACAGGCGACAAATTTTCATAATTTGAAGCTATCCCTGTGGCTCCTCCACCACTAACATGTTTGGGGGCCGTGATTTGACGACTGATAACCGCACTTCACGCGCAAAATATATCACTTACCGAGATCTGCTTTAGCAGAGTGCCACACCCAGTAATGGGTAGAAGGCGTGATGATATATTTTTTTATTTATTTATTTATGTTAGATTCAAGAAAAGTTTCATTCCGAATATCCTGAGTGCTTTCAATTTTTTTATGACAATTTTGACAGATAGTACTCTTGTTATTTATAAATTAATTAGTTATTCCAAAGACACAATTTTCCTTTTTAATTTTACTATAATAAAAATTAATATATTCAGTCTTTAGAAACATTTTAACCTAAACTTTCTCAGAAACATAAACAATAAGATAATTAATAATTCATCATTTCCCTTTTCTATAACTAATAAGGCTATAGTGAAACTTTAAATGTCCTGTTAGTATGAAAACAATAGTGATAAAGAATATGAAAAATGTCACTCTCACTGATTAAACACAGGCTACTAAATATTAATCGATGAATGGCTTACTACGTAGTAATATAGTAACGCGGATGTCCTAGTTACAGATTCAGTAACTAATTTGTGACTAGGTTAACTCAGGTTCAACTATGCGAGTCACAACTGCGTCATTATTACCTTAATTTGTTCTGGAAAATTTTCTTAGTATTCTAGTGACTAATACCAGAAGAACATTTGTAGGTAGGTTCCATTACCTAAATACCAACAGATAAATTATTCAATGTAAGATGAAAACTATCCAAAGAGAAATCAATGAGGAAAATACAAGAATTTCTAATAGAAATTAAAATGCTGTTTCCATGAAAATATAATATTTAATTGACAATAACTCTGTACTGAGATTTTGAAATCTGTTGATTCACAAAAAATCCGCAATATGTGAAAAATACTTGTACATTCACTTATTTCTATTTTCAAAAAAATAGTAAATAAAAACACTTGGTTGTTTCAAAGAAAAATTTATATTTAATACTTGATGCGCATTTCGGTTTTTACACCATCGTCAGAAGTGACGAAAAGTTCAACATCGATCTCTTTATATACATATACATGGGGTACCTGCAAGTACCTACAAACACTTTAAGAATTAATTATTTTTATATTATGAAAAATTACAACAAAGTAATACAAACATATTTTTTTTAATACATATATTTAGATATTAAAATATGGGTAAATTGAAAGAAAAGAATTCTAATTTACAAAATCAATTAAAAGTTAAAAATAGTAATTTATGCACCACGGGCGTTAGGTAGATAATAAAGCAAAGAGGGCGATGATATTCATCCCTTGAGCCAGAGACTTTCAAGCAGGATTATGCATTATCATCTAGTAATGACCTTGATGCATACATTATTTAATTTTTCGCTAGAATATGTAGAATAAGTTGTAATTTATAATAATTATGAGAGGAGCGGGCGTTATGTTTTTATATTCCTCGTATCATATCAAGAAATAACAAATAATGTTCAAGTGAAAAATAAAAGTCGTCATCTAATTTAGGGTCAAAAATCATATTTATACTGCTGTCGTAAACGATTTTAAATATATCGCATAATTTGTATACATATTTTCCGCTGTCAGATGTATCTAAATTATTCGAAAAAAATTCTTCAAATAATAGTAATGATGAATTTTCTACCATTTTATTTTAAACATTTTTCTACAAAATTTACGATGTCAAATGTTCTAGATAGTTTAAAAATACTCTAAATTAAAATGTTGTTATTGTAGAGAAAATAAAATCCATCTGATAATTTCTCAGGCGTTCCAAAGATACGTAGACCACAAAAAATGAACCGTAAACCAAAAATAAGTAACAAGAATGGGTAATGAAGACTAGCGGTATTTCATAAAATACATTCGAGGAACCCTTTTAAATTTCATAGAACCCATTTTTTGCGTGGCAGAAGATTAGTTAAAATATTGTAAAATAAAAATTCGACCCACAAATAAATTACAAAAATGGGTATCGAAGAATGAAGAATAACGGTATTTACAATTTTCAAAGAACCCTTTTAAATTTCATAGAAACTAAAATAAATAACAAAATTTTATAAAGAAAAATAACTGTATTTCATAAAATTAAGAAGAAGAGCTTCTCGCATATTTTGCAAAAAACGTTATCTAACTAGTGAATTATTAAAAAATAGTAGTATATTATTTTATAAGGAACTAAAGTAATACTATTAGTGGTGAATTTATAGGTATTGACAACTACAGATGAAGCATAAAAATTTACTTTCGTTCCACATAAAATATGCTATTTCTTTTTCAAACATCGGAATATTTACCCAATTAAACATATATCATATAATTTTTCCGACAGTAGTGAGTGGCAGAAAAAGACTTTTTCTGCCGCTGATAAACCAATGAAACTTCTTGTGTTTAACGAGTATTAGAAAAAGTATTTCACAGAATAGTCTAGTTCTGAAATGTCATCTTTTTCTGACGTTTGAAGTAAAATTCGTTTTTTTATGTCATTGCTTTACATCAAAACTGATTTATCAAAGGTTTTGATATTGAATTAATAATTGATTTTTAATTGATAAAGTATCGCACAAAACTTGATATTCAAATTTAATGTTTTTTTTTTAAAAGTCTGACTTTTTATAGTTATGAAACGCACTAAGTTATAATTTAAGAATAATCTCTGCTGTACAACTTTCCTCTAAAATAGTTCAAAAGCAATAACTGCAGAAATTTCTCGCATTGTACCACTTGATCCGCTTTTTGAAGTAATTCTGTATTCTGTAACTGACTTTTTTATCCAACAATAATAAACCACACTAAATAAAAAAAAGGATAATTACTGTTCCTATGAATATTTTCATTGGTTAAATTTTTTAACAGAATATGAGGAATATTATATAACTGAACTGTTAATTTGCCACGGTCAGTTAAAAATTTTAGTCAATAAAAATATAGGTGTGAAATTAAATTTTCATTTTTTATTCAGTGCCGTTACTTGTCATTGGTTAACAATTTGAATGTGCCGTTAAAAATTAACAGATATGTTACAGATTACGCTCATATGCCCGTTGGATAAGGCAATCGTAGGATAAAAGCTAGGTTAAACTTGCGTTTCTTATTTAACAAGCAAGATGTCGTGTGTTCAAATCTCGCTTACTTCAACTTATATCCAGAAATACGATTGTGTCTGAGCGGTTCGGATTCCACTATAAGTTGTAGGTCCTCTGTACTGCAATAGGATGCGTGCACTCACGTGACAATGTGACGTTGTGTGACGTAAAAACAGCTGTTTGGGCTGCGATCACTGCGCCACCTACTAAATGAACTATTTTATTTGGGACGAGATTTGAAAAGAACCGTTCTTTTCAAAGCTCGTCACAAAAAAATAGTTTATATTGTAGGTGGCGCAGTGATCGCAGCCCAACAAGATTAGAAAAGAACCGTTCTTTTCAAATCTCGTCCCAAAAAAATAGTTCATTTTGTAGGTGGCGCAGTGATCGCAGCCCAAACAGCTGTTTTACGTCACAAAACGTCACATTGTCACGTGAGTGCCCGCATCATATTGGGATTAAGATCCTGTTGTGCAGAGTAACAAGTAAGTAAATAATAAAATAAAATAAATATATCATCACGCCTTCTACCCATTACTGGGCGTGGCTCTCTGCCGAAGCAGATCTCGGTAAGTGATATATTTTGCGCGTGAAGTGCGGTTACCAGTCGTCAAATCACGGCCCCCAAAGATGTTAGTGGTGGAGGAGCCACAGGGGTAGCTTTTGAAATTATGAAAATTGTTTGTCGCCTGTGGGAATCGAACCAGGGTTCTCAGGATCCACAGGCCGACTTCATACCACTGAGCTAGCCACCCCATAATAATAATTTATGAAACAAAATTATTTAGTTTGTAAATAAAATAGAAAATTCTGTTTGATATTTGAATAAAGCCAAAGCGAGTGTAGAAAAGTAAACAAGTCAACAACGGTCAAATTACGTATAAAAAGTTGACAACTCATTCCAAGCAAAGACATCATACAGTACTAGTACGTAAGGCATTTTCCTAGTGGCTGGTGTACGACTTCCTTTTAACGACAACAGCACTAGCACCAAGTCGTCCAGTTTAAACAACACGCTACAGAACTCAACGTCAAGTCGCAATTACGTAGCGCGAGCACGTAGTTGCGGATTGCGCGACGGCCACGACGTAGTCGAATATCCACGTAACACACAATACATGATGCCATTGTCATGGGCGTACGTGAATGACGGGCGCGGGGGGTGAGGATCGCAGAACGCTGGTTAACCCACATACACTATTGACACCTAACGCTACTTACGAATGCTGGCTCGCTGAACGGCTGATGGCTGATGGCCGCGAGACTACCGGTGACCGATGTTGTAATGTGCGTGCGTGTTGTTGCGTATGTATGTATGTACGCTCATCGTCATGCACAACTACAGGGTGTGCTACTGATTTACTCGCTTATCATACAACTACTTGATTGTATCATAGAATAGACACAACTTCTTAAGTGCACTGCTCGGTCAAATCGTTCTTAATCATCTACGAATGTAATATTTCAACCGTTCGTTCTTACAATTTATAGATAATGTAGTTCAGAATGAAACTGAACCAGAACAATTGGGACAAACAAAATTAAATATGTATACATAATCTATTAAATTAATTATAGGATAGGTGGCTCAATAGATTTCAGAACCCGAGATCAATTCTCAAAATTGAAAAATAATTTTCACGTTCTCATTACCTCTATGGCTCTTCTTCCACTAATACCTTTGGAGGTTATGATTTGTCGGCTAGCAACCGCATATCACGAACATAAATGTTTCACTAAGGGGTAGGTGCCTCAATGGTTTTAAGGCGGATTGTTGATTTAAGAATCCGGGTTCGATTCCCATAGCCGATAAATCATTTTTACAACATTAAAATTACCTTCTCCACTAAAATTTTTAGTTAATATTGCCACACTCAGTAATGGGTAAAAGGCGTAATGATACATTTATTTATTTCCTTGTAGGGTACGTGGCTCACAATAGGATTATGGATTTGAGAACCCTGGTTCGATTTCCACAGCCGACAAACAATTTTCAACACATTAAAATTACCCCTGTGGCTCTTCCCGCATAAAAAATCACTTACCGAGACCAATTACTGCAGAGTGCTACAACCAATAATGGGTAGAAAGGCGTGTTGATATATATTTCTGTATTTATAATAAATTCAGTAGAATCAAGATTATCTGAATGTATTAAATGGGGTGGTTAGCTCACTGGTATGAAGTCGGCCTGTGGATCCTGAGAACCCTGGTTCGATTCCCACAGGCGACAAACAATTTTCATAATTTCAAAAACTATCCCTGTGGCTCCTCCACCACTAACATCTTTGGGGGCCGTGATTTGACGACTGGTAACCGCACTTCACGCGCAAAATATATCACTTACCTAGATCTGCTTCGGCAGTGTGCCACACCCAGTAATGGGTAGAAGGCGTGATGGTATATTTATTTTTTATATTAAATACTTTACTGTACAAACAAATTGATGACATATATTAGTTGATCATCCTTACTCGTTACTAAATTTATTCACAAAACGAAAATTTGAAGTATTATTGAATGGATTGTTTAGCAGCAATGACAATTTTATAGTGTATATGGTATGTAACTACGATTTACATATATTTATTTGAACGAAGATTTTACTTTTACTGATACAACTGGCTAAGAAATGTTTATTTTAAAATAAATATAGAAATAAAAGACAAAAAAGTAATTATTTTAAATAAAACAATTAAACAATACTAACGTGATTATGTCATCCCAAGATGGTGAATTATTTATATTCAGGACTGTCCAACTATTTTTGTAACGTTTAAATGTCAAAAATATCGCTCTAAATTATTTTTTTAACCAAATTACTCATTAGATGTTTTTTCGGATGAATAAGATTATTTCCTCCAGTCATTTAAATTTTCGTTTATGTGCAGCAATTTTTGCTATAAATTAGTTTAGATAATTATTGCGAAAGTTGGGAATTTCCTTTGAACAGAAATATTACTAATAGTTATTATCGAATGATCTAAAAAAGCTGTTACGTTATGATTACGATATTTCGGAGTTCCTTTGTTTAACAAAAAATTTATTGTAATAAAAACAATGACCTTTTTATTACTAATCAAAAGATTAATTTAGAGCTGCATTTTCGACAAAAGTTTTTATGTTTTTAATTAATTATAATTTTCGACGATCTGTGGAATTAAATTATTATTAATGAAGAAAAAGTAAATTATTTAATTAGTTTTCATGGGGTGGCTAGCTCAGCGGTTTGAAGTCGGCCTGTGGATCCTGAGAACCCTGGTTCGATTCCCACAGGCGACAAACAATTTTCATAATTTTAAAAGCTACCCCTGTTGCTCCTCCACCACTAACATCTTTGACGTGATTTGACGACTGGTAACCGCACTTCACGCGGAAAATATATCACTTACCGAGATCTTCTTCGGCAGAGTGCCACACCCAGTAATGGGTAGAAGGCGTTATGATATATTTATTTATTTATTTTAGTTTTCAGTTTGAACATTAAAGCATTATGGCTTACTATTTTCAACACACAAATATTCTATATTAAGATTTTACAATTTTTAAGAATTTGAAAAGAAATATATTTGCATACATAGTAAGTAGAGTAGAACAGCCTGTTTTTAATCAACCTACTTATTATTAACATTCAAAAAATGTTCAATACGTCAATCAATCATATGTTTCCTTCTTTCAAAGTTCTAAAGAAATCTAAAACTCTTTACTACAATAAAAATGAATGAGTACCAAATAAATATACAAAAATATTCAATTAATCATAGAATTTTGCAACTTTCTTTTGGAATAACAATACCGTGACAATTTCTACAAACCAATAAGGCATATATGACTTAGACATTGTACCATATTAGTCTAATTAAATTTGATAATTTGCGCTGCCTTTAATGGTGATAATGCTCATATACCAGCAGAGTTCTCACAGCGGCGAAGGCGAGTGCTACTTGATTTTGTTATTCGCGGACTTACTGTATGCGAGCAAGTCCGTGTATGTTGCATACTCATCAACCTAACCTAAGCTGCTTCCGCGATTTGTATGGGGTATGCAGTGCTTGTATGCATACACCCAGCATCTATGGACGAGTGAACTACCTGTAATATTTACATTCATTAATGTTGTCGGACATAATAACAATGAAAAATGAAAGTTTTAAAGAAGATTATACAATAAAGACGGCTAATTATTGTATATTAATTTGAAGTCATGTGAATATTTTCGCTTTGCTTGGCAGGTGATGTTGAAATGCGAGTGTTTTAAGTTATGTTTTGTTTTCAGTGAGATGTTATGAGCTAAATGATGCTATGATTAATATGATTATTGTTTGACATTTTGATTTGTTTTCTTACCAGTGGCGTCCGCAGTTATTTTCTGCATTAATTAAAGGTTATTTGTTTAACTAGCAAGCAAGAGGTCGTGCGTTTAAATCTCGCTGACTTCAACTTATATCCAAAAATACGATTGTGTCTGAGTGGTTCTGATTCCACTATAAGCTGTAGGCCCCCTGTACTGTAATTGGGATGTACTTCCTGTTGTGTAGAGTAACAAATAAATAAATAAGCAAAAAAGTCACAGATTTACTGCCACAGCCGCGGCAGTAACTCTGATTTTTTTGCCGTGTTGAACTATTTTTTTGCCGATTGTTTAAAATGAATATTAATTTTGTGATTATTTTCAATATTTTTAATGTTATTGTTTTCATCCTAGTCATCTTATTGTTATGCATTTGTTAAACGGTGGTAATGTAAATAATTTAATGTTTATAATTTCATAAATGTTATTCTGCTTTTTGTGAATGTTGTCAATCAAAATAATGTTCCATTTTGTTCGTCTTTCAAATAAGGTAGTACTAGCGTGAAAAAAAAAATTCAGATCTGAATGAAATTTGGCGCACGTAAACACTGTATAGTCATACGCATCCTGTTAAAATATGAAACACATTCATAGTCTGTGAACATATATATTCGCTTGTAAAGTTGAGTTTTTATACACGGGACTTATGGCGATTATCACTCAGAATCGCACATATTTGGTTTGCGTACCTTTAAAATTTTGCAGTTTCATTTAAAACACTAGTATGATGTTCTAAAACTATTCATGTATGTTGTATCAGAAGGAGAAAGTTTTTTATCGTTTAGTAATGGGTATATTGACATGCAAAGCCTTGTTTTCAACGAAAAATTAAGAATTTATAATGGCAACACCACACGGTGGTATGGTATTTGAAAATTCACTAGACCAACAACCTGTTAACAATTCATGATATTCAAATCATAATATGTATAAAACACTTAGTTTATTCAACTTTTATATTTTTTAAACGTCGGTGTCGCCATCGGTTGTCGAGGTTGTCACACTAGTACTACCTTAAACCGGAAGGGTTGGCAACCCTATCTGTAATAATGAAAAATTAAAGTTTACATTATCTTATCGATCATTAACAGAATATACGGGATAATTTCAAATTTATTACCAATACTTTGAATCTTTACCTTCAAATATATAAACAATACGTAATATGTTTAATTTATAATATAATAACAAAAATATCTTGTTTTAAAAAGTTCAATGTTAGGTGTCAACTTCAGATCCAATTTAGGCGTATAATTCACGTTAAATTACGTGTCCAGGATATGTTTTTTTTACGACAAGCACTGATTTACTTAAATTTGTTTAACAAAATATATTAATTGTTTTTATGTTTATGTAGTACAATAATAAATTAATAAATAATAAAATACATTAGTATTGATCATAATTAATCGTTTTTCAATTTATAATATAATAAAATAGCAATAACAATATTATGTATTAGTAAAATAAATGTGTCATCAAGTAAAACGAAACATTTTAAATACGTAATATTGTATCTTATACAAGAGTATTTGCATTGAATTTTTTTTAAATAATTCACATGAATAGGAACATAAAATTGAATTTTATGGCGTATAAATAATAATTATATATATATATATATATATATATATATATATATATATATATATATATATATATATATATATATATATATATATATATATATATATACTGGGTGGTGACCGCGACTCTCGAACATGGATATTTAATATGTAAAATCATAATTTTATAATTTCCTGCTTCTCTAATTTTTTAAGCAAGATTAGGACATTAAATTCTGCACCTAATCCAATAAACTAAATTAATTTTACATGCTTAGTAACGACACAAATTATCGAAATTATCGATAGCCATGAAATTGAAACAAAATTAACAAATGTTTGACGTTTTATCTGTCAAAATAAATGACGTATTAAATAAAGAAATTATTTTGACAGATTAAACGTCAAACATTTGTTCAATTTTGTTTTAATTCCATGGCTATCGATAGTTTGGAGGCTATTTTCGTTATTTTCAGATCTAATTTGTGCCATTAAGAAGCAAGCAAAATTAATTTTGTTTATTGGATTAGATGCAGAATTTAATGTCCTAAAACTTTTATTTGAAGCTGTCTTGCTTAAAATAATTAGGGAAGCAGGAAATTATAAAATTATGATTTTACATGTTAAATACCCATGTTCGAGAGTCGCGGTCACCACCCTGTATATATTTACCTTACAAGGGAATAAAATTATATATTTCTATTATTTAAACTAAAAGTTTGAACCCAGGTCCTAAAATTTTTGGGCCCTAGGCTATTGCCTCTTTAGCCTAGGCCAAAGTCCGCCTATAAAGCAACAGATGATACATCAGGAACAAGGTACATTTACGCTCGTATATATTTCCCCATTCATGTTGGATGAGGTAAACATGATACAGAAAGCGAGTTCCGCAAATATTAGCATAAATAAAAAATTAATCTATCTTTAAATTATTATAATAATCGTTCCGGTATTTAACATTGTTAGGGAGGAATTGGCACAAAAACTTTGAATTCATACCTTGGGGCAAACTTACGTCATATTGTGATACGGATATCATTTATCTGCATATAAATAAAAATCTAATATTGTTTCTTATTCACTTGTTTTTTAAACAAAAATGTAAAACTATTTACAGCGTATCGATTGAATTGATTATAAATAAAAATTAAATTAGCTTTTTGTTGTTGAAATTTAGTTTTTGTGAAAAAACATATTAAAGCATAAATATGTTATGTGATTTATCAATGACAAATTAAACTGTAACTTGATATAATATTAATTAATATTTAATATAGTTTGATTAAAAAAACGAAATTTCCATGAATGATTAAATTAATTAGTTTTTCCTAACGGTTTATTGAGATATCAACAAATTAATACATATTTTAATAAAACTTTGATAATAAAAAAATTTAGAACAGTTAGGTATTTGTAAACAACATGATATCTAAATTTCTTTTTAAAACGGAGAACTTTTGTGAAGTTATCAAATTAAATAAAGTGATAATAAGCGGAAATACAATACCTCAGGCGCTTTCATCGAGATTTGAATCTTTTTTGTTCATAAATTATATGCGTGCAGAATGAACAAATATAAAAAAGGTGTAAAAGATAAATAATATCGGGAAACCATAACATATAATTTAGTAGATACTTACTTTTTGTTTATAACTGATCTGAGAGCAATAAAAGATATGTTTTTCACAAATGAAATGACAGTTCATACAAACAAAACATTTTGCTGTTGATAACCTAGGCCAGTGGTTTTCAAAGTGTGGGTCGCGACCCCTCGGAGGGTCGCGAAGACATTAGAGGAGGGTCGTCGGATGCTGTTTACAAATTTTAAAGTACATGTTTCCAAAGAATCATCCAATTGCAAGCGTTTATTTAAATTTTAAGGATTAATGAAATGAAAAATATATGCTACTTGTATTTATTTAGATGCTTATATTTATATTCACGTTTGTTCTGTTTACGGTTTATTTAAAATAATATGTAACTAGATACGAAATTGGGGATCTCACCATTTAATTCCTCGTATTTTTCTACATAATTATACATATTTTGATACTCAATATATATTTTTTTAATCGCCGTAGTCGTGATCGCAAAAATGTCTGGTAATGAAAATGTAAATTTTTTGGATGAACCAGTTTATAAATTGATTTTTTTTAAAATATGGTTCTATATAAACCAGCCTACGAGAAATCGAATTCCGTTGAGCGCATCTTCATATCTTTTTTAGTTACGGCGATTTTTGACTATTTAAAAATCTCAAATTTCAATGCCCGTATCTCGAAAACTATTTATTTACCATACATAATAATAAATACTTGTTTTTATAAACTTTTTCGGTTACCTATACTTTTATGAGACTGTCATGATAGAACCACCTAAATGAGAAATTTTTCCTTTACTAATTTCTGAAATCATTGTTCTACGTTTATAATGTACATGATTAAATCAGCCTTTTGCAAACTGCAATTTTGATCACATAAGAAATAAGGGGATCGCGAAAGAATATATTTATGATTTTCGCCTCCAAGGGGGTAATGGTTCCGAAAAGTTTGAAAACCACTGACCTAGCATATAGGATACTTTACAATTGGTCAAATTTCACATATTTTATAGATACATGAGACATGATGATTTAGCTAAATTGAAATGGTTATATTTTTTCTCATATTTAAAGTGAAATATCAACATTATATTTAAATGTTCGGCAGTCTGGTGGTGTGATTAACGTTACGGCATTCGAATCCGAAGAACCCGAGTTTGAATTACACTTAATTTGTACTGTAACTCGAATTAAGTTCCTGTTGTGCAGAGTAACATAAATAAATAAAGATAGTTTTGTTTTCATTTTTTTCGGATTACAATGCCGCCAGTAGCAGATCTATAAAATTATCAAAAAGAAGAAGGCTAATTGAAAATGTTTAGTTTATCAAACATAAAAATATAATAATAAAAGAAAACATGCTACATTCACTATTTTGGTGTACACATTTCGGTTTCTTAGAAAATGTACAATTTTTAAATTTAGAAAAAAAAAATACAATTATTGTTTATTAATACCCGGGATATAAGGTACATTATTTAGTTCATAATGCCCTAGGGAATTATATGATTTTAATAGGCCCTATGGCATTAAGTGACGTTACTATGGTTATAATGTCAAAAACTGACATTTCTACTATTCAGTGTTGCCAAGTAATACATTATTTATTATTTAGGTTATTAAAAATATTAGTATGACAAAATATTGTATGCGCCACGGGCATTATTTAATGTTTATGCCTTCCGAGGGCGATGCTTAAGTCGCCGTAGGTACATAAATAACTATTATTGTTTCAAGGAGGAGACGAATACCAGCATTCTTCTTGGACTTCCGTTTCGCTCTTGATAATTGTTTTTTTTTTAATGATTTTTAAAATGTTGCTTGTAATGATCACAAAATAAATAATTGGTATTACACATTTGATATTTCGTAGGACGTGGGAGGAAGTAATGTTTACTTTCAGTTGTGGTTACTCGGAAAACCAAACTAAATGACTAGTCAATAGTGATATTAGAAAAGGTAATCTACTTATACTTCTGCAACACTTCAATGACCAATAAACCATCGAATATGTTAGAATTGTCATGCAAATTAATTTCCAGTTTGACATTTCATGATTTATTGGTTTTCCTGGTAAGAAAACCGGATGTAAATGGGAAATTCTACCCTGAACCATTCAGATTGTGCTCTGTTTTACACTGATGAATAGGTTGGTACAACTGCATGAATATGCGCCTATTAGGTGTGTCCAGGATGTGTGGTTGCGGATTTGGTACATAAATAACCTTTGTAATTCATTCGACTCGATTAGCAAATCTTAGCACATTACGAGTATGATCAATTGATTTCTTTAATCAGAGGACACAGGCGTCACTAAGATTTTAAACAAAGGGGGCACAATACAATACATTTTTAGGATCAACTTTATTCCACATAACTATGCAGTTATTTGAAGTGTATTATTGAATATGTCAATTTTAATTAGCTACCGAAATGTTAAAATGATGGCAAGTATCTACAAAATTATTTCGCAAATTTAAATTGGGTTTAATCTCACAGCCATAAGTTATAAAACACCGTCACAAGTACCTTTCTGCTGCATTTATACATATTTATTTATTTATTTAATGGTACTCTGCACAACAGGAATTTAATCCCTATTACAGTACAGGGTTTGGACTCACCGAGTCGCTGTGTGGTAGTTTATATATTTTTAGCTTTAGTGGGATTCGAACTCAAGATCTGCAGATTTGAATATCGTAACGCTACGGACACCGCCGTACTGCCGAACAAATACGTGGCATAAGATTTAAATGAAAATTAACAATTCTTGTATACACAAATTTTTAAAACATGCAGATTAGCAGCTTATTGGACGTATTTTTTAACTAACACTATTTTTTTAACATGCGTAAATATATTTTTTTTTTCGAGACCAAGAATTGGTCCCATTATCAAGTAAAAAAATTTAGAATTTTTATAAATTAACAGTTTACAACAGAACTAAAACTTTTCAAAAAGAAAAGACAGTCAAAAATTAATAAAGACTTAATTATTTTTAACAAAAACAACATGTTAAAATATCGGTGGTGACGACAGCAGAGTCTAAAACAATAATGATTATTATTATTATTATTATTTGACAAGTTTTAGTTCTGTTGTAAACTGTTAATATATAAAAATTCTAAATATTTTTGACTTGATAATGGGACCAATTCTTAGACTCGAACTTCGTATATTTGTAAATTTGGAAAAAAAAACAATTTTTCATTACACAAGCCAAGTAATCCAATCACTGAGGAGTATTTATTTTTTAACCTTCCTACTCCTATTCGTCTCATAAAAATTAAGGCTTAATAAAACTGAATATCCATTTTGAGATTCTAAAAAAAATAATAATAAAAAATGACAATTGAAATATATATATTTTTATTTGTTACAAATTTTAAGTATCGAACGTAAGATTTTAAGTACGCTCTAAATTAATACTATCGAATTGAATTTGACAGTAATTTATTTTTAAAAGAGACTTCCTTTTGAATCCTCATTAAATGTACTATAATGATTAACTTTAAAACAGAGAGGACCGTATAAAACTGTATAGCTCTCATTGAAAAAGCATGTGGTCGACGTCTAAACTTTAAATGCATTTTTGTTGTGTGTTTTTTAATTAATCAACACGTTTCTTGTAATTAATAAGTTATATTGTTTTATTTTTTACCATTTAAGTTTTTATTAATTTGGTTCTTTTTCTTAAAAAAGTTGTTGAATATTTAATTAATGATTTAAAAAGAAAAAAGTTGGACATACTAATTTTTTCTTGATTGTTTGATTCATTGTGCACTTTTAACACTAAATACCGTAACGTAATCACATGTCATGACAAAAAAATACACCTGATAGCATTTACCTACACTAGTACGACACTAAGTGCACTAAAAAAACATAATACTTCACATAGTATTTAGAACAAGGAAGTACATAGTAAACCTCGATTTTGACATCTAGGAATGAGGAATTAAAGAAATAAATAATAAAAAAACTTATTTGTTGTCTCATAAATATGTTGTTTTTATTCGATTGTATCAAACAGTGATGTTTTTTTTTTCTTAGAATATTTGTACGAAAAGATAACCTTTTCACTGAAATATTAAAGTTTATTGTAGTTGCTAAGTGATATTTTTAGACGATAAAATGATTTCCCCTGTTCTGCAACTTGATCATTGACTGTTGTCCATAGATACATTAATGACAATCCTATTTTTCCTAATTATTTTATATGTTACAACCATTTAGGCATTATATGGAGTTGGTGGCTTAGTGGTATCAAGTCGGCGTGTGGATCCTGAGAACCTCTGTTCAATCCTTCAGCCGACAAACAATTTTCAACACATTAAAATTACCCCTGTGGCTTCCCCTTCACTAACACCTTTTTAAGGCCGTGATTTGACGATCTTCACGCGCATAAATATATCACTTACCGAGATCTGCTTCGGTAGAGTGCCACACCTAGTAATGGGTAAAAGGCGTGATGATATATTTATATTTATTTATTCATTTCGGCATTATGTAACCAAAATAATTTATTTTGTTATTTCTGCTTTTAGGACGACTTAGGAATAAATGGATAAATATGATTGAAGGATTGTTGCGCGAACGGCACATTCCAAATGAGAAGAACATACGAGCTTTATGACAGAAATTCTGAATTCGATTGAAGCAAAACTAATGTGCCAGGATAAGAACGTTTGGAGAATAAGGACAAGCACAGGATTCTAGATTTTACATTCGTTGTTTAATTATTTCGTGAGAGTGTTCACTTTTAATTAATGGCTCAGTGGTATCAAGTCGGCCTGTGGAACCTGAGAACCCTGGTTCGATCCCTACAGTCGACAAACATTTTTACCAAATTAAAATTACCCCTGTGGCTGGTAAGCGCACTTCAGGCGCATAAATATATCACTTACCGAGATCTGCTTCGGCAAAGTGCCGCACCCAGTAATGGGTAAAATGCGTGATGATATATTTATATTTATTTTGTTTACCTATAATTGTTTGGAATTCACTTTCAAAAACAAGCGCAGAACGACTCTCCCTTCCGTTCTTTTCTTTTTAAATTGATTTCAGTTCTTACATTTGAGTGATTAATTACAATTGTGTGGAATAACTATTCTAAATTATGTATTTTTAATAACTTCAATAACAGTTATTACTACAACTATAAATACTTGTATTAGAAAATAAGAAAATATTAAAATATTTTTTCTTGAAATTTTAACTTTTAAAAAGGCAATTTTTAACTTTTTACTTGAAATTGTAAGAAAAAGATATTGTCCTCTATAACTTCTCTACGCTTTCGTATAAACTTCAACAAACGCAAAATTATTTTTTTCCTATAATTAAACAATGCATAAAAACTATAATTTCATATTTACACGGAAATGGAACTGTATGCTAATGCACTATAATTAATTGGTTTATAATATTTCAAACAAATTACAGATCAGAAAGTTTTAAGGCTGCAATAGCTAGTGTCTAATTTTAGGTTATAAATAAATAATTTTGTCAGTTTAATCCCTCACTAAAACTGTTGCGATACAGTCACAGTCATAGATCCTACAAGGCTGCTTATCTCCAGTAGTATAGTAGGTTTAAATGCATAGAATGGCCTTGAGTTGCCACTGTATTGATTTCAAATTAAAACATTTAAAATTTTTTACTCATATGCTTTGTTACATCATTGATTCTGTTTCTTTGATAATTGCAAATAAATTGCTGGTCTGTTACCTTGGGGTTGCGCGGAAAATATGTGTTTACAAACTATGACAATATGTCTAGTTTTGCTTTGCCATCTGTTGAAAATATAATAAAATAAAAAAACTAATGTGTTTATGAATTCTTGAAATGGATGTTATGTGGTTATTATTATGTCTATAATAACATTCCGGATAGTGTTTAGTTAGATCAGTGCTTCTCAAAACGCTATAATGCTTGCTATTATTCCCTCCGATTATTACAACAATCGCTCGCTTTGCTCGCTCGTGTTGTAAACAACGTTGGGATTAATAGCAAGCATTATAGCGTCGTTGTATAATATACTATTATTTTTCACTGGAATATTATTTGTTATTTGTTGCCAGAGCTAGGCATTAGCTAACTACTTTTGTAGCTTAGCTACTAGCTTAGCTACATTTACCTTAGCTGTAGCTGTAGCTTAGCTAACTGTGACAAAATATAGCTGTAGCTTGTAGCTAGCTACTTTTTTTTTCTATTAGCTTAAAATAAACAACTGAAGCTACTTTTAAAGCTACTTTTTGTAGCTTAAAGCTATTTTTTCTAGCTTCAAGCTACTTTTTGTACTTCAAGCTACTTTTTGTAGCTTCAAGCTACTTTTTAAGCAGAAGGTCAACAAAGTACGCATGCGGACAAGCTAAACCCACACAAAATAATTATTTGTTGCCGGTTCTAACTGGCTCTAATACGCAAAAATACACAGTAGGTGCCAGATGGTATTTGCTATTTTTGATATTTATGTACGTAATAGTAAATTAACAGTCATTATAACAAAAGACTGATCATATGACAATGGCAAATTTAATTGTTTCACAAAAATTTAAAAAAGTAGCTTTAAAATTTAACAGCTACTTTAACGAAAGCTTTTAGCTGTAGCTTAGCTATATTTTACAAAATATAGCTTATAGCTGTAGCTTAGCTACTTTTTTAAAGAATAGCTGTAGCTGTAGCTTAGCTACTTTTTTTAAGTAGCTTGCCCAGCTTTGTTTGTTGCTATGATACCAAATACATAAACATATCTCTCAGGCTGGATACCGTCGCCCTCTGTGCATTATTATCGGTACGATCGTTCCGGTACATTTCAAGTACTATCACCAATATAAAATGAAGCCAAATGATTAAAAAAATGCTTACTCCCAAAAGTATACATGCAGCTTGGGACGCATTTGTGTGTGTGCATTATAAAAAATAAAATCGATTTATTTTATAAGTTATAATTATTAAATAATAAAAATATTTAATAATATTTTAAAAAAATAAATAAATAAATATATCATCACGCCTTCTACCCATTACTGGATGTGGCACTCTGTCGAAGCAGATCTCGGTAAGTGATATATTTTGCGCGTGAAGTGTGGTTACCAGTTGTCAAATCACGGCCCCCAAAGTTGTTAGTGGTGGAGGAGCCACAGGGGTAGCTGTTTTGAAATTATGAAAATTGTTTGTCGTCTGTGGGAATCGAACCAGGGTTCTCAGGATCCACAGGCCGACTTCATACCACTGAGCTAGCCACCCCATAATAATAATATTTCACTTGTATAATTCAAACGCCCCTCAGGGGGAGCTTTTGAGAAGCACTGAGTTAGGGTATTTGAGCATTACAAAATAACATTTCATATTGCAATTGTCTTTGTATGAAATATGAACATTTTATTTACATTACATGCAGCTGTATGAATAACTGATTATAAATTATTTCTAATTATTTAGGCGATTCAAATGTTACATACTTTTGTTGGCTGCTAATTTAATAACATCTATTTTATCTACAGGAAATTATCAATTAAATTTAAATATTTTTTTTATTTTAAAAAGGATGTGTTTGATATTTGACCGTCTTTGGATTGTTCGCAAATTTAAACCAATTTCACAACATTTTCAATATAAAAATATGTGGCGATAAACAAATTAATTTTGTCACTTTTTATCAGGCAAAATTTTGAGTTTATTGCCCTTTAATATTATCTCAATATTTAAATCTGTAATTGTCAGATCAATGTCGAAAACTATTTTAAATCTCCAAGTTAGGAAATATAAATTTACGAAAGTTCTACTCATAAATGTAATTATTTTATTTAGAGAAAACAAAACTTGTTACAAATAATTATCATTATAAGTTTGCATTTTTGTATTTATTATATTAAAAAGGATCATTATCAAAAGTGAGAAATTAACATTATTAATTAATAGTTTGTCTGGCAATACGGTGGTGTGGTTGGCGTAACATCATTCGGAGATCCCGAGTTCGAATCCCACTCAAGCTAAACAAAAATATGAAGTACCACACCGCGGCTCGGTGATTTCGAACTCTGTACTGTAATTGGGATTAAGTTAATTTTGTACAGAGTAGCATAAATGCAATAAAATTCAACTAGGAAGCTAAAGATACACAGCATTTATTCATTGTTAAAATATTAGTAGGACAAGGTTATTTAGAAAGAGTGAAATATAGCAATGGCGTATTTAAAAATATACTTTTGATATTACAGTAAACGACTCTCCTATGGGATGGCTAGCACAGTGGTATGAAGTCGGCCTGTGGATCCTGAGGTCCCTGGTTCGATTCCCACAGGCGACAAATTTTCATAATTTGAAAAAGCTATCCCTGTGGCTCCTCCACCACTAACATGTTTGGGGGCCGTGATTTGACGACTGGTAACCGCACTTCACGCGCAAAATATATCACTTACCGAGATCTGCTTTAGCAGAGTGCCACACCCAGCAATGGGTAGAAGGCGTGATGATATATTTATTTTTATTTTTTTTTACTCCCCTTCTTGCAAAAAAGTATTTAGATTTGAATTTCTTTATATATTTAATTACATTAATTCGAAATATTTGCTTTCATATATGCGTTATCGAAAAGATGGGACATTATAATTTATTAAATTTTATTTTGGCATCATTAACTTGTTTATTAGCTCTCAAAAACGGGCGTAATTTGGTTCTTACAACTGTTGAAACAAATCAAGAAATGTCAGGCGACACAATAAATTCGTATTGTTTTTCGTAAAGTTCTTTTCACTTCTGCGGTACTAATTTTGTGCAGGTTCAAATTCATCCAACATTTATTTGGAATAGTTATTGATAGCTTCCATTTTTAAATTGACAATAAATTTTAAAAAAAATCATATACAAACAAATAGCAACATCAACAATCTATGTACATGCATTGAAATGACAGCATACGTAAAATTAATAACGTCAAACAAAAGACAACGAATACCTATTGACTGTATCCTTTAATTTAAAATATTAAATAAATATAAATATATCATCACGATTTTTACCCATTACTGGATGTGGCACTCTGTCGAAGCAGATCTCGGTAAGTGATATATTTATGCGCGTGAAGAGCGGTTACCAGCCATCAAATCACGGCCCCCAAAGATGTTAGTGGTGGAGGAGCCACAGGGGTAATGTTTTGTCGGCTGTGGGGATCGAACCAGGGTTCTTACGATCCACAGGCCGACTTGATACCACTGAGCTATTACCCCATTAACAAAAATACAAAAGAATGCAAAGTTACCATTAATTTCTTATGTTTGTATTATGGGGTGGCTAGCTCAATGGTATGAAGTCGGCCTGTGGATCCTGAGAACCCTGGTTCGATTCTCACAGGCGACAAAAATCATTACAGCACTTGTACCGTAATAGAACTCTACGATACGCTTCTTACTACTGTAATATTGAATTAAGGTAAAAACATTAACAAATAAATTTAAATATATCATCACGCCTTTTACCCATTACTGGATGTGGCACTCTGTCGAAGCAGATCTCGATAAGTGATATATTTATGCGCGTGAAGTGCGGTTACCAGCCGTCAAATTACGGCCCCCAAAGATGTTAATGGTGGGGGAGTCACAGAGGTAATTTTAAATTGGTGAAAATGTTTTGTTGGCTGTGAGGATCGAACCAGGGTTCTTAGGATCCACAGGCCGACATGATACCACTGAGCCATTACCCCACAATACAAATCAAATAAATCGTTGTATGTACCACGGGTGTAATTAAGATTATATCACTTGGGAAATTTAAAGCTCTTCGCTATTCCCTCAGTGCTATAATCTATTGATTATGCCCTTAAACAACTATTATAATATACAGGATGTCCCATTTAACTTGACAAATTGAAATAACTAAAAAAATACGCGATGTACGAAAAATTGAGACGAGACCAAATCTTAACAGTTTTGAAGAGGGAATCATTCTATGCTAAAATCAGGACCCCCCCTGCCCCCAGTGGGTGGGGCGGTGGGCAACATTGAAATCTTAAATAGGATCCCCCATTTTTTATTTCAGATTCGGATTCTACGGACAAAAATACATAAGTTTTGTGTGAAACCTTTTTTTCATAAAAAATGGGGGTTCCTATTTAAGATTTCAATGTTGCCCACCGCCCCTCCCACTGGGGGCAGGGGGGTCCTGATTTTAGCATAGAATGATTCCCACTTCAAAACTGTTAAGATTTGGTCTCGGCTCACTTTTTTCGTACATCGCGTATTTTTTGAGTTATTTCAAGTTGTCAAGTTAAATGGGACACCCTGTATATTAATTTCCAAAAGTACCCTTTCGAAAACTTCTAGACACGACTCTGAAGTAATTGCTGTCATTCCTTGGAAGTAGTAACAAATTAATTACAAAAGGATAGTCTAGTAAACAGTACAATATGCATAAATAATTTATTATAAATTATGACATCTGTCATACATATTTAGCAGGTATAACTGTCAAGACGGTACTAGAATTTGGATACCTAACTGTAAAATAGTAAAATTGTTGACTTTCTGAGGGCTGTAAAGTTTTTTGCCTAAAGATTTCGGGTGCTTTGTGATTTATTTGCCTAACAGATCTTTGCTAGGTATACTAAATATAACCTTCTTTAAATTTTATAAAAATTTGCTAAAAACTAAACTAGAAGAATTTTCTAGAAAAGAATTTATTGCATATATTTTTGAAAAGTACAAAAAGTTATAATATAAGCAAAAAAATAAAAATAATTGTTTGAAATTTAAAGCATGAAGTATGTTTTTAAAATATTCTAAATATTTGGCTATGTGTGTGGCTACATTTTTTTTTATAGAAATATGAAGCTATAATTAATATACTTGGGAGATTTTACAAAATGTATTTTTAAAAGTGCATCGTTAAATATGATGAATAATAGTTGAAATTTCAAATACTACATTAATTTAGAAAAAACGTAAAGTTCATTGCCACTTTGAGTGAAACGACTGAAAGTGAAATGAAATAATTAGATGCTTAATGCTTATGGTTGGTTTCACATAAGTTGTTCGTAGAAATTCTATGCAAAATAAAATAGTAAAATCGTAATTTTATATGCGTGTTGGAATAATCTATGTAAATAATTGAAATAAGCATTTGTAGTAATGATTAGAACTTTATTTTAAAATAAGTACTCGGGGTATTTTATAGTAAAGATGCAAGTTATTAATATATTTTTACAGTTTTATGTCATTAATTTATATAAATATTAATATGAGTATTAACATAACAGAAATAGTATTTATTCACATTTTTTCCGATTTGAATACGGTATTTGTTCTATTGCCAGAGGGTATTGAAAAAAGCAGTCCGTTAGTTTCTGCTCTTAGATTTAACGAGATAATTTTCATCCTGATATTCTTGCTCGCTATTTATTTATTTTTACGTTAATATTGTTCGTGTAATTGGCATTCGAAGGAATCTAGGTTAATGTTGAATTTTTTTACACCTGAAAAACAAAATTCCTTTGTACTTCAAGAAGTTAGCCTTTGCTTTAAACAATTAGTACTTACAAAAAATTTAAAATATGTTATTTTGTATTTAATTGTGATATCTAGAGGTCTATATCCTAAAGTCCTTGAAGTTCTAAATTTGATCTTAATTTTATTTCAACACTAAAACTAACTTTGCTATGATTTGTCCGGCAGTATGATGGTGTGGTTAACGTTACGTCATTTGAATGAGAAGATCTCTAGTTTGAATCTCACTCAAGCTAAAAATACATGAACTACAACACTGTGGCTCGGTAGTCTGGACTCTGTACTGATTGCTATTTTCTGTTCTTTAAAGAAGTAAATAAATATGATGGTAAATAATAGGAGTAAGTGGCTTAGTGGTATCGGGTTGGACTGTGAATTTGAGAACCCAGGTTCGATTCCCATAACCTGCAAACAATTTGCAACACAGTAAAATTACCCTGTGGATCCTGAGAACCCTGGTTCGATTCTCACAGGCGGCAAACAATTTTCATAATTTCAGAAACTACCCCTGTGGCTCCTCCACTAACATCTTTGGGGGGCCGTGATTTGACGACTGGTAACCGCACTTTACGCGCAAAATATATCACTTACCGAGATCTGCTTCGGCAGAGTGCCACAACCATTAATGGGTAGAAGGTGTGATGATATATTTATTTATATTTATAAAATTACCCCTGTGTCTCTCCACTAAGATCTTTGAGGGCCGTGGTTGACAGTGACATGAGTTTAATTTTCCCATTTTATCGTACTAGACCAATAAAGTGCTATTTTATGGACACTAAATATTGTCATATATCAAGTAGTTATGGTGTAGTCAAACGTAAATTATATTAACTACCGAACTTTGCAATTGCATAGGTTCTTATCCGGAATTTAGCTACTTTTATTTTCAATTTTACAATTAAAACTTTAGAAAAACTATTATGCAAATTTTATTTTCTTAAGTTTACTTATTTCAAATACTTTTATTTAATTAATAAGTTTCATTTTAAATTTTTTATAAATTCCATTCCCACAGCTAATAAACTTTGCTCCACATTAATATTACCTTTATGGCTCCTCCACTATTTTTTGGGGGGCGCAAAATATATCACTTACCCAGATATGCTACAGCAGTGTGTCGTATGTCATGTACCCAGTAATATGTAGATAGAAAGCGTGATGATATATTTATTTTTCATTTCATATTAATTTTTTTATAAAAATAAAAAAAATATAAATATATCATCACGTCTTTTATCTATTACTGGGTGTGGTACTCAATCGTAGCAGATCAAAGGAAGTGCTAATGTATGCGCATGATGTATGGCTACCTGCCGTCAAATTACAGCCTCTGCAGACCCCATAGGGGTAATTTTAATATGGTGAAAATTGTTGGTCGGCTGTGGGAATCAAACCACAGGACGACTCGATACCACAGCCATTTATCTCCGTGAAGATAACAAAAAATTGGATAAAATATGTCATTTACTGAAGATGCAGAAAGTAATTTCTTCCAGAATATATTAAAAATAGATTTTTCATCTTTTGTATCTGAACAGTTCTAATATATTTTTGGTTGGCCCACGAACTCTCACCGAAGAAAAAGCTGTGTCATGGAGTCATATAATTTATTCAGGTAAATCCGCATCAGTTGAAAATTTCTAGAATTTGATATTTAGGTTAAAATGTCAACTGTAAAATTTCATTTTCCTTCTGTTTGTCACGAGAAAGAGTTATTCATATTTTAAAAGTAGGTAAGTAGTAAGATGATTTATGTATTAATAATATGTAGTTATTTATAGTTTCTCTAAAAGCATTACAGTCCGGCTACTTTCAGCAAGAAAAATGACAGTTTTAAAGTTAAATATGGACGTAGCCTCAAAGCAAATAAATAGCAGCATTTTAAACATTTGTCTGCATCGGTAACTTTGCAGTACCGAGAACAGAGAAGAAAGGATTATGACGGTCAATTGAAGTCCCTAATCCCAGCTGAATCGTCGTAGGCTAGGCACGCGGCACTTATTTTATAAAAAGAACATTCGACAGTAGCCAGACACTGCCCACTGTCCAGCCTTCGTACCTGGAGTCGACCACGGGTGGTGCGATCGCTCAAGAGCTGGATTAGCAGCCTGTTTAATACCTACAAGATGCGCCAAAGGGTTAACAGAAGCCCAACAAATGACAGAATAAATAACCAGCCCAATTGTATGCTTGTATACCTTCAGGTAGTTAACATAAAACTTTGAAAGGAAAGCAGTAAAATACAGAAGTAACAAATGTATAATTATTTATTTATATAAGTACAGAAACCCCTGGCTTAAATTAACATATACAGCCCTCATATAAATCTTTGGAATTTCACAATTTATCTTTGGATCAAAATTCACAGAACGTACAAATTTTTTCACATTAATTCTACACTATTTCAGAAGTATTAACCAAAGTTTAACAAACATTATACATGAGCACAATGATTCATGATTTTTAAACAATTAAGTAAAATACATACACATCATTCTTAAAATGTTAGTACCTAATTGGTCAACAGTTCGAGAACCATTGGTATAAATGCATTTTATCCTCTTTACAACATCTTTATTTGAGCAAGTACATATTAGCCAGCGCTAAAACAGGAGATCCAGTAGGATCTTCTGGAAGATGTCCTGATGAACCAGCGATATCCAGGTGGCTGAATTTGAGCGGTTTATCGGATCCAGAACCATGTTTATCCAGACCGGCAGCAAGTAGAAGAAATCCTGCGGGAACTTGATGACCACGAGCAGTTTTGCTGGATGGTAAGTTGTTGCATTGTAAAATGTCGTCTCCTTGGGCTTTACCTCGGTTGAATTCGATGTCGTCTACACGGAGGGTGGATATTTCAAATGGATCACCGATGACTTCACCACGTTCTTGGAGCGAGATTGAATGGCCTGTTTTTTTCGCTGGACCGTTGTCTACCACTGAAATAGAAAATAACATACTTTTTAAAATTTATTCAATCAGGCTAGAAATCTGTATTAAACTCGCGTTTCTGTGTACATTCTACAGGATGATCAAAATGAATTGTTATAGTTGGCAATACAATTCGAGAGATCTTTTTATTCCACAGTTGGCACAAGGCCAGATAAAGGCGGAAATGCTATTTGACATTTCTAATAAATACAAATAGGTTATGTCAGGAGTCTGACAGCTAATAGAATTTTGACTTTTTAAGTAATAGAAATACTTTAGAAATAAATGTAATAATAAATGTATTCAAATTTAAATTTTTAAATGTCACTGTCAACAACAGGAAATGAATTTATGTATCAGGCTTACCAATTTCAAGCAGTTTTTTTATTGCCAACTGTAACAATTCCTTTTGATCACTCTGTATATACTGTGAGTTTATTTTAACGTGAAATATATGGGAATTTGACATATCCATGGTTACGAATTCGACATAGGAAACAAAATATTTTGATTCAATTATTTATTAAACGATTATAATGGGATAATGGCTCAGTGGTATCAAGTCGCCCTGTGAATCCTAAGAAGCCTGAGTCGATCCCCACAGCCGACAAAACATTTCCCCCCTTTTAAAATTACCCCTGTGGCTCTCCAACCACTAACATCTTTGGGGACCGTGATTTGACGGCTGGTAACCGCACTTCTCGCGCATAAATATATCACTTACCGAGATCTGCTTCGGCAGAGTGCCACACCCAGTAATGGGTGATGATATATTTATTTTATTTATTATTTGTATTAAACGATTATAATAATAATTTTTTTTTTTAATTCCTCCATTCACTGGTGTACAGTTAGACAGCTGTAATACTTTGAAATACGAATTTTTAATTTTAATTATTCTAAATTTAATATGTTGCTAGTACATACTTTAGATTTTAAAATTATTCAATAAAAAAAATCTAATAAAATAAATAACTATATCATCACGCCTTCTACCCATTACTGGGTGTGGCATTCTGCCGAAGCAGATCTCGGTAAGTGATATATTTTGTGCGTGAAGTGCGGTTACCAATCGTCAAATCACGGCACCTAAAGATGTTAGTGGTGGAGGAGCCACGGGGGTAGTTTTTTTGAAATTATTTAAATTGTTTGTCGCCTGTTGGAATCGAAACAGGGTTCTCAGGATCCACAGGCCGACTTAATACCACTGAGCTAGCCACCCCATAAAAAAATCTAATGGTTTAAAAAAATTAAACATCTGACAATTTTTTCAACTGCATATACTATTTACAGATAGCAAATAGTTAATAACAATGCAACACTAATTAATACAAATGTTAACTTGACAACATATGTTTTATTTTAAAATAAAAGCTCTGATATATTAGTGTAAAATTCGTAACCATGGATTTCATGGCAAATCCCATGTTTCATGTTAAAGTAAACTCACGGTTTAAATAATTATTTTTTGTTTTGTTTCAAACGTAGAGTGCCATGGAATAACACAAACAGATGACAGTAGGCAGTTTCAATAGTGGTGTGTTTACGTTGATTAATTTCTAGTTATTAATTTGTTAAATTTGTTGGTAATTAGTGATATTTCAAGAAACTAATAACAAAATAGTGTTACCTGCTAACTGTTTTAAAGTTTAATCGTGCAATAAAAATACAAGTGACAGTTTATTATGTGTTTATGTGTAGCTAAATTTGAAACAGTTGTAGGTTATGTGTTAAGTGTGATTTGACTTTTTAATGACTTTACTCCTGCACATCTAGAAAAATATGGGAAATAAGGTAGGAAACATTCAATTTTTATGTGTTTCAATTTGTGTAGGTAACAATTTTGTTGCCATGAAAACGCAATAAATAACTTT
This sequence comes from Pterostichus madidus, assembly GCA_911728475.2. NCBI lineage: Eukaryota > Metazoa > Arthropoda > Insecta > Coleoptera > Carabidae > Pterostichus > Pterostichus madidus. The sequence continues at coordinate 9,592,590 of OU452302.1, read as the reverse complement.
TTGTTATTCATGTAACTTGCACAGCAATATTAATACGTTGTGTGTTTCATCGTTATAATTATCTAATTCTTTTAAATACATCCTCGATGTGAGCTACCTACTTTCTTCACGTAATAACTGTTAGTAGAGTAATTTGATCGATTTTATTTCCGCAACAACGTTCACTTCATTTGCTTACTTTTGATTGATTATACAAATTGATACATTGCATTAGTAAGTTCGATATTTTTCAACAGAAGCTTTGATTTTTATTTTTGTATAAATACAGTGGGTATAATGGTTTGAATTTGTTAAAATGTAGGTAGATATTTAAGGCTTACTTATTAAAATTGTGAAAGAAGAGAGCGTTAACATAAAATAAAAAGTTGGATTAAAAAAAAATATGGTATAATTTCAGAACGTTTCTACGATTACATGATTATTTTTTCGAAAATTGGTTCTCTTGTACATTTTAGGGTAAAACTACAAGAATAAAAAATAGTTTAAAATTAAATTTTACGTATAAAGTTTAAATTTAGTATATTATCCGTGGGCTTAAGGTAGTACTAGTGTGACGGTGGCGCCATTGGTTGTCAAGTGGCGAAACTGACGATTAAAAAATATAAAAATTGAATAAAATAAGTGTTTTATACCTATTATAGTTTGAATATCATGAATTGTTAACAGGTTGTTGGTCTAGTGAATTTTTAAATACTATACCACCGTGTGGTGTTGCCTTTATAAATTGGGATTCTTAATTTTTCGTTAAAAACAAGGCTTTGCATGGCTATATATTCATTACTAAACGATAAAAAACTTCCTTCTGACACAATATACATGAATAGTTCTAGAACATCATACTAGTTTTTCAAATGAAACTGAAAAATTTTAGAGGTACACAAACCAAATATGTGCGATTCTGAGTGATGATCGCCATAAGCCCCGTGTATAAAAACTCAACTTTACAAGCGAATATATTTGTTACAGACGATGAATGTGTTTCATATTTTAACAGGATGCATATGACTATCCAATGTTTACGTGCGCCAAATTTCATTCAGATATGCAAAATTTTTTTTCACGCTAGTAATACCTTAATATTTCTAATACAATATTGAGTTGAGTTAAATTTTGTTTGATCACCACCAGAGATTAGCGAAATAAGTATTTCGTATTAGTAGAAAATACAACTTATTCTTGTTTATTACACTTTTACAGCCTGAATTTCAAAAAAAGTTTTAATTAATCCTGATTTACTTTTGATAAATCATTATAATTAAAAAAGTTTAAATAAACCGTAATATAATCCTGCTACCATTCTCGTTTTAGAACTCGATTTAAAATTATTAATCCAAAATTCAAGATTGCAAAAAAAAAATATGTTTCAGATGAATATAAACTGGAGCATAATAAGCGGACATAATGCCCGCTAACTACTGAATTTATTTGTACATATTCATAACTAGTAAAATTCATTAACTAGTGGAATTTATTTTATTCCCATTATTATAATCATAATTATAATGAAACATAAAATCATGTTTGCACCAGGGACATTACTAGATGATCATGACCTTGCCCGACATCATCCCTCGGGCCGGATATTGCGCCCTCTGTATATAATCATTTACTTAACACCCTTGGTGCATAAAATACTATTAGAATCGGGCTATAAATTTTTAATCCCTGGTGGATTTTTAAATTATAGCTAATAGTTGTTTTATCGTACAAAATATAATATTATAATTTTATGCGCTTAAAGATTAAATCGAAAAACATAGGTGGGTAAAATATGATTACATTTTTACAAAGGAAGTTCATTTGTGAATTATGATAGTAATTAATTGCACAAAATTAGTCAAATCGTTTTTCAACTGAAAAAACCTGAAAATCACGTGCAAAAAACAAAACTTGTTTGAAACAAATAAATAAAACAAAGAAGTTTCGTACCTATGGAGTAGTTTCCGGCAGCTAAACAAGCATGTCCTGTGAGCGTGGCGATGGTGTACAGATGCGGATTCACTGCGTCCACAGCGAATTCTTTCATCTGAAATTAATATAGCACATGTAAATAGACATTTAATGGGACAATTAAAGTTTAAATACAACATATAAGTGTTTGTGTAGTGTGCTCTATGACACAATTCGCATACTTCACTAAGTGCTTTATGAGAAAACCATATTTTATTTGTAGAAAATTGTCTTAGAATACTGTTGAAATATATTATATTGAAAAGTAAGTATTACTTTTGTTTTAAAAATTTCACTAAACAATAATAATAAAATTTCAATGACAGATCAATAAACATTTGAAATTAATTTATTTTGACATTTACCTGTTAGGTTAGAGTTCAAATTTATATTTATCTACATTATGTTAAGAGATTTGAGAACTCGGGTTCGATTTTCAGAGCATATAAACGATTTTCACTATAATAAAACTACCCCTGTAGCTCTCCCCCTACTAACACCCTTGAGGATCGTGCCACACTCAGTAATGGGTAGAAGGCGTGATGCTACGTTTATATTTTTTTTTTATGTTACTACTATATATTTTTAATATTCAATAAAAAAGAGTTTCGCAATTTAATGAATCTATTTTATTTAAAAAAATAATAATAATAATTGCAATAATTTTATATGAACTGAATAATGAATTATGTTTGACATTTTTACGACTTGACAATTTAACACAAAAATATCCCTAAAAATAATTGTGGCAAGTAGAACTTTTTGGCCAAAAAAAGTTGTATAAAATTCACTTCATCTACTATCGTTACATAATATCAAAATTATCTACCTATTTTGAGAGTCTTATAATACAATTTGTTGCACTAGTGCGGTAAAGTGAATATACAATACAAAAATAAATAAATATATCATCACGCCTTCTACCCACTACTGGGTGTGGCACTCTGCCGAAGCAGATCTCGGTAAGTGATATATTTTGCACGTGAAGTGCGGTTACCAGTCGTGAAATCACGGCCTCCAAAGATGTTAGTGGTGGAGGAGCCACAGGGGTAGTTTTTGAAATTATGAAAATTGTTTGTCGCCTGTGGGAATCGAACCAGGGTTCTCAGGATCCACAGGCCGACTTCATACCACTGAGCTAGCCACCCCATAATACAAACATAAGAAATCAGAATTAATGGTAACTTTGCATTTTTTTTTGTATTTTTGTTAATGGGGTATTAGCTCAGTGATATCAAGTCGGCCTGTGGATCTTAAGAACCCTGGTTCGATCCCCACAGCCGGCAAAACATTACCCCTGTTGCTCCCCCATCACTAACATCTTTGGCGGCCGTGATTTGATGGCTGGTAACCGCACTTCACGCGCATAAATATATCACTTACCGAGATCTGTTTCGACAGAGTGCCACATTCAGTAATGGGTAAAAGGCGTGATGATATATTTATATTTATTTGTTAATGTTTTTACCTTAATTCAATATTACAGTAGTAAGAAGCTTATCGTAGAGTTCTATTACGGCATAAGTGCTGTAATGATTTTTTTCTAAACATTGTACAATACACATAATATAATGTATCATATCAATACGAGATTGATAAAGTATTGAACGAGGCCGTAGGTCGAGTTTGATCATCCATCGAGAATTGTATAATACATTACAATACGTATATCGTACAACGTTTTACCTTATATCGTAAATAACTGTTACGGAACATCAAAGTACATATTTATTTATTTTTTTTTTTAATGTACAAGTGGAGGCTATCGCTTTCATCTTTTCTAATCTTGTAGATTCGTTGTTAGTTTGGTTATTAGATTTGTTGTTAGGAGTAAACGTGAGTAATTTGAGATGTTTTATGCGTTCTGTACGTTGAAGAAAGAAAATGAATGATAAGTAAATAGGAATGATGTGATTGAGGGTTTGTTGTGTGTTAATGATTTTGAGTGTAATAAATGAATGAGTGATCTATGAATGTGGTTGAAGTGAGGGTGGTTTGTTTGGATGATAATGATTGTTTGATGAGTGTGATGAGTGAATGTTTTATGAGTTTTTAGGGTTCGTGCTACCCCATTTGTTGGGAAAAAGTAGCTAAGCTACAGCTACAGCTATTCTTTAAAAAAGTAGCTAAGCTACAGCTATAAGCTATATTTTGTAAAATATAGCTAAGCTACAGCTAAAAGCTTTCGTTAAAGTAGCTGTTAAATTTTAAAGCTACTTTTTTAAATTATTGTGAAATCATTAAATTTGCCATTGTCATATGATCAGTCTTTTGTTATAATGACTGTTAATTTACTATTATATACATAAATATAAAAAATAGCAAATACCATCTGGCACCTACTGTGTATTTTTGCGTATTAGAGCCAGTTAGAACCGGCAACAAATAATTATTTTGTGTGGGTTTAGCTTGTACGCATGCGTACTTTGTTGACCTGCTTAAAAAGTAGCTTTAAGCTACAAAAAGTAGCTTTAAAAGTAGCTTCAGTTGTTATTTTTAAGCTATTAGAAAAAAAAGTAGCTAGCTACAAGCTACAGCTATATTTTTTCACAGTTAGTTAAGCTACAGCTACAACTAAGGTAAATGTAGCTAAGCTAGTAGCTAAGCTACAAAAGTAGCTAGCTACTGCCCAGCTCTGGTTGGGATAAAGCGTGAAGATATGTATGTATGTATATTTTTTAATAAAATTCACGATAATAGATAAAACGTTGTACGAGTACTATATTTGTATCGTAAATAACTATTATAAAGGTGATATATGAAAATATTTTTTTTCAGGATTTTTTAATGTTGTTTTCAATCCTACATGTTTGTATGAATTTACATAACTTATGTCTAAAATAATTTGATATAATGCTTTGCCATTAATAAAAACTAAACCAATGCCATAAATATGACACAGCATTTAGCGAACTATGTTCTTATCCATTCATCTTTGCGGCATAAAAATTACGTAATTTATTTAAATATGTGATAGAAACATAGTACTGGTACTGGTCTCTTTGAGTAAATTTAATCTTGAGAAATTGTTCTTAAGGGTACAAATAATAACACGGAACATTTTCCTGATATCACATAAGTCGGTTATAATTACAACTATATTTAGAATTCACTTCCTAAGTATTTGAAGGCCAAGCTCGAAATCATTCATGTTTTTGCACCTTCACTTTTAAATAAACCGGTATTTTTAATATAAATAATATAAAATTATTTTGCATTAGTTGACAAGTTTTCCGTGGCCGTCAATATAATATTTATAATCTATTCTAATCAAGAAGACTGCTTGTGGCAGTATTCTATATCTATCGAGATATATGTTACTAATTTGATGGGTGAAATCGTTGAAAAGATATAAACATAAATTACTGGCCTAGTGAAATACTTTCTATGTAAAGAAAGCGCAGTAAATACTAGGCGTATTCTTTTTATATGAATATCAGAACATTTCAGCTGCTAAAAAAAGTCCGAAATAGTAGCATAATGAGAGTAAATTTTTATTGAGAATAAATTAAAATAATTTAACAGTTTTCGAATCGAAATTGCAACAGGTTTGAGAATGATTCTAATTTATTGAACTCTCGAGTAATATTTAAATAAAATATTTTTTTTACTTAATTCAAACAGAAGAATTTTAGTTTAGGCGCCGGATACACAGCTTCGGTGAAATTAGTAGAGTTGACATAGCTTTGTATGCATCCGTTCACAGCTCTGAAATTTGATGCGCACAAATTTCACTTTCTACAAAAGTTTGCAAACTCCAAGCTTTTTAACCAAATTTAGAGACCGTTCTACAAATAAAGTACATCGATGGTACAAATTGAATGAATTCTCTTTGAACAATTGTCAAAAATTGTTACGTTTTTTTTTGTACGTCAGCTATAAAAGTTAAAATATATAATGGATAGACGCCGACGATGTAACTATCATCTTGTCGTTCATGTGTTTAACACGTGGTCAGTAACAAGCCAATCGGAAAATAGCTGGTAGATGGTACATTGAAAAGATAATAGATGTCGATATTACATAAATTTCGAGTTGTGAACGCAAGAAGTTCATTTACAGAAATTACGTGTTACAATTTTCACCAAATTTCGAGATGTGCATGCGGCTTTACGCGTTGACAATTACAATTACCTATGTCAAACAAATAAAAGATACAGTGATTATTGTCGAAAATAATTATAAGAGCCTTTATTCTGACTATAATAATGAGAGGATTGGTTAAGAAGCACATACGTGACAATGAGTAATATTATAATTATACAACGACGCTATAATGGATGATTACAACCATGGGCGTTCACAGAATTTTCTCCAAGGTGGGTCGAAACAGATATATTATCTACTATATACGGAAAACATTTGTAGTATTCTGAAATATAAATTTTTTAATAAATAAATAATAAATTGTCAAACAGAAAAATATAAAGAGATTTTAATTTAATTATTAATTAGATAAAAAAAATAAAAACAAGGAGTCAAAGGGGGGACCCATTAGATCCCCCTGCGGGTGCCCGTGATTACAACCCTCGCTCGCGTTACTAGCTCGTGTTGCAATGTTGTAACCCGTGGTGCCATCTACCGACAGAAATCGCAAATTGCTTGACAGCAATTGAAATAATACAAAGACAAAAAGTCAATTACGATATGGAACTGTGTCTTAAAAAATATAAAAAATAAGAAAAAACTTTCCATCTCTTGTAACAAATCCCACAAAATTTGCAGCCTTTGAGTCAACTTATCATATTACATATTTTTTTGTTTATTTGGTTTGCCACAGTTACCTACCAGTATTTATGTATTTTTTGTTTATACAGAGAAATTGTTTCAGGAATAATAATTTTCTGATTGGTGCAGAAGATGGTATTATGTAGCAAAAAAACACATTTAATATAGATATAATACATTAGCTGTAGTTAAGTTTTAAGAGCTTACGAAATGTCAAAAAATAATCGTTATATAATAATATAATAACCGCATTTCTGGCGCATAAACACATCACTTACCCAGATTTGCTACGACAGAGTGCCACACCCAGTAATGGGTAGAAGGCGTGATTATATATGTATTTTATTTATAAATGGGAGAGATTGCTCAATTGTTTCGAGTCGGCCTGTAGATTTTAGAACCTGAGTTTGATTCCCACAGCCAACAAACAATTTTCACCACATTAAAAATTTCCTCTATGGCTTCCCATCACTAATATCATTGGGGCTTGTTATTTGACGACTGGTAACCGTACTTCACACGCATAAATATATCGAGATCTGCTACAGCAGAGTACTATACCTAATAATGGGCAAAAGGCGTGATGATAATATATGTGTATATTTTTTCACATACAAATTCAATGCCTGCGCCCCTTAGTTTCCTGTACTCGAAGCAAGTGTCCTTGATACGCCTCTGATTGAAAAATACAGATAAAATAAAATAAACAAACTCAACTTTAGTAATCTTGCTTTTTCGGTAATATCTTTTGCGTGTGAAGTACGTGTACCAATCGTAAAATCCGGGCCATCAAAGATATCAGTAAACAGGTTTATGTGATGAAAATACGGTTTGTACATACAATGTGTTTCTGTCAACAAAATAGCTGGAAGCCGAATAAATCTATTCAGTGTCTATAAAGTGTCAAATAGTGGTCGTTTCAGCACGGTATTCATAGTCATAACCGGATCTTACAAACGTCATCTTCAAAATTATTTATTCATTTATTTATTTATTTGTTACTCTGTACAACAGGAACTTAATCCCAAATACAGTGCAGGAGGCCTACAGATTATAGTGGAATCCGAACCACTCTGACACAATCGTGTGATTGGAGGCTCAGTGGTATCGAGTTGGCTTGTGGATTTGAGAACTCGAGTTCAATTCCCACAGACGACAAATAATTTTCAGTAATAATATAACAAGAGAGTGAGAATAAATTGAAAATAATTTGACAGATCTTTCGAAAACTTGTTGCCGGGCAATAGTCACGAAAGCCCGTAGGGCTTGAGTGGCTATTGCCAAATGGCTACAAGTTTGAGAAAGATACTGGAGAATTATTTTCTAATTTATCCAACTCTCGAGTTATATTTAATTAGATTATTTTTTGACTTAGCTGTTGAGGTCGATTCATCCAACTTAAAAGATTTTGAACTGGGTTCATATCGATTGATTACTTATTAATGTATTCTTGGAAGTTGTTTCCAAAATTTGTTGGTGTATTTCTGTATCTAAAATACAACTAAATAGATTTTTTTTCACACATTTTACTTGACGCGTGGACAGTTTTAAATAATTATTTGACAACTACCTATCATTTATCACAAACAAAAAAGCATCTACAGAGATCATTCCCGGGAATAATCAGAAGAGCTTTATTCTCAATATAATAATGAGAGGATTGGTTAAACACATGACATACAATGAAGCATTTCATGGTTTTGAGAAACGTCAAAAAATAATCATCACATTAAAACTACCCCTGTGGCTCCCCCTCCACTAAAATAATTGAGGGCCGTGATTTGACGGCTGGTATCCGCACTTCACGCGTAAAATATATCACCGAGATGTGCTACGGCAGAGTGCCACACCCAGTAAAGGGTAGAAGGCGTGATGATATATTTATTTATTTAATCCCAATTACAGTAGAGGGGACCTACAGATTATAGTGGAATCCGAATCACACAAGAATCGTATTTTTGGATACAAGTTGAAGTCAGTGAGATTTGAACGCATGACCTCTTGCTTGTTAATTAAGAAATGCAAGTTTTACCTCGCTTTTATTTATTTATTTATTTATTTATGTTACTCTGTACAACAGGAATTGATTCCCAATTACAGTACAGGGTCCGAACTCACCGAGCCGAAGAGTGGTTATAATTTCTAGCTTGAGTGTGAATCGAACTCGGGATCTCCGGATTCGAATTCCGTAACGCTACCCACCCCACCGTACTACTGGACTACGATTGTCTGTACGTAACCAAAGTGATTAAACAAAAATACACGATGAAAAGATCATCTTCCTGAAGATGTAAGTATGAATCGGCAAACGTGACGAAGTTTTTTGCTGATTCGGCAATGCCGAGCTGTTATGGTTTCAATGAACTGAAGTGTCCAGCCAGCAGCCAGACCAAATCCAGCCCATACAACATCTTCACTCGTTCACTCCTCTGTAACAATAATGAAGACTTTGTCTTCAAGGCGGAAATCACAAAGAATGCGTGCTAGGAAATTACCAGATAAAAACGGATAATAAAAAAACGACGATAATTATATTGACATGTTTATGAATATTTATGGTGAGGTGTTTGACCCTACGGGATGAAACTCAGGCCCGGATCTACTAAAATTATTTCTGACGATCCATCTTAAAGTTCAATTCAATGAAGCCTGACTAATTCGTATATTCGAACTGTTAATTTGCTATTTGGATAGCAAATGTTCAAAATGTATTGAGCACTCATATAAACAATCAATTAAAAATGCCTAGCTAGATGTTTATTTACTTTAATAAAAAAATATATATATATCATCACGCCTTCTACCCATTACTGGGTGTGACACTCTGCCGAAGCAGATCTCGGTAAGTGATATATTTTGCGCGTGAAGTGCGGTTACCAGTCGTCAAATCACGGCCTCCAAAGATGTTAGTGTTAGCCACAGGGGTAGTTTTTGAAATTATGAAAATTGTTTGTCGCCTGTGGGAATCGAATCTAGGGTACCAGGGTTCTCAGGATCCACAGGCCGACTTCATACCACTGAGCTAGCCACTTTAAATGTTTATAAATATTTTTTCGCACTTCCGGGAGTAAATGATCTACTTTATTCTTCCTTTTCGAGGACTGAAGTGTCTCTTATTGTCAAATATTTTAGCAGTTTTCACTAGCGTAAGCTGTCAAAGCTTTGTTAAGTAAGACGTGGATTATTACATAAATTTGAAAAAAATGCCTTAGTTATGTGGCGCCAAAGTTGCTGCAGGTTGCCGCATTAGTGCTTTAAAGGCACTTATACACGTGTATCATACGCTATTTTTTATTATACCTGCATCATAATCTGAAAAAAGAACTGGAAAGCGCCATTTTTACTTTGATTCATTTAATAGGGTGGCTAGCTCAGTGGTATGAAGTCGGCCTGTGGATCCTGAGAACCCTGGTTCGATTCCCACAGGCGACAAACAATTTTCATAATTTCAAAAACTACCCCTGTGGCTCCTCCACCACTAACATCTTTAGGGGTCGTGATTTGACGATTGGTAACCGCACTTCACGCGCAAAATATATCACTTACCGAGATATGCTTCGGCAGAGTGCCACACCCAGTAACGGGTAGAAGGCCTGATGATATATTTATTTATATTTATTTATGTGTGTAATTTGACGTAATATTGTTGATATGGAGATAGATTATCATTTGTTTTTTATGTTGCCATATGGATTCGTTGTTTTGCAATTTATTGTGATAAATGTGAATGGATTTGAAGAGTAAAATGATTTTTTTCTAATTCGGTGTTCTTATAGCTCTATACACGCACTGTAAACACGTCGTCAAGGAGATCTACAAGCGCACTGTTTTTGGCGCTTTTTATTTTGTTGGAGTGGTACGATTCTGACAGATGAGTGATATATAACCTCAAAATTGTAAATTGTCGGTGTCTAAATATTAGTAAAACAATATGATATAATAATACAAAAATCACAACTTGCACAATACAGAAAAAAACATTGATTAATTGTCAAAAAAATTGATTTTTTTATTGATTTTGTTATGAAAAGCGCTACCAACACAAATGATAAAAAACACCAACTTATATTTTTGACAAGTCACAGCATTTTTGACAAGTCGCAGCTCTTTAAATCTAACAGAATTATAAATTGACTTGAATAGAAAAAATAGTATAAAGAATACGTTTCATAAGGCATGTTATTGCACTCGTGTTTTGTAAAACTCGCCGCAGAGCTACTCGTTTTCCAAACATGGACTCGTGCGTTAACAGATTGCCTTATGAAACTTGTTCTTTAATATACTATTATTAATTAGCAACGGCGTGATTTAATGTTGCATTTTCACACGCTTTTTAGTTTGTCAAACAAGGATTATTGAGCAGACTTAATAAAAAATTTGTATGTAGGTACCATGAGCGTTCGGTGAATTTAAAGGTCTCAGGTCTTTGATCTTGAAGCGCATCACTTGGTACATAAATAACTATTAGTTATTCTTCTATTATTTTTATGTGAAGCATTTCCTCAAAAATAATTTAGAAACCTTTGATAGATAAAAAATAAAATTAGTCAATATTGGCTGGCCTTGTCACAAAAGTTTTTCTTTCTGCTTTTTAATTTTTTTAAAATAAAGTAAATTACTCAAATCGAAATATGTTGGTGTACAAGGAGTGTCATACTGAGAACAGTATTATTAATATATAGTTTAGAGCTATGTGAAAATAAATGTTTATAAATAACACAATATTCTTTTCTTCAAAAGGGAAGTTTCATTATACTAAATGTACATTTAGTATAATAAAACTTCCCTAGTGAAGAAAATAATATTGTGTTATTTATAAAGAGAAGAGTATTATTAGAAGAGCTGATGTTTGTTTGTTGAGATAATTTGAACATGTGGAATGAAAAAATTAAACAGATATATGTTGATAAAATTGACGGTGAGAGATGCCATAGTCGAGAAAGAAATGAATGGATATGATTAGACGTTTATTACGAGAACAAAATTGAAATGCTAGGAAGTTTTGCAAAGATTAAATGAATTCCATTTGTTGAGATAAGACGTAATGTTATGTATGTTTTATATGTTATTTGAATTTAAAAACTTAATGGCTGGACAAAATAAATTTACTTCCTTAGTAAATGTATTTAACTTAACAAATTTTAATCGATTTGATTTATTTTATGGCACATATAGGGTATTTCTATACGTGTGAATCAAACTTTAAGGGTATATATTAAATTCGCAAAATTAAGGATGAATTATCTTAAATAGACATTTTTAATGCCACTGGTTTGATGGTTATTTCTAATATATTGCTAATTAAATTATAATTATAAACACTATAACAGTCAATTTATACATCAAATAAATGATTACTTTATTTAATTATTGTTTTATTAAGGATAGTTAGCAATCTAATGGCACAAAAAATGTTCTCCTAAGATACATTGAAATTTATTGCGCGAATTTTTAAACATATTTTTTGTTCAGTTTTTTTTTTTAGGAAGTAACTTTATTTCATTAATTTACCCTGTTTAAAATTGAAGTATTTAATAAAATACTAATTCTAGTAAATTTTTTCGTTGTTATGATATTTCTATCTGTTGTTATGATGGTAAATTTAGAATATGCTTCATAATATTTAGTGATCAGTATATCAAATCATATCCACCCTTAAATTTTGATCCACAAGTCTGCCCTATATAATGTTAATATCAAATGATTAAATTATATTTACTTTGAAAATAAATAAATTTGCGTTTAAAAAAAGACCATAAGTTTGTTAGATTCTCAATTTAATTTTTCATTATTGAAGGGGCTTCAAAGTGATGACTGATGATAATCGACGACATATTTAATTATGTAATTTAGGATTACATAGGATAAGTAGTTCAGTGGTATCGAGTCGGCCTGTGAATCTGAGAACTCGCGTTCGATTCCCACAATCGACAAACAATTGTCACCACATTAAAACTACTCCTGTGGCTCCCCCACCACTAATATCTCTGGAGGCCGTGATTTAACGACTGGTAATCGCACTTCACGCGCAAAATATATCACTTAGCAAGAATAAGATAATATATTTATTTATTTTATATCATTTCAAATTGAATATATTACTGATAGTAACTTTCTGTCGACTTGTACGCAGATTTATCTAGATCTAACCCCTAGATCCGAGCCTGTGTGAAATCTGCAACTCCAATTCAGTGACACGAAAGTGAGTGCTCCGCAACCTGTTTAGCACACATTCGAATCGGTTGCGGCAGCGACTGACGTGTTTCTGTTTACAAGCGCGCGCACTATAAATAGAAGAAGTAAACAGACACGCTGCAGAAAATTAATGGCGCGTATACTCCGACGACGAATGTCAGTGCCATGGATTTCGTGTCGCCGTGAATATTAAACAGCTGTTACTGCTACTCGATTCTTTATTTATGCGGAAAATAGAACAAGTGAACGCATTTTACGGAAGGTATTATTTTTGGAATACGTTTATAAAATAAATTATTATGTTATCACATATTGTTGTTGTGGTGCTAGTTTAGGTAGGTAATATTCTGAAATGTGCTAATTATTATTATTTAATTTACTATTTGAACATGTCTTGACGTGGTGTGTCGCTATGTTTACATCTTTAAAAATACGCCTTTTTTTTTGTAAAAGTTTGACTAGAGATTGAAACAAATATTCAATGTACCGCTATCACGAATTAGTTAACAGATCAATGACATGTAAACATGCACCAATATTGCCAATCTCAAGAACAGAAATTATACTGATTATTTTTTGACATTTCTCAAAACCAATGAAATGCTTTATTGTATGTCACGTGTTTACGTTTTAACCAATTCTGTTATTATTATACTGAGAATTAAGCTCTTGTGATTATTCCCGGGAATTATCTCTTTAGATGCTTTTTTGTTTGTGACAAATGATAGGTAGTTGTTAAATAATTATTTAAAACTGTCAACGCGTCAAGTAAAATGTGTGAAAAAAATCGAGTTAGTTGTATTTTAGATACAGAAATACACCAACAAATTTAGGAAACAACTTCCAAGAATACATTAATAAGTGATCAATCGATATGAACCCAGTTCAAAATCTTTTAAGTTGGATGAATCGACCTCAACAGCTAAGTCAAAAAATAATCTAATTAAATATAACTCGAGAGTTCGATAAATTAGAAAATAATTTTCCAGTATCTTTCTCAAACTTGTTGCCATTTGGCAATAGCCACTCAAGCCCTCCGGGCTTTCTTGACTATTGCCTGGCAACAAGTTTTCGAAAGATCTGTCAAATTATTTTCAATTTATTCTCACTCTCTTGTTATATTATTACTGAGAATTTACCATGCATATGTGAGAACAAATAAAATCACGAATTTTTTTGAAAATGAACCAATGAAATTAAATTTATTTTGATACTTTCCCACTATACTCTATTCCAGTTAAGAATGGAGTAGATGGCAGGTACAGTGGTTGCATAAGACGTGTTTTATTTGAATTCTGATTGGCTGACCAAGACGTCAAAATGAGGGCATGTTTACCAAGCACAAAAACTTGTGACAATTCTGTCCCAATTTTATTACTTCACACTTTTATAAATGTGATAGTTAACTTAAAAATTTCATAAAATTAATACAAAAGGCATTTTAAAACACATTACCAAATTGTACAGCATGTTTATTTGGAGGGCGTTTTGGACAGCCAATCAGAATCAGAATAAAATACATCTCAAGTAATCATAATGTAATCTTTCACTGAACGGACATTAGTTCTACCGCGATATCAGTGAGTTTACGTCATCAGAAAAAAGTTACTAAACTCATGACGTATTCTATAGCTAATTTATATAAGACTGGATCGGTTTAAATTTTTATGCTTCTTACCTATCACATGTAAAGATGTATACTAATGTCAACGTATATTTAAAATGTCAAGCATAATATATCCTACCTACAAAAAAAAAAAAAAAAATATCTGTAAGATTCAAATAGAATAAAATTTTATTTCTTGTTATATTTCATAACGTACATTCTAAATGTAGTTTTCATTGCCAAATTGTTTAAATACATACTTCCAGATTTGCCAAAAACATTTGAAAGGGTAAAGAATTTGTGGTTTATCACATTTTGCACAGGATGATAACGTGAATTCACTAATGTCAAGAAAGAACCATACCTACATATTATAAAAAGTAGAACTATTTCATAAAGAAAATGGAACAGTCACTTTTTGAATTGAAACCCAGTATTGCTTCACGCACAATAAACGTTTTAACTACTTAACTATTCATCCCTTTTATTATTCCATCATTATTTATATGCAAAAGGATTTGAGTTAAAAATAGAAACAAGTCATACTGAGGAACATTTACTGTAATAAATAAATGTCAACAGAGAATGAAAAAGGAAAAATATATAAATTACATATTCCTATTTTTCTTTTTTTCTAAGATATATAAACGAACTTGTACATCTGTACGTACCTTTAAAATTTTTTTACGTACTTAAATTTCAGTTTTCTAAAATAGAAACAAGTTATTTGACAGCAATAAACAACGTATCAGAAAAGAATGAAAAAAGTAAAACAACAGCCTGGGAAGAAATTTTGTACACTTGTTCATTTTTTACGCACGATGTTATTTATAGAATATTTTTTATGCACGTAGATTTAAGATAAAAATAGAAACAACTCATCTTGAAGAAAATCTTCCACATAATATACAGGGTGTCATCGAGGAATGAGACAACAAGAAATATGGCATTTTAATATTTATCAACAAAAAGCGGTTTTACTTGTTTTAATATGTTAAGGAAGCATTTTCGAACGCGTGTCCACAACTAGTTTTGTTTTTATTATTGTTAAGAATATTAATTTTATATTAAAACCCAATCTTGTCATCCTGTATAGCAAAAAAATTGTTAGAATATTTTATATTTCTTGTGTGTCACTACATTTTGTTTTATGTTCCATTAGATAATACGGAAGTAAAAATTTCGTGAACTATTGTTTGTAAATATCGTATTTAGTAAACGGTTTACAAATATGTTCACCAGTGGCGGCTCGTGCATAGGCAATGCATCCAAGGAAAAATTTGTTTTCGTTTAAAAATAATTACAATAATTTAAAACACCAATAAATACATTTAAAAAATGTTCATTACATTAAAACTATCCCTGTGGCTCTCCCTCCACTAACATCTTTGGAGGCCATGATTTGACGGCTGGTAACCGCACTTCACGCGCATTTATCATTTACCGAGATCTGCCACGGCAGAGTACTAAACCCAATAACGGATAGAAGGCGTGGTGATATATTCATTTTATTTATATATTCTTTAATTTACTATAACATTTTAAAGATATAAATTACGTTTGAACATCGTAAATAAATAATTAAACGTTCTAAATTATGAAACAAATGAAGGCGGATCTAATGGTGGAATTATGTGATAAATCTGTAAGTTTACAGATCCATAAATCTGTAAATAATGAACATAATCACATCAATATTTGTTGACAAGTAGAAAATATTTCATAAAGATATAAGTTTTGTTGTGATTTTGTTCATCATTTATAGATTTATGGATCTAAAAAAATAATGGATTTACACAAAATTCCACCATAAGGCAGTACCTTATAACCTTACAATATTTGTGTCCGAGTAGTATAGGAATCACTGGCACTGCTTGATGAACAGTGCTTAGCAGGAGCGCATACAGTAATTGCTTGCATGTACGGAGTCGTGTCTAAGTTACGTTGTTTATTTAAGGCTTGTTAATTTTTTCAGTGATAGAAGGATGGACTTTATTTTAAAATGAGATATGTTTATTAGCAGATTTTTTATACGTAATATTTTTTAATGATATTTTATATATTTTTTCTTTTTTTTTTTTTTGTTAGTACAAATTTATTTCATACTCGTATATTATATGTACCGGGAATAAATGATTAACATTATTTTCTTAGTGATACCTATATATTTCAAGTTTTATGTTGGTACATCAGATTGTCAAATTCAAATACATATTGGAATATGTCAAATAAAATAATAATAATTTGATTATCTGTAATTGTCAAATTTTAATTTATCTTTATTTATGTTAAATTAAAAATGATTGTAATTTGATGACCTGTCATATTCAAACAGTACTTCATCTTTATTTTTAAAAATGGTTTTTTACAATAACACCTCAGACAAAACATTACTAGACGGAGAACAACGGCGTTTGTTGTGAAGTAGAATGGGTTAGAATAACTGACTGGTGAGGCGGGTGCGCGGCAAAGCGCTAGTACAAGTTGGTGTTATGCAGGTTGCATTTTTGTTGATGACAGTTATCAGACGCGAGCATTTTATTTATTTAAATACAAAAGTGCGTATACAAAACACTTTATATGTCAAAAACTAACCTTTACTTTGATGTATGTAAAGTAAGTAATTGAATATAAAAATTATTACACAAATGTTTGCAACTTGCATAACATCAAAGTGTACTCGCTCCTTGCCGCGCACCCGCCTCACCAGCAAGTTACTCCAACTCTTTCTGCTTCACAACATTGCATTGACTTGAATACGGCAGAATTTGTCTAGTAATGTTTTGTCTGAGAATAACACCAAATTGGGAAAACTATAACCTACAATATTATCAAGAGATGTCAAGTTAATAGTGACGAGGTTTGCCAACTAAACAGGGTAGCCAACTCAATTTTTTTTGTCAATCAATTATAGTCACCCGGTATTACTTATTAATAAATTGGTTATACTGTCTACTCGTATATTAAATAGCACCCCTACTTATAAAATTCCCCGCCCGCCACTGATGGTCACTAAGAATAATGAATAATATGGTTTGTATATTGTAATGTGAACTGTTTGTTAATATAATATTATAATATTGTCGTGATAAAGACAATATTAAATTTGACGGGAAAGTGACTTGCGTTCCAAAAAACATGTGTTTTTGCGCTACTTTAGCATTGGACACGACTAATTGAATTCAAGTGTAGGTCTTAGTGACACATCTATTTTAAATAACAAGTCGACGTTATAAATAGTCATAATTATTCAAATAATTAATTTAATAGTTTTAAATTTAAATATAATTATGATTCGGTAATTACAGTTAATTGTTTTTAGAAACTGCAGTACAAAAGACACAGTAAAAATTATTCTGGTAGGTTAGTACAAGTAAGGAAATTAAAGTCATAGTAGATAAATAAAAAATGAAATAATACCGTTAATATTACGACAATGACTAATTAAATCTTTAATAGTTTATTATATGCAGCGTCACAGCATTCATTATTTTTAGCATTGACTCTATCGTATTTTTCTTGAAAGTTTAACGGTCGAAAAGATATTCTGAAAGTATGTGCAAATATTTTTAAACTACAAAAACAGAAACAGCTACTAGATGGCTAAAAATATTTGCAAAGAGTGCTATAAATAAAAATAGAATTTCTAATAGAGTAGTATATTTAGTATTAATTTTAAACATTTTAACAGCCGCTTTTTTTTATTTTTTGTTGATTTTTATAATTTTAATTTCCTCGGCATTGCAAGATATCTCCTATACGATGGTCGTCACTGGGATCTCGTGAAATATAAGAGCTAAGATTTCGGTTATGCATAAGTTTAGACACATCCTGTAAAGTTCGGTAAAGTAAAACTAGTTTAAAAAAATCTGGTGTGGTCACCACACGACTTTCTTATACACAGCATATTTCATATTAAAAACGCTGAATTGAACACTTATGACTTGCTCCTTGCGTTTGACAATTATTATTTGACATATAAATGTTAAACATGTTTTTGTTTTTTGTTTCTATTGCTACTATGATTATTGAAATATATTATTAAATATATAAAATAGTTTTTCTCAAAATTAGACGCATATACAGGAAAATTGCAAATAACATTTTATGTTCCAAATATTTTTGCTAACATCTTTTATTTGAAACTTTTTTTCGTAACTGATTCCATTTTTGAAATAAATGGAATTTATTGTTTTGTGTGTCCAGTAAACTTCCTCTTCCGGTTTTTCAATTTCATTCAAAATCAACTCAGTTCTTCGTATTTTCATGAAACTTATAATTACCAAGTTTCGTTAACAAATCGTATCTCGTTCATGAGATATTGCACGACCGGACACACATCCATCTATCCATCCATCCACACACACAGACATCATTGAGAAAATGATCAAAACAGATTCAGTGGACCTCAAAACATGTATTTCCGCGAAAATCTCGTCAACGATTTTTTTCACGATTCCAATACTTCCTGATACTACGTATAAGAAAGTAAAAAGTCGGTTTGTATATCGGTCTGTCGTTCTACAGTATGATATCAATATATTTAAAAATGTGATAGTTTTGGGACGAAAGTCTATATTTAAGCCATATTTAACAAGTTGTAACAAAAATGTATTGACTGATCCTTTTAATATTTCGATTATATCTTAAATGAGTAGGTTGAAACATTTTTCGACATTAATATAAATTTATTTGTTTGTGGTTGGGAAAGTCTTCTATCCCGGTAGTGTCGTTCGAATATATTCATCTATATTAAGAAATGATGCAGCTTATAATAGAAATGGCTAGTTTCATACCAGCTCACTACCGCAATAAAATGTATTTTAGCACTTCGAATTCAATGAACTCAACTTAGATGTTACTTAAACCAGAAATAGCAGAGTAGTTGCACCCGGAAATAAATGAAATCTGTAAAAGTAGTCATGCCATCGGAAATAGAGTATTTGATAAAGTATTCGAAGTTAGGTAAATGATACAATTGTGATTATAAACCGATATCGGTAATAACAATAGCAAATCTGTCAACTAAGAAACTAGATAATAGATCATTTACAGAATTCTGTAAAGGAAAAAGATTCGAAATTGAATAAATAAAAAAATCATGATAAAATAAATAAATTATAATATATAATTATTCGTTGGCATTACTGGGTGTGGCACTGTACCGTAGCAGATCTCAGTAAGTGATATATTTAAGCGCGTGAAGTGCAGTTTCCAGCCGTCAAATTATGGCCCCCAAAAATGTTAGTGGTGGGGGAGCCACAGGGGTAATTTTAATGTGATGAAAATTGTTTGTCGGCTGTGGGAATCGAACCGAGGTTTACAAATCCACAGACCAACTCGATACCACTGAGCCACCGACCTCAAAAATGGAGATTGAAAAAAAAAAATTGTAAGATAAAATAAGTCATTTACTGAAATGAGCTAAATCTGAATTTTGGATTAGCCAAATTAAATTTTTAATTAGATTCTAATATAATTATTATCATTTTGTTTTTGAAAAGTGATTTGGACTAACGTTCTAAATCGGACTAAAATAAGATTAGCTAATCCAAAATTCAGGATTAGTTAAATCTTTTTTCAGAATCGGGCTGAAAAAGTAAAGACACTACATTTGAAATTAGGTAAATGATAAATATATCAAATATATCATCACGCCTTTTACCTAATACTGGGCGTGGCACTCTGATGTAGTAGATTCCGGAATATGTGATATATTTACGCGAGTGAAGTGCGGTTATCAGAGGTGAAATCACGACCACCAAATATGTTAGTGGAGGGAAAACCACAAATGTACTTTTAATGTGGTGAAAAGTTTGTCGGCTGCGGGAATCGAAATCGGGTTCTCAAACCCACAGTCCGATATGTTACCACTGAGCTATCTATCCCATATAATACATCAGTACGTAAATGACATTTCTTTTTATCAGTAATAATATAACAAGAGAGTGAGAATAAATTGAAAATAATTTGACAGATCTTTCGAGTTATATTTAATTAGATTATTTTTTGACTTAGCTGTTGAGGTCCATTCATCCAACTTACAGTTTTAAATAATTATTTGACAACTACCTATCATTTGTCACAAACAAAAAAGCACCTACAGAGATTATTCCCGGGAATAATCACAAGAGCTTTATTCTCAGTATAATAATGACAGGATTGGTTTAAACGCAGACACGTAACATACAATGAAGCATTTCATTGGTTTTGAGAAACGTCAAAAAATAATCAATACCATTTATCTGTGATAATAAAACCATGTAATGTACAGATATCTGTAATAGAAAATCTATCAAATCAAAAACTGGGTAAATATTATTGACGGTTAAAAAGAAACATTTACTGAAATGTTTAATTGAAACTTTCCACTCAAGGAATAGGTGAAATGATGATGCTCTCGGCGGCTAGAAGTAATAATAACAGAACGTCCACGCCCAGAAAAGGGTAAATGACGCAATGATCTACTTATTACTATTTAAATTAGAAGATTTCATTCAAGGATCTTCAACTACTACAGATAAATAATATTTGTACTACAGTACAAGAATTGTTATTTTTTTATGTAGGCACAAATTTAAAGGCGTGTTTTAAATTACTAATGAATCATACGATTGCGACAGTAGCGCGTAGGTCTGTTTTAATGAATCGTAAATTTCATTCATGACTTACTTGACACAGCACGTCTGCCATGACCATGCGTCCCTCGGCGTCCGTGTTTCCGATGCGAACTCGGGCGCCGGATCTGGCGACGATGACTTCGTCAGAGACGTAGCAGTTCGACCCGACGCTGTTCCGGACAAGACTTAATGCGCCGACGACTTTGAGATGACGAGGTTTCAGCTCTTTTACGAGTTGGAGGAAACCGGCTACTGCTGCGGCGCCGCATTTGTCCCTGAAAACATTATTAATTATTAATTTAGTTGTATCAATGAGTATGCCTGTTCATACGAACGAAGTTGTCTAGAGTAGTTTAATATGTAAATTAAGTAGAAGTCGGATTGAAACTGTCATATTTCAATAAACTTTTACAACCTAATTCTTAAAAGAGGTTTAGTTAATCCTTAGTTTTGAAAAACTAAAATAAATATATTAACACGACTTTTACTCTACTGGATGTGGCACTCTGCCGTAGCAGACCTCGGTAAGTGATATATTTATACGCGTGAAGTGCAGTTAACTAAAAAATAAAATAAATATATCATCACGCCTTCTACCCATTACTGGGTATGGCACTCTGCCGAAGCAGATCTCGGTAAGTGATATATTTTGCGCGTGAAGTGCGGTTACCAGTCGTCAAATCACGGCTCTCAAAGATGTTAGTGGTGGAGAAGCCACAGGGGTAGTTTTTGAAATTATGAAAATTGTTTGTCGCCTGTGGGAATCGAATCAGGGTTCTCAGGATCCCAAAGCCGACTTCATACCACTGAGCTAAGTGCAGTTAACTAGCTGTCAAATTACGGCCTCGAAAGATGTTAGTAGAGGGGAAACCACAGGGGTAATTTTAATGTGCGAATCAAACCGAGGTTCTCAAATTCACAGGTTGACTCGATACCACTCATATCCTGAATTTTGGATTAGCAAGCTGTAAGTATTCCTTTGTTTTATTCTTGTTATTTCAGTATTTTCTAAGATTTTATTAATTATTTAGGAAGAATATAGTTCAGTATTACTTGTTTTGTTAGTTTAAGTGGTACATTAATTTTAATATGAAGTAGCTAGCTCAGTGGTATCAAGTCGGACTGTGGATTCTGAGAATCCTGGTTCGATTCCCACAGGCAACAAACAATTTTCACCATTTTAAAAACTACCTCTGTGTCTTCCCCACCACTAACATCTTTGGGGGCCGTGATTTGACGACTGGTAACCACACTCACGCGCAAAAATATATCACTTACCGAAATCTGCTCCAGCAGAGTGCCACACCCAGTAATGCCACACCCAGTAATAAGACGTGATGATATATTTATTTTATTAATTTTAATTTTTCAGTTCAGATACTTAATTTAGAAACCAGTTAGATTATCTGAAGATTATTCTTCGCAGTAGATTTACATTCAGGTACACAAATTCTACTTTTTAATGTTTTTTTTTTGAGAAAATTCAATTTTTTACAATAACCTATAAATACCATACACATATACTATTCTATTTCATATGAAGCATGTAACATAATTACAATTCATTTGCATTTACAGAAGTAAGAAAGTATAAGGATGATATTAAAATAAATGTACAAACAATATTGAAACAGTCGCTTTCTATGTATCAGCATACAAATCTCATGAAAGTGCTTCTTTGTCTTAGTTTTATATTTCGCCACTAGGTTCGCATTCTTATTGAGATATTCCAATTTATTTATATATTTACATATTACTCTGCTCAAAAGAAAATTAACCTCAATTATAGTTGCAAGGAACCTATAATTTGCAGTGAATTCAGAACCACACCGACGCAGTTTTATTTTTTGTTAATAGTTGTTATGAGGAAGATTTATTAACGCCCGCTTATAACGTGACACATGAGCATGCTTAACATTAAATTTCTTCTGCCAGTAATAAACAAATTATTTGATAACCGGATGAATAAACAAAACTATAATTTAAAATTATGCAATTAAAATTGACAAGTCAGTTTATTTATTGGATAACTAAAATTAAAGTACTTATTTGTTTATTTACTGCGAGGCACAACAGGAAATTAATTTCAATTAAAGTATAGGGGACCTATAATTTATAGTGAAATCCTTGACACGTAGATAGTTTTATTTTTATGGTTATAAATATAGAGATCCATATTCATACTTAGGTAGATAAATTTTTATTCCATTTAAATTTATAAATTTGAAGTAAAACATAATATATGAAAAAAAAACGCCAAAAATGCACTGTTTCCTTTTTTAAAAATTGTTTAATTCAACTTGTGTAAATATTTACTGAGCTGTAAATCACTATACTCGTATTTATAAATACACTGATTTTTTTATTCGAAATCAAAATTATAAAATCATTCTTCATTATATTTGCACATAAATTGAATGTTTAATTTTTTTTACAATACTTTCAATTTTTAACAATAAAAAATTATTCAGAGGGTTTGACGTTTTCACTTGAACCCAATGAGGAGCATGGGCAGGTGCGAATTCAGAAAATTGTTGACAAAAAAAATCCATTTCTATCTATTTACCTACGTATTATTTTTGCTTTATGGCTATATCTTTCGGAATATTTTCTAATAGTGGAGATGAAGAAATTCATATTTATTTAAATGTTAGGTAAAGATGACATTATACAACTTTATACAGAGTGATCAAAAGGAATTGTTAAAGTTGGCAATAAAAAAAACTACTTGAAATTGGTAAGCCTGATACATAAATTCATTTCCTTTTGTTGACAGTGACATTTAAAATTTAAATTTGAGTACATTTATTATTACATTTATTTCTAAAGTATTTATATTACTTAAAAAGTCAAAATTCTATTATCTGTCAGACTCCTGACATAACCTATTTGTATTTATTAAAAATGTCAAATAGCATTTCCGCCTTTATCTGACGTTGTGCCAACTGTGGAATAAAAAGATCTCTGGAATTGTATTGCCAACTATAACAATTCCTTTTGATCACCCTGTCGAAACCGTTAAAGTTTGACTTTTCTGACAAATATTTTTTCTGACATTAAAATCAAGGTGTTTCATTAGTTCACCAAAATCAGATTAATACTTATTGATAAGTAGAAAATATTTTAATAAGTTTCGTTGAGACTTTGTTTATTATTTACAAATTTATGGATCTACAAAACTTATGGATTTACACAAAATTCCATCATTCATATAAAAAAACTGAAATTGATAATGGTCATATGTTTGTTATTCTGGCAAATATAATTTATATTTTTACAAATCAGAACAGAAAAAGATATAAAAGCCAAATGAAAAGAAATATTTAGTGGTTTTAAGTTCGATATTTGTTATTATACAAAAACTATTTCGCCAAATTTAGTGTGTCATGAATACTAATAATTAAAAATATCTATTTACCTTGACATGCCCGCCATAACACCTCCAGCCTTGATATCAGCGCCACCGGTATCATATGTAACTCCTTTACCAACCAAGTACAACGTCTCCTTGATTTGTTTCGGATCCTCTGGTTGGTACTCCAAGAACGCAATCGCCCCTCTATGTCGTTCCACAACACTAGCTCCTCTATTGACGGCTTCAAACAATGGATAGTTCTCGGTGATTTGCTCTAGGTCATCAATGACCGTTACCTTCACTGGAGAGTTGGCGAACACTTCCTTGACGTACTTGACCACCCGAGGAGGCGCCATCCGCTCGGGGTCGGAGCCGCCGATGTCGCGAGAGACATAGAGACCGGATTCGAGGATCTTAGCGAGGTTGATGATTTTCTTTGTGCGCTTAAGGTCCTCGGACCAAACGCCGAGGTAGTCGACTTTTGTGCTTTTTGCTGTTTTGTGTTCTCGGACTTCTAAAGGCTGGAAGAAATTATACAAATTAAATTAATTATAACTATAAATGTATATTAGTTTAAAACATTTTTATTGCGCGTACTATTATTACTACTTTTTTCTGTTATTGTAGTTTTTTCTGGTATAGTTTTTTGTGCATATGACGCAATGTAGTAATTGATTTCAGTGATAATTAACAATATGATACATTGCTAAACTACATAAGTGAAGTGGATACTTATGTAGAGTACTTTATTAGTTGTTATGCTACTCAAAGAATTGCATGTTATCATGTAATTGTTGCGTGTGTAGATAAATACTAAAGGTTAAAAGCTTGTAATCGTTCTATTTATTTCAATTATTGCAGATTAAAATTAAACAACATACAATATATGAAATTATTTATGCATTTGAAATATATTTTCAGATTAAGCGGAAGGGAAAAAATAAAATGTAAACAGACTATGATTAATGAATAACTACTTAACTCCATCATATCGAAAAAATGGGGGTCATTTATGTTATAAATAGTCTCCAGCATTTTTTATTTAGCTCAATGTGTTGAATCATAGAGCTGGACAAAGCACTTTACAATCCTGAGAAGAATGTCTTCGGAGGTCGCTACTATCGTCGGTACATTCAGTGTTACAAGTTACATTTAAAAAATGTCTGTTTATTTGAATTATATGTAATAGCATATCAAAATAATAATAATAATGATGGAGTAATAATAAATAAATATATCATTAATAAATTTGCATAAATGCACATATATCATATGATGAGGCAGCCAAGAGTTTTTACTGAGATTGTACATATATTTCAATAAGTCCATCCGTTATATACCTGAATAGGTGGCGTTAAAGCGCATTCCAGCCACAGTTTTACTTTGATTTGTCGCGCTCTATATCATCACACGAGAACAAAATGCGGAAGCAAACAAAACCATTTAATTTTAGTTCAAAAGAAATCTAACAGGTGGCAGCACAGTACAGCCAAAAAATTCTTGTTTTGTCGCGCGTAGTTAGCTAACGATTTATGGCGAGTTAACAAAAAATACTCACCACATACAAGGCTTCAAGTGCTCCAAGTACCATGGCCAACTCGCAATTCTCGAACTCTGGATGTTTGGTGGTTACCAACAGCGGTTTCTTGATACCGGCCTTGATGGCCCGCTGGATTCCCTTGAGTGCAGCGTCCTTGAATATCCGCACGTCATGGTAATCCGGATCTATGGGTCCCGTGGGTGAATACACCAGGCGACCTGCTGGCACGTCCGGGAGCGCGAGGACAGCTGTTTCCGTTTTGAGACCTTCATCGAGTTGCACTGCTTTGTCAAGGACACCGGTTACAGCCTTGGGTACAGGTGCATGTGGCCAAGATACGAGAACCAAGCCGTCGTACTGCGAGCTCCGAAGGTCATTGTCTTCTGAGATCGGACATCCTCTAATAAACGATTGAGATTAAAAGTGAAATTTATGGTATTTTTACAAAACTTACAAGTATGTTTCTGCCATGGTGTGAACCTGTCAATCCCACTTGTTTTGGTGGGCGTATGTTTACGCAGCAAGTTGACGTCTGCTTGCGTATTTATCCCGAGGACCTTTATATAGCACACCTGATAATTTTCGTTACTAACCATAGCGAGTAGAGCGCTGTTTATCGACGAGCCGCTGTAGTGAGAAGATTCTCCGGCAGTTAGCAGCATCGTCTTGATATTAGTTTGCTTTTGTTTTTCTGTAATTTATCTAACACCTGTGATGCAATATTGCCGAATAGATAAATATTTGACGATTCATTTTATGATGTTTGTTTTTATAACAAAACAAGCATGATAACTAGGATATCTTAATATGTTTTGATAAAATGTGGGAATAATAGCAACAGTTAATGATTTATTATTAAGATTATGAAACTATCTAAAATTTATTATTTTTGTTTGACTTTACGATTTTTAACTGAAAAATATGACCTTACGTTATTATGCGAAATTTATTATTTTCTTTTGACATATTTTTAAGTTCGGCAAATAATGTAAAAAAATGGAAATAGAGTTTATATACACAGTTATTAAACGATGGATCAAACTTTGGTTGAGCTGGATGTATATAAGTCGTTCACTTAGTCGCTAGCTTGTTTTTGTCCTTCAATGTCCTTTAACCGATTTGAATAAATTCTTCTGATGTTCAAGGTATTGTACATGTTTCGTGATCAGGGATGTTATGTAAGTAAACGTATGATGATGACTGCCAGGAACCCAAATCTGCATTAATTCAATGTTTAACTCTTTGTAGCAGCAGAAGAAATTTGAGGTAATCAATGAGGAATAATTCCGAATTTATTGAAATCGAATGAAACTATCACAATTTACATATAAGATCATTGGCGTTGCAATGAAAAACTGTATGTTTATCAAGACTGATTTTTGAAAAAATATAACTGTCTATAGTAATTAGACTAACAATTCAGTACAAAATAAACTAAATGCTTGTCTGCTTACCCTTGATTGGTGAAGATAATTGGCATTTTAACGTCAGTTTTGAAAACCAACTTTTTTTTAAGATAACACATTTATTTTTATTTTTTTTGTAAAATTTTGAACAATGACGTAATTGGTCAGTTTTAACAGGCTCCAGTTCTAACTAAAATCATTGCCATATATACAATCTATGTGGTCAGTTAATCGGTAATAACACCCTGTAAAATCAGTCTAAATAGTTTCAGATAGTCTAATAACTGCCTATTTAATAACAATTGATTTAAATGCAGAATTTAATTTTATTTAAAACCTTTTCTTGTGTGGCAATATTTATAATTTAGTCTATTATTGTTAAATTATGTGTTTAGTTTTATTCGTTTCTGTTAATTTATGGTTATTGGTTTTAGAAAATATTAAGTATCGTGAGAATGATATGTTTGGGGTTGTGTTTGTGTTTCTAAACTAATAAATTATGGTCAAGTGTGTCTGGGTCTGTCTGAGTGACGCCGAATGTGGAGACATATTGGAATAGGTGAGGGATGAAGGGACGTGTGTAAATGGTTAAGGGTGCATGGTGACTTTGTAGATAGTTTTAGGATAGTGTGTATCCGGCGAGAGACGAGAAAGGTTTAATCATTTGTAATTATATAATTTCAATAAAGCTGATGTACATATTCCCTGTACTTCGTTTGTTATTTACCCTGACGAATATATTAATGGGCAGTGCAGAAAGAGCATTAATCACGAAGAAAGTTACATCGTATTTAGGCGACAATTTTCAAAAGGGGATAGATTGCTAAATTGTTTTATATTAGATTGCGACACTTGTAAAGAAATCAAAAGTAAAATAGTATTGAAAAAAATAATTTTGATATTATTTTTTTTATGTAATTGTACGGCTATATTTTATTTTCGATTACTCATCTAATAACATACTCCAGTTTTCAAACAAATCCGGTCATTGACTCCGTTCCAAACAGATCTTATCATCAACCCAAATCAATATCGAATTAAAAAGCAACACAATTATAAATAACATATTTATTTATATTAACACAGACAATAAATAAATATTAATAATATACATTTAAATAAAAGACCAGGTGACAGAAGAAGAAAATTCGTTACAATTTAACACTTAGTTCATGGATTATGGTTTGGTGGTCGACGATGATCCTGGATAGTACGCAGAGTATGCGACGTTTTGTGCGGACTCAGCGTTGTTGTTCCATACTCTGGAGTAGGGTCCTCCGCTGTTTGCCTCCCAGCCGGGTTCATACGAGCTGGAGGGGGCGGCAGGCGCACTGTAGGTGGTTGGTTCAATGGGCATCATTGTCATGGGCATGTTCATACCTGCGGAGAATTGGAATTAGTCGAAAGTGCAGTTGTTTGTATTGTAAATACGTGACTTTATTTTGATTCACGTATTAGTTCGATTTAGATTTTCCTTTCTTGTCTCTATATTTGGGTAGCGCGACCTTAATCATTATAATTTTATGAAACTAATAGTTATAAATTATTATAATTATAGTGTTATTAACATCATATCTTATCATTTAATAAGACCAATTAAAATGAGACGGTAGATAAATATGATAAGTTTTTTCCGATAACGCGTATACAAAGTGAATTTCATGCAACTGTTTTTGTCAAAAACAGTGCTATAATATTCAATTTTCTACAACTGTTTTCGGGGATATTTTTTGTGAAGATGTTGAGTTGTCTAGTTGTAAATATGTCAAACATAAATTTATTATTTTATTAATTATTAATTCTTGCAATTATTTTTTTTTATAATAAAATAATGACATTAAACTGCAATACACTTCGTTATTAAAAATGAAAGGTATTTAGTTTTGTAACATAATATTAAAACTACCTCTCACCACTAACATCTATGGGGCCGTGATTTGACGGCTGGTAACCGCAATTCACGCGCAAAATATATCACTTACCGAGATCTGCTTCGGCAGAGTGCCACACCCAGGAATGGGTAGAAGGCATGATGATATATTTATTTTTATACATAATCTAAATAATTACGAATATGATCTGTAATTTAACTAATAAATGTCAAAATGTAATAAATTTCAAATATTTATTTTTTTTAAATAATAATTTTTAAATAAATATTAAAAATAATATGAAAAATCTGTGCTACAACGACCAATTATGACACGTCTTTCAATATACTATTTTAATAATATATGGGGTGGCTAGTTCAGTGGTATGAAGTCGGCCTGTGGATCCTGAGAACCCTGGTTCGATTCCCACAGCCGACAAACAATTTTCATAATTTCAAAAACTACCCCTGCGGCTCCTCAATCACTAACATCTTTGGGGACCGTGATTTGACGACTGGTAACCGCACTTCACGCGCCAAATATATCACTTACCGAAATCTGCTTCGGCAGAGTGCCACACCCAGTAATGGCTAGAAGGCGTGATGATATATTTATTTATTTTATTTTGATAATATATAGGATATTAATTTGCAATAGCTATTGGTATAAAGTGGGAGAGAAGTATATTATTTCCTCCCACGCATGACGCGGAGGAAATTGCACTTTCATGCCATATCAATAAAAATAAAAAAATACTCGATATGAATAAATAAATAAATATCTCAGACCGTGCTCTCGGTTGCTATAAAACTAACCATAAATAAGGGAGGAAACAGTAACTTTTCTACCTTGGAAGACAATAGACATATGAGGAAATAAAAGCCTAATTTCAGTTACGATCTTAAAAAAAATCTACTTGATTGACAGGTGAAATAGCGGGTGCATAATAATAAATATTCTATTATTCACATCCTTGAGTCACACCTCAAACTTATCATAAAAGTAAGTAACGGATTTAGTTTAATATTCGCTAAGGTCAGTATCACATTTTTTTACCAACTTCTAAGGTCGTTTTGGTTTTCAATTATCTCGATAAGCACGCAACATTTGAACTTTTTCTATCATGGTATTTAAATTAGCAACATTTTAGCGCCGACATGTTACCAGACTTCCTAGTTTACGACACTTCCTTCTTATTAGCTTATTTTTAATTAAACAATGACCTTATTAGTCATAAAAATCTGTCATGACCAGCAATTCATATGACAAAGAGGAGAAATAGTTCTAATAAAGAATTGTTACTCTCCTGATATAAGAGATCTGGTATTGTATAATTATTTAATTAATTTTAAGTGTGGTACTTACCTCCCTTCTTGATAACTGAGTAGATGATGAAACCAAGGGTTAAAAGAATGGAAAACTTGGCAAGAAGGATAGCTTTGAAAGCTTTAAGACTGACATAGGTAACAAAGAGAGGCATGATAACATTATATTTCAGTTTCAGCAATAAAAGCACAGGAGCCAGTAACTTTTTCTTCAAAATGTCACGAGCTGAAAAATAAAAGTACCACCATTAACGTTTTTATTCAAGTTTTTATTTAGTCAGGGTTTAATGCATTATGCATTATTTTTTACAGTTACCTATTATTACTTTTTAATGATATGCAAATGACCAACACTAAAAAAACTAGAAAAAAATATATAATTATAAAAGAGAACAATTAATTTTTCTTATTGGTTCAATTAAATACTAGTATTGAGTAAGAAATTATAAAATTACTGCGCCGCAAAATAGGCAACTAGCATTTTATGCATGTTCTGTTGGTGAAAGTTTAATATAAAGTAGGTATTTGTTTTGAATGCAAATGATTTGTTCTGAATTTAAAAACGTATTGGAAAATGGAAAGCAGAATACTTACATTCCGAGCCAGTGGAAGCAATGTCTAGGCCAGATATCGGATTGTAGACAAGGTCAGATCCTCCGAGCATTTCCGGAAGGCGGAAACGGAACTCGTGAGTTTTAACGACGCGTGCCGCTCTTTTAAAAATCACTACGTCCATATTCTGTTAACAAATACGTATATAACGTTATACATAGAACTAAATCGACCTCATTTATGACTATTTTTGTGAGGTTAGAAATTTTTCTTGACATAATTTGTTTTGTGTTTTGAAAATTAAATTTCATTCAAGTGTGTGGTTGATGATTAACAATTAATTTGGAAAGAAAAACAATTTTTTTAATAAATTTAAATCAGGCTTTTGCTTTCGATCATTAATATGATCTTTTGTTGACACATCTACATACACTATAGTTGTGAAAACTATTTAAATATTATTATGTTATTTATATGGGGTAGATAGCCAGTGATAATATATCGGATTGTGGTTTTGAGAATTCAAGTACGATTCCAACAACTAACAAACTGTTTACCATATTAAAATTATCTTTGTGGCTCCCCTACTAGTAACATCTTTGGGAGCCGTGATTTAACGGCTGGTGGCCGTACTTCACACACACAAATAAATAAAATAAATAAATATATCATCACGCCTTCTACCCATTACTGGGTGTGGCACTCTGCCGAAGCAGATCTCGGTAAATGATATATTTTGCGAGTGAAGTGCGGTTATCAGTCGTCAAATCACGGACTCAAATATGTTAGTGGTGGAGGAGCCATAGGGGTAGTTTTTGAAATTATGAAAATATATCACATACCGAGATCTGCTACGGCAGAATGCCACACCCAGAAAAGAGTAAAAGGCGTGATGATATATTTATTTACTTTTTATTTAAAATAATCCCTGTGAGTCTCCCCTCTCCACTAACATTGTTGGAGACCGTGATTTGACGGTTGGTGGCCGTACTTCACGTGCATAAATATATCACATATCCACATCTGCTACGGTAGAGCGCCATACCCAATAATGGATAAATAGCGAATGATATATTTATTTTTTTATATTAAAATTACCCCTGTTACTTCCCCTCCTTTAACATCTTTGGGGACCGTGATTTGACGGCATTATAATTTTTATTTTTATATGTAGTTTACTGTTTTAAAAATGAGGAAATAAAAGTTTAATTTTAGAATACAAAAAATAATTATTTTGTAATTGCTGTAATAAAAGGACCGTTGCTATTGTCTATCAGAAAATTTTAAATTTTTACAGTAATTTAAATATCGTGAAATAAATTTTGTGTATCACCCCTTACTCATATTCATGGATTCTGCGAATTTTTTATGTGACGCACTGTAAAATTTATACAGATCTACAATTGCTATTTTCTCGTTGTTACCTTAATGTTCCTGGTGTCCTCCTCAACGCCAAGTAGAGTATCCAAATAATTCAACACTTTTGACTTGACACAAGTCATATCGTAACAATTCTCAAGCACCGCGGATACTAGGTTGTCCCCAGAGCGAATCTTCTCGCTGGCGACGGCGCCCACCAGGACAAGACAGACCACGGAAAGTACGAACTTCTGCATTGTGTATGAATGTGAATCCTCAGCAAACGACAACTGAACACTGGCCTTCCACTGCCATGGGTGCGGTTATATATTCCTATTACCGGGTTAACAGAACGCGTGTGCCTTGTATGATAAGTATTCATCCGTCAAAATCGTATTGTATTTGGTTCCGGAAGCCATACCGAAGCGTTTCGCTCTCGTCCGGTATGGAGTGTAGGAACTGGTTAGTGTAGGGTAAACAGTAAGGGCCACATTTGGTGAATTGGGTACGTACTCGTATATAGAAAGTGGAGTCTAAAGGACGCGTTGATATTTTTAATTTTCTTGTCATATTTTCTATTAAAGTTTAATTACAAATAGATGTACCGGACATACGTATCTACGATTTGTTTTCAGTAAAGTGTTAGTAAGTATATATTGTGTTTATGAAAGTGTAGCTCAATGTAAAACCAGAAAACGAATAAAGAAGATAAGAAACGAAGAGAGTGTCGTCCCTACGCTTGTTTTTGAAAGTGAATTTCACATAATTGCAGGTAAACACTCTAAAGAAACTACTAAACAACAAAACTAAAATCTAAAATCCTGCGCTTTTCTGAAATCATCAGATTCATTCCGCAATTAATCTTCGCCAAACGTTCCTATCCTGACACACCACTTTAGCTTCATCCACATTCATAATTCCTTTCATACAAGCACGTTTGTTCCTCATACTTTCGTTCACGCAACAATCCTTCAATTATATTCATCCATTTATTCGTAGGTCGCCCACGCAATCTTTCACCCTCAATTTCACCAACATATACCTGTTTCACTAATCTCTCATTCGACATACGTTCTACATGCCTAAACCATCTTAATTGACTTACAGCTACTTTTCTAACTACATTCGTCTCAATTTTTAATAATATAGTCGCTTGTATCAATTATTAGTTCATGAACAGTAAATTAGGGCTTACGTATTTACAATTTAATTTTGAATTGTGAATTAATATCTTTTAAAATAAATTGTTTATTGTAAATTACAATTCCTTTATGTTTAGTGCCGTAATGCATTGTCCATGAAGTAAAGCGACATTAGCGCTGAAATACAGACTTGTCCAGAATTACAAAAGTCCGCTATTTGAATACATTTTATTAAACATTTGTATATATTTTGTCTGAATACAAGGTCTTAAATGTATGTTTCAAATTTGATTGTTGAATTCGTATGTAACTTAAATAAAAACAATTGTGTTTCAGTGGCTGCTAGATAAATGTGTGATTAACAAAAATATTGTGTGACGAATTTACTTGTTACGGTAATTAAAGTACTCGTATAATACGTTTTTTTTTTGTAAATTCGGAACAGAAAATTTTAAATAAAACCTTGTATTCCTGCGAATGACTGCGAACTTATCCTTTCCTTTTATGTTCTTCATTTAAAATACATTAGAATGTAGTAAATTTCACTAATATTTAAATACTTGAGTTCTTTACTTGAATAACAAATATTTTGGAAGTGTAAATAATGTATGTTATGTACTGATTCCCGTATTTATAAAACTATTTAACGAATTGTTTAAGTAATGATGTCAATAGAAATTTTCTTTGGTAGATAAATTATTCCATGGATTATATTTTCTAATTATAAAATTTCTTGTCAAATATGTTAAACAAAATAAAAAGCAAATTTAAATTACATATTCAATTTTGTTAATTTTTATAAATAAAATATATAAATATTTCATCACGCCTTCTACCCATTACTGGGTTGGCATTCTGTCGAAGCAGATCTCGGTAAGTGATATATTTTGCGCGAGAAGTGCGGTTACCAGCCGTCAAATCACGGCCCCCAAAGATGTTAGTGGTGGGGGAGCCACAGGGGTAGTTTTGAAATTATGAAAATTGTCGCCTGTGGGAATCGAAACAGGGTTCTTAGGATCCACAGGTCGTGTTGATACCACTGAGCAAGTTACCCCATAATTTTTATGACATCAAAATGGGGCTACGAATAAGAAAGCATTTAAGTGTTTAATATTTCAGTATTTGTTAATACTATCTTCAGATAAATGATTTGATAGCGCTGCGGATCGGATATTTTTTCCATCCTTCGGATCGGATATTTAATCCAAACTTCGGATCGAATTTCGTATTGGTTATGTTATCCGAACTTTAGATCAGATCTGATCCGAATTCGATTCAATAGAGTTCTAATTCGATCCGAAATCCGATTTCTGATCCTAAAAACAAATTATCTATTTCTATTAGATAAAGTGGATACTCTTCAGCCCGCCATAGATATTCTTTGTTTAATATAAAGATAGTAAAATTATTTTAGTATTGTGGAAAAGCTGCAAATATTTTTATATCATACATTTAACTTGATTTTCGTTTGAATAAATAATATCAATTTATAAATATTATTAAATGGTTAAATTTTACGAATGTGCATGAATAAATAGTTGACAAGAAGTCTAATTTAAAAATTTAAATTTCTAACTGTAGATATTATTTAAAGAAATGTGTCAAATTCAGGACATAAAAGGACACAAGACGATTATTCATACGGAACGTGCACAATTAAATGAATATGAAATATTAATGCAGGTAATTAGATCAATATTTAATTAAAATAAAAAATAAGAATACTAGATAAGTAGAATAATTTATACATGTGAGATAAATTACAGTTTGTAAAAGGCTGATTTAATAATGTACAGTATAAACAAAGAACCACGATTTCAGAAATTAATAAAGGAAAAATTTCTCATTAAGGTGGTTCTATCATGATATGTATGGTAAATAAAAAAACAAATTTACATGCTAATGTAGAAATTCATGAAAAATAACATATTTAAATTTCATTAAAATCTGGCGTAAATGCTTCCATGATAGTACCAACCTAAGGATTCATTTAAAACAATATGACACTAGATATGAATTTGAGGATTTCACCATGTAATTCCTCATATATTTCTACATATTTATGCATATTTTGATCTTCAAAATATATATTTTTTATTCGCCGGAGATGTGATCGCAAAAATTTATGTTAATGAAAATGCGAATTTTTTGGTTGAACCAGTTTAAAAATTGAAAAATTTTAAAATATGTTTTTATATAAATTAGACTACGAGAAATCGTATGACGTTGAGCGCATCTTCATATCTTTTTTAGTTTGCGAGTAACGGCGATTTTTTTTAAATCTCAACTTTGGGGGTCTATATCTCTATAACTAAAAGCGATATGAAAACGCGGTTTAAACGAGTGTATTTCTCGTGTTCCAATTAACTTATACTGATATTATGAAATTTTTGAAAATTTTACAATTTTTTTCAAAATTTTCTTTTGCCCATAATTCAAAAACTTGAAGAGATAATGAAAATCTGTAAAAACCAGTGAACTTCTCTCGTAAAAGTACATATGTATGTAAAATTTCAAAATTTTTGCAGCACGGATAAAATTTTTAGAACAAAAAAACTAAAAATGGCCTAAATTCGTGAAATTCTTAAGGGGTACCCCTTCAAAAATAATGAAAAAACAGTGATTTTTAGATTTTTTGTAATAAAAGCTTTATCTGTCCGAATTTTTGCCTGAAATTTTGCATACCTATGTACTTTTATGAGAGGAATTCACTGGTGTTTACAGATTTTCATTATCTTTTAATTTTTTTGAAATATTGAGAAAACGAAAATTTTTCGAAAATTGTAAAATTTTCAAAATTTTCAAAATATCAGTATAAGTTAATAGGAGCACAAGAAATACACTCGTTTAAACCGCGTTTCAATATCTCTTTTAGTTTTCGTGATATGGGCCTTCAAAGTTGAAATGTTTAAAAAGTCAAAAATCGCTGTAACTCGAACACTAAAAAGGATATGAAGATGCGCTCAACGGTATTCGATTTCTCGTAGGCTGCTTTACATAGAACCATATTTTAAAATTTTTCGGTTTTTAAACTGAATCAACAAAAAAATTGGCATTTTTGCGATCACGACTCCGACGATTAAAAAATACATATTTTAATCCTCAAAATATGCATAATTATGTAGAAATATATGAGGAAATAAATGGTGAAATCCCCAATTTCATATCTAGTATAATATTATTTAAAATTAATTGTAAACAGAATCAAACGTGAATATAAACATAAGCATCTAAATAAATAGTATACATTTTTCATTTTATTAATCCTGAAAGTAAAAGTTTGTAACGGGATGAATCTTTGGAAAAATGTATTTTAAAATTTGTAAATAGCATCCGACGACCCCCCTTTAATGTTCCCCTTACGGGTCGCGACTCACACTTGGAGAACCACTGTTGTAAACTATGAAAGTTTCTTTATTTTCAAATAAATAAGATTCAGGAAGTTAACTTTAGATGACCAGCATTACACATTTGTATATTTATGTCGTGCATCAAATTATTTAATAAAATATATAAATCACATATATACTTCAAAAGTTAGTTTGAAGATTTAGAGAGATCTACAAATTTCTAATTAACGGAAATAAAAAATGAAATTGCAATAAAAATAATTTATTATAAATAATACACAACAATCAGCTTTAATAAATATAATCACGTCATCAATTAATAATAAGCATTGTACGCCATTTGTTGAGCCTCATCATCAGCGACCGGCAGATCATCAAACGACCTCGCCGAATAGTGTCCACTGTACGCGGACTCCCAGGGCCCATGAGCCGTGATGTGTGGATGCGCACTATCATTAGCAATCTTCTTACATAACTGGAACACGCTCAACCCCACGGAGATGATGAACGAGAAGAATGACAGCTGCAGAGCGTTCCAAGCCTTCAGACCCAGCATACCCAGAATTAGAGGGATCAAGGTCACGGCCTTGAGGAGGACGAACGCTACGATGGGAATGAGGATCTTCTTGATCTTGGATTTACGAGCTGTGGAACAAATATATTAATTTGAGAAGTGAGGTTATGTGCAAATGTACCTTCGCCATTTTCGCTCAATTTTAAGCTGAAGTTCAGTTCGTCATTGTCTAAATTTCTGGCTTCGACAGTAACAGCAGCACCTAAAGGAAGCTTGAAAGTAACATCATGGCTTTGAATGTATTCTTTAACATTATCTTCAAAGTTCTTTTCACCACGAGTTTCAACTTCATTGGCTCGGAATTCGTTCCTTTCAACTTCTACATTTCCTACCTACAAATCAAAACAAAATTATCAACTTATTTATATTTAGAATAAAATGTTATACGGCTGTATCACGTAACACATCTTTAATAATAAGCGACGTTGATAAATTTTACTAGCTTTGGCAACACCAGTTACGTCTTGACGTTTGTCAAATTTTTATTCATATAAATACAAATTTGACAAACGTTAAGATAAAACCGGTGTTGCTAAAGCTAGTAAAATTTATCAACGTCGCTTATTATTAAAGATGTGTTACGTGATACAGCCGATCATGTGTTTCCATCCAAAATTTAATAGATTCGCCAATCACCTTGTAGGAATCCTTGTGGAAGATGGTATCCAAAAACGACATAAACCTGTATTTGATACAAGCAAGTGTATCTTCTCCAGCGCAAAGCGCCCTCATCTCGTCGATGGGAGACTTGGAGAACGGGTTGGCAGAAGCCACGGCGAAGACCACCAGAAGAACTGTAAGTTTGGCAAACACCATGTTGCTTGGTGGAACGATGCAGTTTAACGGTTGATTGTTGCGCCGCGGCTATTTATTTGCTGTGGATCGGAAGTAAGACCAAGAATGGTGCATCATGATCGCATTTCTCTAGACTTATTTGGCATTCGTGAGGAAGTGGCAGTGTATTGTGGGCGACTGTCACGGGCGCGGATTACTAATAACCCTGACAGCGAACTGTGGTCTTGACCGGCGATCTGGCGCATCAATTGTATATTCAGGGCGCTGGTATCGAACGTCCTTAATCTCGAACGCTTTTTCTTGCTTGTACTTTTGATTGACATAGATTTTGTTACCATAGTTTTCCAACAGTGAAATTAGTTGCGAATACTAGTTTTGAGATTTGAACTTTTATTATTATATTGTTTACAATAGATAATTAAACTGAAATGGTTCAAGATAATTAGTACTCCAAAATAATTTTGAAGGATGTTGAATTTAAATTTGTTTAAATGTTTAATTTCCGTTCAATAGACTGCGATTTGAAATCATAATATAATAAATAAATAAATATATCATCATGCCTTCTACCCATTACTGGGTGTGGCACTCTGCCGAAGCAGATCTCGGTAAGTGATATATTTTGCGCGTGAAGTGCGATTATCAGTCGTCAAACCACGGCCCCTAAAGATGTTAGTGAAATCATAATCTGTGGATGAGTAATTTAATGCAGTTGTCATAGTTGTAAATATTAGAAACCTAAAATATTATTATACGTGTTACCGAAAAATATTACCTTACTAGTGCTTTAAAGAAGTACTTATCGCACTCAAAGTAATAGTTACCATGGTTGCACTTAATTTTTTTAAATGTCAAATAATTATGGGAACTCAATTCAAAATTGTTTTTGTTTTAATTTCAATTTCTTTCGTGGTCGTAGATAAAATTATGTAGGATATACTTGTGGTAATGTATCATTACGGTACTTGTGTGATTATACAACTCGGCCGTCGCACAGTTTAAAAAAAATATATATTCAGATCCAATGGATATTAAGGTCTCCACCGATTTTTGAACAGTAAAATCCCGATTCGACTGTGCGTCGCTTCGATGTACATATTTGTCACGATTATCTTAATGATGCTATTATCCCACTTATATCGTAAATAACTATTGCATCATTGCGAATTTAATAACATTGCATTTTGTATTTTATTTCACAAATTTCAATAAATGTATTACTATGATTTTATTTATATTTGTTTCAATATAGTTAAAGCAGTGGCGCTAAATGTCTGTAGTGAATCAAAGTATGGGAGCAATTATTCATCCTGTCCGATAGCAACGCTTCAAATTGGAAAATTTGTACTCCTTAATCCTAGTTTATCTGTGGTTATTTATTAATGGTATTGATTGGACACAATAAAATTATCTCTGCCCTGTGGCTCCATTATCATCCTTGAGAGCTGTGTTTTGACGGCTGGTAACTGCACTTCACGCGTATAATTATATCACTTACCGAGATCTACTACGGTTAAGTGCCACTCCTAGTAATGCGTAAAAGCCGTATTGATAAACCTATTTATTTTTTCTGTATCGTCAATTATAAAAGGAACAAAAATAACAAACTTGTAATAATAACAGTTAGAATTAATTTTATCTAAATTAAATGTTTTTTTTTTTGGAGAATTAGATTTACGTTGTACGGTTTTTAACGAAGCAAGACTTAAAAACCAAGATGCGCAAAGATTGTTATTTTTGTCTTAAAGTTTATGTTTCCGCACAATTTACTGTGTGTTACACCTACTTGATATGTTGGTGAACTAAGAGATAACATTAATTTCTTTTTAATGTGTTAAAACTTAACACATCTTTGATTAAAAAAATATAATAACTATGATAAGAAATATTAAACCTTCTCTGAATACTTTGCAAAATAACTACTCGTCGGTATGCACCCGGATTCCAAATATATTTACGAATTCATTTTCAATAGTTACTCTACTTTCGTCACTACATGAATAAAAGCCTCGCGTCGCGTCATTAACGGTCACAACCCGTCAACACATCAAACACAATGGTGTTCATAAAGTTATGTGTCGTGCTGGTGCTCATCGCCGTGGCGTGCGCCAACTCTTCACAGGAGAAGACGAGTTACCAGGTGAATATCATCAATACGAGCCCAGTCCCGCTTCAGTTGGCCCGAATCTAATTTTTTCGTTAAGATTTAACATTTACTAAATTCTACAATTAATTTTCAACATTTTTAACTAAAAACATTAAATATACCTCAAACACAAAATGTATATCAGTTTAACTCTCATTTTTTTTTCGTCACATAAACTAAATCAACACTCAAATGAACTATCATGATTATTATCTTGTGGGCAGTTTGGCGGATGAAATTGAAGTTAATTATTATTTAAAACAAACTTGATTATTATACAGTTTTTTAATAAAACAATTTTTTTAAAAATTAAAACAGAAATGTTTACTTACTCTTTCAATGGCTGTCATTTCTAGATGTAACTATCGATTGACTTAAAATTTTATCTGTGTATTAGCAACATACTAGTATATGTCTCATTAAAATTTCATTTCATTATCTTGCATACTGCACGAGAAATAAAACAGTAAAATATAACATCAAACGAAAAAATAAAATTGGGCCAACTGAAGTGAGGCCGGGCTCGTAAATATCTGAAGTGAAGTGACTAATTTTGTTCTTTCGCAGTTGTCCGACAATGTGGAAGTAGTTAATAATGGATTCGAGCCAGAGAATGCAGTACGTGGTGAAGAGAATGTGGAAGACTCTGTGGATAAATACATCCAGAGCCATGACGTTACCTTCAAGCTTCCTCTCGATGCTGCTGCTACAGTCAGTGCCAGAGATTTAGACAATGGTGTCATGAACTTTAAATTGAAGTTTTCGTCCTCTGATGTTGATGAAGGTACCATACCTATCTTGACACTTTTGATATTGTATATTTTTCACTATCAAATGTTTTAAATTATTTTGTATATTGATCATGAAAGTCGTGTCTTTTATTGACAAAAAATCGTGCAGAAAGTGACACATTTTACAACTATTTTAAAATCGTGAAAAAAATTGAAAATAGTAACAAAAGAGTAAATACTACATTTTCATTGGTTTAATTTTATCTTTTTTCTCTATTTTTATTTATTTGTCTTTTTGGAAATCATTTAATAATGTAACAAAAACTATAAAAAAACAACAAAATGCATATAATGCACGTATTTATATAGGGTAATGGCTCAGTGGTATTAAGTCGCACTTCACGCGCAAAATATATCACTTACCGCGATCTGCTTCGGCAGTGCCACACCCAGTAATGGGTAGAAAACGTGATGATTTATTTATTTTTTTATTTTATTTATATGGGGTAATGGCTCAGTGGTATCAAGTCGGCCTGTGGATCCTGAGAACCCCGGTTCGATTCCCACAGCCGACAAACAATTTTCACTAAATTAAAATTACCTCTGTGGCTCCCTCACCACTAACATCTTTCGGGGCCGTGATTTGACAGCTGGTAACTGCATTTCACGCGCATAAATATATCACTTACCTAGATCTGCTTCGGCAGAGTGCCACGCCCAGTAATGGGTAAAAAGCGTGATGATATATTTATTTATATTTATTTATTTATATAAGATTGATTTTACAAAATTAAAAATTAGCTTGAAAGATTTTAAATGATCTCCGAAGAGATAAATAAATAAATATAGTGAAAAAGATAAATTAAACAAATATCGAAATCAATTTAATTTCAATATGCAAAAAATTCGTGTCTAACACCTATTTTCACTTATTTAATTGACAAACTCCAGTTTCGCTGTCGTGTGCCAAACTTAAAATTCATGAAAAAAGTATTGCTTTCATTACTACTCGTAGTATAAATACCTATTATAATTTTCTTTTTCTTTTATTGGGTAGATACCTCAGTGGAAGCTTGTTGATCTGTGTATTTGAGAAACCGAGTTCGATTTCCGCAGCCAACAATCTTTGCTCCATATTAAAGTTACCCCGTTGCTCCTCTACCACTAATATCTTTGAGATTTGACGGCTGATAACCGCATTACTCATGCATAAATATATCACTTACCGAGATCTGCTACGGCAGAGTGCCACACTCAATAATGCATAAAAGGCGTAATGATATATTTATTTATTTATTTGTAGGTCGTGGCAAGAAGAAGAAGCTGAAGAAAATCCTGATCCCCATTGCTGTTTTATTGCTCATGAAGGCTCTGACTCTAATTCCTCTGATCTTTGGTGTCCTTGGAATCAAGACCTGGAACGCTCTTCAGCTGTCTTTCATCACCTTTATTACTTCTTTCGGTGTGGCCATCTACGAGCTGTGCAAGAAGTTAGCTGTTGAACAGCCTCCTGCGTTCGTAGCTCATGGTCATGAACACTGGGATGCACATCATAGATCGTTCGATGAAACGGAATTACCAGTTGCTGATGCTCAGGAAATGGCCTACAGTGCCCATTATTAGAATGTTTGTTATATGAACTGATTATTTATTGACAATGTTGTTATTGTGTGTCTTTGTATATAGTAATAATAAATTATTTTTGAAGTATATTTTTATTCTTTACTTTTATCATTTACAAATAGATGTTGCTCTGTGTTTAATGTGATTAATCAGTAAACAAATCTTTTCAAATTACGATTACATAAAATTTTAGTGTATTAGCGAATGGGGTAACGAGTCAACTGTATCTAAAAAATAAATATATCACCACGCCTTTTACCCATTACTGGGTTTGGTATTCTGCCGTAGAAAATCTCGGTACGTGATATATTTATGCGCGTGAAGTGCGATTACCAGCCATGTAACTTTAATGTGGTGAAAATTGTTTGTTGCCTGTGGGAGTCGAACCGAGATTCTCAAATCCACAGGTCGAGTCGATACCACTTAGCCACCTACCCCATTAAATATTAATATTGGTACTATACAGCGTGTTCCAAGAAAATATTGATATAGGAAAATGTATGTTACAAATACAGATGGAGATAACAAAAATATAATAATTCCACAAACAAATTTAAAAGATTACGGTGTAGACATATTTAACAGTCCTTCGAGATACGGAGTGGTCAGAACAGGAACTTACCAAACCAATGAAAGCAAGTATCTTTGAAAACTGTAAATAGCCAGAATGTATATAAAATCGTCATAAATAAATAGATAATGCAAATTAGAAAAATATTTTGTGAAACAATTTTGCTACGACTGAACAGAAAGTAGACATTTCAAAATGTCAAATGAGAGCAGAAAATTGACGTTTGCCGCTCACTGAGCGGTAAAATAAGAGTGTATCCATGAATACATAAAACTATTAACATTTTCAAGCGAATTTCAAAACAGAAAAGCTGTCAATAACGATTTTAAATTATTTTTCAAGGATTTCTAAATGGTCGTAGAAAAAATATTGTATGCACCTAGAGCAGAAAGTAGTCTATTGCCGCTCGCGCATGGAGATTGTTGATCGATGCGTAGCCTAGAGCTACAACCACACAAGAGGTACACAAATAACTATTCCAAACTACTAATTTATTTTATTGTAAGAATTTTTTACGAGATACCATTCTCATTATCTTTATTAGTTTTTGATTTATCAATTAAATTTATTTTTTCAGTTTTATAATAAAAATTTCTGTGCCTTACCAATTCTCTAAATCCGAATGTAAAGAAATAAACGAGCTTCTTTGAAAGAAATGATAAATGTGAGTGAATCGAAAGTTGTATGTCAATATAAAAATGTCTAAGGAAGATTGATTTCTTCAGAGAATGTTGTTACCCTATTACATGAGTTATAGCGTGGTGATATGTATGTACCTATGTATGTATTTAATTATTGTCAAA
The DNA here is from genome assembly GCA_911728475.2 of Pterostichus madidus. Taxonomy (NCBI): domain Eukaryota; kingdom Metazoa; phylum Arthropoda; class Insecta; order Coleoptera; family Carabidae; genus Pterostichus; species Pterostichus madidus. The sequence continues at coordinate 9,548,348 of OU452302.1, read as the reverse complement.
TTGTGTCAAATAATAATCATTCGAACGTTTACTTCCTAATTGTATGAGTAATTTATGAAAGTATAGTTATAATATAATTTCGAATGAAAAATTGTTAATCTCAACCTGAAAGCTTTAATTGAATTCAGAAAACATGAAAGGTATTTATGAAATTCGTGACATAATATGAAAATAATTTATTAAAAATTAAGTAACAAACATTGTCAATAAATAATCAGTTTATATAACAAACAATCAATAATAAGATTTGTACGCCATCTGCTGGACACCTTCATCGAGGGATCTGTGATTCCATTGATGATCATGATGATCATGATGATGATCGTGATTATCGTGATGATCATGATGACCATGAGCAACGTGGGTAACAACAGGAATTGAATGCTGGGCTGCAAATTTCTTGCACAGTTCATAGACGGCCATACCGAAAGAAGTAATGAATGTGATGAAAGATAGTTGAAGAGCGTTCCAGGTCTTGATTCCAAGAACTCCCAAGATGAGAGGAATGAAAGTCATTGCCTTGAGGAGCAGCAAGACTACGATAGGGATCAGAATCTTCTTGATCTTCTTCTTCTTGCCACGACCTAGAAAATATTTCAATTTAGATTATTTTCAAATTAATTTAAAGTAAAATAATACAATTAATTTTATTTATCCGTCTAACAAACAAAAAATGGCGCATTCAAAAATGACAATTAATATAAAATAAATAAAAATAAATATATCCTCACGCTTTCTACCCATTACTGGGTATGGCACTCGGCCGTTGTATATCTCGGTAAGTAATATATTTTGCGCGTGAAGTGCGATTGCCAGCCTTCAAATCACGACCTTCAAAAATATATGTAGTGGGAGAGCCACAAGGGTAGTTAAAATGTGGTGAAAGTTGGGTTAACTTTGAATCTAACATAGAGAATCGGTATTTTTATTTTTTTTTGAATGTACATGTACAATTAGCTTCAGACCGATACAAAATATTGTAGTTTTACATCCACAATTAAAAAATGGTGACAATTTATTTTTTAAATCTTTATTAACTGTGAAAACATGATGTAACTAAGAAATATTTAAAATATCTACATAACAAAACAGAAACAATAAAAAAATGTGAAAACTACAAATGCTCAACATGACCACCATCATATTCTAGACATTTTCTCGTACGCAGTACCAAAATTTTGTAGGATATCTGACATTTCATCATTTCTGTGTAGGATTTGAGCCATAATTATTATGATAAGTAATTGATTGAAACAATAACAAAACAGTAGTAAAATATTCCTTGACATTATTTGTTTTGTTTTCAGGTAACGTTTTAGTTTCATTGGATTTTTATTAATAAAGATTTTTTAAATAAGCAGTCGCCATTTTAAATAAATAAATATATCATCACGCCTTCTACCCATTACTGGGTGTGGCACTCTGCCTCAGCAGATCTCGGTAAGTGATATATTTTGCGCGTGAAGTGCGGTTACCAATCGTCAAATCACGGCCTCCAAAGATGCTAGTGGTGGGGGAGCCACAGGGGTAGTTTTTGAAATGATGAAAATTGTTTGTCGCCAGGGTTCTCAGGATCCACAGGCCGACTTCATACCATTGAACTAGTTACCCCATAGTCGTCATTTTGAAATGATTAAAGTAAAACTATAATAATCTGCTATTGTTGTGAAGCTGATTTTATGTACATTACGAAAAAAATTATAAAAATAGCGATTCCCTATGCTAGATTTGAAGTTGACCCTATTTTCGTTCAAACTGAAAGTGATACAAAATTCTTATTACTGTCATCTTTTTGTATCTCTCAAAATAAACGAAGTATTTATGGTAGCGTTCTAACGACAAACACCCTGTATTTTGTATTAATAAACTGAAGTTTGTTGTTACCTTCATCAACATCAGAGGAAGAAAACTTCAGTTTGAAGTTCATGACACCACTATCTAAATCTCTTGCACTGACTGTAGCAGCAGCATCCAGAGGAAGCTTGAACGTGATGTCATGACTCTGGATGTACCTCTCCACAGAATCTTCCACACTCAGTTCACCAGGTGCTTTACTCTCTGGCTGGAATCCATTACTAACTACTTCCACATTGTCGGACAACTGCGAAACAACAAAATTATTCACTGCACTTCTGTTTTTAGCTGATGATGTTCACCTGGTAACTCTCCTTCTGCGAAGGGTTGGCGCAGGCTACGGTGATGAGCACCAGCACGATACATGATTTCATGAACACCATTGTGTTTGATGTTTGGTCGATTTGTGATGGTTGATTAATTGTTGGCGAGCTTTTATTCATGTAGTAAAGAAAGTAGAGAGTGGTAGCGCTATTGAAAATGAATTCGTAAATATATTTGGAAACCGGGACCTGAAATGTAAAAGTTATTAGTTAATAGGTCTAGAGAAAATGAAATTTGAATGTACTTAGAAATACTAATTGTTCTTGTAAGTATGCACTTGCAATTGCAGGAGTCAAATAATAATAATGAACGAATAGTATGGACTGCGCTAAAAGTTTGGCAATAAGTCAATTCGGACACGGGGTGTTCAATGCCGTTGAGCGCATCTTCATATCTTATTTAGTTTTCAAGGTATAGCCTCCGGAAAAGTTCAATTTTCCAAAAAGAAATTACCTTATTATATTTTCGACTTCCCGGAGGCTATATCTCAAAAAATAAACAAGATATGAAGATGCGCTCAACGGCATTGAATTTCTCATGTTTCAATTGACTTGTAAATATATTTTCAGCATTTTTTATTTTTCAAAAAGTTTTCACCAACATTTTTTCATCGAGCAGTTTTTGAACAATATCTCAAAAACCAGAAGACATATGCATTTGAGAAATTTACCATTGGATTCAGCCGGCCAAAGTACATATGTATGTAATTTTTCGTTACAATATTCGTATGAGGCACAATTTTAGATCAAACAGTCTGAAAATAGCCTAAAATAAAAAAAAAATCAAGGGGTACCCCTTAAGAAATTTTCAAAAAATAAAACTCACTAAAAATTTGCTTATAAGTTAATTCGGACACGAGGAATTCAATGCCGTTGAGCGCATTTTCATATCTTGTTTAGTTTTTAAGATATAACCTCCGGAAAAGTTTAATTATCCAAAAAAAATATATTTTCGACTTTCTCGAGGCTACATTTCAAAAACTCGACTAGATATGTAGATGCATTCAACAGCATTGGATTTCTCGTGTTTAAATTGACTTGTAAACAAATTATCAGCATTTTTATTTTTCAAAATATTTTCACCAAACTTTTCTCATCGAGCAGTTTTTGAACGATATCTCAAAAACTAGAAGACATATGTATTTGAACCATTGAACTCAGCGGGTCGAAATACATATGTATGTAAATTTTCGTTACAATATTCGTACGAGAAAGATTTTTAGAGCAAACAGTCTAAAAATAGCCTAAAAACCGAAAAAATCCGAGGAGTACCCCTTAAGAAATTTTCAAAAAATAAAATTTGCTAAAATTTTTTTATTAGTCAATTCAGATACGGGGAATTCAATGCCGTTGAACGCATCTTCATAATTTGTTTGGTATTTCAGATATATCCTCTGGAAAATTTAAATTTCATATCCGAATAATTTTTTAACGAATATCCGATCTATTCGAATACGAATATGGAGAATAACGAATATTGGAACTATTCAAATACACTAATGAATATCTGAACTATTCGAATACGAATATGGAAACTAACGAATATCTGAATTATTCGAATACGAATATTCGGTTGACCAAACTTCGAATGTTCAATCTACAGACAGATGGTACTAAATTTTATTTCGTTGTCTCGAAAGAAAATACGAAGCGCCCACAGTTCTACTTTGTGTTATTTAAAATGGTTTTAATTAGAAATTAAAATAAGTATTAATCAGACATTTTTTATAAAAAATATTGACTTGCTTCTTTTTATTTATCATTAATAAATATTTATTGTTCTTACTTCGTGTTACATGTCAAGTTAAAATCATGACGTGAAATTTAAATGTCCACGTATATTTTTTGCTATAGAGATGTTACACTTGCTTAAAATACATTAATTTAAATTAACGTTAAGTATACGTGAGTGAATTTGTTATACGTTTGTATGTGGAGCTGTCACTCTATTAGTCGCTAAAATACAATACCAGATATTTAGCGGCACACTTGCCTGCCTATACTAAAATTAAAATATTGAACCCATTAATTAGTATATTTGTTTACTGTTAATTAACTGCAAATGAAATAAATTCCTTAGGAAACCAAACTATAAAAATAAATATTATGTATTAGATTTACAAAATGCAAAATATTTTTGCTGTATATTTACATTACTGGTGTTATTTCTGTTAAATTAATAAAATAAGAGTAAAATTTGAAATTTCAATTATACATTCATAAGAATTATAATTCTATCTTAGTGTGCGAAAATTTGAATTCATTACAGCAGCATAGCAGCATGTGATATTTCTAGATAATAAAATAAATAAATAAATATATTTATATCATCACGCCTTTTATTTATTATTTGGTGTGGCACTCTGCCTTAGCAAATCTGGGTAAGTGATATTATTTATACGCATGAATTGCGATTACCAGCCGTTAAATTACACCGTTAAAATATAATAATGAAGGGGGAAATACAGAGATAATATTATTGTGATGAAAATCAGTTTGTCGGCTTCTGGAATCGAATTTGGGATCTGGAATTTAGTCTGATGAGTTGCCACTGTGCTATTTATCCCATTTCTAGTTGTCCGGTTTTACAACTGTTAATTACAATTTATTTTTATTAGTGTTAACATTTGATGAAATCAAATTGATTTATAAAGAGATAAATTTAACTACCACCAGGATTTATTTATTTATTTTTACTCTGTACAACAGGAATTGAATCCCAATTACAGTACAGGGTCCGGACTCACCGAGCCGCAGAGTGGTTGTAATTCCGTAACGCTATCCACCCCACCGTACTGCCGGATTTGATGCTGGAACCTAGGAACATAGGTCATCTGTTTTAAACCAATTAAGCTATGGTCGCCAAGTGATTCATATATAGTTTTATTCAAATTTATCTCTCTATTTTGTTAAGTGTCATAGAGAGAAAATTTGAAATAAAATCAGATTTGAATCACATGGCGACCATAGTTTAGTTGGCTTAAAGCATATGATCGGAGTTTATAGATCACAGATTCAAATCCTGGCAGTATCTCCATTTTTCTCTTTATAATTTCATTTTAATCAATTTACTTAAAAAAGCAAATAAATTTCATTTGATAAATATAGTCACTGCGGACGACTTTCGTGTCAAATCATTCAGTATACGATATAAGTCATAGAATCTATGTAGGTTGCTTATGACAAAAAACAAAATAAAGAGAAAAATTTAAATAAAAACTAATTTGAATCACTTGGCGACCGTAGCTTAGTTGGTTCAAAGTATATGATCGGAGTTTAAAGGTAACAGGTTCAAATCCTGGCGGTATCCCAATTTTTCTCTTTTTTAATTAAATGTAATTAAAATTTATGTATTATCTACCCTTAAAAAAATGTTGAAATTTTGGCAATATGAAGTTTATTATTTCATTTGATAGCTTATTTCAATTTGCAGCCTATACATTTTTATTATTTCTGCATAATAATAATTTATAAAATAAATTTTAAATGTCTGATATGGAGGAATAGGAAATCATCAACAAATATATATTTCAACTATTTATTTATAAATAATTAAATAAAGCAATAAATAAGCGGTCTGTCTTATATACATATTCATGGTTGGTAAGCTCTGTAGGCGGGTTGTTCTCCTTCTAACGATCGTCCATATCCTGCGTGATCCCAACCAGCAGGTGCAGCGTGATCCACGTGGTGATCCACGTGATGAGGATAGTGCACAACTTCATAGTTCACCACCTTAGGCTTAGTGAGTTTGAAGATCACCATGGCGCCAGTCAGCACCAAGGACAACAGCCCCAAGGTCATGGCTTTCCAAGTCTTTAAAGCAATTATAGCTAAAGCCAAGGGCACTAGAACAGCAGTCTTGAACTTCAAACCCAAGAGGAAGGGAATCATCAGTTTCTTGAAAATTTTCTTCTTTCCTCTTGCTTCATCAACGAGGGGTACGTTGACATCTTCAGGGATTAAAGCACGGGGGATCAAAGCACTCAGAGCACCAGATTGTAAAGCTGCAGGCATTTTGGCTACCAGACGATGGTTGGACAGGAAATCATCGAACCTGTCGAAGATATCTTGTTCTCCTCGTTGTTCCTATAACATTAAATACAATTTATCTCTGAAAATGTTGATGTTTTGGTATGTATTTACCTCAAGTTGAACTGCTTGATCCTTGACGATTGACAAATCTTCTGTGATTTCAATCACATCCTTGTCAGCGACCTGGTTAATCCAGTTGAGGGCTTTAGGCTTGATGCAACTGACTGAGAAGTCCTTGAGGCAGGTGGAGTACATGTCGAAGAAGACGTCCGACGCCTTGGGGCTGGCGACGGCAACAGCTACGAGGAAGTAGAGAGCTAAGAACGACTTGAAAGCCATGACTGATGATTTGACAATGGTTTTATGGCAGCCATCACAGGTTTATATAGTAGGACCGACGGAAGTGTGGTCCTTACCGGACAATCGAGGGTACGCGTGACCGGAATTGACCTGGCATGAGTTTCGTCTGCGACATTGATATTCTTCGGGGAGTAGAGAACTCGAAGAACGCCGACCTGATAGCGCTAATATTGTACGTTGTGCTGGACTATTTGTGTCAACCACACCTGAAGAGAATGAAATCGCGGACAGTATGTAAAAACGAAAGCGATTGATTTTACATTCTTTTGTTTGGGTATTTGGAATTCGAAATTCTGGTCTGAGGGTATCTCATAAATATGTATTTTTGTTGTGTATCATTTACCTGTCAACATACTTAGGATTAAAAGTTTTACTTTGATTGAAAAGTTGATTGATATATTTCTATATTAATTCAGTATTCAAAACAAACTATGTTTTCATACGACAACAAAATAAATATAAAATTTATACAATTGTCCATTAAAAGAAAATGAACTTAAGTATTTGGTTGTATGCTGAATACACATTGTTCATTAGAAATATACTACTACTCTATTGAAAGTAAGTTTAAAACATTAAAAGAGTAAATAGCTGATTATTTTTTAATTTCTTGTTTGTTTAACGTTGATTCGATTGACTACATCATTTTGATATATTAAACTATGTAAAATAGATTAATAAAGCGATAAACATAAATTAATAAATTATAATAGATATTTACGATTTATATAGTTATTGGTTCAAATGATTAAATATCAAATATTACCAACAGTATTTTTTAAATACTGGTTGTTTATTTTATTTGTGTCATATAAGAAATACAAAGATAAAATTTTCATTTATCGGTGTATTCTGCCGTATTAATTTTATAGTAAAGTTATACGAGTACATACAAAAAGTTGTATTCAGAAACAGATAAAATATAATCATTTATTAAACATGTATCTTTCGTGAAATACAGGCAAAATAAAATTGATAATTTGAAGCTACTTACAGATTGCTATGAGAAATAAATAAATAATATTAATAATAATCTCTCATCTCAAACGTTTTATTTTTCACATAGCAACCTTTATCGCGTTAAATTGTCAATTCTATTATGCGTCTATTTATATTAATTTTTAAAATGGGTTATTTAAATCTAATTCAATCAATTCTTGACACTAGAATTAGTTTTATTAAATTTAAAAATAATATTTACTTTAACTCTTCTAAAAACTCGTCATTTAATAGTTATTTGTAAAACTAGTAACGAAAGAAAAACTTTTTTTCACGAATTTGAGTGTTAAAATGCATCATTCAAATGAGTAAGAAAAATATACTTTAATTACATGTTGTACAAGTAAATTTTTACTTAATGTTATTAAATTGATATTACGTAGATAAAATTTTATTGACAGAGGTCAAAATTTTGATAGTGTGTTAAATTTTATATAAATAAAAATTATAACAAAAAGTAAAATTATACCAATGAGAATATAGTTTTTACTACTTTTTTTTTTTTAGCGATTCTTAAAATAAAATGAGTCACTTTCTATATAATTTTTCATTCATTATCAATATGCAAGATAATAAATTTTAATTTTCGTTTCCAAAAACAACGAATTTAACTTGAATTTTCCATTATTAATTTCAAATAAATCAATAAACGGTGAAATTATATTTATCCTTTGTGAGCTGAACAAATTTTTAATTGTATGTAGTTCTTATGTAAAAATGAAGATCATTCGGTATATTATTTATAAATAGCAGAGCTTCAATTCCAAAAAATTTGTAAAATGCCGTAAATATTTATATTTGGGAAAATTAATTCAGTGGCAATAATTGGACTGTAGAAATGATAATCAGATTTCAATTTTCACAGGCGACAATAGATTTCCACCAATATGACTTTCTCATTAGTTGATAGTTCTAATATATTCTCACACTCAGAAATAGGTATTATTACATGATGATATTTTTATTTTTGTAATAATAATCAATGATTGTTTCAGTTTTATAATATATAAATTTCATTTTAATATTTTATGCTTCATTGCAATGAATCCAAGTAATTTAGGTTGCATACTAATAGGGATATTTTCAAAAGATCTTGACACTAACGCAGACAAAATTTATACAGACGTCTAACTAAATGTATTTAAAAGACAGCGCTTCTTATCTATGACAGTTGTAGTTCTGGACGAATCCGTATTAAAGCGCTAATGTCGATTTAGTTTAGTGGTATTGAGTCGGCTTGTAGATTTAAGAACCTTTGTTCGATTCCCACAGTTGACAAACAATTTTCACTACAATAAAACTGTCCCTATGGTTCCCCCTTCATTAACATCCTTGGGGGCCCTGATTCGACAGCTGGTAATCGCATTTCACGTGTATAAATATATCACTTATCGAGATCTGCTGCGCTAGAGTGCCTCACCCAGTAATGGAAAAATGTCGTGATGATATATTCATTTTATTTTTTAAATGAAGGAATTATAATTCACAGTCCTCAATTCATTTTAAAAGGAATTAATTCGCAATTCAAAATTAATTGTAAATATATAAGCAATTTATCGTCCATGAACTAATCAACAGTTGCAGCGCTACTTGGTAAAAAACTTTGCCATTTGAATACATTTAGTTAAAATTATATTTATATATTTTTTCTGTGCTTTAAACATAGAAAAATTATTTATTTTCGCTATTAATAATATTATCATAACATACTTAAATTAAAAAATACGGAGAAGTTAATTTTATACAACTTTTTATACAAGTATATTTTATATACATTCAAAAATAAAAATGATACGAATAGTTTTGATGCCGTGACTGCCAATATATTCCGAATATCTTAGAATACAACAATATAAATTTATCACAAAACTACGTTTAGACTTGTATAAAATTTAATTGCTAGTTGATGACGTATCACGCTATCCCAGGCAAAACCGAACAGGCTCTCATGTACCTATCTTGCAATAAATCGTGTATTTGGAACTGAGATTCAGTGAGTTCGGGTCTTTTGCAGTGAACGGTTTGTGATTTGTGTGAGTGTTTCCAGTGTATTGTTTCCAAATGTGTTTGGGGTTCGAACAACGAAACTCGGGATGCTGCCCACTACGGCGGAATGTATGTATTGTATTTGGTATAGAATTGCAAATTGAACTACTGTATATAATTATTTATTGAATGAACAGTCTTTAGAATAGGGTACTAGTAATTTATTTTAATTAATACGACATCTAAATGTACAGTGTGAAACAAAATTAAACCATAGGTAAAACTTTAGTATACACTCTTGCCTTATATTGACATTGAAGAAGTTTATTTTCCAGTGACTCTAAAACAGTTTTTAGAATAGCTCGCTTCACTCGTGCTTTAAGGTAGTACTAGTGTGACGGTGGCGCCATGGGTTGTCGAGTGGCAAAACTGACGCTCAAAAAAATATAAAAATTGAATAAAATAGGTGTTTTATACCTATTATGGTTTGAATATCATGAATTGTTAACAGGTTGTTGGTCTAGTGAATTTTCATATACCATACCAACGTGTGGTGTTGGTATTATAAATTGGGATCCTTAATTTTTCGTTAAAAACAAAGTTTTGCATGGCTATTACTAAACGATACAAAAACTTTCTCCTTCTGGTACAATATACATGAATAGTTCTAGAACATCATACTAGTTTTTCAAATGGAACTGCAAAATTTTAGAGGTACACAAACCAAATAAGTGCGATTCTGAGTGATGATCGCCATAAGCCCCGTGTATAAGAACTCAACTTTACAAGCGAATATATTTGTTCACAGACGAAGAATGTATTTCATATTTTAACAGGATGCGTATGACTATCCAATGTTTACGTGCGCCAAATTTCATTCAGATCTGCAAAATTTTTGTTCACGCTAGTACTACCTTAAATAAACAATCCTCGCTTCCTCCCGCCCGTGCCGCCGTTGCCTTCACGCGATCTTTCCATCCGATTTTAGATTTTTCATCGAAATAACAACAATCTACTTGTCAATTATCTGACTAGGACTACCCACTGTTTTAGAACAATTGAATTTCTAATTTAGCGCATAAGTCAAGCAATTGTCAGTCTACAAGAGGGTATTTGGAGTTTAGATAAATTTTATATTGGGAGGAATCATGTTCGACAGTACGGTAGTGTGGTTAGCGTTACAGCATTCGAATCCGTAGATCCTAAGTTCGAATCCCACTCAAGTTAAAAATATATGAATTGCCAGACTGCAGCTTGGTGAGCCCTGTATTGTAATTGGAATTGAGTTCCTATTATACAGAGTAGCATAAATAAATAAAATATTATATGAAAGTATGTCTGGAAATATTTCGTTACAGAGTTATAGCCCTTTGAAGGTGCGAATCATTAGACACATTTTTATTAATAACTTTGATACTAATCGCACTAAAAATGTTAAACTTAGTATAAGGATAATACTTATTTAGATGCATGTTTATACTTATTTTCGTTTCTGTATCTTAACCAGTGGCGTCGCATATGGTAAAGTGAAGACAGTTTTTTATTGTATTGTTTTTACGCATTCATATTTTTTTATTTTTTATTATAAAATATCACATACATATCAAAATACACAAAAAGGTACTTTTATTAAAATTTGATAAAGCTTGATTGCTTTAGTTACCTAATTTTTTGTGCTTACTTGATTTTTACCAAAAATATGAATATGTCAAAAACTTTTGCGATTATCACTAGTACCATTTTCGTATATTTTTGTATTTTATGTAATACTTTATAAATAAAAATGAAAAAAATGTTAACAGGTAAAAAATAACAATGAAAAACTTTAATGACTTCTTCGTATGAGACGTCTCTGGTTGAAATATAGAAATAATAGTAAATATAAACATAAATTCAAATGAGTAAAATATCCTCATACTAAGTTTCAAAATTTTAGTGCAACTAGTATCAGAGTTATTAATAAAAATGTGTCTGATGAGACGAACCTTCAAAGGGCCCTGTAACGAAACGTTTCCTGATATATCTTCATATAATTTTTTTAACTCAAAATGACTCCTCCCAATTAAATTTTGTTGCACCCATTAGAAATCACCTATAACATAATCGATTCAAATGTTCATTTATGGTCCTATGCTTAAAGTAATAATATTATTCGTTCATTAATTAATAGGCAATAGAATACTTACTTGTAGTAATTGTTTTATTAATACAGTTGAGGGTTCAATTACATTTATAACAATATTTTTGTTAATTAATAAAAGTTATTTAGAAGTGGTTGACACTTGAAGAAATAATTGCGGACTATACTTTTGCTTGAATGATAGAAATGTCAAAAAATTAAAACCAGAAATATAACTAATATTTTGAATTTTTTCTTTTGTAAGCTTTTATATAAAAGTAAATTCGAATGAAATATGTTGATAGTGTAACTTTGTATATTTATAGGCTCCATTCAGAATGCAGTTCGTCCAGGAGACAATGACAACTGAAGTCAAGATAGGAATTGATTTAAATTTATTATTCTTATATCACAATGGACGTACTATAAACGTACTATGGTATGTTGTACGTACTATACTTCGTAGTGTTTTGTAAATTATGAAGTGTGATAGATAGGCTTGCCACCTTTCCGGGTTTGACCCGGAGACTCCGGGTTTCAGTGAGTTATCTCCGGGCTCCGAGTTTAATTATTATTTCTCCGGGTTGTGTAAGTAAAATTGAATATGTAGTGCTATATAGTTAGTTGTCCAGGACAAATCAGTCTCACTTTCGAAATCTTCTACGCCGCTAAATTATCAAATTTTTTCTTTGATGATCTTCTACATCTTACTGTTATCTAGTTTAATTTCTGTCACTAAATCTTCCAATTTCTTGATTATGTCCTCATGATTTTAAGGAAGAATTTATACAATTAATGTCGGTTGTAATAGTTGATATATCATTTTGTATCAGATAAACTTTTTTAGAATTGTATCAAGTTTTCAGAAATAGACATAGTTTTAGGTGAGTGAATGTCATCTGTTGCATGTGATTATCTTCAATTTTGTCAATATTGTTACAGTTTGATCGTATATATGACGTTGAATACACTAATTTTATTGTTACAGTAGATTTATCACTTCCAATCTTATTTTATTTTATTTTATATGTAATTATTTTACCATGATAACAAAAACACTGGTCTTTAACAAAACAATGTAACCCTTTTTTTTATCAAATATGGTAATAATAATAAGAATTGCAGGATCTTCTTTAAAAGGAAATAGTTATCGTCTCCGGAAGAGACTTAGTTCTGAGGTGGTAACCCTAGTGATAGGCAGGATGATTTTATTTAAAAGAAAAGCATAATTGTATCACAAATTATTTATTACCTCATTCACTCACACAAAATACATAAATAAGTTATTAAAAATAAATATGAGAATAAATAAATAAATATAGCTAAATCTACTAATAAATAAATAATTTAATTAGTCGAAATTCACCCATATTTATATACAAAAATAAATAAATTACCAAAACCTTTTTTTGAATTCCGACCTGACAATCTTGACATATTACTTTTATACTTAATATAAAATATAATAAGTAATTAGCACAATCATGTTGAGCAAACTGCAGGGAATTAATAATAACTATCTTCACAGTTATTAACTATTAATTAACTACAACTAGACTAAAATATAACTACTTCATAACTTCAAATAGAATCGCAATATCTCATGTCCACCTACGATAATACAAGTTACAATTACATAAAAGTTGAAAGTAAAAATTACTTGTTAACTAACTTATTTTATCTAGACCTGAGAATCGTTCTCATGAAGATTGATAATAAATACCAACCAATGTTACTAGTATATACCTCTAAAATAAATAAAAATTATAACCTTTCAAAATGCCAAAAGAAAATAAAGTAAAATTTATATGAATATTTATAAAAATTAAAACATTTTTGCCAAGAATTTTTGTATAAATTTTGTTTACTCTTCAGCCCCAAACTTGTACGAGTATATAAAATAAATTAAATTCAAAAATTCCTGTTTGAAAATATTTGAGAAATGCATGCCAATAACTGATACTCATATCATATACTGCGATACATATAAATAACTACACTACGTTCAATATTTACCTGAGAGCTAACTGTAAATATAATTGCGACCTTTCGTTTATTTTAAAGTTATGAAATATGTTCTGCATTATATGTTCTTCATCTAATTCCATGCGAATTATTTCCGTTTTACAAATAGAAGTAAGACTAGTCCTCGATTTACGAAAATTTAAACTTATATTGCCTAAAATTATATTATAAAGAATTAAAAATATCGGTGGAATTACTTCGAATTAAATACATTTTTAATAGACTGTTCATAATTTTAACATTAAAATGAAAAGTTTTAATTTAAGTATCTAGTTTCTTTAACATTAAAAGTAAAAGTTTTAATTTAAGTTTCTAGTTTCTTCGCTCTTGAAATATTAATGTCTTGTTATTATAAAATATAATAGAATCTCTACAAAACGAACATAGAGCCGGACATTTAGGTGATGTTATAAAACATATACAGCCCGATTCTCAAAAAAAGTTTTAGTTAATCCTGAATTATGAATTAGCTAATCTCATGCAAGTCCGATATTAAAAAAGTTAATTCAATTTACTTTCTGAAAACTAAATGATAAGAAGATTATATTAAAGTTTGTTTAAAGTTTTTTGGGAATATGGTTTAGCTTAATTCGACAAATCCAAAATTCTGGATTAGCTAAATTCTAGCTAAAACTCTTTTCAGAATTGGGAGCAAAATTTTTATCGAATGCAACGAGCATAAACTTGGAAATAAATTAAAAAATAAATATTTCATCACTCCTTTTACACATTTTACTGGCTCTCTGCTGAGTAGACTTCGGTAAGTGATATATTTTACAGGTGAAATGCGATTACCAGCCATTAAATTACGGCCCCAAAATGTTAATGGAGGAGGAGCCTCAGGAGTAATTTTAATGTATGTATGTCGGCTGTGGGAATCGAACCTGAGTTCTTAAATTTACGATTCAACTCGGTACCACTGGAAATACTTAATAATAATAATTAAGTAAAGTTAGAGACAGTTCTTTAATATATTCAATTAAATATTTTTATTTAAGAGCTGCAGTTTTTAGCTGTTTTTGAATTTATATTGATTTTCAAATTCATTAAATTGTGTTTCTTATCTAGTACACAATTATAAGGCTGTAATCGGCTGCATCATGTTACAAATCGTTAATATTTAAAGAAGTTGCTAAGCATTTACAGTCATCTATTATTGCTAAAAACAGTTAATAACGTCTCTAAATTTAGCGATATGTGATATTCTATATGGTATTTCAATTTCTGCTAATTTGAGCAAAATATTTTATTTTACAGAATAAATATGGGGTAGCTGGCTGAGTGGTATCGAGTCTATAGATTTGAGAACCTGGGCTCGATTCCAATATCCGAAACACAATTTTCACAACATTAAAATGAGTCCCCCTCCACTATCATCTTTTAGGGCCGTGACTTGATGACTGATTAACTCATTTTACGCTCGTAAATATATCACTGACCAAAATTTGTGCTACGACAGAGTACTACACCCAGTAATGAGTAATACTTTTATTTTTTTATTTTTATAAGTATGCTTTCCATGGATAGCAGATAAGACGTCATTTAAAAACAAAATGTTTAGCAAAATATGCGAGAAAATGAGGGAATAATAATCTGTTATAACGAAATTGCTAATAATTGAGTTCTACTGTAGTTTTAAGACATATTCAAGAAAAATCTTTCAGAAACTGCTGAGTAAATGACTATATGTAAAAACGAGGACTGTCATAGTTCTGCTACTCATCGCAAGATATCACTACTTGCTAAGTACGTTACAATTCCGTGTTAATATTACAAGACGGATACAATCTAAGACATTCTCTTTGATCTTGGCCATCTCTTGCTGCCTGGACGTATCGGTAGAATCTGACTACTGCTTCGTTGCTGGACGTTGGTTTCTGCAGATCTTTGGAGTCTCTGTAAACAAAAACCGGTACGGTTATTGGGTTTGTAACACAAAATGGAATACCTATTTTATTTTCTTTTTGACTTCGCGGAATTGTCAAGACAAATGTTTGCGCGAGTACGTGTACAGTTTAAAGAGGTCAGTGATACATTCGCCTCTTCACACTTCGGATGGTTTTATGCGATGAAAGCAAGCGTGTAAACATTGTTTGACGTTTGGTTTGATTGTTAGTTGCTAATTTGGAAAGTGATTATTTATGGTCTTGTAAGATGGACAAAAAAAGTCCTAGATAAAGAGATTATTGTACATCTATAAGTTGCATTTCTCCAAACTTTTTTTTATGCAATATAAGAAAGCGATTTAGCAAATATTATTCCTTCACAGTTATTTCTTACATCTATGCAAGAGTAATTCTACTATTCATAAAATATAACGATTTAATTAGTATTTTATAGAAATACTTTACAATTGATGAAATAAAATTGAATTGTAAAGAGAAAATTGGGACTTATGAACTTTGGTCATATGCTTTAAAGCAATGGTTTTCAAAGTGTGGGTCGCGGTCCTTCGTGGGGTCGCGAAGACATTGAAAGGGAGTCGTCGGATGCTATTTACAGATTTTAAAATACATGTTTCCGAAGATTCGTCCCGTTGCAAACTTTTATTTAAACTTTAAGGATTAATAAAATGAAAAATGTATACTATTTATTTAGGTGCTTATGTTTATATTCACGTTTGTTTCTGTTTACAATTAATTTTAAATAATATGAAACTAGATATGAAATTGGGGATTTCATCATTTATTTCCTCATATATTTCTACATATTATGCATGTTTTGAGGATCAAAATATGTATTTTTTAATCGCCAAAATGCCAATTTTTTGGTTGGACCAATTTAAAAACCGAAAAATTTTAAAATATGGTTCTATATAAATCAGATTACGAAAAATCGAATGCCGCATCTTCATATCTTTTTTAGTTATGGAGTTACGACGATTTTTGACTTTTTAAAAATTTCAACTTTGAAGGCCCATATTTCGGAAACTAAAAGGGATATTGAAACGCGGCTTGAACGAATGTATTTCTCGTGCTCCAATTAACTTACACTGATATTTTGATAATTTTGAAAATTTTACTATTTTTTTCAAAATTTTCTATGGGTACAAAATATCTATATAACCGAAATGTACTCGTGTATTATAGTTTCTATGAAATCGAAAAATTTTATTAAATTTAATATTTATTATTTAGGTAAGTTATACTAAGGTTAGCTACGATTTTTCGGATTTAAACTAGGTCATTATTTAATGATTTCATAAAATAGTTATTTGCAACCTAGGCGAAAGCCGAGATTAGCAAATCAGATGGGGCTAAAAACGAACTTTTTAACCGAGGTACAGACAACATCTGTCACAAAAGGTTATAAGTTTTTATTTAAAAATAAATTTTATATTTAATTAATTAATGTCACGTATAGAGTGCTTTGCTGTCACCTGGACAATAATTAACAGAATAATCTACTTATTGTCAAAATATTTTAAAACTTAGAAGTGAAAATAAAATAGCTACATTAATTAATTTGTTAAACAAGACAATGAGCGAGAGCTACAAGTTTATTTTACTCCGCCTCAAATTTATGAAGCTACAAGTAGGGCAACATAACCCAAAAAAAATAACAAATTTGCTATTTAAACAAACGAATGACTATAGCCATCGTAGAGTAGAAGTAAAAGTAGTCTTTGGTTGCATAAAGCGATGTAAACTATGTTATTAGCTAACGGCGTGCTAAACGTTAACAATGGCCAAAATAGCTCAAACAATAATTTACATATTTTTGGATTTTTATTTTCTAATTAATTAATATCATCATTAAAATGGTTATTGTTAGTTAAATAAAATAAATAAATAAATATATCATCACGCCTTTTACCCATTACTGGGTGTGGCACTCTGCCGAAGCAAATCTCGGTAAGTTTTATATTTATGCGCGTGAAGTTAAATAACAATGGTAAAACAATATCTCTAACAAATTATTATTAGTTTAGTGTTTAGTGCATACTATATGTAGAAATTATAACGTTTTAAAATTTTGAACTATAAAATTTTGATACTTTTTAGATGCGTTTTTTTTTTATACTTATTCAACTATTTAGCTTAGTTAACAACGTGATTAGTTGAAAACGATTTATGCAACCGGGTCTAAGACATATGTCGAATAAAAGAAATACTTTACGGTTGTTAAAGGATGCGTAAAACAATTAAAAAAATTAATTATTTTATATCGATACAAATAAGCGAATAAACATTTTACAACGTTAGTTTAATTTATGACCCAAGAATAGTCACGCTTTTTATTCAAATTTGAGGATTCCAGCACACATTCTGCTATTACAGATTTTAATATATAAGTATGCGTTTTGATTTTTAAAATTATTCCATTTATTCGTAGTTAGATAAAAATCTGGAACAGGAATAATTTTGTTTTTTATAATACTTACAATTTTTAATATTATGATTGTTTAAGTATTTTCTCTTACTTAATTAGGTTCTTTATCAACTAAATTTGCTTGATTAGTATCCTGAATAAAACAATCTTTTCTTTACGAGTAAACAGGTAATTTTTAATTAAGAAACTATAAGTAGAAAGTTGAGTTGAACTATTAAAGTTTTACAATTTCCTCCAAAATATATAATAATAGTCATTTACATTTTTGCATAGTTAATTTTGCAAATCTACATTCCTAGTTCTCATAAACTGTCTTTCATTTTATAAGTTTCAAGAAGCATTAATTTTTTGTTATCTAACTGTTTCCGTTATTTAAATACATAATTATCTATTACGGCTCTTTCTTAAACTAACAAGAAACGTAATAACTTTGTCAAGCACTCATCACTCGCATGTAGGCACGTATTGCCTCAATTAATCGTTTTCACATCAAATATTAGCAATATATATCTGAATACTTAGAATTGACATAAAATACAACGTTAACCTACATTTTTAGAATGTTCTCTTTGGGTTATTAGTCGCGTCCAATTTCTTTCAAATATATATTTATTTGCCATGAAATTCATTCAATTTTTATGAAAGACTTATTCACAGCTTCGAAATTAAGCGAAATTTAATTGAGTAATTCCACTTATATTTTGAATTAAAAGTTTGTTTAATGTAAATAAATGCAAGTGTTTATTGTTATGAAATTATCATTGTATTTTCACTTAAGGTAGTACTAACGTGAAAACAAATTTTGCAGATTTGAATGAAATTTGGCACACGTAAACATTGAATAGTCATACGCATTTTGTTAAAATATGAAACACATTCATCGTCTGTGAACAAATATATACACTTGTAAAGTTGAGTTCTTATAAACGGGGCTTATGGCGATCATCATTCAGAAACGCACATATTTGGTTTGTGTACCTCTCAAATTTTGCAGTTTCATTTGAAAAACTAGTATGATGTTCTAGAACTATCCATATATATTGTATCAGAAGGAGAAAGTTTTTTATCGTTTAGTAATGGATATATAATCATGCAAAGCCTTGTCTTTAACGAAAAATTAAGAATCCCAATTTATAATGGCTACACCACACGGTGGTATGGTATTTGAAAATACACTAGACCAACAACCTGTGAACAATTCATAATATTCAAATCATGACAGATATAAAACACTTCTTTTATTCAATTTTTAAATTTTTTTGAGTGTCAGTTTCGCCACTCGACAACCGATGGCGCCACCGTCACACTAGTTTTACCTTAACTAAATCTCGCGTAAGAAATGTTTGCACTTCAAACATTTCACTTATAATTCCACTTATAGTTAAGGCCTGGCCAATCATAAACATTCATGTTAATAGCTAAATAATATAATTTTTGTTTTATTTCTTTATGACATTGACATTTCATATTATAGTTACTGTCAAAATTATACCATTTCTGTCATTAATAAACAAACAAATTATAAATGAATAAAAACAAATAATTATATCATCACTCCTCTTACTCATTACTGGGTGCGGCACGCTGCCGTAGCAGATCTCGGTAAGTGATATATTTATGCGCGTGAAGTGCGGTTGCCAGTCGTCAAATCATGGCTCCCCAAAGATGTTAATTGATAGGAAGCCACATAGGTAATTATAATGTAGTGAATATTATTTGTCGTCTGTGGGAATCGAACCGAGGTTCTCAAATCCACAGATCGACTCGATACCACTGAGCCACCTACTCCATAACAAACAAATTATATCCGTTGGAAAAAATATTTAAAATGAATTTTATTCATTTTGTAGACTACATATCATTTGTAAAAGTCCCTTAAATATGAAACCGGATAAACAAAAAGTAATACATTCAAATTTTAAACATGGATTAAGTAAATAAAAGCAAATCGAATGTTTGACAGCAATTTTAATTATTCCATTTGACATGTAATTTCGATTTGCTTTTATTTATTTAATCCAAGTTTAAAATTTTATTTTTGTTCGTGAAACCGTCCATGAGCCTACTTTTGTTATATTTTTGGGTTACTGGGCTCGTCCGTCCCAGTCGTTAATGCTACACCAAATTTCCTCTTGATATTTATTCATTCAGTATGAAATTCATCCAATTTTTATAAGACCATTAGGTTTAAATCCGGATCAAGCAAAACCAAGATAAAATTCTAGGTCGACCTTTCTAATCATGGCTTGGAGGTACAATGTCTTAATTGCAATATAAAAGAAACACATATCAAAACAGAAGTAATTTTGATTATATCTGAAGACGGGTGGTTAATCTTTATCGGTGCAATGTTGAAGTTTCTTTTTGTATTCAAGCGTTGTATCGAAAGCTATTTAACTGGGTTTAGTGCATACTCGTGGTCAAGACCCAAATGAGAACGGTTTATGTCGGTCGGTTGAACCAGTGCTGCTTCATCATTTATATTTTGCATGCTTTATTTGCTTGGCATATGTGCAGGTCTTGTACTGTGTCAATATCTTATTTTGAGTGCATGCTGTGTGAAAGTTTCTAACAATTATCACAGCAACTGCTTAAAAGTTTAATTAATGTTTTTCTGGACTGTATTGGTTTTGTTTTATTTATTTGGTCAAATTTAACTAGTTGTATCTTACTTAAAAGGTAAAGTATCAAGTACAATTAGTTTCATAAAATCTTTTTTTTATTTTATTTTTATTTTTAGTGTATCCTGTTGGTTTTCCCATAATTGCTCAATTCATTTTTTGTTGTTGAATACAGAGATACCCAAGATATTATAATGATGTACCTAATTAATAGATTATATTCTAAAACAGATTTAATTTTACAATTAATTGTTTAATAGCATTAGGTTTTTGGGTTCCAATGAATTCTGTGATTTTACGGTAAACAAACTTGATTTGATGAATTCAAATTGAATTATAAAGTGAAAATTATATTTCATTTGGTAGACATTCTGCGTGTGTCACGATTTATAATTCAGTAGTGGGATCGCGCCATGTAGAATTCTATAATAGAATTCAGGCGATAATTTTTAAATCGGCCAATTAGTATTACATTCTAAATAATTTTGCAGTAGAAATATAGTTTACATCATTTGTGCGCTATCTGTTACAAAAAGCACCGATTACTTTATGCTAAATTAGCGAAAATCTTAATTTTTACTTGATAGATAAAAGCGATTCTATTGTTCGAAACAGAATTCTATATGGCGCGATCCGGGAGCAGGACTGAATTCTAGACAGAATTCTGGATAGATTCTTTATGAACAAATTTCTGGACATAATTTTGTGTACACAAATTTTCTGTCGTATGTTACTATCTACATAATTTGAAACATATTTCTGGTTATGCGCTTGCGCAATCGTTAAATTTTCCTGTGACAGCTAACAGTTGAGAAAATGAATAATACAAAATTGTATGTTATGATTGATGGTATAATTGTCAGCACCACCACTATTTTAGCTTTACGAAAATTAGGTAAAGACAGAAAAAAAATATGGGCTAAAAAGTGGCATTTACGACAGGATGAAGGCAAAGGTATTAGTTGGGAAACTCTGTTATTAACTAACACCATGTTAAAAGTTAACTATAGCCAAGAGGGCTGACATCACATTTTATATATTTTCAGATTTTTGTGTTATAATTAATTAATATCAGCAATAAAATGTTTATTGTTAATTAAATAGCAAATTTAAATAATATTCGTAACAAATAATTATTAGTTTAATGCATATAAAATAAATAAATATACATATATCATCACGCATTTTACCCATTACTGAGTGTGGCATTCTGCCGAAGCAGATCTCGGTAAGTGATATATTTATGCACGTGAACTGCTGTTACCAGCCGTCAAATCACGGCTCCCAAAGATGTTAGTGGTGGGTAACCACAGGGGTAATTTTAAATTGGTGAAAATGTTTTTGTCGGCTGTGGGGATCGAATCAGGGTTCTTTGGATCCACAGGCCGACTTCTTAAAATATTGTATACCATCACACCTTTTACCCATTACTGAATGTATTACACTGCAGTCGCAGATCTTGGTAAGTGATATATTTTACGCATGAACTGTTGTTGCCTACTATTAATAGCCATGAAAGATGCTAATGGAGGGAAAGGCATAGAGGTAATTTTAATGTGATGAAAATTATTTGTCGGTTGTGGGAATTTAAATCGAGTATTCGAATCCACAGTCCAACGCATTCGTTTGTTTTTACTTTAAGTTGTTTATAAAATGCTATATAGTAAATTCAGTGGTATTGATTCGGACAGATTTTATTTCCACAACCGACAAAACATCGTAATAAAATTACCTCTGTGGATCAAACTTTGGGGCCGTTATTTGACGGAAGATAACAGCACTTCACGCGATTAAATATATCAATTACCGATAGCTGCCACGGCAGAGTGCTACACTCAATAATGAGTAAAATGCGTGATTATATATTTAGTTTATAACCTAAACAATGTGTGGTCTGCATTCAAATTAATATCAGTGTTGATTTAACAATTTGTCTGATTTTTTTTTAACCCGTCTCTTTAAAATAATTAATAGTAAAACAATGTTACATATAGAGAAATTATTAATAGCTTTATATCATGCTACACTTATTAAAACATGCCTTTAAACTGTGTAGAGTTAATTAGAGTCTAGTTAAATATGTAAGTGATTTTTAATTACATCTATTATCATTTATACCGAGATATCTCTTTAATTTTATTTAGTGTAAATAATGTAGGTATTTTATCTATGTCATGTTTTCTTTTTTAATGTTAATGTTAAAAATTTGCATATTTTAGAAGATAAGAATAATTTCAATTATTTATGCAGCGTTACAGGATATTTGCATTATGTAAATTTCATGAATTCTTCGTCTAAAATTCCTGAAATACTTAACACGTCAAATTAATTTTAGTTTGACAGATCATTAATAATGAATTATTATAAACTTTAGCATGGTCTATTTAATGTAATCATTAAAAATTCCTTAGGTAAAAAATCGAAACACTTTTTGTCTAATGATGAACTATTAAACACATGCGAAAATGTTTGATCCAAATACTGTCAACTAAATACCAAAGATTGTATTTATTTCATGTTCCCATATTATATTTTATGATGCATTATTATTAACGACTGTCGTCAGTCCTGTCCAAGCAATGAGAACAAAAAATAGTAATAGTAATTATATTGTCATTGCGTTTAAGAATGCCGTGTGAGACTTGTGCGTCGGAATATGTCATGTAAACATTCATTCACAAATATTGAATTTAAATGTTGAATGGTTTGATGAAAAGTGGAACGCACATAAATTTCATAAAAGCAAAGTAACAAGCTTTTAGTTATTGAACATGAATTGATGAAGTAAAATTTTGTTTACTTAAAATATTTTAAGTGCTAGGTTTACATTACATAAAACAGAAAAATTTGTTGAATACATTAAAATGAAAGAATTTCAAAGAAAAATTCTATAAACTCAAATGCTGTTGCTCAATTGAAACCTGTTTTTTTAAATACGTTTTCTTGTGCACAAAAACGTGGAACATAGGAGTATAAAACAGGATTTTAAAAAGTTCGGAAATTATCTCTTCTGTACATTTTAAAGCAAGTACGGGAATAACAAAATTATTAAAATTAAATTTTACGTCCAAAAAGTTTCTATATAAATGTATATAGTATACAGCATGTACAGAAAACAGGTGATAAGCATGAGGTAGAACGATTCTTTTATTAATTCTGGGTCGATAATCCTAATGAAAACATTTCTACGACACTTGGGAAAGTTACACGAGCTACTTTAAAAAAATGTAAATTTGGCAACACCGAATCAACTGTTATAGCAGTTGTCTGGTAACTACCTATGCAAATCAATCTGATAAACGTTAATATTTGACAAATTATTATTTTTTAATAAAATAACAACACACTTTTTTGTACATCGCCTTATATACTAATATTTCAAAAATACTGCTGAAGAAGGGTTAAATATTTAAAGTATTTATATTTAACGATTAGATACATCAAAGCAATTGTACACGCAAAATATTTAAAAAAATTCGTGGCTTCGTTCTACTTAAAACTTGTCATTCATTTTTTGAACATCTGGTATTTAGATATTTGAAGAGATATGTTTTCAATCAATATCGGTCTTATTTAATTTTTAAAAAAACTTGCTTTTGCAAAAAACAGCCCTACTTTTTATACAGACAGTTTTGATAAAACGGATGGTACCATCGGAAAGGTCACTACAGAAATTAATATTTTTAAATTGAAGTATTTTTCTGTAAAATAATTTAAAAAAGGATAATATTCAATATTAAATATTTATTTGGAAATATCATATAAGAACCACTATATAATTTGATAATTATTTTCGTAAAATTAGTAGAAAGTTTGTTGAATAATTATTATGGGCCTATTGAATTGAATACACATAAAATTATTCTTTGTTTCTTTAAATAAACCGTGGAATATAATAATTACCTTTAAATATTCATGTTTCAAATAAAATAATTGTATTACAGAGAAACTTTATTTACAAATGTATGTAGGTAATTATGTGTGGTACGTACACTTATTAAAAATTATTAGACAATAATTATGGTATGTTTCTTTTTGTACGTGCTTCTAAGAATCGCATGACTTCTCAATGAATAAAAGTATAAGAATTAAAAAATAATTATTAGATTTTAATTTACAAAATTTTGATTGTTTAATCTAGTTTCATTTTAAAATACAAATTTGGAATCGTAACGCATAATTTATTGCTATAATTCTTGAGTTTTACGATCAAGTTCAATTCGTGACTGTTACAAAAAATCTATTTCACTTTTATCGTAATTTTCTTATTTCATGGTATCATTACTGGGTAAATTATAGGATTCTACATGATTTTACGTACACATGTTCAACTAAAATGTACTTTACGTCTAATAGCGCAATAGATAATTACCAAAAAAAGAACACAAAAAAATTGAAACATGCATTTTAGTTTCATTAGACATTCTTCATGAAGATTTGTTTGCGTAATGCTGCGTTTTAAGAAAAAATATTAACCTCAATATTTTTTGCACAAATTTAATATGCGATGTAATTGTTGTAGTTATTAGTAAACACAAAAGATTTTAAAACAAAGATCCATTAAAAAATTACCCACGTTCTCTTGATTTGTATGTAGGAACTAGTACATTTAAGCGTTAAATTTTAATTTCCCAGCCAAAAATTTTTGAAATAAATTTGATTAACCGTCTAGGCTGCAGCGATTTACTAATGGGGATGATGAATCCAAATATATATAGGGAATTAAGCCGTTTAGTATATTAGATGGTAGGTTGTTATTTGTTTAAACATGAAGAAAAAATTGCGGTATATTATTAAAAAAAAATTATCGAGAACGTAATATAATGGTTTGCGTGTATTGAGCGTGACTTCTCTGAGCGTGTGGGCTTAGGGTTTGTTTGATAAAAGTGGGGGACAAAGCCAGAAGCGGATTTAAAATATTTCGGGCCCTAGGCAAAATATTTATTTCGGACCCTTTAAACCGCGACTATCCAACATAGGGATTTAACATGTACAATCATAATTTCGTAATTTCTTGCTTCCCTAATTATTTTAAGCAAGAAAGCTTCAAATAGAAGTTTTTGGACATAAAATTCTGCATCTAATCCAATAAACAAAATTAATTTTACATGCTTCGCAACGGCACAAATTAGATCTGAAAATAACAAAATTATCGCTAGCCATGAAATTGATACAAAATTAACAAATGTGGGACGTTTTATATGTCAAAATAAATGACATAATAAATAAAGAAATTATTTTGACAGATTAAACGTCAAACATTTGTTTCATTTTGTTTCAATTCCATGGCTATCGATAGTTTTGATGCTATTTTCGATATTTTCATATCTAATTTGTGCCGTTAAGAAGCATGCAAAATTAATTTTGTTTATTGGATTAGATGCAGAATTTTATGTCCTAAAACTTTTATTTGAAGCTATCTTGCGTAAAATAATTAGGGGTGCAGGAAATTATAAAATTTTGATTTTACATGTTAAATACCCATGTTCGAAAGTCGCGGTCACCACGCTGTATATATATATATATATATATACATTATAAGGGAATAAAATTATATATTTCTATTATTTAAACTAAAAGTTTGAATCCGGGCCCTAAAATTTTTGGGCCCTAGGCTATTGCCTCTGTAGCCTAGGCCAAAGTCCAAAGCGAGCTTATTTAAAAGATGAATTTTACTGAAACCAAATATAATGGCTAGTTTTGATTAGGCTTCAGTTCTGCGGACTTAAGATTTGTTTTATAAAAGTGCGAGCGAACCTAAAAAATTAATTCCACTAAAAATATTATTTTTGAATATTCCGCATGTTCCTTCTCCCTACGTCATAATATATTGAATTACACCTGTCTATAAAAATCAGATCAAAATTTGTGTGACAGAAAAGTGTACTGGACGTCATTTATCTTCAAAATAATTTGAGAATTCCATGGCTGCGCCAAAATTCGTTAGACTCATGCAACTTTTTTTGTTTAATTTTTTATTTGAAATAACAGTATATTTGCACATCCTGTATCCTGTTTAATAATTCTGATGTTTATTATTCTGTAAACACGCTTCGCGTAATAAAATGCAAGTAACAGGACCTATCCGTTATAGAGAGCTCAAAGAATTTTTATCAAACAGAAATTAGTAATCATTGAGGTCGAACATGCAAGTAACTTTAAATTATTTTTATAAAGAAAACTGTCCTACCTGCTTAATTCTGCGGATAATAAGTTACTATGTGGACTAAATTTCAGCGGATTTTTGTACATGCTGCATACAAGTCTCTCTCGGCATTGTTCTTCTCCGATACCAATACTGTTGAAAATTGTATCGATCTTTTCCAAAATTGGGCTGTAAAATTCATCATATGTTCCTCCTGCTGTTATTGATTTCCCTGTAATGATCTGTGATGGCAGATGATGCATAATCGGTTGCAATGGTTGTAAGTTGGGACGAACCATTTGAGGATGCACTATATGTTGCACTTGTTGCACTGTATGTTGAGGAATCTGAGGCTGAAGTATAGTTTTCTGTTGAGCAAGCATCATCGCCTGCAGTTTTAATTGCTCCTGAAGTTTGAGTTCATGTTTGAGCTGTTCTTGAAGATGACGATTTTCTTGGCGGATTCTTTGTTGTTCTTGTTGTAAACGAGTTTTTAACTAAAAATTCAAATGGCATTAATCATTATGGTAGGTTGGGTTAATTCTGCAATTAAATATGAATTATATTTTGGGAACTAGTTAAAAGAATTTAAAAAGTAATTATAATTAGAGCAGTTTTTATTGTAATGAAATTGAGAATTTGTAGTTTATGTAGGTAAATATTCAGTACGAGATAGCCTAAAGCAATTGTCTCCAATTTACTTGAAGCTGTAAGTGAAATCAAACACTATACACATTTTTGTTGCTTTTGAATTATGTGTCACAGTTATGTAAATATTGTTTCACAATTTTTAAATTGTCAAGAAAAATTAATTTTTATTTTTATTTCTAATATACCTCTCTATTGGATATAAGAAATATATATTGTAAAAAATATATATATGGACAAAGCATATATAATAAAATTTTAAGATTATTTTCCAATATTTTCTAGTTCCGGTAGCATAAAGCGATATTAAGGTAGTACTAGCGTGAAAAAAAAAATTTGCAGATCAGAATGAAATTTGGCGCACGTAAACATTGGATAGTCATACGCATCCTGTTAAAATATGAAACACATTCATCGTCTGTGAACAAATATATTCGCTTATAAAGTTGAGTTCTAATACATGGGGCTTATGGCGATCATCACTCAGAATCGCACATATTTGGTTTGAGTACCTCTAAAATTTTGCAGTTTCATTTGAAAAACTAGTATTATGTTCTAGAACTATCCATGTATGTTGTATCAGAAGGAGAAAGTTTTTTATCGTTTAGTAATGGATATATAGCCATGCAAAGCCTTGTTTTTAACGAAAAATTAAGAATCCCAATTTATAATGGCAACACCACACTGTGGTACGGTATATGAAAATTCATTAAACCAACAACCTGTTAACAATTCATGATATTCAAATCATAATAGGTATAAAACACTTATTTTATTAAATTTTTATATTTTTTTGAGCGTTAGTTTCGCCACTCGACAACCGATGGTGCCACCGTCCCACTAGTACTACTTTAACTATGTTGTTAGTTAACAGCATATGAAAAGTTAACAATAACCAAGATAGCTGACACCACATTTAACATATTTTCACTTTTTTATGTTACAATTAATTAATATCAAAATTAAAATATTTATTGTTAGTTGAATAACAATAGCTCAACAATATTTGTAATGAATAATTATTAATTTAATGCACACTATAGAAATCATGGCTCCCAAAGGTGTTAGGGGGAAACCACAGGTAGTTTTAATGCAGTGAAAATTATTTGTCGGTTGTGAAAATCGAACCATATAAATGATTAAAAAAATAAATATAAATATATCATCACCCCTTCTAACTATTACTACACTCTGCCGAAGCAGATCTCGGTAAGTGATATATTTATGCGCGTGAACTGCGGTTACCAGCCGTCAAATCACGGCCCCCAAAGATGTTAGTGGTGGGGGAGCCACAGGGATAATTTTAAATTGGTGAAAGAGTTTTATCGGCTATGGAGATCGAACCAGGGTTCTTTGGATCCACAGGCCGACTTGATACCACTGAGCCATTATCGCATAAATTATAACATTTTAAAATATTGAACTGTCTAAAATTTTACATTTCTTAGATGCGTTTTTTATTCTAATTCAACTTTTTCGCATAATTAAGTATCTGATTAGCTAAGAACTTTTTATGCAACCGGACCTTAGAGTCAAATTGTGATGACCAGGTCGTTTGAATATTAAATTTTATCACTATTCACAGTTAAATTGTTTCATTATTTATAAGTAGCACAACTAAGTCTAGAAATCCTTTAATTAATTTCCCATATAGCTAATTTTACCGCTTACAGTTTTATTTTAATTTTAAACTTCTTTCCAGTACTTTCACGGAATGACAATAAAATATATTTTTCAACGGTATTTTACGACATTAAGATTTCATTTTATTTAATACTTAAGTTAAGTTTCTCCAAGTTATCGGCGATTTTATTCATGAGAACAACACCGAGATGAATCTTTTTTTTATTCGCATTTTACATCTAATATTGGAAGCATTATATTCATTAATCATGATTTCCTGACATTTTAACATTTTTATTTTGTTTCCCATTTAAAATTTTATTGAAGCTATATAATTTAGTTTTGAATTAAAATCTGTTGATCTACAAAACGAAATTTTATATAAAATAAAAATAAATAAATATATCATCACGCCTTCTACCCATTACTGGATGTGGCACTCTGCCGAAGCAGATCTCGGTAAGTGATATATTATGTGCGTGAAATGCGGTTACCAGTCGTTAAATCACGGCTCCCAAAGATGTTAGTGGTGGAGGAGTCACAGGGGTAGCTTTTAAAATGGTGAAAATAATTTGCCCCTGTGGGAATCGAACCAGGGTTCTCCGGATCCACAGGCCGACTTCATACTACTGAGCTCGAAAATGTAAATGGCATATGGAGGAGAACAAGTTCCTTTCTTGGGATTTCAATGGGATCATCCATTATAGTCACAAACTAATAAATTAGTCATTTATACTAGGACTAGATCTAAAGTCTTTCATCCAGAGAATCAAAGTTTCAAAAATGTTATTGGTTTTGAAGATATTTGAGTTTTTAATGCCATTATGTTTGGCGTCAGAGCATTGCGATTTTTCTTTATACCTTTCTCTCGAACATCTAGTCTATTTTGAATTCTTTCTACTTTCTTGTCTTCTGTTTTTGTCTAACTGACTGCTAATTTTGAGGTTATTGTCTTGTTTACTTCCTTAGTTACCAAATTGTTAAGTATATTTTAAATACATATCCAATATACCATTATTTCTTAATTAATTAATTGTTAAATTCGGTCTAGTCCAAAACTTTCATTAGGTGAGGAGAAAGTCAAACTGAATTATGTAGACCGGGAAATCGATTAAATGGAAATCTAGCTCTCAGCTGAACCTCACCCATTCCGGCCAATAAAGCCAAATATCATTTTTAAAAACAAATTTTCAAGTCTCATTTCTGGAGCGACAACAATACCTTGGTGATAAAACTGCAACTATCAAATCCTGGCGTTATTCGAATTTTTTATCAATAAAATTAACACGTTCAGGTCTTATGACTCTTCAGACATACGTCCGTTGAAAAATTGTAAACGTTTTTATAAAATAAATTCAAATTTTTTACTCATAATATAAAATACGTCATTATTTACGCATTTCTTATTTCTTATCCGTATGTGTGATATAAGGACGTAAAATTAAACTTCCCTAACTTAAATAATTCTCTAAATCGAATTTTAATCATGATATATTTGCCAATAAATCAATATTTATTTATTTATTTATTTATTTATTACTAACGTTCTGTTATTTTTTAATGCATTTTAATCTTCCAAAATCGAACTTTTATACTTCTATAACTCGAATATTTGTGTAACTCGAAGTGATATTTCACTTGTAATTAGTAGGGATGTCGATTTTGAAGAAATTTGGCGAAAGAATATTCGGTCAACCAAATGTGGGTTAGGTTATATTAAAGTAAGTATTAACTAATGCACTGTATTTTAGCTAGTGTAAATTATATGGGAATGTAAAACAAAAGACAAAATGTCTATTGCGAAGTGGAATTGAGTCTTAATAAATAAGAAAAATAGGAAAAAATTTTTTCCATCACTTGTCTCATAATTCCACAGAGGTTTTACAGCACGTTTGCATCAACTTCTCAGGTCATCAACAAACGGCTGGTCAGTTCAGCTTTAACCATAGACGCGTTTCGTCCTTCCGGACTCATCAGTATGGTGCGATCTAGTTGGATAAATGATCGCACCATACTGATGAGTCCGGAAGGACGAAACGCGTCTATGGTTAAAGCTGAACTGACCAGCCGTTTGTTGATGACCTGAGAAGTTGATGCAAACGTGCTGTAAAACCTCTGTGGAATTATGAGACAAGTGATGGAAAATTTTTTTTCCTATTTTTCTTATTTTTTATATGGGAATATGTTAATGTAACAATGGTAATACTGCTTAAAACAATCTAATACAACTTACTAAATAACACCCAATAAGCGTATTCTATTTACGGTTTAGATCTAATTTACACATTCTGAACCAGATCACTTATGACTTGTTTACTGGCTTACTTCGCTCATTCCTCATTTTATCCTAGACTCAAATAATTCATATTCAGCTTGAAGTAATCCACTCCAAAAAGTGCATCAGTTTGTTTAGTTCATTTCAGTTAGTCATATAGTATAATTTATCTGAACTGATTTAAGTGAACCAAATGGCAAATGGAATGTAATTAAAGAAACTGATCGTACCACGGCTTCCCTTTCCGCATGTAGCGCAAGTTCCTCGATTTGACTTGTAGAGAGCGTGGTAGGCGACGACGAGGAAGGCTTCTGACCTCGTCTGCTTCCTTTGTGTCCTTGAACGTGACCCAGACCCCATGACTTTATTTCGTTTTCGTCGTTCGTGCTGGGCGTATGGTCTAAAGCGTTCTTCCTGTTGCTTATGTATCTGTGAGAATATGAAAAATTTATTACATTTCGGCCAGTTTCAAAACGAGTTTTACTTTACAAGCATACTTAAAAATAACATTGAAGATTATTTTAATTACTCAACAACTGTTGCTTCGGGAATGATATTAATAAGGTGAAAATTATTAGGCAATTTGATATAAATCAGTAGTAATAGTTTTAAAATTTATTATAAATTGGTTTTATCGCTATAAATATCTTCTAAATATGTAGGTACGCGGGCATTTATAAATGATGATTAATTTTTTAAATTAATTATCATCTCAATTTCAAAACCTGTTCTGTTTGAAATATTTCACTCCCTTTAATATCGTGAACACTAATTTTCTTTTTAGTAGTAGATCATGTCCCTAATGGGTGATTCACTAATTTCAGTAATTTGATTTGACCTATATGTACTTTACCCAATAAAAGCTGAAAAAATTCTGTACTTCTGGTAACTATTTAAGATGTTCAATTTAAGTCTGGCACCATTGCTATCTCGAGAAGTGTATGAGCTACAAAGTTAGTTAAATAAGCAAAGAAATACCATTTTGCAAGTCAAAATAAATAAATAAATACAATTTTTAGTATTATCTATAACTATGTTTAAAATTAAAACAGATTCACGAAACGAATGAAATTTGATGCTAATTAACACTTTTTTTAATCCAGGTTAAAATAAATGGAATAGAGAGTTAAAAACTAAATAAAAAATATTAGTATTAGTGCTAACACGCTTTATGAATCTGCTTATTAATAATTAAGCAAACAAACAAAAATATTGTGATTTAATCATTTGTTCCTTTCATAACACGCTTATTCATATGCGATTTTAATTAAATTTATGTCAATTTAATATGCATTTTATTGGCAGTGAATAGAAAAATTTTTTAAAATGTATAATTATTGTTTATTTGTATATATATCATCACGCCTTCTACCCATTACTGGGTGTGGCACTCTGCCGAAGCAGATCTCGGTAAGTGATATATTTTGCGCGTGAAGTGCGGTTACCAGTCGTCAAATCACGGCCTCCAAAGATGTTAGTTGTGGAGGGTAGCTTTTGAAATTATGAAAATTGTTTGTCGCCTGTGGGAATCGAACCAGGGTTCTCAGGATCCACAGGCCGACGTCATACCACTGAGCTAGCCATCCAATATAATAATAATATAATAGTTCAATCAAAATAATTTATTCCTTATATTTCATTTTAAAATAAACACTCTGATGCATTGCTGTAAAATTCGTAACAATAAATATGGCAAATCTCATGTTCACGTTAAAATAAATTCGCTGTATATCGTTATCGTGTGGTTTAACTCTCAAATCATAATATCCGAGAAATCACACTAGGTAACATAGTTAATATGTATTCACCGCAGAAATATATATATATATATATATATATATATATATATATATATATATATATATATATATATATATATATATATATATATATATATATATATATATATTATACATAAAAGTTGGCTTTTAACCTAGTAATTTTAGAGCCACAAGCCATCGCTTTAGAATAGAGGCTGAATATTTCAAACTATTTAATTTTTATATAACAATACAAATATCAAAATATAAATATTTAGGATCCAAAAATATTATTATTAATAAAATAAGGCTTCAGAGATCCAATATAAATTATGTATATATTTTAAAATTGGGACGTTTCGAGTCATCATCAGCATTAACAATACAAAATAACAGAAATTAAAATATAAAATGTTGAAATATGTCAAAATAATAAATATAATAATAATATTTATTATTTTAACATATTCTTAATTTCTTAATTACTGTCATCGTCATCAACTAAGTAATATAAAACGAGCAAGTATATTCTATACAATACACAAAAAGCTGTAAAACAATAATTATAAGAATAACAAAACCGGAACTAACAACAAAATTAAATTAATGTCGACAACATGTCATTTGTAAATCAAATAATGAGGTCATAATATGCAATTAATAATCTACTAATGTTGAGATCGAAATTCTGTTTCTTCTTTCTTAACCTGTGATGATCTTTCACTGCATCGAATGGTGGAAAGAATAGTTGTTTGACCGGATTTTTCTCAGGCTAAAGAGTAAGCTGATTATTGAAGCCCTACTTATGCATTTTAGGAGAATCGTGACCCACGAATATATATGCGTTTTATTTGGCAATTTTTCCAAATAAAACGCATATATATTCGTGGGCGGTTTTATTGTTTAAATACTTTCTATATTTTTTCCCTAAAATATCGTCTTGACTTATGTTAGTACTGTAAAATTTAAATTTTGTCCTCAATAGTTACTAAAAATTTGCAGTTTACATTTACTTTGACATTATCTTGATTTATTTTATTGGTGGTTTGTTGTTTTTTTTTTTGTATATGGTTATGCATTATTAAATGCCGGAAGAATACTCCATTTTTGTTTATTACCACTAGTGACCAATTGATGTAACACTTTTATATTTAGGAAATAATATATTTTTATTACCGTGAAGAGAAATTTTAACCAATTTTTCACTTTAGATTGTAGCCTAATTTAGAAGATGAATAAATGGTTAGGTTAGACTAACATGTAGACGATGTATATAAAAATGTCTAAAACTATCATATAAAATAATGACTGCAATAAATTTAATACGGTCTAGTATCCTACATTTGCAGTTTCTAATTTTAATTTGCCGAATTTAATTTCTGGTTTAGGATTGGATGTAGCATCCTAATTAATAGCTCTGATTGAAAGTTGTATCGAATTCATCATGAATATATTTAAAAATAAATAAGTCGGTTGTCTAGACATTTTACGCGATTAGTATTACTGTATTTAAAAATTTTCACGCATTGACAACTTAAATACTACCTAACTAAATTACTACCTAATATAGTAAACAAAATTCATCAGTTTTAGTTTACCATCATATTAAATATACTTTTTTATGTATGGAAATTAAGTTTTTTATTAGACGACTGGTTAAAAAAGAAAAATAATTAACACCACGTGAAAATTGCTAGCTTAACTACTCTTTCAGAACTGAATACTATGCATTTATATATATATATATATATATATATATATATATATATATATATATATATATATATATATATATATATATATATATATATATATATTAATAATTAACTGTTTATGTAGTAATTACAAAATTAATATTTGCAATGGGGTGGCTAGCTCAGTGGTATGAAGTGGGCCTGTGGATCCTGAGAACCCTGGTTCGATTCCCACAGGCGACAAACAATTTTCATAATTTCAAAAACTCTCCCCGTGGCTCCTCCACCACTAACAACTTTGGAGGCCGTGATTTGACGACTAATAACCGCACTTCACGCGCATAAATATATCACTTACCGAGATCTGCTTTGGCAGAGTACCCAGTAATCAGTAAAAGGCGTGAAGATATATTTTTATATTATTTAAAAAATTTTTTATGTTAATACTAGAACCAATGTGAAATGTTTAGTTTTTTAAATACATATTTTTGAAAAATGCGTAGACTACACATTATTTTTGGGATAAATTCAGCATGACATAACTGTTTATGTCAATATATAATTGAATTATGAAGAGACAAATTGGGATACTGTCCGGATTTGAACTTGGGACCTATGAAGTTCAGTCGTATGCATTAAACCAATTAAGCTAAGGTCGCCTTGGATTCAAATCTGTTTTTATTCCAATTTTCCTTTCTATTTTGTTGTTATAACACATATCAAATTATAGAGTAAAATTGGATAAAAATCAGATATAAATCCATAGCTTAGTTGGTTTAAAGCATATGATCGGAGTTCATAGGTCCCAGGTTCAAATCGTGCCGGTATCCCAATTTTTGTTTTTATAATTCAATAATTTCATCAATTGTTAAATATTTACTTGTAATACTAATTAAATATTGATACATAACATATTTTCGTATACTATACATAATAATAAAATAACAGAAAATCCTTATTGCAAGTATTATTCTTCAATTTATTTATAAACATATAATAGTGAAAAATATGCGAATATTTGTGATACCGAAAGTATCAACATTTATTGAAAATATTTTACTTAACATATTTCCGTATACTATAAATAATAATAAGAATAGTATTTCTTTACTGCAAGCATTTTTCTTAAATTTATTTAGAATAACTCAATAGTGAAAAATATACGAACATTTGTAATATCAAAGGTCACTTGAAAATGCTATTAATGAATATTATACCATATTCCAAGCTACAGTATTAAATTCGGAACAATATTTGATTCCTAAAGAATTGGATATTTGATCACTTACCGGCAGATTCATAAGAGAAAATTAAATGAAATTGACTATCTCCATTTTTATTTTTAAAGCTACTTACAAAACACAATATAGGTTATTGATAAATTTCAAGTTACAGTTAGTGTTTAAAACGTCATATTAGGTTGTATTTTAGCCGCGTTAATACTTGCATTAATTATTAATATTCTTGTCAATGAGAAATGAATTTAAAATTGGAACAATAATAGGTTAACAATTACAATAACGCCAACAAAACAAATTATGAATGTTGTTTTTTGTAGCTGTTTTTGTTCAGGTGTTACGTCAATTGTTACAAAGAATTTTTATCGCACAATAGAACAGTTTTTGCTTTCTGCTTTTCACAATAAAAAAGTTTTCAGAAATTATCACAACATTATACCATAAACAAATGAAAAAAAACATTTAGTAAGTTGGTAATAAACTAATGATGATATACTATATAAATTTAAGCGAGATTTTGTAATTAGCAATAGTGAATACCAAACAATTATTTATTGTTTGTTATCATAGTAATCAAACAAAAACAAAGTTCACAGGTTTTTAGCAAGTATTGTCTTGAATAATTATTTAGCAGAAAGAGTGACGGAAAACGGTACATTTTTTCCGAAACCGACGTCGCAAATTGTGCATACAGTTTTAGATTCGTCATTAGGTAAAAATCAACAGTCTCTAAAAAGTTTTAGCGAATCCCAAATTTCGGATTAGCTAATCTAATTCTAGCCCGATTTTAAAAGTTAAACCAAATCATTTTTCAAAAACCAAATGATAACAAGATTATATTAGAGTTTATTTAAACCTTTTTG
Source organism: Pterostichus madidus (assembly GCA_911728475.2). Lineage (NCBI taxonomy): Eukaryota > Metazoa > Arthropoda > Insecta > Coleoptera > Carabidae > Pterostichus > Pterostichus madidus. The sequence continues at coordinate 9,511,448 of OU452302.1, read as the reverse complement.
AAAATATGGTTTAGCATAATTTGACCTATACAAAAATTAAAAAAACTGGTGTGGCCACCACACGACTTTCTTATACACAGCATATTAATATTCACAATATATAATATTATTAAACATGTAATTTAGATTTTCAGTAATTCAGCATTTATCTGTTTGAAACATATAAAATATCAAATTTGTTTACGTATAATTTTTTAGTAATGTTGACTACTTTATGTCTAACTTTACTGGTGATGCATATACAATATGTCCTTTTTTCGAGCCTAACCATTGGTATCTCAAGAACCGTGAGATACGAAGTCGAATAAATTGAGGTAAAGTTGCCAAATTAGTTGACCATTTTAATGATGTATTTGTTTTTCCAAAAAAAGATATAGATAACTAGATAAAGCGAAAATTACAATCTATGTTTTTTGTTTCTATTGCTACTACGATTATTCAAATATATTATTAAATATAAAAATTAGTTTTTATCAAAATTAGACGCGTATACAGAAAAATTGCAAATAACATTTTATGTTCCAAATATTTTTACCAACATCTTTTATTTGAAACTTTGTTTCGTAAAAGATTCCATTTTTGAACTAAATGGAATTTATTGTTTTGTGTGTCCAGTAAACTTCCTCTACCGGTTTTTCAATTTCATTCAAAATCAACTCAGTTCTTCGTATTTTCATGAAACTTATAATTACCAAGTTTCGTTAACAAATCTTATATCGTAACATGAGATATTGCACACTCGGACACACATCCATCCACACACACACACACACACACACATCATTGAGAAAATGATCAAAACGGATTCAGTGGACCTCAAAACACGTATTTCCGCGAAAATCTCGTCAACGATTTTTTTCACGATTCCAATACTTCCTTATACTGCGTAAAAGTAAAAATTAGCTAAAACTCTTTTGAGAATTGGGCTGCAAAATATTATACTGTTCTACCTCAATTTTCATATATATTTACTTCTGTTTTTATTTACACTTTTTCCTGTGTTTATGCTCACTAAATTATGTTATATCCGTTTGAGTCGGTCACTTCATACACCAGTTCTCTTTATATACGTGTAAAAATGCGAAAGTCAACACAAACTTGTTGTTCCAAATAATACCTGAGTAAGTACGTCTGATTTTCATAAAATTTTTGAAAGAAATATTTAAGTGTTAAATATGAATACGTGATTCGTTTAACTAATAAGTTACTTTTCATTATAATTAATGAAATTGCAACGATGCGTAAACTTTCATTCTAAAGAAAAATGCACTATTTATATCCATTAATTATTACCGACAAGCATTATTTTTAATATGGTTAACAATTAGTCTAATTATTACTTATAAGTACCTAATGAATATTTAGTGTTAACACTATCTGTGCAGTGACTCATCTATTTCTTTATGTTATTGATTATTATCGATTTAACCGTATAATATGCTAGTTTATTTTATATTTTATTTGCCTGCTAGCGTGTTGCTCTTAATTCAAAAGCACAAAAACAAATTACTCAAACGTCAAACCGAAATCAAGAATATTACCATATCATTATTATTGACGTTTGCTACTATCAAATGTTTACAACGAGTCTATAACCATCATTACTGTTATTAGATTCTTTAATTCAAATTTAATTGAATCTACCTAAATTTTTGACCAAAAAAAAGTTCTAATCATCTTAATTTTATTGAAGCGATGCGAATTAAATTACTAATAATATCAAGTATAGGTACTTAAGCCGAAAGTAATAATATATTATTTGAATTTTACTGTAACTATTGGATTTATGTAAAAGTAATTCTTAGCTTATATAAGTAGGTAAAGTTCTTATAAGATGGGAAGATAATTATGACAATGAATTTCTGTATGAAACAAAAGACTTACGTTATTATGATTTGTAAATTTTGCATATATTTCTTTTTTTAATAAACAATGTTTTTTGTTTATTCTTACGATAAGTTTTAAATGTTGATATAACTTTCTTCTCATCTTACGTGCATTTGATCAGAGTTTTTGTAATTTTCTTATTTAATAATTAAAGTATTTAGGGCAAAAACTGCTTCCTACTGGTTGAGAGTAATTTTGAAGATCGAGACGAAATCGAGATCTCTAATACATTCGACATTTACTGACCTGCTTATTATGTTTTTGTACGATCAACGAAATTACGAAATTAAAATTTAGAAATATTAAAAAAAATTCGTTTCCAGAAATATTATTTTTAAAGTATGCATTAATAGTTGCTATGTTATCATGGAATATTTAATTTTATTTACTTAGCGCCTCCTAACCTGTGAGTAAATACTTATCGATAAGTAATTTGTAAATTTAGACTGTTCAGAAAATTGGTGACAAACTTCAGGTAGAACAATTCTTTGATTAATTCTGAGTCGACAGTCAAATGCAAAATATTTTACGATTTTTCTTAAAGTCGCACGAGCTACTTAAAAGAAATGTAAATTTGGCAACACCGAATCAAACAACTGTTATAGCAGTTATCAGACAATTATGCAAATCAATCTGACAAACGGCACACTTTGACAAGTTATTTATAGTTTTACTTCAAACAAAAAACTTTCTTGTACTAGGTCGTCGTATATACTAAAATTTAAAAAATGCTGCTGGAGAAAAGTTAAAAATTTGAATTAAATGATTAGCTTCATCAACGCAATTTTACATAATTCTTTTTGAATGTAATTTATATTACATAAAAGATTTTAAAAATCGCTTAGATTTAGACGCACATGTAAAAGTTTGATGGCTTCGTGTGGCTTTACGAAGGGCCGTACATTTGCATTCGCATTATCGACTTAAGAATTAATAAAAAAAATCGTTCTACCTGAATCTTGTCGTTCATATCTGAACTACCTGTACTAACATACTACCTTGAAAACCCTATCGTTAAACATAAAATAAACCGATTGTGTAAAATAGTTATTTATGTACGAAGAGTGACAAGTGATTTTGTAAGATCGAAAGTTTTTCAAAAAAATTAAGAAATTTATTTAACGCTCTTATGCTGGGCTGCATTAAAGTTTTATCGGTTCATTAACAACTAACGGTACAATAAATTTCAGAAAATCGCTATTGATACTGTTGCTAGATAAACATTTTTTTAACTAAAGAGCTCTTTATTTTTTTCTTGCAACCCAGTATTAGTATACACATAAATAAGAAAAAATAGGAAAAAACTAATTTTCAAGGTTTTACAGCACGTTTGCATCAACTATCAGGTCATCAACAAACGGCTGGTCAGTTCAGCTTTAACCATAGACGCGTTTCGTCCTTACAGACTCATCAGTATGGTGCGATCATTTATCCAACTGTTGGTCTAGTTAGATAAATGATCGCACCATACTGATGAGTCTGTAAGGACGAAACGCGTCTATGGTTAAAGCTGAACTGACCAGCCGTTTGTTGATGACCTGATAGTTGATGCAAACGTGCTGTAAAACCTTGTGGAATTATAAGACAAGTGATGGAAAATTAGTTTTTTCCTATTTTTTCTTATTTATTAAAACTCAATTCCACATCGCAATAGACATTTTGTCTTTTGTATTAGTATACACAGTTTGTTTCCTACCAAGATCGAAAAATAAATTAATATGTTTTATGGTCACCACCGCCGTCCCTTAAATTTCAATTGTTATTTTAGTAAGAAAATATTGAATCGAATCAAGGTTTATTAATTCATTTGATATTATTTCTTGATTCCATATTGTTATATTTAATTTACACTTAATATTTGAGAGAAAGCCATACAACTGATAATTAAATATTCTACTAACAGCGATAAATAAATTGAGATATCTTAAATATTTTTAAATATATCTGTCAAGTATTGTTACTATAACAATGATGTTATATTTTTCTTTACCGCCCTTAGGCGGTAAATGACTCATTGCATACCTTTTTCCAAGGATGTAATGATGTAATTACTGTGCTGATGGTAGAAAAATAATTTATTTCTAAAGAAGACTCTAAGTTCGAAACGAAGCTTTTTATCAAATTAGTAAAAACTCTCTATTTAACTTCTACCATATATCAGAGCTTTATATATAAGATAAAGGCTTAATAGTTATTTATGTATCAAGGGTGAAATCAAATGTTTCTGGCCCGTTGCACTATTGTTAGCACGAGGCGCAAAGCGTCAAGGGCTAATAACATGCGCAGGGTTAGAAACTCTAATTTCATTCGTGGTAGGTACATACAATATTTTAGGCACAATAAAAGAACTTTTAATTTTTAAATTAAAAGATTAAAATGGGTACATTTTATGTCAAAATAACATTTCGCATAATCAGGTATTCATAATAACGAAAAATTGTCATTTTATTATTGTCCTAGGGTCAAAAACAAGTATTTACGCCCGCTTTTCATGACTAAAACACATGAACTTCGATCCGATTGTGCATTGGGGGCCGTGATTTGACGACTGGTAACCGCACTTCACGCGCCAAATATATCACTTACCGAGATCTGCTTTAGCAGAGTGCCACACCCAGTAATGGGTAGAAGGCGTGATGATATATTTATTTTTATTTATATGAAGTTGATATAAGAGATCCGTATTTCATTACAGTTCATACTAATACTTTATAACGCAACCTTATTGTGCTTTTCCTACATTTGTGGGTACCGTAATATGACAGGCGGTAATCAAAAGTCCTATATTAAAATAAATGACAAACAATGCAAACTTACTCAGGTCCTAAGCCTGGTCCAGAGAACTCAAACTCATCATGTTCATGTTTGTAACCCGGAGGACCACTTGGCGGGAAATGTGTTTCCGGTGCGTGATGTAATGACGGCAAGTGATGAACATGCGCTATCTGGTGGTGGTGATGATGATACTTCGTTCCGTGATAACTATCGTGATAATATCCGCACAGTTTAAACAAATGTGCCAAAGCAGGAAAGACAAACAGAAGAACTTTTAAAAGTATCTTCTTTGCGGTTCCTACACCAACCACTAGAGGCACGAAGAACATTAACAAGGATTTGATTAAGCTTATCACGAGGAAGATGGACATCAATGCCGTTACCAACTTGTTCTTGAAGAATTTCTCTGAAATAAAAACATTTTATTATAGTAATGATCAGACTGACAGTAACGATTAACTTACTTATTCTTTTAAAGAATATTCTGCCGACGAATTGATTATCCTGTATTTCCTTTGGTATTAAATCTAGTTTAACTAATACTCCATCTCCTTCAAATGCCCGCGGAGAAACTTTTATGGTAGATCCTTCGAATAACGTTTCCGGAAGTTTAATTTCCGTGTCATGTGTCATCAAAAATCCTACACTTTTATTGTGCAGCGCTCTGGTCACCTCTTCCAGAGGACTTGATGCTCTTTCTTCTTCTTCTTCATTCTCAACTTCGTTTGCTTCCCTCGAATATTTGTTATAATCTATAGTGTTTTGTTTAAATCTAACGAAATCTCCGATTTTGATGTCTCCGCGATACCGAAAAGTGTCGTCTAGGTAATGGTACACATTTTTTTGAATACACGAAAAGGACGCCGTTTTGCACTCACGTAGAATTCCGCTCCATAATTTTCCTCCTGTGAAGTTACTATAAAAGTTCGATTTATCTCCGATAGTTTCATTATTTCCTGTTGTTGTTGAGGCTATGGATAGAACCACGAGCAAAAGTGCACGTGTAGTAATTTGCATGTTTTCAGCACGTCAATCATGGATAACACTTCACTGGGATTTACACTATACACTGTTCACTAATTGAAACCGGACCACGCCAATCAGGGCGTGCTGGATCATCCTATACGAGATGTGCTCTCACTGGCGTTGCATACGAGAATGGGCGCTACCGAACGTCTACCATCACTTTATTACTTCTTGACATACTTCTTTGGCCGGAATCACCCGGTTCTTTCTCCCACCAGCGATAGACGCCGCGGAGCGTTGTTCACTTGTTTTTACGTTACAAGAATTGTTATTTCGTGTATCACACCTTTCGCGTCCTTGAATTTCATATTTTCCGCTGAAATCATCTTTAATTATCGATATATTATTGATACTATCGGTATTATGTTTATATAGCTAGGTATTTGATATTTAGATCGAGTGATTTTCAGTAGGTTGACTAACGGTCCATAGTATAACTGCCAGCCGGCTTGAAATACAGGTCTGTATAGACAAAAATCTCAAATACAATAAATCATTTCTAAATTTCTACATCATTATGTGCAAAAAATACTGATGTACTGAAAATGTTATAAGGATGGACTGACTTCATTCATCCTGATAAAATAAAATACAGAAATACAAATCTTATATCAGAATATTGAATAATAGCTTTTTTTACTACCGATTCATGTATTGAAATATTTTTTTTTTCATTTATAATAATTATTTTATGTTATACACATTCACATGACACATAATTTCTGTCTATATCCAGTTGTCATTGCTCTGTCAGATTCATCAAAAAATCTGTTTAAGGACTTTGACTTTGACCTTTTAAAAGCGTTTTAACAACATCGAATAAAAGATGTCATAGGAATGTCAATTGCAAATTCTTCATTTAATAATTTATTTTGAACAAGAATATATAAATAATGGACCGCTTTTACCCTTAAGTATTGTACGACAGGTAAATTAGTGTATATGTCATTAATTTTCATTAATAAACAATTTGTTAGAAAGTACCGGGCGCCCTAAAAGTTAGTAGATTCACGGTCTCTAAAATATCTGCAAAGTCAAAGAAAAATGAAATCATGCCATCTCCAAGGAAGCAACGCGCAATAAAATTTAAAACCGGTTACATACATACCATGTAAACGTAGCCGCACCCTATGTCATTCATCTAGTTTTAGTTTTGATAACGTTAGTCCATGTTTATAACGTTTTCAGTATATCTAAGAATATTAATCTATGTACCTACATCGTTTAAATTCACATTATTAATAGCTTTCATTAATTAGTCTTTTTTCTAATACGGCTCTGAGTGAAAACAGAAGACGAAAACTGATTACAAACAATTTACTTCGCGATAGCTTGGTTTGGATGAGTGGACAGTCCAGTCTAGTGTTTGAGAGATGACCTACTAAAGCAACAGCGATCAGGTGGACATGGAATTCTGAATGATAGTGAACTCAACATGCTCTGAATTTGTACGTATCATTGCTATGTAATTGACAATACGTACTTATAGAACAAATACTCATTACTTGCATAGGCGCCGGCTATATGAGGACTTCGGGGCTCGAGTTCTCATACAAAAACCTGAGGGGCTGTGCATCCGTATACCATATTTTAATAAAAATTACTTACATTTTAAAAGTCAATTGAAGTATACTTTATTTATTAAGTTTTGAGACAGACAGATTAATTTGCATCGAGACATGTTGTTTGATATAGCAATGTAAGAAAATATGAAGCTAACAAATTTTGGGACACAGCATTATTTTTACAAAAGAACCCCGTTTATAAAGACATTTATATAATTATTTTTAACTATTCCAGCAAGTAAGTGTACAACTGAACCTGCTGTCGAAACGCGCTCTGTAGAATTTTATTTGTGATAATAGAATAGCTGTCATCATTTAATTTTCTAATATTCAGAATCAAAAACTGCATCCAATGAGCTCAAATTATTTAATATAGTACGTTTCTGTTACGAGATAGACGTAAATTAAAATTTGCTAACTTTAAGCTATTTACAGGATACCATGCGAAATAACATTAGTTTATATAACAAGGGAGCAAAGTTCATTATTTGTCAAGAGAGAGAAGATTGAATTGTGAGCGGGTAGCCCGAGGGATGCAATGCTTGAGGCAAATAATGACACTTTACTTAAATAAATAAATAAATATATCATCACGCCTTCTACCCATTACTGGGTGTGGCAGTCTGCCGAAGCAGATCTCGGTAAGTGATATATTTTGCGCGTGAAATGCGGTTACCAGTCGTCCAATCACGACCCCCAAAGATGTTAGTGGTGGAGGAGCCACAAGGGTAGTTTTTTGAAATTTTGAAAATTGTTTGTCGCCTATGGGAATCGAACCAGGGATCTCAGGATCCACAGGCCGACTTTATACCACTGAGCTAGCCACCCCATACACTTTACTTCACGTGTTATATACGATATTTTATATACAAACGGAAAAATTCGTTATTTAACAAAAGAGACTGTTAACAGCATGTAAAATTAGTAAGAATGAAGCACATTCCTATAAACGAAAAACTGTTTATTTTTTTAATGTTATTAATAAATATTACAAATGTGTTCTTGTAAATAATTTCACAGAGACGTTCGGTGGTCTTTCATTGATATACGCTCAAGAATAATGAAGGAGTACTTGTCATTTTTATTTGCCTGGGTATATAATGAAGCACATTAATTAATGATTTTGATAACAATAAAGTTAAAATTATTTACCTGTTGTATATAAAAGAAATTATTTTAATTTTTGTATTTATTTTGCATGGCATGCTATGAATAACATAAAGATGACAATCTTAATTTATGTCTATCATGAAATACGAACGTATTACATTAATAAATTTGGATTCATTGAATGGACTTTTTCTTGCTATATATTTTTTGTATTTATATTTTTATTCTTAATAGGACAAAATTTACTGCCACATGAAAATTTTACCATAGTATTTCTTACGATCCATAAAAAGTAAACACCCGGTATATACAAATAAGCCTCCACACGAATTTTCAAAAGTCGGTGTCTATGATTACATACACTAATATTTTTTTAATACAGTCCGGAAAATTGTTGAGATTAAATGTATCAAATTTAAAATTAATAGAAATACTGTAGCTTCCTCAGTTGTATCAAGTCGGCCTGTGAATCCTGAGAACCGTGGTTTGATTCCCACAGGTGACAAACAATTATCATAATTTCAAAACTACCCCTGTGTCTACCCCACCACTAACATCATTGGAGGCCGTGATTTGACGGCCTGTAACCGTACTTCACGCGCAAAATATATCATTTAGCGAGATCTGCTTCGGCAGAGTGCCACGCCCAGTAATGGGTAGAAAACTTGATCATATACTTATTTATTTATTTTTAGGAATATTGTAACAAATTAGGAATATTGTAACAATTTAAATGGAATGAAATTAGAAACAAGTGCTTATTATTTTTAAATGATGTGATACTTTAAAATAGTATGTAATTATATTTTGTGTGTATTTTTTTATCATGATGAGAGACATGTTCTAATTATTAATCGGTTTCTTATTAAACAGAATTAAAAGTGAAGCTGTAAAAAGGTCGCTTTATTTGTTACAAACAAAAATAATACACGAAGTAGTTCACAATGTTTCTGTTGACAGTTGTCAATTAGCAAATTACAGTATTGTTTAAGAAAATACTTTAGGTATTCAATTATATTTACTGCAAATATATTACAATGCATTTATGCAAAATGCACATTAATAATAATACCTTATTATTGTACACATACTAACATAGTCATATAACGCGCTTCTTTTTATATCCTATTATATAATGAGCTTCAACAATTATTACAGTCAAGACAATGCAACATATCTTGATGTAACTTGTGACATATATGTATAACTTTTTTCTTTTGTAAAAGATTGAAGATACCTATAAGAAGCATGATTTTTATCGAATCAGGTCAACCAAAAAGAACAATATGATTTATGATGACAAAGATTTAGACATGATACAAAAAAATGAAAGAAATATATTTCCTTCACAATTTTCAAGTTCTAAATAAAGTTTTTTTTAATCTGCTGTAAAAATCACATATATGTATTTAAAAGTCATTTAAAATGATGTGTGGATTCAGTATAAACCAGGTTGTAGGTTTATGGTAGCGCTCTCTTGTCACATGCAAGAGTCATATTCAAATACTTACAACTAAAAAGACGACTGCGTCCGAGTATTAGTTGTTGAGATACCATTAAAAATTGTAGTCCCATTTTACTGTAGGTACTTGAAATTAATTTCCTATTGTTCAAAGTAAATATAATATATAATTAAAATGTCGTAAAATTACAATAATTTGTAGTAAGACAAAATAAAATAAGAAAAAAAGGAAAAAAAAATTCCAACACTTGTCAAAGTTCCAAAAAAATGCTATTCAGCAGTTTGCGATTTTTGTTGGTAGGTGGCACCACGGTTTGCTCCGTAGCTCTCATGTCATGTTACTGGCTTACATAGTTTAACATCCGTCAGTTCAGCTTAAAAAGTATCACAGTTCACTAGCCCCTAGTTGGTCTGGATAGTTGATCGCACTATACTGATGAGTCCCTAAAGGACGAAACGCGCCTATGGTTAAAGCTTTGACAAGTGTTGGAATTTCTTTTTCTTTTTTTCTTTTTTTCTTATTTATTAAGGCTTAGTTCCACATCGCAATTGACAATTTGTCTTTGTTTTATTTATTCATTGACAATTTGTCTTTGTATTATTACAGTAAGACACTATTAAGATAACTTTTAGAAGAATTTTATAATAACCTCATTGACAATATAGGCTGTTTCACAACTTATGCACCAAACATTATCGGCCAACATAATTTGATATATTGATTTTATAATAACGAAAATTTAAATTCGCAAAAATAAGGCCAGTTAACTTGAAGTTCAAATTTTTTGTATCATTGGTTCAGCAGCAAATTTTAATATTTATCAATTGAATTGATAATTAAATATTTTGTGTTTTGTATCTATGTTATTTCAACCCTACCTTTTTAGTTTTTCGTTTTATGTATATTTGTTGTAATTTATGTATAAAAATTACTTTTAAGTAGCGTAGAAATTTGACAAAATTACAATAAAACAATGTTGTGCATGGTGTATGACTACCAAATTAAAATTATGATAGAAACAGAAAGATTTTTAATGATAAAATTGGTGTTAAGCATGCAGCTAATAAAATAAGTTAATTCTGAATAAAACATTTTTGTCTGTTGTATAAATTTGAAAAAATACTTAGTATGTAAATATTATGTCATTAATATTCTTATCAAAATATGAAATCTTATTCAACAGTTAGTTATCCAAGAAATCACACAGCTTCTGGTGAAATCGATTGTATGATCAGATGAACATACCTAATAATTATTACAGTAGCTAGAAAGTTTTCTGAGCATCTCTTATTAACGTAATTCCTTACAGATATGTAAGTGTAAATACTAAGTACATAATAACTTAACGTTACCTCGATTCTGACGATGACACTATCAATTATTTGAAGATCATTTGACAGTTTTATGGATCTACCTAATTTCTAAACAAAATAAGAATTCTGTCTTTTGGGTTTCGGAAATTTCCGGGTCACAAAATTAGTTCATATCGATATTTAGTCAAGAGATATTTTGATAACATACTTTTGCTTTCAACACTTCTGTGTCAGCTTTTACTAACAGCTGTTATAAAGAAGTGGAATATTTGTTATTACAATTTTTATGCAAATTATTCTGATGCTAATTATCCTTAACAAATTATTTTTTTGTTTATTTTTCTTTTAAATAATGTAGCTGCAAGATCAAATATTTTTATCATGTATTATTTTTTCTACATTATATTATTTTGAAAACGAATATGTGAATATTTCTTCTGTGGCTATCAGTATTATATCTTTTGTTGTCATTTAACATTATCTTGAAAATATAATTAACATATTTCAAATATTCACTGTTTAAAAAATCAACACTGGGTAGGTTTCAAAAAGTATATAAGTTTATTCACTATACGTGTTTCGGTCGACTAGACCATCATCAGGTAATGATTACAGAAGAATAAATAAAAAGAATAATTTTATTATAAAAATGTTTCAACGAGAACCGACAGTGAAATCTATTGAATTTATTCACTGTTTATTAGTATTGTCGTCAATTCAGAAAAATAGGAATCGTTATTTATGATAAATAAATAAATAAAATAAATATATCATCACGCCTTCTACCCATTACTGGGTGTGGCATTCTGCTGAAGCAGATTTCGGTAAGTGATATATTTTGCGCGTGAAGTGCGGTTACCAGTCGTCAAATCACGGCCCCCAAACATGTTAGTGGTGGAGGAGCCACAGGGATAGCTTTTTCAAATTATGAAAATTTGTCGCCTGTGGGAATTGAACCAGGGACCTCAGGATCCACAGGCCGACTTCATACCACTGAGCTAGCCATCCCATATTATTTATGATAAAAGTGATTAAAGTAATATTTTATTTTGTGAGTGAGAAAGTTTGCAGAACGAGGTGAAGCTGAGTAAAGCAACCCCGCGAAAGAAATAAAATTGCTTTTAACACGTATATCATATATTATTTTTTTCTACAAACATCGTTTTCCATTTAATTTAACAAATAATTTATTTAATTACTTTTGACAGTTTAGTAACAAAAGATAATTTATAATAATGGAATGAAACACGTAGTCAATGAATTAAAAAAATAATTAAAAGTTATTTATTAGTTACGTGAAAATATTTGACAAGTGTACGTGGCATTGTGTTACATTGTATTATGAATAACACATTACCAAAAAAAATTGAAGAAGCTGCTTCAAGACCTACTTTAGAATTACTTCCGACGAAATCGAAATGGAATATGAATTTAGCAAATTGCAGATTTATTAAATGGTACAACGAGAAAAAAATTGGTAATTATTATTCTGAAAATGTGCTCTTGGCGTTTTTTGAAGAAAAATTTGCAAATCATCTACTCTTTGCACAAATTACTACATACATACATACATACATATCTTCACGCTATATCCCAACAAATGGGGTAGCACGAACCCTAAAATCACTCATAAAACAATCACTCATCACACCCATCAAACAACCAGTCATCGTCAAACATTTTCATCCAAACATACCACCCTCACTTCAACCACATTCATAGATCACTCCATATAAACTCATTCATTTATTACACTCGAAATTATTATCACACAACAAACCTTCAATCACATCATTCCTATTCACTTATCATTCATTTTCTTTCTTCAACGTACATAACGTATGCATAAAAAATCTCAAATTACTCACGTTTACTTGTAACAACGAATCTAATAACGAAACTAACAACGAATCTACAAGATTAGAAAAGATGAAAGCGATAGTCTGCACTTATATATGAAAGAAAAGACCACACAATGCAGTAACTGAAAATGAAACAAATAGATAAGAAAGGGAGGGAGCGTCGCCCTGCGCTTGTTTTTGAAAGTGAATTTCACACAATTGCAGTTAAACACTACGTAATAACTGAAAACGAATTAAAAGATAAGAAAGGAAGGAAGTGTCGCTCTACAAATTACTCAATGATAATATTACTTATAATCTAACTGTAATTCTGTAAATTTACTAAATAATTCAGAAAATGCTATAAAAACCACGCACACACATGGCGTAACTATAATCAATTTTAATAATTGTACTATATATGTAATTCAATAAATAAATCAAATATGTTTGGCCACATTTTTAAATGTTATTTTTAACATTACTATAAAATGTTATTTTTAGCACGCGGAGCAGCCGTTAAAAAGCCTACTTTTAATAGTGTTTATATAAAAAAAACTTTTACCTATTAAATCTATTCATGTCATTAGTACCTTGATATTTTTCTGTGTGATTATAATAATTAAGAAATGAATATTAATAATCCAAGAAAATAAAAAATAATTAGAGAATCCATCAACTGCACACAAAATCTAAAAAAAAAATACTAATATCTAATTATCATAAAATACATCATGCTACATTATCAGATAACAGTTCTGGCATGAAAAAATCTAAATGATTATAAATATAAATTTAAAGTTTTAATTTGAATTAACAACTCTACACATCATAACATCTTGAAATTAGATCTTAGATAAATAATTTTAGAAATTTGACCAAATTTCGTATGTGATCCACTAAAGTTTTTACTTTTATATTTAACAAGATGTTCATATTTTGATGTCACATTTTACAAAAATTGTGTTAAGCGTAGATCCGCGCTTTAAGCAAAAACATATGTATGTTTTTAAGAGAGAGAACTAATTATTATTTAAAATTAATATTTATTCATACTACACTTCTAAGCTTATTCAACTTCTGCCAGAAATAGAAACATGTATATGTATATGTTAAATAGACTCGCGTGATTCCGTGTAGCCTAGTAAAAAGAGTCTAACTTGAATAACTCTCACCTGCATTTAGAAAAACTTGTGTCTATTAAATTCAAATTTGAACTGAACCGTACCCAAATTTGTCACATACAAATTATAAAAATGGAGTAGGTAGCTAGTACAAAAAACAATAACGAATTTTTTAACAATTTTCTGCATTAGAAATGACATGACTTTAATATACAGTGACAATGATAAATAGAAAAAAATCACTATCATGCAGCTACCAACTTGTATAATAACAACTTTATTTTATTTTTTATGAATTTCCTGTCTGTGGTAAGTAGTTTAATGGTATCGTGTCGAACTATGACTTTAAGATCCATAGTTCGATTTCCACAGCCGACAAACTTGTGGCAGAGTGCCTCACCCAGTAATGGATAAAAGGCGTCATGATATATTTATTTTAAACATGAAAAATAAGGGTTGTTATTTAATTCTCGATCAATAACAGCTCATATTATTTAAGGAAAACGGTTATAAAAACATATTTTTTCATTTATTGTATAACTTGGCTTTAATAATGATTCAAATATTAAATTATTTAATTAATTTGACTACGTTTCGGGCTGGGTTTACCCCATCTTCATCGTGTGTATTTTTTCTCCCTCTCTTACATATTTGACTTATTATTTTGTACCACAAGTCCAGTCCGTCATCTTGAAACAAAATGGCCGCTAGCTATCCTGAAAAGTACTGCACTGATTCGATTCAAATTTGGTATAGGCATAGACGAGAATCAATCTTAACATATAGATATAATAAAGCTTCAGTCTGCCATCTAGAAACAAAATGGCCGCTAGCTATCCTAAAAAGTACTACACTGATTCAATTCAAATTTAATATGGGCATAGACGAGAACCAATATTAACATATAGGTATAATAAAGCTTCAGTCCGCCATCTTGAAAAAATTGACCGCTAGCTATCCTAAAAAGTACTACACTGATTAAATTAAAATTTAATATAGGCATAGATGAGAACCAATATTAACATATAGGTATAATAAAACTTCAGTCCGCCACCTTGAAACAAAATGGCCGCCAGATATCCTGAAAAGTACTGTACTGATTCGATTCAAATTTGGTATAGGCATAGACGAGAATCAATCTTAACATATAGGTATAATAAAGTTTCAGTTTGCCATCTTGGAACAAAATGGCCGCTAGCTATTCTGAAAAGTACTGCACTGATTCGATTCAAATTTGGTATAGGCATAGACGAGAACCAATATTAATATATAGGTATAATAAAGCTTCAGTCCTATGCCACTCGAATTGAAACGTTTGCAGTTTCCGGTACGACTCGCAATGACCATCAACAAAGCACAGGGATAATCGCTGCAAGTGTGTGGAGTAAATTTGGAAAATCCATGCTTCTCACATGGAAAGCTGTATGTGGCATGCTGACGTATCGGGAAATCTGATTTATTCGTGCATGTCCCAAAGAGAAAAACAAAAAATATTGTATATCCAAAAGCACTTCAATAAACAGAATTAAACACAAACACTTTCTTTCTTTGAGTTGCAATGCAACGCATTCCGGGTGCTCGCATTAAATTGTAGACCACGCGAATGAAGTCGCGGGTAATAGTACTTTATAAATTATTTTAATGTGTTGTACATTGAAAACTTTTGTCTTATTGACCTAAAGATAGGCTAAACCTGAAACGTAGTCAAATAAATTAAATTATTTAATATTTGAATCATTAATAAAGCTAAGTTATCCAATAAATGGAAAAATATGTTTTTATAAACGTTTTCCTTAAATAAAATTCAAACACCCAGCTTAACCAATACTATTCCAACAAAAACAGATAATTATCAAGTTACCGAATAGGAGAGAAGGGGTTAATATCTGATGTGCCAATAAAATTATTTTTATAAGATAGCAAATATGAAATTGCAATATTGTATTTCTTTTTGTAAAACCACAAATACGTCACATAAACTTATAGAGCCATAATCTCAATCTTCACGAACATAAATGTCAATTTTTCACAGTATTATTATCTTTTTAATTACTTAAAAACGCGTGTAGTTACGAATCATATTTATTTAAAAGAGACTGTGTTTTATGATACATTAAATATTTGTTTATTGTTAGATGAGCGCTTTTAGTTCCGTTTCATATCAATTATGCCATGCGTTGTTAGCGTGCGTCCACGCGTGATTCACGTACACGCACACGCGCACGCGCCGTTCCGCTTTTATTCAGGTTTATATGTTGTGTACACTGAATCAGAGTTGGCAAGTGACATGCTATTCTGTAATTACATGTTTGAATAATTGTTCGTCTTCATTGTTACAGTTCGCTTTTCTTAATGCACTTCCCACATTGCTGTAATTTACTTTCATCAGACGTTTCGAGTGAGAAGTGACCCTTTTTCGACACGATTAATTTTGATAAACGATAGAATTTTTAGTTCACGGAAATACAATCTTTTAAATATCGTTCAACGCACTTTATAATTAGTATAATTAGGACCTTGTTTAAAGATATACTCATAGTGCGTAAAATTTGTTAATATAAGCTTGATTACTATTTTTACTATTATCATATAACTATTATTAGATTCTAATTTAAATTCAGTGCGTTTTCATCAACAGAAATAATGAATAAAAAGTTTAAAATATATGCTGTCATGCGTTATTACATTATTATACACGCATTATAAATAAATAATGAGATAGTGGCTCAGTGGTATCGAGTCGGACTGTGAATTTCAGAACTCCACAGCGAACAAACAATTTTCACTACATTAAAACTACCCCTACGACTCTCCTTCCACTAACATCTTTCGGGGCCGGGATTTAACGACTGGTAACCGCACTTCATGCACATAAATATATCACTTACATACCAAAATCTGCTGCGGCAAAGTGTCACACCCAGTAATTAGTAAAAAGGGTGACGATATATTCATTTATTTTTATTTCTGAACAATTTAGTAAAAATGCTTGTCATTATCAACCGTAAAAAGCACTTATTGCTTTTAATACTTAAATAACTATTCTATACCGTACGTCCCATGTAAATGTAGGTAATAGGTAAAACACGTAAAATTTGTTTTTTTTTGTAAAAAAAAAGTGTCTATAGTCTGTTTTTTAACCAGGAGGAGTAATTTAAATTTTAACCGCTAAAACTGACGCTTCTGATTGGCTAGTGCTTCGTCCAGTTTACACTGTACATAGATTTTACATTTGATTTATTAGAGCTGTCATAAGTTTTGAGATTATCTGTTTTCTTGTTGGTTTTTTGCATTTCTGTGACATTCACATAAATCAGTTCTTTTAAGAACTAATAATATACGGAGTGACAAATTAGAGTTTATAATGTCATTTGTATTTAAAAATAAATTCCATGAGACATAATCAGTGCAGATGTGTAACAAATTTTTGTATTTCGCGCGAACAAAAATCTAGTAACTTTCTTTGGTAACTTTCTATAGTGTAAATCTGACTTGTGCATTTACTCCTCCTGGTTAAAAAACAGACTATAGTAAAAAATCATAGGATCAAATTTTACATCACAATACTGCCATTTCCTTATCTTATTTAATACAGATTATTACATTTTGATGGCGTAATTGAATTAAATGGCAGATATTACTAAAGGTAGTTAATTGCTTAATTTAATTTTGTATAGGTACTTGTTCTTTCGATTAGTTTATTTGTTAGTAAATATGCTTTATTGATTTACCACTTCATAATAATGTGTTTTATTTTAATCAATTTTAGTAACAGACACCAGATTACAAAATTAAAATCATTACATACATATCTTCACGCTATATTCCAACAAATAGGGTAGCACGAACCCTAAAATCACTCATAAAACATTCACTCATCACACTCATCAAACAACCAGCCCTCGTTAAACATTATCATTCAAACACACCACCCTCACTTCAACCACATTCATAGATCACTCCATATAAACTCATTCACTTATTACACTCGAAATCATTATCACACAACAATCCTTCAATCACATCATTCCTATTCACTTCATTTTCTTTCTTCAACGTACATAACATATGCATAAAACATCTCAAATTACTCATGTTTACTCCTAACAACGAATCTAATAACGAAACTAACAACGAATCTACAAGATTAGAAAAGATGAAAGCGATAGCCTGCACTTGTATATGAAAGAAAAGTCCACACAATGCAGTAACTGAAAATGAAACAAAAATATAAGAAAGGGAGGGAGCGTCACCTTCGCTTGTTTTTGAATTTCACACAACTGCAGTTAAACACTCTACGTAAGAACTGAAAACGAAATAAAAGATAAGAAAGGAAGGAAGTGAAATAATAAAACAAATTGCAAGCACTTTACGTCATAGCAATAAAATTATAGACAAAATTACGCTATCAGAATGAAAAAATCTGTATTAAATAAGTTATAGGGATATTGGCAATATTGTGGTGTAAAATTAGGTCCCATATTTTATTTTGCCGGATACTTTTTATTTATAAAAAACTGATATTACGTGTTAACTGCCTATGCCAACATTTTCGTGGGACACACGATATTTGCTACGTAGGTGCTCATGAAATTAATGTTAATTAAAGTTCAAAGCTTAAAGTGGAACCCAAACTACACGATCTTAAATCTTACCCGATGTCTAGTTAAAGTTATCTAGAAGCGTTCAACTATTGCTTTCTATTGAAATATTTAGGATATACATATTTAGATTAATTTTTATTTGATATTTATGCAGTTGTAATTGGTATGCATGGTTTATATCTAAAAGTTTTCAAATCAAAAATCATATTTATGGTTATAATATTTTAATAAATATAACAGTTTATATTAATCGTCTCTGCTCGAAGACAGAATGTTTAAAAAAAAACTGATTTCGTTATTAGTAACCAGTTATCATGGCAGTTATATAAATTTAAACCCGCTTCTAAGTTCTAAGACACACTCAATTAATAATTTTACTTTTAAAATTAGTCATCTTGTATTTCTGCTAACCTAGAAAATACATCCTTATTCATCAGATATATTTGAATGATTAATTCGATATAGGTAGATGAATTTTTCGAAATTATTAAAAAAATATGGAACTTGTTTTTAATGCATTATTATTATTATTATTTATACATACATACATATCTTCACGCTATATCCCAACAAATGGGGTAGCACGAACCCTAAAATCACTCATAAAACATTCACTCATCACACCCATCAAACAACCAGTCATCGTCAAACATTTTCATCCAAACACACCACCCTCACTTCAACCACTTTCAAAGATCACTCCATATAAACTCATTCATTTATACACTCGAAATTATTATTTATAATATTGCGATATATTCAATAAAACTTTAATACTCGTAGTAATATGTGGGTATCTATCTATCTGCTTAAGCTTAGTTGTGTAATGTTTTTATAATATAATATGTTTACTATTAATCTAACGATCAAACGTCATTATGTCACACATCGTTAATTTTATGTCATCAACTTTTAATTAAATTTAGATTTAATTTTTCTTCTGCTGTAAATTGTTGCAGAATTTATTACGGTACCTATAGTAAATTTTATATTATGAATATGAATAAAAATACTTAAAATTCAAAACTTACTATCGTCTAAATCTGCACAATTAAAATTTCGTTATACGTTAAAATTATTTACCTAACTAGGGCTGTGCTAAATTATATCTTTTTTTAATGACCAAATGATTAAAAATTGGCTTATACCTTCCAAATTTAATTCAGAGTAGAGAATTATTTTACTGCGTACTGTGATTTGACGTATGGTAATTTCAATTCACGTGCTGGAATTATTTGTATGTCTAGAGCAAAAAGTAGCGGAAATGACGCTTTTTGTTACAAATAAACTGACAAGAAGAAAATCCTGAGGTGCTTTGATAAAAAAATGGAAACCTCTGAAAAATATCTAATATTAACAAACAGTGTAATATAATAATAATAATAATTATTATTATTTATCAAAAATAAGATATACATAGAATACAAGTTTGATAGGTTGGATTTCAGCACAGGCTGGTTTTCAAATGCACCTTAGACATAAGAAATTGCACTTAATTAAACTAATACAAATATGAAAAATTAAACAAAATACAAATTATTCATTTGAAATTATTAACTCATACACAATAGATAAGCCGAAATAATTATTTGAAATAAAACAATAATAATAACAATAAATACAATAATACCAACACAATGATAACAATATTTAAAAAAAATATATATATATATCATCACGCCTTCTACCCATTACTGGGTGTGGCACTCTGCTAAAGCAGATCTCGGTAAGTGATATATTTTGCGCGTGAAGTGCGGTTACCAGTCGTCAAATCACGGCCCCCAAACATGTTAGTGGTGGAGGAGCCACAAGGATAGCTTTTTCAAATTATGAAAATTTGTCGTCTGTGGGAATCGAATCAGGGACCTCAGGATCCACAGGCCGACTTCATACCACTGTGCTAGCCATCCTTTTAATAACAATATTAATAATAATTATTATTTAAAATGTAGTTGCATAAACATTATTTGGTAAATAATCTCCGAATTTATTATCACAATTTATAAGAATGTACCAGAGTTACAATCGTTAAAAAAATCATCGAGATAGTAATATTGAATCTTTTTGAATTAATGTAATTTTGAGTAAATTTGTACATTTCGTATTAATATAACATAATTATATAATTTAATATTTACTTTTATGTTTACAACTGACTTAAATGCAATAGAAGATATGTTTTCGAAATACATATGACAATTCATAGTAACAAAATCTGTCTATATTAGGCTGTTTTCAATGCTACCTAGGTTATTCATTATATTATTCCTTAAGTTGCAAAAAATGTTCTAAACAAACAGATTAAAATAAAGCAGTACTGCAATTATGTAAATTAAAATTTATTCTATTGTACGAAATATCTAGTGACAAATATTTAATGTTTTAGAATTTTAGAATTAATATTACCTGAAGTTTTACATTAGGTATTATGGAGCTGTTGGTTTTTAAGAGTGTGAAAAAGTGTTTAAATACAAACCAACGTTTAATATAATTTTTGAATGTATAACTGTACTCACATAATTGTTTTATTCGTGAACAATGTGACATTATTCAAACATAATTCTACGAAAATAGAGATGACATCTAAAATGTATGAGAACGACTTCTAATGAGTTTAGTGAAACTTTGCAGGTAATAATTGTGATTTATTTAGGCCCCTATTAACATACTTAACATCTACGGAAATATTATGATAGTGCTACAGATATGTTTGTTTTAGCACTGTACTTAAACATTACAAAATGTCTTAGTTGTCATATTTGCTGACATACAATTGTATTAGAAACTATTATACTGTACAATGAAAATTTTAATTATTTGTAGTAAGGTATATTATAATAGTTATTCTTCGTTAATTACTCAATGTTTGGCATGGGATTGTTTCGCTGTATAGAATAATGATGTTAATGATTATTATAATTTGTTTAGTATTATAATTATTTTTACAAGAGTTAATTTAAATAAATATGCGATTATATGTATATATGTTTCACCATATACTTTCTTTTAATAGTATTAATTAAACGGTACAAAATGAAGTTAATTATCATAAAATGTAAATAAATATACCTTTCATCACGCTGTCTTATAAACTGATTATACAGCCATGAAATTGCAGATCTAGTTAGGTGACTTCTTTGTTGTAAAAATTGTCAAATGCTGCTACCAGTCGTCATAATACAGCAGTAGCGGGTAAGTTACAGGATTGACCTAAAATGAACTGGAATAAAACACTATATACTCGTATCTAGGATAAAAAATCTATGGCTTTTATATGCTTAGCTATGTATCTCCATTTTATAAAAATGTAAATATTTTTTCCTATGTCGCGTTTACAAAGTGAATTTTGTGCTACTGTTTTTATCAAATACAATGCTATGAATTAATTTTTGTAGAATTGTTTTTGGAGATATTTGTGTCATGTTTTTGAGTTGTGTAACTGTAAAAATGTAAACATAAATCACTTTAACTATCCTTGCTCATTTCATGTAAATTTAATGCAATTATAATTTTTCTTATAATCAAATAATTATATTAAACTGCAACACACTTTTTTTTATTAAAAATTAAAGGTATTTTGTGAATTATGAATTTGAACTTTTAGCTATCTAATAAATGTCAAAATAAATTAAATTTCAAATATTGATTGAGTTTGTTATTATTACTACTTTGAAATTTGTGTATTATTATTTTTTAATAAAAATTTTGAAATAAAAGTTAATGAATGCGATATAGGAAAAATAGTATGAAAAACACTTGTTAAAATGACCGATTATAATATTCGTGTTATACGTAATTCACCTGTCCTGTGGCTCGTTACATAAACTCTACTCATATTATAATAAGGGTCATTATAGCACTTAGTTTTCAATATACTATAGAAAAAAACAACTCCGACTCCGACTCCGACTCCGACTCCGACTCCGACTCCGACTCCGACTCCGACTCCGACTCCGACTCCGACTCCGACTCCGACTCCGACTCCGACTCCGACTCCGACTCCGACTCCGACTCCGACTCCGACTCCGACTCCGACTCCGACTCCGACTCCGACTCCGACTCCGACTCCGACTCCGACTCCGACTCCGACTCCGACTCCGACTCCGACTCCGACTCCGACTCCGACTCCGACTCCGACTCCGACTCCGACTCCGACTCCGACTCCGACTCCGACTCCGACTCCGACTCCGACTCCGACTCCGACTCCGACTCCGACTCCGACTCCGACTCCGACTCCGACTCCGACTCCGACTCCGACTCCGACTCCAATTAATATGTATGATTTATTACCTAGTCGTGCATCTCAAATTAGAACTGCGGTCAAATTTGTCAACTTCTTCGAGATCTTTACAAAAAATTATTTTAAATTATTATAATTTGAGAAAAATGCATCGCAGTATACAAGTTCAAACACGTCTACTCGGATTCGGAGTATACAATAAAAATAACCGACTCCACGACTCCTACTTCACACCCTTGGAAATTATGCATCTTAATACATCATATTTTATGCAATTTGTTACTTATGCCCGTACTTATAGTCAAAACTTCGCTTAATCTCAAATTTGAGTAGTACTCAAGTATTGAATCAGCTATTATAGTCCCTACTCGGTTATGAAGTTAGACTTCGCGCAGACTTGACAACGATTTTACTCGAGACAGCATCAGAGCAACCTTGAGATGTGCTTAAGTATTTAATTCTGTCAATTTTTGACAGTTCGAATTTTTAAAGAAATAATGGATCCTGACATGGAAGATAATTTAGAGTTTTTCGAATTTATGGACATTGTGGACGGTGTTAATCAAGAAAGAAGACCAAAACGCTACATTCGTGATATAGAAAATCCATTAGAATTTTATGGCGAAAATGAATTTCGCAATAGATATAGATTTACAAAGAACACAGTTTTACAGACTATTTTACCCTTAATAATACATAATTTAATAAAAATTAATAACCGTGGTTTGCCTGTTTAAGCCGGGGTCTAACAATAAAATTAGAAACATCAATAGCAATTATTTGTGCTACTGCCGTTCTTTACAATATAAGTATTAACCAAAGAGAATTTATGGAAGGGGATAATTTTCCCGAAGAGAATATTCCTTTAATAAATGTAGAAAATAATCGACTTGGTTTAATGTTCCGAACACAGTTCATAAATCAGCATTTTTAAATAAACAAAATATGCAAGTTTTTTTATTATTATTTATTGAAATTAAAGAGAAGCATAAACATAATATAGAACTATTTTATTTTCCATTCTGCAATGATTAGTAAATAATGAAAAACCATATTAGATACATAATAAATTATACAAATATACTTACTTAAATTTCCAATTTTTATGCACCTTCAATATTACTTGACACTTATAGAAAGTACCGCAATAAATCTGTCATTTGTTCTGTCAAAATAACGGGACGACAATAGTAAAATCTAAAATTCCCTTAAATCATCTCTGTATTCTCGACCTTGGCCGAGAATTCGCGAAGTTTTAACTATAGAACACATTACCAACGAAGTATTCATAGCGACTTCATTTCGTCTCAGTCGAGTAATTCTCAAGTACAAGGTTGAGATTCGACTATAAGTACGGGCATAAATGAATAATATAATCATCGAAAGTGTAATTAGAAATTTCCATAAATGATATTAATCATATATCGAGACAGTGTATTCTTAAGACGCTAGACAACACATATTTTCGAGTCGCAATGTACTGTTACATGCAAATGTACAAGTACAACGATGGAATGACACTACGATAAGACCCAGTACTACAACAGAACAGGTTTACAATCATGGCCCCAGTTTTATACATACTTTTCACAATTCTTTATATTCTGGTATAAAAGTTTCACTGATTTTCAATGTAAATAAATAAATATAAATATATCATCACGCGTTCTACCCATTACTGGGTATGGCACTCTACCGTAGCATATCTAAGGTAAGTGATATATTTTTGCGCATGAAGTGCGGTTATCAGCCATCAAATCATGAACCTCAAAGATATTAGTTGGAGGGAGAGCCACAGGGGTAGTTTTTTTAACGTGGTGAAAATTGTTTGTCGGTTGTGGATAAACGAGCAATTTTCTCCACGTTAAAATGTTAACTTAAATAATTAGGATATAGGAACCTTTCATAATTTCAAAAGCTACCCGTGTGGCTCCTCCACCACTAACATATTTGGGAGCCGTGATTTGACGACTGGTAACCGCACTTCACGCGCAAAATATATCAATTACCGAGATCTGCTTCGGCAGAGTGCCACATCCAGTAATGGGTAGAAGGCGTGATGATATATTTATTTTTCTTTTTCTTTTTTAAAACAGTTTTTAGTTAAGTTCAGTAATTATTTATTGTATCTGAGGACACAATTTGTTACCAAATATGAATGGTTGATTAATCAGCGAAGCTATTGAAATTTACAAGAATAAGAACAACATGAACAACTATGGGGGCTGTGAATTAAATAAAACATGGCTACCGTTGATTACGAAATTATAATTGTTTGTTTACTTCGTTTTTTGTTATCTAGTTGTTTTTTTCTGACAAAGGTACACATTTATGGTGGAATTCTTTGATAAATCTATAAGTTTATAGATCCATAAATGTGTAAATAATGTATAAATTATTATCTATATTTCTTGATACGTAGAAAATATTTCATAAAGTTATAAATTTCATTAATTTTTATTTATGGGATAATGGCTCAATGGTATCAAGTCTGCCTGTGGATCCTAAGAACCAATTTAAAATTACCCCTGTGGCTCCTCCACCACTAACATCTTTGGGGGCCTGTTTTGACGAGTGGTAACCGCACTTCACGTGCATAAATATATCACTTACAGAGATCTGCTTCGGCAGAGTGCCATACCCAGTAATGGGTAAAAGGCGTGATGATATATTTATATTATTTATAAATTTCATTGCGATTTTGTTCATCATTTACAAATATACGAATTTCCCAAACTTATGGATTTATAGAGAATTCTACAATTAGCGTACCGAATTGACGAGTAAAATAAAGTATTAGGCACGGTGGTCGAGCATGTTAATGCACATATCTTAACATGCTGTGACGTCACCCGAACCAAGGTTCGTCAGTTCGAATCCGCCTGTCGACAAAGTATGATTTGTCGTTAAAATAAAAAATACAGTTACTTGTATTAATCATACTCGGGCGCTATAAGCTAGTCACTTATACATATGCCTTAAAGTAACATCGACTACGAAAACCGGCAGTACGGCAGCGTAAAAACTGCGGCTCAGTGTGCTCGGTAGGCCCAGGCCCGATTTGGGCTGTAGTGGCATTGAAGAAGAAGAAATCTAAAATTCGATCATTTTTTGAAAGGAATATTAATTTAATTAAAACTAAATAGTTGGTAAGAAAGTTTTTACTTGGCTTGTTGAATCTCTAGAGAGTGATTAATCAATTTACGTTGAGCAATATCTACACTTCATCTGCAGAATTTAATCTTAGTGAACTTTGAACTTTGTTACTAATCAGTTACTGCTTTAAATATGCTTAAACTTGCACGACGTATTGTTCGGTTGTACCACTTTACAAACTCAAATTTTCCTGTACCAATTATATTTAAATTTAACATTAGAAATTTCCGGTTTGAAATGACGAAAAACACGAGTATTTTTGAATGTTAATAATTAACTAACCAGTTATTTATTATGGGAATTATAATTATAGAAAATATTTTAGTAAAAATCACAGAAAAGAATAATTCATTTGCATAATGTTTAAATAACTGTACACAAAGTAGGTTGCTAAAATATTCAATGTAAAAAATTTAGGTGAATATCGATGTAGCATATAAATTGCATTTTATTGCAAATGTATGTATAAGAACTATATAGTTAAACAAATAACAGTAAGTATAATGTTTCAAAACTACTTTAATATTTAGCATGGTACATATTTCGTTGTCAAATGTTTCTGTATAATATTAAGGATACATTTTTGAAAATTATATAGTTTTCTGTATTTTTTATTTAAACTATTTTAAAATTAAAAAACATTTTTGGTTATACGGTTCTTAGTTAAATGTTTATTTATCTTTGTTGTCCTTACTAAACTGAAACGTCATTTTTGTTTAATGAGCAGAACTAAATCCATTTATGTATTTTCATTTTATTACTGTGAGTTCTCAAAGATTTTTTATATCGAACTACGTTTTTTTGAAATAATTTCGAAAAGTTTTTAGTACCAGAAAATATATAATGCTAATACTCAAGATATTCTGAAAATATTATACACAGCCACAGCTATATAACAATGAATGTTATGTTAAACTTACAAGAATATTAATTTATTAAAATTTGAGTAAAATTACTTTAATTTCTTAATTTGTATATAATACAATAAAATAAATTTGTAGCTAATGTAATTCATAATAAAAGATGTAGTTTAATGACACAGTGGCCTAATGGTAACTGTAGAAATAATTTTTGAAAAAGCTATGAGCGTTCGCCGGGATTTGAATCAAGAACCTTTCACTATCATGGTGAAAAAATGAACTACAAATACTCGGCGAATACTCATGCTTTTTCGTGCAATCTTTAGTTGAATAAATGTAAAGTGACATGGGTTGCGCCAATTTTTTACAAACAACAACCTAATATGCAAATGCAAATGCAAATTCCCTGGGTGATATTAATATAAAAAATAGTTTAATGGTAATTGTGTCATTAAACTATTTCTAGTCAACTAAAGATTGCACAAAAAAGCATGAGTATTCGCCGAGTGTTTGTAGTTCAATTGGTTAGAGCAGTCACCATGGGAGTGAAAGGTTCTGGGTTCAAATCCCGGCATAATAAAATAATTTGAAATTACTTTCAGAAAGATTAAGAGGAAAATTGAATAAATAAACTAATTAGATAGAATAATAATTTGTGTTAGGTACTAGAGATAATTGCTGGGTGGTTTAACGTACATTAGTAAACCTGTCTGAAAAAAGTTAACTAGTCGAATCTTGAATAATAATTCATTTCTGACTCTAGCTTCCTTTCCCATGTAGTCAATTCAAGAGTTGTTTACGATGTGTAAAATTTGATAATTATTGCTTTAATTTATATTTCCATCATCAAGTACATGGGCGCCTGCAAACTTTTTCAAGGAAGGTCAAAACAGGTAAATTATACATTATATATAGAAAATATTTTAAGTATTCTGAAATACATTTTTTAAATATTTTAATTTTAATTGTCAAAGATGAATGATAGAAGTATATAAACATAAAATAATAAAATTTTAGGTAATTATATACCTATTAAAGAAAGAATAAACAAGTTTTTATTTATTGGCACAAATAATATATAAACAAAATGCATAGGATTCACAACAAAAAACTTTAATTAAATAAAAATTTGAAAACAAAAAAACTACACTCCAGATGTGAAAGGGGAAGTTCATCGACCCATTGGACCACCCCGCGGGCGTCCATGATCAACTATAAAATAGTATATTATTATAGGAGTTTTACTTGTCTACGATGATGATGTATTGTCGAACGACATTTGTAGTACGACGAGTGGTGTGAATGTATGTGACTATACGTTTTATATATATATATATATGCATTTTTATTATTTCCCTATTTATTATTTCAATTACAAATAATATCGAACTACGAACTAAAGATTTATGTGACATGTTAATTGTAAAATTTGTTAGGCGCGAGAAATTTTCACACTTTTCTTTTTATCTCATATATAAGTAGTTAGTAATTTTCGAGTAAATTATGTAGTTATAATATAAATTTTGAACAGAAAGATGTAAATTCTTAGGTTATAGCTTACTAAATTATAATATCGTTTTAAACTGACTTTCTTCTTGAACTTTCGTAGTAATAACATTATGAAATAATTATCTGACGCTGTTTAAATTTTTATAAAAGGACATTTTTAAATATTTGAAGTTATTATTCGTTAATGACACTTAACGTATGACTACGTAGTAACACAACTCTTACAAAATAAAAAGTTACTAAAAATAGTTTAACAATAGCTTCTATTATTAAACTGTTTTCAGAATAATAATGGAATGATTGTGAACGCAAAGTAGAAAAATGTAATTTAGCAAAAATTATTATTATTATGAAAGCACCTTAATATTCTGCAAATTACAGAACACGAATGATGTAGGTTGTGCGGTAATATTTTATTTTGAAGTATCAGATTGGCGACTTCAAAAATTCAACAACAACAAATTAATAAAATAATTATTTATGTATCAAGGGTGAAAACAGATGTTTCTGGCCCGTGACATGATTATTAGCACAAGGTGCAAAGCGTCGAGGGCTAATAACATGCTCAGGGTCAGAAACTCTAATTTAACCTTGGTACATACAATATTTTGTGCATTTTATATTCAAAGATTATTGCTGGGTTGCAAGAAAAAAATAAAGAGCTCTTTAGTTAAAGAATTTTTTATCTAGCAACAGTATCAATAGCGATTTTCTGAAATTTATTGAACCGTTAGTTGCTAATGAACCGATAAAACTTTCATGCAACCCAGCTTATGACAGATACATTTATAAGTCAAAGTGGCATTATACAAAATCAAGTATTCACAATAAACTAAAATTGTCAATTTGTTTATATGTCCATAGGAAATTATTTTATTATTGCCCTAGGGCCAAAAAGAAGTATTTAAACCCTTTTTCCATGGCTAAAACACATGAATTTCGGCCCGGTTGTATATAAATATATACATTTTTTTTTACATCTAATAGATTCTGCCGAAGTACAAACTGTAGTAATAAAATATAGGAAATTTAGTAGAGCTTCTTCAAAGTTGAAGTTAGACATATAAAAGATCTAAAGAAATTTTTTTTGGGTCAATAAACAAAATTAACCCAAATATGTCAACAAAAACATAAATAAACAACATTGATCTCTAGTAGACATTAAAATAACTATTTTACATACCTACTTCGAATTTTATTATCATACAATTAAGTGATTTTTTTAGAGAGTTTAAATATTTTATGGGTATCAAATGATTTTTTCTCATTTTCGTATTTGAATTTGGATTTACATGGAAAGAACATTATTATGTTAAAATACTAAATAAATATCCTGTTTTACAAATCGAAACATGAAGACATATTAATCGTAAAAAGAAGTAAAACAATCTATTAGGTAAATAATAATAAATAGCATTTTTGCAAAATATAAATCAGACAAATTACGTTGAAAGTTTTCAGTTGGCTTTACAGATATGCATCGTGAGTTGCCAATTCATGTTACAGAGCAAAAATGTGTTTTTTTTTTTAATAAAATGCCGTTACAAAAGTGAAATGAAAACTGGAAATTAGCTTAGCACTTCCTCACTTGATGGCGTAACTGGTCATCACCAGCGAAGCAACTGACATCTGACGAAGATTTTCAACAGTTTTAACCGTAACCTTGTTACACAGAAAACGTTAAAAACATCTTTTGTAAGAAGTTAAGTAATATAGCTGAAAGATGGCAGTACTATCGCGTATTTTAATTAGGATAATTAGCAAGTATTTCATTTTTACTTATGTATGTTATATTATGTTAATTTTAATATGTACGTACACATAACATAATATGTTAAACAGACTGCAATTAAATTTACTACAAATGAGCAATAAGCGGATAATACTGGTTTTTGAATTATATATTATATTTCTTCATTTATATTTATAATTATAAGTTCAGTAACATTACAACAAATGATGAAGTACAAAAAACATACAAAACTAATTAATGTAGCAATGAAATATGAAATTATTGAATTGGTTCAAATTATTTATTATTTTTCAATATTGTTGTAATCTACATTTGAGAAGTAAACACATACCGAAATAATTAGTGACCTGATTCAAGTCGATGACCTGAAATCTGAACGGAAATCACTCATGCTGAATTATAAAAGAAAAACGGGAAAATAAAGAAGAAGATTCCATATAATTTACATTTGATATGATACCGATTTTTATTCACACGGATACACGGTACGGTTAATCGTGTTTTTTAGATATCTTTATTGCACATTGCATCCTGACATTGAAAAACAAAAAGCATGTTTCATATCCTTCTTCATACAATTTTATCTTGTTTTGATAAAATCTAGAACAGTAGTCATGTAAATGTTTGAATCGCTTTTATTTTATTTTTGCTATATAATTCCTTCAAGTTATTTAATTATTTTTTTTAATTTTGCGTTTTAGTTTTTTTTAATTTAGTTGAATTAAAATTTTGAATTATATATTTAATTGACAATTCTTTGTTATTTTTGTATTAATAAAATATTGTAAAATTTTGAATGATTTTTGTTATACCTAGAGGTGAAGTTGGTAGAAGGAATAGACAGAGAATAGTTTTTAATTATTTATTGTAAAGGTACGAAAGAATTACAAATATATAAATTAAAAAAGGAAACCTATTATTCTTATAAATAAATAAATACGTCGATCGCTAAAATAAATATTTGGTTGTCAAAGTGAAACTATTAAAATCATGAGACGTTCTGAATACTGAGCGGGATGGGTAAATCTTCGAAACTTCTTCCGTATCCTCCGTGGCCGCCGTAGCCACCACCACCTCCTCCTCCGTGGTGTCCGATCTCCTCGTGCGACGCGGAGTGTGTGTGTGCGTGCGAGTACACGGGCTTGGAGACGATCTCGTAGGTGGTCTGTTTGTGGCCGCCGCCAGAGAGCGATTTGAGTCCAATGATGGCGGAGAGCATCAGAGCCATGAGACCGGTCATCAAGGCCTTGCCAGCAAGTGCCGCCAACCCACCTAGTGCAAGAGCGCCCATAGTTCCCTTCATCATGAGTATAGCGGCCATGGCGGCTCCCATGCCTCCCTTGTCCTTCTTACGAGCGGACACCACGTTCTTATCTTCGTCGAACAAGCGCACGCGGATGGTGTGGCTGTTTAAGTAGTTGGTGACCTTCTTCAGCAGGAAGGCGTCGAGTCGTGCCTCGGCGTCATTGGGGAAGTCTCTCGCCAGTTCAGCCACAAGGTCGGCGGTATTAGAACGGGCACTGTCGGCTTCTCGAACCAGCGATACACCAGGCATCACCTGGTAGTTGTCATCCTCGGAGAGACGTTCCACCCAGGATACGAGGTCCAGCTTCATACAAGTAGTACTGTAGGACTTGGAGCAATCACGCTGCAGAGAACGCTTGAAATCGGCGCGACTGTTGATGGTGCCGGCGTCTACTGGTGGTGGAGCTGCATTCTCTGCACATGCCACTGTTACCAACACGGCTACCACAAACACACCAACTAAACGAGACATGGTTGTCTATGATCTAAGAGTCGATGAATGACTTGCTCTCTGAAACAGCACCGACACTTTATATACTACAGTTTCCTATGCAAAAAGATCAAGAATCTTGGGTGGTTCTCTTTCCTAAATGTTGACCATCACTCTCAGATTAAGGGGACTTAGTGGAGCGCAACACATTTGTTTAGCAGTGACGGGCGTGCTGGTTGGCCACTGGCCGAGCGATATTGCGTCTGGCTATAAGGGTCAAGTTCGGACCGTGATATAGTTTGCACTATCTCTAACAGTTTTTTTTAATAACTGTAATGTTAACCGAACCGTCAACACAAAAAAGATGATTTTGATATATTTCATATGAAGATCCCATTCACTTCGGTATCAAGAAGCGCGCGCACTCACTCTAAACTTGTTTCCGTGCAGAAGAAAAACTTGCCGAGGAATGTCCGGCAAAAAAGAAAAAGAAACGAGAAGAAAGTATAACAAAACTACGTTTTAAATTAATGGAGGTTAAAATATTTAGCGCTCTAGTTTATAAATGATCATGGGCATAAACTAAGATTGGGCAGAGAGCAGGTGAGCAGGTCACTGTGTAGATTAGGGGATCGCCGTCTGGTATGGGTGCAGTGGCCACTCCTGCACGTAGGCAGCAGCGGGCGCAGAAGCCGCGATGCCAGCGCGACTCCAGTGCGGCGGCACCACCTCGAAGGAGACGCGCTTGGAATTGTTTCCCTCCAGCGTGCTCTTGAACGCCGTGGCGGCCGCCAACAGCAGTGCCACCAGCCCGGCGCCCATGCCTTTGAACGCTACGAGCGCGATGGCCGACAGCGCCGCAGGGATCAGTATGGCGGCCTTGAGTTTCAATAGCAGCAGCACCGGCAAGATGATCTTCTTCAGCTTGCTCGATCTCGTTTCTGTAACAGTGCAACAGTGCAACGTGAACCCAATACGTGATTAGAGAAACTTGCATTGCATACAGTTTTGTTTTCATAAATCAGTTTCCAGACCATGACCTTGATTAGTTATTCATTTCTTACAACTATTCATGTTTCATGTAAATGTATCATATAATATTATCATACAAGTTCATCAGTAAGGTTAGAAAAAATTGCGCGATGTTCTTGTTTTCAGTAGGCGAACCCACATGTCAAAAAAAGCTTCCCTCATGTTCTAATAAATTTTGTCAGAAATTAACGGTTTTATTTCCTGTTTAAATTGGTTTTCAAGTTCTCACGAATCAAAATTTAAGACTACATATTGACTGACCTAGTATAAAGCGGAAATGTATTGAAAAAAATCGCCCGAGTTTATGTGCGACAATTTTAATTTGAGTCGAAATGACAAAACATTAATCCTATTATTTCGTTTAGTAATTAAGTAGTGCGAATTAAAAATAAATGAAAATCAATGTCAGTAATTATATCCGGCTCGTTGAAAAAACCATAATTACTGTAAATAGTTAATTACAATGTTATACATTGATGCGCTAATACTAATTAACAATAACTATTCATCATGACTCAAGCATGTCTGATTCAAAATATAAATCTTTTCGCGCGAAGGTTTTTCACCTTCCTTTCTCTTTTTAAATCTTTATTACCATAATGTCCAGATTCGTAAATTACGTTTAATAAAAGCGGAATCCTAAATAATACGAACTCATCCGTGACGTAAAGTAACACGTAGGTAGTAAGTTCATGAAGTGTGTGTAATTTCGCCAAAATATTAGAATAATTCTAATCATTTACCGAATTTGACAGCAAGGTAAAAACAATATTTTTAGACAGGTGAAACATTCTCAGTCGGTCGGTCCAAGTAGGCCATCAGCACGACCGAGCTACGGAAGTAGTTGTTTGTAGGTCAGTAAGTTAGTCGCTCGCGCGTATTCTTTACTCGTTCAAGTCAAGTCAGGTCTCATCAGTGGATATCAGATTAAATCGCGCAAAGAAAAACGAATGCCGAACAGTGGCGACACAACTATCAACATCAACATCGCCATCGACATTGCAGTTTCGCTGGGGGAAGGGGACGTTGAACCAGCTGTGTTTCGTTCCGTAGCGTTAACTTGGTGCGCTTCAATGCCAGCTAACTTGTGCCTAGCGTATAAAGCAGGTGTGAAGCACCCTGGCGGTCAGTTCGCCTGCTCGGGGCGCACTTGAACTTGACTGCGAGAAGAGAAGAATTTGACCTTGACTCGGTTTGCTTGTGCAAGATTACACGCGATATTATTTTTATTGCATTTACGCTAGAATTTTGACGCATATTACCCATTATGTAAAATAACGTACACTGCTTTAAGCATGGTTTTATTGACGATGAATGGAAGCTTTCGTTGGTCAATTTGGTGATAAAACTAGTTTGCAGAAAGTATTTATGTTTTTATGGGGTATATAGCTTAGTGGTATGAAGTCGGCCTGTGGATCCTGAGAACCCTGGTTTGATTCCCACAGGCGACAAACAATTTTCATAATTTCAAAAGCTACCCCTGTGGCTTCTCCACCACTAACATCTTTGGGGGCCGTGATTTGACGACTGGTAGCCGCACTTCACGCGCAAAAAATATATCACTTACCGAGATCTACTTCGGCAGAGTGCCATGGGTAGAAGGCGTGATGATATATTTATTTATTTTATTTATATTTATGTTTTTTAATATCTAATTTAAATACTATAGAAAACTGACCTATGGTAAAATAAAAATATATAAATAAATATATCATCACGCCTTTTATCCATTACTGGGTGTGGCACTCTGCCGAAGCAGATCTCGGTAAGTGGTATATTTATGCGCGTGAAGTGCGGTTACTAGCCGTCAAATCACGACCCCCAAAGATATTAGTGGTGGGGGAGCCACAGAGGTAATTTTAAATTGTTGAAAATGTATTGTCGGCTGTGGAGCTCAAACCAGGGTTCTTAGAATCCACAGGCCAACTTGATACCACTGAACCATTACGCCATAAAGTAACACAAATAAATTTGGTTTTTGTCTTTAGATTATTATATCAATTTTTCATTTTAAATAGCTTAATATAGTTATTTATTTAAATAGCGTAAAAAGGGTTACTTTATTGCACTAGTGGTAAGCTTTCAGTAGCCGTAGGTGAGTGTTGCAAACCCTTAAGTGCAATAAAGATACTTTTTTACCTATTTAACTTATTACATTTCAATGTCAAAAATATTTATTTTGTAGGTTACATAGTTAAGTTTATTTCGTAGCAACTATTTTATTACGTTTTTTGCACGTTACTAATGGCAACGTGCAAAAAAGTTTTATTGTACTCCAAACAAAAAAGAATAACTTTTTGCATTGAAAATAAATACATAAAGACTCACTTTTTACACGTTCGTAGAAAAATTATACTGAAACGCGTTTGTTATTTTAGATTATATGTACAATATGTTTTGTTGTGTTTTTTTTATTGCATGAATATACGATATACATAAATTCAATTATGTTCTTAAGTCCGTTCGGCGAGAAATATCAATGTGGTTGCATAGGACGTATTTTATTCTAATTCAATCTAAGGTGATATAGGAAATATTTCAAGAATAACAATAATTAATTGCGCACAATTTAATGTGACCAATTTATCGCCAGTACACGTTATTATTGTTTCATCAATTTCAACTCCACAATATATCTTTTAAATTCAAAACAATAATAATATGAATTAAAAATAAAATATTACGATTAATCATCATTATAGCGCTGTTACTTCAAACTTGTAACTAAAAATATAACTGTTCAAGTGATTTGGATTCCATCATAATGGTGGAATATATTGATAAATCTATAAATTTATAGATCCGTAAATCTATAAATAATTAACAAAACATTACTATTTGTTGATACGCAGAAAATATTTCATAAAGTTATACATTTCATCGCACTTTAGCTCATCATTTACAGGTTTATGGATCTATAAAACTTATGAAGTTACACAGAAGTCCACCATAAGTTCTCCCAAATTAAAATTGAGAATAATTTGTTCATGTGTAGTGAATAAAATAAAATACTAACTTACAAGGAATCAGACAAAATGCTTCGGTCATAATGTATGTAAGTAGAAATATTAAATAGTATATTACATAACAAGCATCGAAAGTATAAGATAACGTGCGAGTGTACAAATTGAAAAACGAGGCGCGCAACGCCGAGTGATTTAAGTACTCGAGCACAGTTATCACACTGTCGGGCGAGTTATGTACACTATTTTTCAGACGACCACAAAATATTTCTAAAAAAAGTTTACAACAGCAATGAAGTTACACTTTGACAGCTGATTTTTGTAGGTAAGCGTTGATGTTTGACGTTTGAGGTTAGGTATTGTGATACCATCTGTACTAACCGTAATGACAAAATATTAAATAATGCAAAAATATTAGTAAATAAGTAATTATTAATTTTTAAAAAAATCTAATTTATTGTGCAAATATGTTGAAAAATCAGCCAAAACTTCGATGTAAATAATAATACAAATTATTTTTATTTATTTTATTATTTTCTTTCATCGTAACGCCATCTGTTGTTAATCAGTGGAACTTCACCTGATATGTTAGAAGTGTGCGTTATAATAACATATCAGTATATGTTATATTCAACTTTCCGCAGTAGTTTATGATGTTGTTATGGTTACTTTCATAAGTGGTCGTCTGAAAAATATATATTCTTCACATATTATTCGAATAAATAATACCTGTTGCTTATTAATTTTCTTGTATTGACAGGAAAATTGGCATGATTTCACAAATAAGCCGACATCTCGTGACTCAAACTAACTTAATTATAAAAAAATTATTACATCTGCAAACATTTCGTGGTAAGATTCCAAGTATCATCTGACAGTAATTCCC
Organism: Pterostichus madidus; assembly: GCA_911728475.2. Lineage (NCBI taxonomy): Eukaryota > Metazoa > Arthropoda > Insecta > Coleoptera > Carabidae > Pterostichus > Pterostichus madidus. Next base: position 9,474,606 of record OU452302.1, on the reverse strand, counting down.
AGTTGTCAGATTTAATTATTTAAATAATATTTTATGTATAGTATAAAAGTGTTACATTTTTATATTGTTTCAATTTCAGAGTTTCAGTTCATGTGTTATAGATTCAAGCAGGAAACAAAAATAAATTTGGAACATAACCGAAGGCGTTTTACCTTTTAATTATTCCTTTTTTATTTTAAACATTTTAATAACGAACTACTTTTAGCAGAGATAATTATTCGATGCGTACGTTACGCATTTTCTTATTTTTTCGCCAGAGATCTAAATTAATTTTCTGGTCTAACATGTTATAATTTTGTCAGTCAAAGGCAACTAATGAATATAAACTTTATAAACTTTTTTATTTGATCAGCAATCCGTTATTTTATTACAGATTACGAGAAGTGTAAGCGTTAAAAACATTTCATCGTTTATCATTTGTAATTGAAAGTAACACCCAAATAAATATTTTTGAACTACTAAACCAGAAAATAGCTAAATGTAACTGTATTTAAATACTAAATTTTAAATGAATAGCTATCACTTTAATGAATAAAATTATCATAAAATTTAATCTAAATCTTCGAGTCCAGTATATGAATAATAAATTTCACATAATATGATCATTAAAGAAAGAATAAAAGAGGTCACTTTATCTTACATCTACATCACGCACTTATGTTTATGTCAACAGTAGTGTAAAACCAAAATATAATTTAATAATCTTCAACACTTTTACATTCACAACACTTATCTAGTTAGTACGTATTTCGATTCAAAGTAAAAATTAGTTTAAGGAAATAATTGTTTTTAAAACAAAACTAATGTTTATATAGATTTATGATCAAATTTAGATTTTTTGTTTTGTTTGATACTTATTATAGCATTTAATTATTTTGAATTTCTTCTTCTTCAATGGCGCTACAGCCCAAATCGGGCCTGGGCCTACCGGACACACCGAGCCGCAGTATTTACGCTGTCGTACTGCCGGTTTCCGTAGTCGATGTTACTTTAAGGCATATGTATAAGTGACTAGCTTATAGCGCCCGAGTATGATTAATACAAGTAATTGTATTTTTTATTTAACGACAAATCATACTTTGTCGACAGGCAGATTCGAACTGACGAACCTTGATTCGGAGGACGTCACAGCATGTTAAGAGATGTGCATTAACACGCTCGACCACCGCGCCTGTTATTTTGAATTTACAACAAGAAAATATTAAATATTATTCTAGAAGATATGTGACGTAAGTATGGTGAAATAATAATAACTGGTTACTATAGATCTCACTATAAACCTACCGTGATATATGTAATATGACTGAATAAAATTTCATTTTAAATGTAAAAAATAATTTAAAAATTATTTTTCATGACATGCGCAAAAAACTTAAATTACTTGTCACGAAATAGTAAAGAAAATTAGTTTTACTTGAATGTCGATTAAAAAAAATCATTATTTTATTGAAAATTCTAATTTGATATTAGTATTCATTAAATCTTTTAACTATCTTAAAATTTTGACTAAAAAAATAAAATATTTCCTTTAAAAATAAATCTTTTTTGTAGCATGTTATGAAAAATATGCATAGTTTAACAAGAAAGAACATTTTTGTTACTCTAGTTTGACAAATAACTATTTAATATTAAAGCAAAGATATAATGGATAATTATATAATTTAAAATAAAAATAAAATAAATACATCATCACATCTTTTACCTATTAAATACTGGGTGTGGCACTCTGCCGAAGCAGATCTCGCTAAGTGATATATTTATGCGCGTGAAGTGCGGTTACCAGCCGTCAAATCACGGCCCCCAAAGATGTTAGTGGTGGGGGATCCACAGAGGTAATTTTAAATTGGTGAAAATGTTTTGTCGGTTGAGGGGATCGAACCAGGTTTCTTAGGATCCACAGGTCGACTTGCTTCCACTAAGCTATTACATAATTATATAATTTGTTTCTACAAATTATTTTACATTTTACATAAATAGGTTTAGTAGGGTTTAGAACGTAAATATTCAGCAAAATGTAGAAATATCAACAATTAAAAATGCTTTGTTATAAGTTGGAGAAGTAAAAATATTTAGTAAATCTTAAATAAATAATTTATAGTATTACCTGAAAATAGACTCCTTCCTTGGCGATTTGGAAACTTTATTTTGATTTCATGTGAAGAAAGATATCTCACAAATCTTCCAATAACATCTTCACTTTTTGGTACTTCTATTCCAGCATCATTCTTCTCAATTGTCACCAATCCTCCCAAAATTTTAATCGATGCTCTGTTGTCATATTCGTCAATGATATTAATAACTTTATCTTCTGCACACTTGATGTTCGTACCACATTTTTCATAGACACCATCCAAACTCTCTGATAACGTGTAAGTTATACAGCACGCTAGAATAAAAAATCTTCTCAACATTTTGATCACAACAAATGACAATCGATAATAAAAAGGGTTCTTTTGTTTGTCGCCTTATATTGGTTTTGTAGCAAAGAGGGGATTGGGTTAAACAAGATGTTTATCATGAATTACAAGTGCAACATTCTGTTACGATACGTGATCTGCTTGAAATTTGTCTATCTATGTTTAGTTTGCAAAGGCAGTCAGTTGTGTAGTGTTGGATGAATTAACAAAGAGGTGTTACAGACTGTAAACTATATGTGGAATATGTTGTATCCTTGTACCCTGGTTTGATTTTAATATAGTATTTGTTTGAGAACTCAATATCATATTATTTGCCTGAAGACTGAAATATTAAACAACAATAATAATTAAAATGGAGTAGGTGGCACAGTGGTTATCGTGTCGGCCTGTGGTTCCTGAGAACCCTGGTTCGATTTCCACTGGCGACAAAACATTTTCACCGCATTAATACTACTCCTGTGGCTCCCCGTCCACTAACATCTTTGGGGATCGTGATTTGACTGCTGGTAACCGCACTTCACGCGCAAAAAATATATCACTTACCGAGATCTGCTTCGGTAGTGTGCCACACTCAGTAATGGGTAGAAGGCATGATGATATATTTATTTATTCATTTAATAATAATTAAAAATTAAATAAATAAATAGTATATTACATAATAAGTCAGGAAAGTTTGTGAAAGCGTTTAATTTAATCAATAATTAATCTTTACAGGCGCGATGGCCGAGCGTGTTAATGCACATCTCTTAACATACTGTGACGTCATCCGAACCAAGGTTCGTCAGTTCGAATCCGCCTGTCGACAAAGTATGATTTGTCGTTAAAATAAAAAATACAGTTACTTGTATTAATCATACTCGGGCGCTATAAGCTAGTCACTTATACATATGCCTTAAAAGTAAGTAACATCGACTCAGAAAACCGGCAGTACGGCAGCGTAAAAACTGCGGCTCGGTGTGCCCGGTAGGCCCAGGCCCGACTCGGGCTGTAGCGCCAGTAAAGAAGAAGAAGAATCTTTTACAGCCAAATTCTCAAAAGAGTTTTAGCTAGAATCTAGCTAATCCTGAATGTTGGATTTGTCAAAAAAGCTAAACCAAATTCCCAAAAAAAAATAAATAAACTTTAATATAATCTTCTTATCATTTAATGAATTTAATTACCTTTTTAAATCGGATTAGCATAAGATTAGCAAATTAAAATTTCAGGATTAGCTAAAACTTTTTTTGAGAATCTTGGTTCTAAACTTTTATTTATTTGAACCTTTGCTTTATGATACATTATTTAAAATTGGAGTTCAAATGAAAAGTAATAACATTGTTTATATCATTTTTTTACACGACTTTGTAATTAATAGAATTTTAGTTACTAGTTTCAACAATTTCGTCATCAGACAATAATAATCGAAAAGAAGATACATACTTGTACATGATTTAAGTGAAGAAATAATAGTAATGGGGTAGGTGGCTCAGTGGTATCGAGTCGGTCTGTAGGTTTGAGAACCCGGGTTCGATTCCCACAGTCGACAAACAATTTTAACTACATTAAAACTACTCCTGTGACTCCCTCTCCACTAACTTATTTCGGGGTCGTGATTTGTCGGCTGGTAATCGCACTTCACGCACAAAAATATATCACTTATTGAGATTTGCTACGGCAGAGTGCCACATCCAAAAATGGGTGTGAAGATTTATTTATTTATTTTATTTAAGCAATAGACAAACTTGAATTTAGCGTCGTTGTATTTTTTTTATTATTAGTTTAATTTTATCTGGTGTTCGTTAAAATTTAAATAGATTTGATTAAAATTCAATAAATAATTCGGCTACCAGGTTTATCAAGACGCCGGATTTTTAGGATCTAGTAGACCGGTCTATAAACGATCCATTCCATTACTAACATTTTCTTAATTATAATATTTACGAGCATTTCTGATTAAATAATTAACCCGCTTGCTTCAAAAACTAGGTAAATATAACGAATTCAAATATTACTGTTGACAATTATTAGGCAAAAAAATTTAACTGTCCAAGAAAGTCAGCGGTACTAGAAATTGTAGGTTTCCGTACATACTTTATAATTCTTCTTCTTCTTCAATGGCGCTACAGCCCAAATCGCGCCTGGACCTACCGGGCACACCGAGCCGCTGTTTTTACGCTGCCGTACTGCCGGTTTTCATAGTCGATGTTATTTTTTCAAGGCATATGTATAAGTGACTAGCTTATAGCGCCTGAGTATGATTAATACAAGTAACAGTATTTTTTATTTTAACGATAAATCATACTTTATCGACAGGCGGATTCGAACTGACGAACCTAGGTTCGGGTGACGTCACAGCATGTTGGGAGATATGCATTAACACGCTCGACCACCGCGCCTGTACTTTATAATTAGAATAAGATTATTCTTTAACTTTGTAAGATTCTTCTATAAATCTGAAATTTACATTTTCAGTATATTTTTAGTAGCTGAAAAAATATGAAGGAATGTTATTAAATATAGATATTTTTTTTGTTTATGATATGCTACTTTATTCAAATAAAATAAATAAATAAATATTATTAATATTAAACATCAAGTCAATTATTATTTGTGGGCCGAATATACTAAATCTTGAGCTTCATCCAAAGATCTGGCGTATGGATATTGTTGAGAAGCACCAGTATTCCAATTTGCTGCATAAGATGGCGCTCCATATGCAATGTAATTATGACCTCCTCCTGCTCCTCCGCCATAATTGCCACCAAAACTACCACCGCCGCCGCCGCCCCATCCTCCCTGACCGAACTATACAAAAAGAAAAATAAATTAAATTATTTGAATATAGAGATAAAAATTTACTATTTTCTAAATATATTTTTTGTATTCTATGTCATTATATTATTTAAAAATGTATTCATTATATTTCGCAGAATTATACTGTATTGATGTTTACAATATTATCCCTTTCTGAATCAAGAAATGGCAAGTAAATATATCTGCATCTCTGTCATATAATTTTACCTAATTTCATAATGTAATATCAAAATAGCAATACTAAAAAAGCGTGTTCTAATGAGTTCTATTATAATACAAGTGCTGTAATAATTATTTTCAAGGGTCGTATTGAAAAGTCAACATAACATTCAAAATGAATGTGGAAAGTATCTTTTTACAACACTAATGCTGGGTTGTATGAAAGTTTTATCGGTTCATTAGCAACTAACGGTTCAATAAATTTCAGGAAATCGCCATTGATACAGTTGTTATATAAACAATTAAACTAAAGAGCTCTTTATTTTTTTCTTGCAACCCAGCATTAGTATGGCATGATTTCGTATATAATGTTGTTTCCAAGGCAACCATTGTGGAGCAATCTTTTTATTGAAATTAATGTGTAATATAAGCTGTATTCCATTTGCCATTTCGTTAACTTGAATCAGTTCAGATAAATTAGACAATATGACTAAATGAGCTGAATTAAAGCAAACTAATGCACTTATTGGGGTGAATTACTTCAAAGTAAATTAGAATTCTAATACTGGAAATAAAGTTAGCGAAGAAATGCAGCAAAATAAATAAGTGATCTGGTTCAGTAAATGTAAGTTAGATCTGATCCAAATGAAAAATGGAAAACTTATATAGCAATACATGATTTTTAGATTTTAATAACAAAAAGGAAGGAACAAACATATGGCAATGGTCATTGCAACACTCGTGTTACAATATACTATTAACAATAAAATGATAGTCTGACACAAATACATAATTAAACCTAGGTTTTATTGAAAATTTAATCAACCTACTCTCGCCTCAAATAAAAACAAAAAAGAAAATTATCAAATTTGAAAATATCAAGTTTGCAATACATTTTCTCATATCATGAAATTAGGTAAACCATTGTACGATGTACGTATTGTAATGTATGTACAATGCTCGATGGATTATTGAACTCTGCCTACGACCAACGAGTATTTCGTCAATTTTTCCCAACTCGAATTGAAACGTAATACATTATAATACAGAGCGATCAAAAGGAATTGTTACAGTTGGCAATAAAAAAAACTACTTGAATTTGGTAAGCCTGATACATAAATTCATTTCCTGTTGTTGACAGTAACATTCAAAATTTAAATTTGAGTACATTTAATTGTTACATTTATTTCTAAAGTATTTCTATTACTTAAAAAGTCAAAATTCTATTAGCTGTCAGACTCCTGACATAACCTATTTGTATTTATTAGAAATGCCAAATAGCATTTCCGGCTTTATCTAACGTTGTGCCAACTGTAGAATAAAAAGATCTCTTGAATTGTATTGCCAACTATAACAATTCTTTTTGATCACCCTGTACTTATAACGTAAATAAATATTACTTGAATTATTTAAACCGTACAAATATCAGTGAGAGCGTGAACATCACAACAATAATAAAAATAAACTGTATATATTTCTTGTCGTACAAATTCGATGAAGAAACTGTACATTATTATTTTTAAAATATTGTGACGGTAACAAATAATACGACATATTGAATTGTTTTTGTACTGTATTTAGAATTGTCATTACTTTATACCTTTATTTAGTTTACACAGTATAATACAACGTTAAGGTAGCTGAAAACTAACAATCTGCTACCGTCATCACTTGAACTGATACCACTCATTAGTTCGGTAGATTGTCAGCTACCGAAACTTTACGTTATACATTATGTTTTGAAAATAAAGATAACGACAGTTCCATTTTATTATTTAAATTTTCAAATCCATAATCATTATCTTATTCAAAATAGAATTGTTTTCTTACCCTGCTTAAGAATCCACCACCTCCGCTACCGGTCAAATACTGAGCTCCAACAATAAGAGCCAATACTAAAGCAATTTTCGAAATAATTAAAGCTTTAGATGCGAATAACGCTAAACCACCCATCATAATTGGAACTATAGCAATCATCTTAGCACCTAAAGCCATCATCAGAGGTCCAGCAAGTTTCTTCATCTTTCCACGTCCTAAAAATCAATCAATTTATTTGAAAAACTACGTGAACCCTTAAGAAATATAATAGCTGGTTGTGTATAAACAGTAGATTGTCGATTGTGAGGTTGATGACGCGCAATGTAGGAGTACAACACTCTCTTGGATTCGATGATGTACATTTTCGGTCGAAACATATACAAAAATTTTTCTACAGTCGCCAGATTAAATTTAACGTTTTAAGAATTTAATTTTCTCTGTTTTGGCATTGGAATTATATATTCTCACACGCATATTGTTGCTAGAATGAGCTTAATTCTTAAATGATTTTTAGTAATATATTGTTATCATAGATTGGTATAACAGCATTAAATACACAAAATATCTAGGAAACTGACAAAATAAAAAACACTATTTATACAAATATCTAGACAACGGACAAAATCAATTGCAAAACACTGTCACCAACTTAACTATTCTATCAAAAATTTCCATTCATAGCAAATGTCAGCAATATTGAAAACCGAAACAGAGAAAATATTATAAACACTCGTTATAAAAGGCAATTCTAGTACTCGTTCGTTCATTCCCTTGCCAATGTGCGGCTCATGTCCGAATTTCGAAATCGTGCTAGAATAGATTGCCTTCTGTAACTGTAAAAATTGTTTATTTTGGTTGTTATCGTAACGTTCAATAAACATTTGATTTAGAATAAGAAAAATAGGAAAACAAAATTTCCATCACTTGTCACAAATTCCAAAATTTTTACAGCACGTTTGAATCAACTTATCAGGTCATCATCAAACGGCTGGTCAGTTCAGCTTTAACCATAGACGCGTTTCGTCCTTTAGGGACTCATCAGTATGGTGTGATCACACATCGTAATTGACTTTTTGTCTTTATTTTATTTGATTTAGAATTTAAAATTTGAAGAGCGCTAGGGCATAGTGACATTTTGCGTTGACAATTTTCACCACATTAAAAAATTACCCCTGTGGCTCACGCGCATAATGCATCACTTACCGAGATCTGCTCTGGCAGAGTGTCACACTCAGTCATGGGTAAAAGGAGTGATGTTATATTTATTTATTTTTTTATTTTAAATGCAAGCGCAAATGTTTACTTTGTATATCGACTGTAGATAATAGTTATTTGTGTATCAAGAGCGTAAAGTGAATCTTTATTGCTCGTGCTCGGTAATTGAGCATTAGAGCGAGAGCAATAAAGATACTTTACGCTTGAAGCACACACATAATTATTTCTACGACTTTACTTACAAAAAAATTTAAAAAAATTCAATAGCTTTAGTTCAATTCACGTTCCACCAATTTCTGTAGTCTATGTAACCATTACGATATCAGTATCCAAATAAATAATTTAAAAATTCTGTTATCAACAATCATTGTTTGTGATAAATTTTCACACATAATTAAAAAATATGCTCAAAAATCTCAGAAAATAGTGATTGGCGTACTAACTGAAAATTCTAATGAGAATATCACAGAATCTAATTTATTGTTAAATTTATCAAACACCATTTCAAGTTCCGGAATAAATATACAAAATTGTCAAAACTGCACTTTCAATTTTAACATCGCTCATCCTCATTAAGTTGGCACTGCTGCCTTGCTGCGTTCAGGTTCAACTTCAAATCATAAGGCAGCAAACTTCATGTACAATATGTGTAAAAGTGTAAAAATGAATCTAACCTATATTTTAGATTTTGTAAGTATTGTTTCAATAAATTAAGATATCAGCAACAATTTATATTTTTCTAAGCGAGCGGTAAAGTATTTTATCGCTTGTTGCAATAGGAGACGCGCGGTAAAGTATTTTATTGTTACTCAGTAACTATCAACTTTACGATGACAACTGAAAGCATAAATATCAACTTTTCATAGCAGTCATAGAAAAACTAAATTTTCTATGCTTTTCTAATGTCCAACAATTAATAATTATATTATACCTTCTTCGAACGCTCGCATAACGGAATTGGTTGTATTTTCGCTCATTTTAATTTTGAGGGTCCGTGCAGAAAATAAGTTATTCATGACATTGAACATCATATCAAATATTTTTGACATTTTCTCTTCGGCATTCTTGGGTAACTCCATAGTTCTTTTCTGTCGAGTTTCTCTGTCCGCGTTCGGGATATCACTATAAATATATACATTTATTTATTTATTCACGGGTTATAAATTTTATTATAATACCTGGCTAGCATAATTCCAGGGATAATTTCAATGTTTTCTTTAGCTGATAACTCTTCGAGTCTGTGAAGAGAAGACATTGCAGCGCAAACAACAGTGTTTTCTATTCCTTTGACTTCTGAACACTTTTCTGCTCCAAATACTTTATTTGTATTCTCGGACTCCTAATATAAACGTAATTATAAATTATTGTAATTAAAGCTTTATCTAACATTTTAACGAACATCTGTGTAAGCAATTTATCTAATGAATGTTTTTATAATTTTCATTAACTATTATTTCTTGCTATTTAAGGTAGTACTAGTGTGACGGTGGCGCCATCGGTTGTTGAGTGGCGAAACTGACGCTCAAAAAAATATAAAAATTGAATAAAATAAGTGTTTTATACCTATTATGATTTGAATATCATGAATTGTTAACAGGTTGTTGGCCTAGTGAATTTTCAAATACCATACCACCGTGTGGTGTTGCCATTATAAATTGGGATTCTTAATTTTTCGTTAAAAACAAGGCTGTGCATGGCTATATATCCTTTACTAAACGATAAAAAACATTCTCCTTCTGATACAATATACATGGATAGTTCTAGAACATCATACTAGTTTTACAAATGAAACTGCAAAATTTTAGAGGTACACAAACAAAATATGTGATATTCTGAGTGATGATCGCCATAAGCCCCGTGTATTAGAACTCAACTTTACATGCGAATATATTTGTTCACAGACGATGAATGTGTTTTATATTTTAACGTATGACTATCCAATGTTTACGTGTGCCAAATTTAATTCAGAACTGCAAAATTTTTTTTCATGTTAGTACTACCTTAAGTTTTGCAAATTTTAATTAGGTAGTACATATTGACGAATTGCTTTACTTTAAATATAATGTACAAAATTATTATTGAATCAAAAAGTATTTACAATTAGTTTGCTTTGTGTTCTACATATTATTTTATTTTAATTCGTGTTCAGACTTAGTTAATTCGTAGTATTAGAAGTTTAGCACTGTCATGAATTGGTCTTAGTCGGTTATCATTTTAAGTAGTTCATGATCTTACCTTCCGCTCTTCACTTGGCACCTGAAAACAAAATTAATAATAAATGTAAATATATGGCACCTTTCTAATATATAAGTTTCGTGTTATTGAATCGTATATCTACTTAACCGTGAAGATGCATACGTTTTACTAAAGAGATTGATTAAAATTTTATTTGATGTTTATTTCAGGAAATTGCATTTCACTTAGAATATTTCAATATGTGATTAATAGTTGTTGCCGATACTAGTACGTAAAGTTAGTCTTTAATCATGAGTGGGTCAGTTGCATTAAGTATGTGTATCGTACAATATAATTTCTCTGACCGAAAACATTAGCAAAAATATTTAAATTATTAACATAAATATAATTTCAAAAACTACCCCTGTGGCTCCTCCACCACTAACATCTTTGGAGGCCGTGATTTGACGACTGGTAACCGCAATTCACGCGCAAAATATATCACTTACCGAGATCAGCTTCGGCAGAGTGCCATACCCAGTAATGGGTAGAAGCCGTAATGATATATTTATTTATTTTATTTATAATCCTTGAATACTAAAAAATCTATTATCTTGTTGAGCTAATCATGGTAACCATGGTAAATAGTAGCTGTATTCCATTTGTCACTTGGTTCACTTAAATCAGTTCAGATAAATTAAACAACATAACTAAATGAACTGAATTAAGTAAACTAATGCACTTATTGGGATGAATTACTACAAAGTAAATTAGAACCAGCAATTCTAGTACTGGAAATAAAGTCAGCGAAGTAATTCAATGAAATAAATAAGTGTTCTGATTTAGTAAATGTAAGTTAGATCTGATCCAAATGGCAAATGGAATACGCCTATTGTGTAAAGAAATTATAACCACTCGTTGCTGGGCAATCGGTGACTGATAAAATCTTGTTATTAAACAGTCGTTTTACTAACTAAAGACAGACAATTAAAGTCAATAAAATATGTTTATCTACGACCGTGTATATAAATGATTTTAAATTCACTATTTTTAGTTCGTAAAATGCCTGATATCGTTTTCATTAGTCACGAATTGTCCAGCAACGATTAATGGAATAATTCTGATAAATGAATAAAATTATATTTAATGTTCCCTCTGGTGTATAGAACAACGCGGTATTGCGTCGAACTTAGAATTAAGAACCCGGGTTCGCTAATAAGAAAAAAAAATCATATGCTAAGAATAGTTAAAACAAGACATATTTTGTTTAGACTCGCTTCGCTCTTCTTTTCAATAATGGTAATTATATTGATAGAACGCAGATACAATCAATTTAAGCCGTTCAATTGGGAATGAAAATATATAAAAGTGGACTGTCATACTATAAACTTTCACCGTAACTTTTTAGTGTTACCCAGCATATGGAAAAAATGTTCGCGTTGATGATTGCCATAGCCGATTTACAGCAGTAGCTATGACAAGTGACATTCAATTCTATTTTTCTGTTTGTGTTAATTTATTCTCAGTCAATTTATCGTTTTCACGGTTTTACTCAATTTTGTTATTATGGCGATATTTCAAAATTTTTAAATTTCTTTTTAATAATTTTTCGCTGTGCAAATCGGTCTATTATGAAGTTATGGTGAGTCAGCTAAAAAGTTTTTGTCAGTCGCTCCATCGACTCTTCAGGGTAAGCATCGCAATTTATATTATAGTTTTTTGCTACTTTTTAGCTTCATTACTTTTTTCATTTTCACGTGCTTCCCCTGAACTTCGATTTTCAATTTTTTATTATGTTCTTTGTTATTAACATCTACATACTTGGTGAGTTAATTGTTCAATTATTTAGTGACCAATGATTTTTTAATTGTTTAATCTGAAGATTACCCGAAACGTTGTCAACACATCTTGAATAAATGATTAACTACTTAGGCCTGTGTCCTTTACTTATTCTCCACAAATTTTATAATACTAGGAAAATATTTGCCAATATAAAAACTTTACCCGGGTGTAAAAATCGGTTTTAATGGTATCAAAGTCGTTGCAAATAATGACAGAGATAAAATTTAGTTTCGAATCATTCATTTATTAAATTAATTTGTTTATATAATTCATAAGAATAAGTATTCGATTTAATAAATGCGAACGTTGAAATAATAGTTTATACAGCTCGGAAGAAAAGTGTTTGATTTTCCTCGGTATATTGTAACCCTCGGCTTTGCCTCGTGCTACAATTGTACACTACGAGAAAAACACATACACTGTTCTCACTTGGTGCATAACATACTATTTTAAATTGTTCACTTCACAAATATTTTGCCACTGAATTCCAAATGAAGAAAATTATAAAAAAATCTTCAACATACCGAATTGGCGACGGTTAACCCCACAAGCAAGAGCACATAAACCACACAACTTGACACTTTCATGATGAATTCGTGTTCTGAACTTGTCAAGGAAGTAAATCTTTTCCATTATATACAAAACATTTTGTCGCATCCTTTTCCCCACCAACAAATAATTTACACATGTTCAAATGTTGAATCATGAACAAGGGACGTCAAGTTTGTTCATAAAATTAACTTTGCCCATCCTTACGACTGACCTACTGAAAACCTGTGTTTGTACGAGTAATATTTACAATTTCAAGCCGAGACGAAAATGTAGCCCAAAAAATGGTTTCAAGTACCTATGTCCATGACATTCGGAATATTTAGATACTGGTACTGGACACTTGCCGGTATTATTCTGAAATTTGGAGGAAAGAAGAAAGTTGATCAAAGCTAGTCCTTGTTTTGCAAAGTCTGGAATTCTACTTCATATTTGGTATGGTTCATAATAAAAACTAGAATGATATAAGAAATGATGTTAACATTTTTATGCTTGTATTTATTGGCCATGTACGGTACTATATTTTTAACTTCTCTACTTTCTCCAAGAATGCAGTGTGCTCGCATTTTTTTATCTAACATCGTAAAGACATGAAGAAAAGGAGAATTATATCAGCCTATATTTTTTTCAGCAGTCAGTGGCACAATGAATCTGAAATAATTTCTATTTAAAGTATATCTTGTATCGCAAGTTAAACGCTTAAAATGGAACAAGTAATTTGTTATATTTTTTAGTATATTATACACCTAGGCAGAAAAGTACAAGGGTCAAATTGAAGCACGAGGCGAATCCGAGGGCTACGATACACAGCAGTAAAATATACTTCTCGTACGAGATGTCTATACGATTTTAATCATGATCCTCAATATTTAAAACTAATACTTACTTTTATTAATACTATAAAAATTTAATAAAACAATTAAACTATTCATCCTGGATGCATATATTTTTTCACGATCCTATCAGAAAGTAATATGTTCTTCCCTTAATTGAAAAGGAAAATGATATTTTTCATCCTCAAAGAAGGTACTTGATAGAGAAGAAAAAAGTAAGGCCATATCCATGGCAATTGCTAAAAACAACGATAAGATTTGAAATTTTGATTTCCAGATAACATCTGTTAAGACAATAATAAATGTTATCTAAATTTCTATTTTTTTCCATAAATTTTACTGATAGAGTAGTTAAAAAATTATATAGTGTCTTTCTTCCCTTAGATGCTTCAGAATGAAATGTCTCATTTTCTTCCCTTGGTATACAAACAACTATTTCTTCCGTTAGTAACGGCATGATGGGTTGAAATGTATTATTTTAGTCAACATTTTGAAGCCATAGAAACCAATTTTTACATTCGGTCGTAGAATTTTTTCATAATTTATTTCAAACATTTTTGAATTATAGAGATTATTTTTTTCCTTTTCTCAAAACCAATGAAATGCTTAATTGTATGTCTCGTGTCTGCGTTTTAACCAATCCTGTCATTATTATACTGAAAATAAAGCTCTTGTGATTATTCCCGGGAATTATCTCTGTAGATGCTTTTTTGTTTGTGACAAATGATAGGTAGTTGTCAAATAATTATTTAAAACTGTCAACGCGTCAAGTAAAATGTGTGAAAAAAATCGATTTAGTTGTATTTTTGATACAGAAATACACCAACAAATTTTGGAAACAACTTCCAAGAATACATTAATAAGTAATCAATCGAAATGGACCCAGTTCAAAATCTTTTAAGTTGGATGAATCGACCTCAACAGCTAAGTTAAAAAATAATCTAATTAAATATAACCCGAGAGTTCGATAAATTAGAAAATAATTCTCCAGTATCTTTCTCAAAATTGTTGCCATTTGGCAATAGCCACTCAAGCCCTATGGGCTTTCGTGACTATTGACTGGCAACAAGTTTTCGTAATATCTGTCAAATTATTTTCAATTTATTCTCACTCTCTTGTTATTGTGATTATTTTGTAACGTTTCTTCAAACCAATGAAATATATTATTCATTGACACGTGTGTGTATTTTAACCTATCCTGTCATAATTATCTTGGAAATAATCACTACAACTTTTTTATTTTGACATATATCAGATATGTAGGTGTCAAATAGTAATTTAAAATTCTCAACGCGTAATGTAATATTCATCTGTTTTAATAAATTAAATTTGTGAGTCAAAAAATAATCTACTTAAATTATACTCAAAAGTTTAATAAATTAGAAAATAATCTTTAATCTCTTTCTCTAATTTGTTGCCATTTTTTGCTACTTATTTGTTTGAACGTCAGATGGAAACGCAAATTTATTTAATTTTATTAGTGTCCGAAAGGCATTTTATCATGGTTTATTATCATTATTGTTCTTATTATTATGATTTTTTTTCGTGAAACTGTGAAATCCCTAAAAGTCGGGCGTTGCACTGCCCTACACAGTCTAATTACGCTTCTGATTTGAACATGAGAACTATGAACTCCAGTCATTGGTATCCCAAATTTGTCTCTCTATCGTATAATTCAATTTTATATCATCAGTTGTTGAGTATTTACTTTATATAATAATTTAAAAAAAATCAAATATTCTTGCCTGAAATAATTTGGAACTGTTTCTCATTCATTCCTTTTTTGCATCCGTCGTTCAAATTCGTAAAGGCGAGCATCAAAATCCAGCTAAAGTAAATTTGTTGGTTGATTTAGATACTATTTAAAAGAAATCATCGGAGTCATCTGTTGTTATTATGTATTTTTCTATTTGTTGTTAGTAACTTTGACACAAATATGTTATCTTTATTCCAGTTTTTCGTTAAATTTGATGTTCTGTTCCAAAATTATGTTATGTTAGGAATTTCTACAAATATTTGCCAAATATCAGGTCACTTTCCTAAACCCCGCCTGCTATGACCTTAACATTTAGTAAAGTATCGTTACAAAGCGAGAGTTTGGGTAAACAGCCTTTATTATGTACATAGTCTGAATACTATTTGTATAATAAAGTATATATGTAAGATATTAACACATTTAAGAGTTATATTCTGAGAGCAAATGAAAGTTAGCACTAATTTTTTTTGTTCCGGATACTACGAGATTTATATTGCGTGCAATGATTTCTTTAATTGATTTCATTTATAAATAAAACATGAAAGAAAATTTAGATTTTTAAAAATTAAGTCCTACCTATATCTTGACAGAAGAAAGATGAGCGTAAAATTATTCTGTGTGCGTGTTCTAAAAATTTGATTAGGCGTGAATATTTAAAAAGTAGTCAATTTATTTGTGCGTACGTGCGTCGAAATTAATATTTTAACGGTTCTAAGCAAGATATTTTGTTGACTCTTAACGGATTCAGTTTACTGGTTTCGAAATAAGTTAATAACTATTAATATGAAGGAAATGAAAAGATTATATATGATCATGCCTTCTACCCATTATTGGGTGTAGCACTCTGTCGTAACAGGTATATTTTGCGCGATTACCAGTCGTCAAATCACGGCTTCCAAAGATGTTAGTGGAGGGGGAGCCACAGGAGTAGTTTAAATGTGATGAAAATTGTTTGTCGGCTATAGGAATCGAACCCAGGTTCTCAAATCCACAAGCCGACTTGATACCACTGAAACACTTCCCCCATAAGTAAGAAAATGAAATTAAAATATTCAACTAAACAATCATAAAGACTCATTTATTAATAATAAATATAATAAAAATACATAAATATAAACTATTAAATAAATTACCATTCTTATAAATAAATAATGTCCTTTTATATTACAATTAAAAAATAGTTTACCTCATTAAATGTACACTCAATTTTTGATCTTATCTACTTTGACACAATATTCTAAAAACAAGTGACAAAATTACTTTTTAAATAAACTTGTTCCGAGAATAGTTGTTTACATAATTGTCATTTAACTTCAATAGAACCAAACAACTTGTCTCCGGTAAAATAGTTACACGTTGATTACATCAAAAGTAACACACATTCTATTCTTTTATTTGCTTAATCTAATATGCTTCATCGAGGCTTATTGCGGTTTTACAGTTTTCTTAATATGATTAGACGCTATGAAAATATGAGAAAAAATTGTTTACAATGCTGATGGTCTTTTAACAATAATTTGTTTGCTTAAGAACTGTAACATTTTTTACTTGAAACCACCAATTATGTATAATCAATTGTAATACGTGAAACTATTTCGAAAATTTGCAATAAATTTTAATAAAGTTTGTTGTTTTTGCAGCTTCCTGTATAATGAATCTTATAACAGTTAATAACAAAGTTATTTCAAGTTCAAATATAGTTAACAACTTTAACAAGTTCGTAGCGGATATTTATTTGGATTGTTTAATTTGGCGGGGTCTTCTTCATTTTATTTTTGTTTGGAATTCACACATCACATTCATTATTATTCAAATAAAAAAAATAGCAATGGGGTCGTTAGCAAAAGAGATTCTATTTAAGAAATAATTATTTTTAAAGAATAGCTAATTCTACACTGTTTATAGAACATATTCTAAAAATATAAAACTTTTCATTAATAAATTTAATAAAAACAATTCGCGTTGTTCAGTTTGACGTCACTACTGCAAAAATTTGTATAATCTCAAATATACGAATATAAAGATATTTTTATTATATATTTTGTTTCATGTTTATATTTAATGCAAGATATACATATAAGTATAAGAATTAGTTTATTGACACAATTGTCTGTTGGTATATATTAGTAATAACTTTTGAAAAAGCAATGAGGGTTCGCCGGGATTTGAACCCAGAAACTTTCATTCTCATGGTGACTGCTCTAACCAATTGAGCTACAAACACTTGGCGAATACTTAAGCTTTTTCGTGCAATCTTTAGTTCAAAACTTGTAAAGTGACATGGGTTGCGTCAATTCGTTACAAATCGTAGCTCAATTGGTTAGAGCAGTCACCAAGCGAGTGAAAGATTCTGGGTTCAAATCCCAGCGAACGCTCATTGCTTTTTCAAAAATTATTACTAATATAATGTATAAAACATTTAATATAATGTATAAAACTTTTTAGGTCCCTATTTCACATTATAAGTTGTAAAAACGAAATATCTCAAAACATGTGGCATTTATACTTTATAAGGAGATTGTACTTTGAGAGATCTGCTAAAAATCATAACATAACCTAAAAGCTTATTTTGTTGTTATTCAGCGTGACAAAAATACGCTTATAATAGCTCACGTTCACCATGGGTTGCTTTGAAATGTCAAATTGACAGCTACATGGTACATATTTTACTCACTAGAGTTGGCAGCCATTGTATCTACAGTAGTGAAGTCACGCGTAAATTTGAAAGTTTTATCACTTGGCGTCTAGAGTTAACGACCGCAATAGGTTAATTTTATTTAGAATAATACAAAGAAAATCATAATTTTAATGCATATAATTTTATTTGAAACTGAGTATAAAGTAGCTGTAAAACTTTTGATGTGATGTGACGTGACGAATAATCCTAATATATTACAAATTCTATCACCGTTGGCGCTTATTTGAGAACAAGTTAATCATATTTGGTTTGCACTTTAATTAAAATTCAATCTATCGAATTCGTACTTCATTTATTTTTCATATTCCTGGACCAATACTGATCCGTACTAATTTTATGATACATCGCTTCCGTCGGCATCGGGTGATACGTAGCTTCCGTTACTTCTCCTCTGTCCTTCATCACCATCATTTGCCCCATTCTGTCCCATCCTTGAGACGCCAATTGTTTGAATCCTAAGATGGCGGAGAGAATCAAACTTAAAGCACTTAGGAGAAATGCTTTTCCGGCAACGAAGGATACAGCTTTCAACGCTAGAGGGATTAAAAGTCCTTTTATGACGACGACTCCGATTAGAAATGCTAGTAAATATTTCAGTTTTTTCTTCTTTTTGCCCCGTGCTGAAACAAAACATAATAGGCATAGTAAATTATATTGCTTTTACAGTCTATTAAATTAAATGTAAGTTATAAACCGAAGATTTGTTAGTTGTAAATGTTACAACTTGTAATTTCGCATATTAGTTTTGAAGTATAATAGTAATTTGTACGTTTAATGGGGTGGCTAGCTCAGTGGTATGAAGTCGGCCTGTGAATCTTGAGAACCCTGGTTCGATTCCCACGGGCAACAAACAATTTTCATAATTTCAAAAAGCTACCCCTGAGGGTCCTCCACCACTAACATCTTTGGAGGCCGTGATTTGACGACTGGTAACCGCATTTCACGCTCAAAATATATCACTTACCGAGATCTGCTTCGGAAGAGTGCCACACCCAGTAATGGGTAGAAGGCGTGAAGATATATTTATTTTATTTATTTATTACGTTTAATTAATGATATTTTAGCGACAGACATATTTATTTCTGTTTTGATTGAATTTTGAGTTATTAAGCCGAAAAAATTGTTTGAATAAGGAATCAAATAAATGATCCAGGAGTATTGGATATAATGGCTTTATTAATGAAGTTAAATTATTAACTTAATAATAAAGACGACGTTTCGAACATAAATCCATGTTCATTTTCAAGTCAACTAATAACCACATGTGGTTATTCACAAGAAGAAATAAAATTAAAAAAATTAATTTACGTTAAGTTACATGTTGAAAAAAGTTATAAAATTTATACAAAGAGTATGCAGTCAGCATTACTCTGAGTCAAAACTGCACTGTACTAAAATAAATAAATATATCATCACGCCTTTTATCCATTACTGTGTGTTGAACTCTGCCGAAGCAGATCTTGGTAAGTGATATATTTATTCGCGTAAAGTGCGGTTACCAGCCGTCAAATCAAAGCCTCTAAAGATGTTAATGGTGAGGGAGCCACAGGGGTAATTTTAAAGTGGTAAATATGTTTGTTACTATATAAAAAAATTTGTATTAACAATTCTAGTAAGTAATTAAAATTTAGAAAATAAAAGTATCATCGAAATTCGAAATGTAATGATTAAGTTTCTTCTAAGATGAGATTAAAAGATGTTTAATAGTGATCGCATGAATTAATGCGTAAACTTTCAAATTGAAATATCTCAATGTGAAATGTAGATCAATATAGCCTAGATAAGCGTTGCTGCAAATCTTAGTATTGAAAGGAAAGCGTCTATCGTTTGATTTATTGCACTAATAGGGGAAACGAGTGCTCCAAGACTACACACTAACTAAACCATTCATACGAGTACATCCTTCCTAACCTGACAAATCGAATGAAGTTATTGTAGCATTATACTTTCTATACGTACGGTGACCATATTTTTTTGTGAAAATAAAAGACAAATTGAAAGAAAGTTTGTAAAATATAAAAAGAGTTTGTATTTTTTGTTTCATTTTATAATTTAATTTTTGTTGATTGGCATAAACAGTAAAATTTTGCTGACAAATGACAGGCTGTGAAGTGCTACTTTTATTGCTATGAACAAAAAATATATTTAACATTTATTATTTAATTTAAAAATATACTTAAAACTACATGCCGCTTCTTTAATTTCGGGTGGGGTTAACATTCTTTCGTCGCTATTGTAAATTTAATTAATTTATATAGGGATCGACGACATTCACAAAGAGCAGAATTTATGAAATTATGAACATCAATTTTGTTTTTATATAGCCACCGCTTAATAAATGCCTATTACCTATTACTGGATGTGGCACTCTGCCCAGCATATGTCAGTAAGTGATATATACGTGTGAACTGCGGTTATCAGCCGTCAAATCTCGACCTTCAAAGATGTTAGTGGAGGGAAAGCAACAGAAGTAATTTTAATGTTGTGAAAATTGTTTATTGAAATCGAACCCGGGCTCAAATCCACTATCCGACTAGATACCACTGAGCCACCTACCCCATAATAAAGAGAATAATCGAAGTATCCCATATTTGAGAAATACCTTAAATATTATCACCCATTTTTTACAAATTGGTTGTTTTCTGAAATACAAACAAATGAGCATTTTATAATTTTACTAAATTGTCTTACTCTCAATGCGTCAGATAAAATTCACAAAGTTTTGTCAGTACACCATATTCATAATGAGTCGATATATGTCGTATCAAATGGCACGATATAAGGCGTATTCCATTTGCCATTTGGATCCGATCTAACTTACATTTACTGAACCAAATCACTTATTTATGTCGCTGGATTACTTCACTGACTTTAATACCAGCACTAGAATTACTCATTTTAATTTATTTTGAAGTAATTCACCCCAATAAATGCATCAGTTTGCTTAATACAGTTCATTTCGTCATGTTGTCTAATTTATCTGAACTGATTTAAATGAACCAAGTGGCAAGTGGCAAATGGAATACAGCTATTTATGTTATATTTGCATGCATGACAACGCACAATAAACAAAATACTTACGTTGTTGTTTTCTAGAGAAATATGAAATTAAAACAGTGAAAATGTATCAATAAATTCATCGTCGTTGTACGTGAAATAGTTACTTGGTGTACCTGGAGCAGAAAGTAATCTATTCCCGCTCGCGCATAGAGATTCTTGAGTGAGACGTAGCCGAGAGCATCAACCATGCAAGAGCGGCAATGACACTTTCTGCTCGAAGTGTATACAATATTTTTTCTAAGACCATTTAGAAACGCGTGAAATGAATTTAAAATAACCTTTGACAGTTTTTCTGTTTGGAAATACGGGCGATAGTTTTCTCGTATCTAATACTCTTACATTGTCGCTTGGAGAGCGGCAATATCTTATTACCGCTCGGTAAGCGGCAAATGTCAACTTTCTGTAAGTCTATTTTCTGCATGATCGTAAAAAATAACTATTTTGGGTTCCATTGGAATTAAATAATGCTCATCTTCAAGGATGGGATGGCTAGCTCAGTGGTATGAAGTCGGACTGTGGATCCTGAGAACCCTGGTTCGATTCCCACAGGCGATAAACAATTTTCATAATTTAAAAAAAAGCTACCCTGTGGCTCCTCCACCACTAACATCTTTGGGAGCCGTGATTTGACGACTGGTAACCGTACTTCACGCGCAAAATATATCACTTACCGAGATCTGCTTCGGCAGAGTGCCACACCCAGTAATGGGTAGAAGGCGTGATGATATATTTATATTTTTATTTATAAATAAGAAAAAATAGGAAAAAACTAATTTTCCATCACTTGTCTCATAATTCCACAAGGTTTTACAGCACGTTTGCATCAACTATCAGGTTATCAACAAACGGCTGGTCAGTTCAGCTTTAACCATAGACGCGTTTCGTCCTTACAGACTCATCAGTATGGTGCGATCATTTATCCACCATACTGATGAGTCTGTAAGGACGAAACGCGTCTAGGGTTAAAGCTGAACTGACCAACCGTTTGTTGATGACCTGATAGTTGATGCAAACGTGCTGTAAAACCTTGTGGAATTATGAGACAAGTGATGGAAAATTAGTTTTTTCCTATTTTTTCTTATTTATTAAAACTCAATTCCACATCGCAATAGACATTTTGTCTTTTGTTTTATTTTTATTAATCTTCAAAGAGATTGAATAGAGAACGAAAACTACAACACATACCTTCAACATCACCATGGAGTTCATCCCCTATGCTATTCCTTTCAGCCTGGGTGTCCTGCAAACTTTCAGTGAACTCGGCGTACACCACGCTGACTTGCAGACACACCAATACCGCCCACACACGCCAGTTGACTCCAGTCCGACCGATCACTCCCATTGTTCAGTTCCGGCAACAAGACTACCGCTTCCGATATCCACACATGTCTTTATATAGTTACAGTTAAGCTTTTCTTATGCTCGACTACAGACAATAATTCTTTGTCTCGTGTCTCTGCTCTTCTGCCATCATGTTATTATATTTAGTTCCAATTTAGTAATAAATTGACGTACAGTTACAGAGGTATGAGTATATGAACCGTGGTTGAAGGCATCCGTGATTCCTTTAGATTTATGTTTGCTGTTTTTTTGGGTTTATAAAGTAATTAGTGAAAATTGGGTCAATTTTTTAGATAAATTACAGTATTTTATTGAACGTCATGACGTATTTAAATAATCATGTATTTGATGACTTTATAATATTACAATGATTAGCTATGATTTTGTGTAATCACTATGATTTTACTATATAAGTATACCAAGAGTATTGGTTGCTCAGTTCCAATTTATATTTTAGGTTGGTTAGAGTACTGAATGGATATAATATTTCAGACATAACTGAAACTGAAGACGATTATTTATGTAACCGTGCTATTTGTGACGGCCGTAAAACGGTTTTACTGACCGCTGATATTGATAACATTTGTTAAAACTGCGAGAACATCAAATATTTGTTATAATTAAATTTTTGACAAGGTTATTATAGTCTCTTTGGTTATAAAACGGTTTTCAAATTAAAATTTGTAATTAATTTTGCAGTTTTTTAATATACAAAATAAATAAAAAATAAATATATCATCACGCCTTCTACCCATTACTGGGTGTGACACTCTGCCGAAGCAGATCTCGGTAAGTGATATATTTTATGCGTGAAGTGCGGTTGCCAGCCGTCAAATCACGGCCCCCATAGATGTTAGTGGTGGTGGAGCCTCAGGGGTAATTTTAAATTGATGTAAATTATTTGTCGCCTGTGGGAATCGAACCAGGGTTCTCAGAATCCACAGGCCGACTTCATACCACTGAGCTAGCTACCCCATGTAAAATATAAATATAAAATAAAATAATAGTTATTTATGCAACAAGTGTTAAGAACAATGTTGCACACCCAGAGTGCAATACATGACACTTTTAATACAAGTTGCATACAATTTTTTTGCGATCGAGCTTTAATTAATAATACTTAGTACATTTTAAACATCAAAAACAATTTTTCAGAAAGTACTTTATTTATTTATGTTATACTGTACAACAGGAACTTTATCCCAATTACAGTAGTACGGGGTCTGAATTTACCTAGCCGCAGTTGTGGTAGTTCATATATTTTTAGCTTGAGTAGGATTCGAACTTGGGATCATCGAATTCGAATGACGTAACGCTAACCACACCGTTATACTGGCAGACCTCAGGTTATGTAATTAAGTTTGTATCGTGGAATAAAACGTTTTATCACACCCTATGTAATAATCAATCACTTTTATTTTATAGATTCGCAAGGAGCGAACATGAAAACCTATGCGCCGGCGAGCACATGCTAAAAAGTTTTAGGAATCGTAGGATCAAAGTTTATTATGCTATAATTATGTTGTTATAATTTGTGACTAATAAAATAAAACTGAATTTTATATTTCACTTTATAACATATCTAAATCTATTGCACCCTCCGAAAAGATTGGCTGGAATCGCCACCGATTGAGGGAAAGATTATGAATGTGAGTGAATCGAAAATGGTATGTTAGGTTAGAAATATCTAGCGAAGATTGATTGCTTGATGAATTTGCTTAATAAATGTTCAGTAAATATTCCAAAAGTTCGGGCTATCCCATTTCATGGTATATACGATAGCGTGATGTTATGTATGTATGGAAAAACTAAATTACCTAACTTTAATTTTCTGTGAAAAGACCTCAAAGTAAAAATTCAGAACAATGATAAATAAATATAATACTGCAAGACCTGAAAGTCGAATTTTATTGTACTTCTCTTCAAATTATTCCCTTGCAACGATTGTTGGCAATCTTGAAAATATTAAGTGCAAAAATAGGGGTAAAGGATCAGAACTTCTGAAAGAAATTAATCACGACAACATATCTGAACCTATTCCGCAAAATACGTTTCAAATTTTCTATAAAGTTTGACAGAAATCCTGGAATAAAAGTATATCATCCTAAGGGAATGACCAATTTTGACGGAGAGGAGGACAGTGAAAACCGACAATACTCTTAAGGTAGCACTAGTGTGACGGTGGCGCCATCAGTTGTCGAGTGACGAAACTGACGCTCAAAAAAATATAAAAATTGAATAAAATAAGTGTTTTATACCTATTATGATTTGAATATCATGAATTGTTAACAGGTTGTTGGTCTAGTGAATTTTCAAATACCATACCACCTTGTGGTGTTGTTATTATAAATTGGGATTCTTAATTTTTCGTTAAAAACAAGGCTTTGCTATATATCCATTACTAAACGATAAAAAACTTTCTCCTTCTGATACAATATACATGGATAGTTCTTGAACATCATACTAGTTTTTCAAATGAAACTGCAAAATTTTAGAGGTACACAAACTAAATATGTGCGATTCTGAGTGATGATCGCCATAAGCCCCGTTTATAAGAACTTAACTTTACAAGCGAATATATTTGTTCACAGACGATGAATGTGTTTCATATTTTAACAGGATGCGTATGACTATCCAATGTTAACGTGCGCCAAATTTCATTCGGATTTGCAAATTTTTTTTCACGCTAGTTCTACCTTAATGTGAGTTTACGTATTTAATATAATAAAATAAATGAGGTGTTAAATACGGATAATATGCCTTCATTTACGACTGTACTTGCAATTTGATGTACTTAATACGTTAGTATTGTTGTTGTCATTAAATAAGTATAACGAAAGATTTGGTCCATATCTTTTCCAATTATCTTTGTTGAAGCAACTAGTAGTATCTCATAAATTTCGAAGTGTCAACAAGATACTCAATTACTATAATTAGCTCAATCTAATATCGAAGTTCGTAGCAAGCGTAAATATAAATTAACTTTTAATATAAAATAATTTTTCTTGTACTTTCACGGTCATAAGATGTTTGTAGATTCAAAGTGCCAATTTTATTGCAATTACATTAATTATATAATATTTACTTGCAATAAACAATAATTATAACAAGTATTTACATGTGTTAATTAGTTTTCTTACTCATTAATTTTTATTATATAATTATATATTATTGTAATTCTCATATTACGAATAATTTTGATATTTAACAAATATAACTATATGTTCCACTGAACCATAACTACTTGTTTAGTGTCCATAAAATTGAACTTTATTGAACTAGTACGATAAAATAGCAAAATTGGAATCCTGTCTACATCAATGTCAAAATAATTATTAAACCTCTTTTGAGATTCTTCTAATTCTGAACACATTTTTCAACTTTTTTTAACAAATTTGACAGTTTGATGATTATAAGGATTATAAAAAAATGTTGTGAAATAAAAGTTATAATAAAGAACACTTTGACATACAATTAAGATTTTGACATTATTATATTTTTTTGGAAAACAAATCGCATCGAAGGTAATCAAACACACATCTTATTTTCAGCCTCGCTCGCTGCGCTCAATCGGCTTTAAACTACGGCTCGTCCAATAAAGTCATGCTGTATATACCTGTTACATAACTAGCTATTATGTGATTAATGGTCAGTTGTACCAACACAATTTAAATTTTAAACTTTGTTTAGATGACGAAAAACAAATCAAAGTACTTGTCATACGGAATAATTGACATTCCTATCAAACATTCGATATGCATTCATTTATTTAAACTAAGTATAAAATTTAAATGTTGTTGGTGCAACTGATCATTAGATAAGTATATCTAATAATGTTTTGAATAAACTGCATTACTGGCTAATATATTTTAAACAATGACTTTTTTTCTAAAAACAACATAATTAATATTTTAGAATATAGGAATAAAGGAATTGCTATGTAATAAATAAAAGAATATAGGATTTCCGTAAAAAAACAATAAATATATTTATTTCTACATATAAATTACAATAAATATTAGTCTATTGATGATGGCGTATATATTTGTATTTTAAACTGTATGGGTAATTCTATGGTCCTTATGAGATCACACAGTTTTAATTCTATACTGCAACTTACCCACTGTAAAAGTGTAAAAAAGTGATAATTATAATGTTGTACTATAGTATATGTAATTATCTAAATCAAATCTATAATTTTTCATATTATAAGGCAACACAACATATTTAACTACAGTATGTTGTTGAACACGTTAATAATGTATTTGATAATTACAATATTTTTTCTGTCATTTACATATTGACCTAAATTTGATCAAGTTCGTGTTCTAACGCAGCATTGAAATCATATTGCGCTGCCATCTGTTATAGAGAAGTGTAACTAGCTCAGTTATAGACGGATTTTTAGAGAAGTACTTCACTGTTTCTTCAAAATGTCTGATTTGTATTAATTATTAGATAATAACGGAACAATATTGTTAGATTTGTTTACTATATATAAAGAGTTTAATGCTCGGCTTTAACAAATTAAATTTTCTTCCTTTGTTATATACTTTTTAATATTCTTTTTTCCCACGTCATTATATTTGAATATACTACACAAAATTAATTCGTTTTTGAAAGTAAATTTACTTTGTCTAAGTAAAACCGGCCAAAAATCTTTATTGGTTAAACTTAAATATAGATATTTATAAATATGTTAATAAATAAAAATAATGACGTTAGTAAAAATTATGATTTCTCTAACGATTTTAAATTCAAATTCAAAGAGTTCAATTTGTCCTCGGATAAAGTGCCCGATAACTATCACCAGGATATTTGAAAAAATATTGCATCATAAAATGACATTCAATATTAATCATTACCATTTGTATTATGATTTCGATGCGATATTTTTTTAATTTATGCTACTGATAATTATCTGGACATGAAAAATCTGGTCCTGATACCTTTCTGTTTTTTATATATTTTTAGTGATTACCAATCGTTAAATCATGGTCCTCAAAGGTATTAAGAAATAATTTATATTTGGTGAAAATTTTTGTTGTTGGCTTTGAAAATCGAAATCGAATAATTGTTAATAGTAGAAATTAGTAAATAAATTTTAAGTAAATATTGAGAATTAAAAATTCAACGGCGTTATTTTTATCCTAAACTATAATAAATAATATTTAGAAAATTATATTACAACAGTTGACAACATAGGAACATAATTGAAGAATAATCGTAATTCATCATAATCTATGGTGCCTTGTTAAGTCCCATTGTTGCCGCGAAGAGCGCAAAGAAGAAGCCAGCCAATCCCGTTGCCCCTGTTAGCAGTAATAAGCCGCCAATCATCACGGGGATCATTGCGAAAAAATTTAATTTGTACGCTATCAACAACGGTAGCAGAAATTTTCTGTATTTTTTCTTGACTTTGAAGCCTCCTTTTTTTCTTCCTAATTCATCGTACGTTTCGTAGCTGTCCGTTACACCTGGAAACATTAAAAACAAAATTATTAGTAATTTGATTAGTATTTTAAGTACTTGACAATTGATTTAATCAATTTGAATTATAAAAAGAGCGAAAAACTGGAATAAAATCAGATTTGAATCCAGGGTGATCGAAGTTTAGTTGGTTTAAAGCATGACCGGAGTTCATAGGTTCCAGGTTCAAATCCTGGTGGTATTCAAATTTTCCTCTTTATAATTTAATTAAAAATTATTAGAATATTTTTAACAAATACTTATCATCTGATTAAATCAAATTTTATTTAGACAGAATCAAAAACATCCACTCAAACTAAAAATATATGAACTATCACTCTGCGGCTCGGTGAATTCGAACCCTGTACTGTAATTGGGAATAAGCCCTTTTTGTATAGAGTAACATAATAAATTAATTATGTAACTTGTACAAATAAAATAAAAACCTAGCGGCAGCTGAACTTTTCTGTTTAATTATAATTCAATTAAAACCAATTATTAATTGATTTTTAAGAATGTAATACTTGTCAAATGAATGTAGTAGCAGAAAAATTAAAAGTGTTTAATGAATCTTTGCTTATAAATCAACTAAATGTGACAATATAATTATATATGTGATAATTAGCTAATTGCTTAATTAAATTAACACGTGCTAAGTATAGATATATTCGTGTATACTTGTAAATTACATAATTATCACTTTCTGTTGTATTAAAAAGATTCATTCAGTCTATTTTATTGATTTCTAATATGAAAGTTTATCTTAAAACGTTTTTTAATATTATATAATTACAGTAATTTATTCTACATCATTTTCGTAGAAATAAGAAAATTAATTTTAGTTTTAGAAGTATGAATAAAGCAGCCATGTTGTTCTATATATGCACAAAAGTTTACTGTAAGCAATTAATTTTGTAATTGTTTTCGACATAAAAATTTAATACAAACGTTTTATTACGTAATTTTTAAATTAAATACGGTTCAATTTCGACTTTTTCTGCACATATAGTTATTGATATTTTATTTATATTTTATGTAGTGACGAACGTTAAAATAACAATAATTATTTAAGAAATAGTTTTTAAAATTTGTAATTTTGCTCAGATATTTAGATATAAAATTAGATTACTTACTAGGACCAGTCATAGGAATCCTTGTATGCAAGGACCAAGGATTTGTAGGCGTAGTAGTAGTAGCTTCAATTTGCCAAAGTCCTTCCCAAGTGGACAATTCATTTGTTTGTCCACGACACCCTTGATCCCTTAACAAAACTGCAACTGTCACGAGCACCGCAACTGATAAATGTCCAAACCACATCCTCATGCTTGTTGATCTTAGCAAGCTTTGTCCAAAAACAAAACACTACACACTAATCATGATACGTCGTCGCACACTCAGATGTTTGTTTACAGTATGTGATGATAGCATATAAAAAATAATATAGAAGTTGACGGCATGTAGCCTGAAGTGTAACTGTTGTGACTTACGAGCCGATTTAGTTTTTAGCTTTAGCCGCCGTTGTGGGTATGTATAATGACACAGCCATGCTAAATATTATGTCTTTCAGTTTCCGCTTCAATTCTTTTGATACGGGGAACGAACCATGTAAATTGTGGGCCTCCATTGGCGTACATCAAGCACTTATACTGGGGTGGGGTTAAATTTTGAGGACGTGGTTGACATATGTGAGAGCCGTTGACAATAATACATGTGAATTTTTACCAAGAAAGCAATATTACATTTTTAATCTCATACTACATAAAAAAGAATGTAACAAGAACAAGATTAGCTTTGAAATACAAGGGGTAATAAATTAGAAAACATTGTAAAATAGAACTGAAATAATAATAATGCTAGATAATTAATAATTGTTTGTTAAAGAAAGTACATTTTAACAGTTTTCCTTAAATTGAGTGACTTTCTGCAATTACAGATCTCAACATAATGTATTTCTTATATCATACCTTTCATAGATATTAAGGTAAAACATATGTCTAATTGGGTCTGAAATTGGTATTTGAATAAAAAGAGTATTTTTAGCTTATTTTGTATTATTTTCAAAATTTTCGAGTTCAAATGGAATTAAAATTGTATTCTAAGTTGTGTTATTACGTACTACCTCGCCGTTTTACCATTTTTGAGAAGTTAAATTCAAATTAGAAAATTACGTTCTGTTATTATAAATACCACCCATTACTGGATGTGGCAATCTACGGACGCAGATCTGGGTAAGTAATATATTTACCGGCCGTCAGATCACGACTCCCAAAGATGTTAGTAGTGGTGAAAATTAGTTGTCGACTGTAAGAATCGAACCGGGGTTATCAAATCTACAGTCCGACTTAATAACACAGAGCCATCTACCCCATACAAAATATGTAGAATACATAATCTCTTCGTTTATAATTACAACATCCCCCCCCCCTATTCTGTAATTTGATCATTATCTGTTACTGATCAATAAATTTATAACAATCCTTATTTTTCGTGATTATTCTATAGATATAGAATAAATAAATATAAATATATCATCACGCCTTTTACCCATTACTGGGCGTGGCACTCTGCCGAAGCAGATCTCGGTAAGTGATATATTTTGCGCGTGAAGTGCAGTTACCAGCCGTCAAATCACAGGTCCCCAAAGATGTTAGTGGTGGAGGAGCCACAGGGGTAACTTTTGAAATTATTAAAATTGTTTGTCGCCTGTGGGAATCGAACCATAAATCTCAGGATCCACAGACCGACTAGATTATCACTATTTTGGCATTCTGGGACTAAATTAATTTATTATATTATTTCTCTTTTATTTGTATGTATTTTGCACAGGTACAGAAAGCCCAGTATACAATATAATCCTTTCTAAACAGAGTTATCAATGAACTGATATATTTTACTTTATAATAACAGCTACCTAAATAAATTACGAAAATGCAAAAAATTACATTAAAATTCCAGAGTAAATGATTCTGATCACAGAATGCCAAAATTTAAATAATCTGTAAATTAATCAAGAAAAATAAAAGTTATGTATAATTTATCGAGCATTAACACATAGTGATACATTTTCAGAATATAAGGGAATATCTCGCTTCTAAAAGATCATCTCTCAGGTTTTGACTTCAGACTCCTGAGTTACAAGTTTCACCATAATGAATGTGAGCTATAGGGGTATTTTGTAGTAATGAAATTAATGTTTACGATTGCAGCTGATTAGTAACGAACTTTATAACTTTAGATCACTTGATCCACAAATTATCACGTTGCTTTTAAACATCTTTCAAGATTTCAATAAGTAGATATTATATTATATTTTCTTAAAAATTGTATTACAATATTTCATTCTAAATTATGAACCCAAAATTACCTTATTATTAATTATTGACTTGGTAAAATTTCGTTTAAGTTTTAGGGTAAATTTTGACAACAAAAGAAAAAAAAGCAGTTAGGTTCACTGAAATGTTCCTTCTTTTAATACGATTATTACTTACGAACGATTTAATGACAACTATATCTTTTTCATTATTTTTTTTTTAAATAATTATTTATTTTATCAACAAAATCATTCACCTTCTCTTCTGCTTGTGACTTATTTATTTATTTTTTATGGGGTGGCTAGCTCAGTGGTATGAAGTCGGCCTATGGATCCTGAGAACCCTGGTTCGATTCCCACAAGCGACAAACAATTTTCATAATTTCAAAAACTACCCCTGTGGCTCCTCCACCACTAATATTATTGGGGGCCGTGATTTAACGACTGGTAATCGCATTTCACGAGCAAAAATATATCACTTACCGAGATCTGCCACACCCAATAATGGGTAGAAGGCGTGATGATATATTTATTTATTTTATATTTGTATGTTGAAATCTGTATCATGTCGGCCTGTGGATTTGTAGTACCCGGGTACGATTCTCGTATCCGCCAAACTTTACTTCACATTAAAATTATCCCTGTGACTTCCTCTGAACTAACATCTTTGGAAGCCGTGATTTGCTGGCTGATAACCGCACTTTATATGCAAAATATATTACTTATCACGATCTGCTGTGGCAGAATGCCCAATTATGAGTAAAAGGCATGATGATATATTTATTCATTTATAATATTTAATTTTGTAATATCAGCTCGTTGATAGTTTCATAAGAAAAATAATATTTTTATAATTATTGCAAGATGTATAAAACTATAATTTTGAGTAATAATCGCAGTTTTGACTTGGAGGTGTGCAAACTTGCATACTCCTAAAAAATATTATATTTTTTTAATTTTTTTAACATGTAACTTATTTAAAATATTTTTTTTTTTTAAATTGTCATTTTAAATTGATAATAACCACGTCGTAGTTAAGTTTTTGACCTGAAGATGAACACGAACAAGTGTTCGAAACATCATCGTTTATAATTGAAATAAATAATTATTTTATTGTACTAAATTCTTAAACCCTTTATCCAAGAACTCTGGATCTTTTGATTCCTTTTTAAAAATCAACTTTTACGGCTTAATAATCAAAACCTTAACAATGATAAATAATTGGTTGTTAAATTGTCGTTCATTCAATAACAGTTAATAATGGAATTCCAGACTAATCTCAGATGTTCCCATTTCATATCAACAAGGATATTCCAAAATCTAAATTATTCCCAAAAAACAGCTGGTGATAAGTAATCACTTTTCATACGAGTGTCAGCTTTCGTTCACGTATTTTTAATTTCCTTGTACAATAAAGTTTCTCTTTTCTAAAAATTTCTTATAATAGTCACTATCCCTTGTCAAACTGGTTCGAAATCTCGCGTCGCCGCCACTGTATGGTAGACACATGTTATGAATTGAAGAGATCCTTAACTTGGAAATTATACACGGATTCTTGACATTGTAAATTGAGTAGACATGCAAGTCTGCCATTATTGTGACGTAGGACGAGCCTAACGGACCTAGGCGCGTGCGCACGCGTACATTGTCCCCTACTACGCAAAATCGTATAATTTTTCTATTAAATGACCGAGTTATTTTCGAATTACTCGTCCGTTAATTGGAGGGTTGCTGGAATTAATACATGGTATTATACTCAATTTGTTTTGTAAATTATGGTGATTTTGAAATTCGTTGTAAAGTTATTAGGGTGTATAAAATTTTGGAGGAAATGTTTTAAACATTACTATTGTTACATTAGAAATAGACATGGACATGAAATATTTCGAATTTCTAGTTCAAAAACACAATTATTTTATTTTTTCATGTAACAATTCCCTCTATTCTGTAACCCAATCATTATCTGCTACTTATCGACAAGATAATGACAACCCCTTTTTATGATTACCATCATTTCGGCATTCTGTGATCAAAATAATTTATTTTCTTATTTCTATATTAGTTTTAGGCATTTTGTTCTCGTACAAAGCCGTGTTAATGGCACAGTGGTAGCAAATCGGCCTGTGGATCCAAAGAACCCTGGTTCGATCCCCACCGCCGACAAAACATTTTCACCAATTTAAAATTACCCCTGTGGCTCCCCCACCACTAACATCTTTGGGGGCTGTGATTTGACGGCTGGTAACCGCACTTCACGCGCATAAATATATCACTTACCGAGATCTGTTTCGGCAGAGTGCCACACCCTGTAATGGGTAAAAGGCGTGATGATATATTTATTTATTTATTTTATTACAAAGCCGGAAATCGGATAAGTGGTATTGAGTTGGCCTGTGGATTTGAGAAACCGGGTTCGATTCCCACAGCCGACAAACTATTTTCATCATGTTAAAACTACCCCTTTGGCTCCGCCTTCACTAACATATTTGGGAGCCGTACTTCACGCACAAAATATATCATTTACCGAGATATGTTTCTGCAGAATGCCACAACCAATAATGGGTAGAAGGCGTCATGATATATTTATTTATATTTTATTTTTTTTACAAAGCCGGCAGAATACATAATACTATCTACACTTTTTTTAAGCAGCTGATAATGATACACTTACAGAATATAAGAGAAGTGTAGAAGAAATTTCATCATACAATTAACAGTATTCAATAGACTGGTAAAGTGATGATATCAAAAACGAGCGAATAATCTGACAGAAAAAAAAAGTTTCAGTTTCTTGTAAACAGTTGAAAACTTTCAATTATGTACAGCGCTAGTTCGCGTGTAATTAACTCTGCCTATCTAACGAAAGATATTTCTTCTTCTTCTTTCTCTTGCTCCTGCTGGAGTATGGAGCGACGTGTTGTCGTTTCTTAGCGTTGATTGTGGTGGCCGACTTGCTAGGTTTGTTCATCTTATCTTTTCTTTTATTCTTTGTTATTACTGTGTAGCTTGTTTTTCGATGATATTTATTGTTTCTTTTCATTTATCTATTTTTGGCTGTACTTTTAGGTCGGTCTCATATCGTATTTACTGTTTTTAATTTTTATTTCATAGTTCTTCATGTTTCTATTGGACTACCTGCCTTGTTTCACCTACTATGTCGAAATTTAGTGCTTGTTTCGTTATGTTTTCGCGACTTTTCCTTAATGTGTATTCTATCTATCTCCATTCTAATTTCTTTATTGTTGTTTCTATTCTTTCTAAGAATTTATCGTTTGGTATTGTTTGTAGCCAGAAAATCCTGCATAAAAATCTAAAGCATTTATAGAGAAATATCTGTAATATTTTTAGATCCTGTTTATTTTAGTTACACGATAAAATTAGGAATAGAAAGATAAAAAATAAATAACTCCTCAGTTGATTGGATAACTTGGCTTTGTGTAATGAAAAGTTTACAACCGTAAAATGATTGACGACATGTCGAGACAGGTTTGTCTCATTTTTAGTCAAAGAAAACTAAATATTTAAATTTTTAAATTAACAGTTTACAATCAGAAAACAAACTTTTCAAAAAAGAAAGGACGATCAAAAATAAAATTACTATTTTTAATAGAAACAACATGTTAAAACTATAGGTGGTGACGACACCAGAGTCAAAAAAACAATTGTAAACTGTTAATTTAAAAATTTTGTTTTTTGTTTTCTTTGATTTGACAATGAAACAAACCTAAGTTTCGAAACTTCGTCAATCATTTTACGGTTGTAAACTTTTCATTACACAAAGCCAAGTTTTCCAATCAATTGCGAAGTTATTTTTTTTTACCTTTATACTCTTAATTTTCTCATAAAAATTTACGGCTTAATAAAACTAAATCTCCATTTTGAGATTCTACAAATTTTAGTTATCCGTTTCAGCTCCGTTTACCAAAACTATTTAAACGTTTGTCGTCCCCAAGAGTCTTTTATCATGTTAAATGATTTTAGTGCTTGGGATATCCTTCTGTTTATATCACTTCTTGTGCCCCGTCTATGCTTATTACACTACCTATATAACATAATTCCTCTTCTTCTTCTATTATTTCGTCGCAACTAATGATGGTGGCATATATTAACTCATTTACATACTCGTACTACATTCAAACCTATTATATGTAATTAATAATTTTAAGTTTTCTCACGACACCAAAGCGTGTTTTCAGATTTTCTAATACGCGTTAAATTTTAACATCACACGAGTTTAATAGTGTGCTATATTGACGTCATTTAATATATAGAAGATAGATCTAAATATAAACAAATTACCGCCATTTTAGGAAGATAAAAAGCTTTCAACTGTTTATCAATATTTATTTTCCAAATTTCTAGGCTTTTATTTACTTGTTATTTTTTTGCTAAAATATTTGTTTCCATAATTAATCAGCGGATGTGATATTATTTATCAGCTTTAGTAAATAGGTTACTATATATTCACTTACGTTATGTTGGTTGCCGACGCATATTTAGTTTTTTTTTGTTTTTAATGTTTTTAATACATAGTGTATATGTTGAAAAGAAATAAATAATGCCATTATTCTGCTACCTCTATTGCATAAATAAAACAATGTTTTTTATATACAAAATATTTATTTAACTTAGTTTATAAATAACATACAATACTGTTCAGGGTAATAAATATATAAATATTATTACAAATATAAAATTCTCTGAAAGTATTCTAAAATATAATACAATAAATAACTAAACTATGCGGTTGTTCACGAATTACATCACGGACTGTTAAAATACTGCACTCATTCATTTATATTGGTGTTCATTCATGAACAACCGATGAATGATTTGATTATGAGAGTGATTTCTGTTCTGAGCTAAACCGAGAAAGTATCTAGATCAGTAAGAAAGTGATATTCTACTATTTAGGCAGAGAGTTCATTGTCTCGGATCGAGAAAATTCGATCGTTTACGTAATTTGTACGTGTATTAGACCATCTGGTTTCACATACGTCAGGTACGAAGTAGAGGAATTATTGAGGGGTATAAGCTTTATAAGCCATTTTTTGCGCAATCTGAGCTTCTTCGTAGGAACGTCTGTCCCAGCCTCCTCCGCTTGATTGCCATCCTCCGTGTCCGCCTCCGTGACCACCACCGCCACCTCCACCTTGCTTGCTAGCGACGATTTTCTTCAGCGCAATGATAAGCGCCAACAGAAGGGCGATCTTCGATATCATCAAAGCCTTACCAGCCATCAAGAACAAACCAGCGATGGCCAAGGGAATCATACCAGCCATTTTAGCGGCTACACCCATCATCATCATGCCCATCATTTTCTTCATCTTACCGCGACCTGCACAAAAATAAAACAAACAAATTAGAATGATGTATCGAAAAGAGTAGAACGTGGTCGTACCTTCTTCAAGACCTCGGCTAATTTCCTTGCCAGTGTACTCAGGTAACGTCACCTGAAGCGTACGAGAGCTGACGTAGGATCCGACACGCTCCATGAGCATGCTATTCAAGACAACGTCTTGCGCTTCCAGAACTCTAGGGAGAGATTTCTCCAGCTCGGCGTCGGTGAGTGGCTGAGCAACTGGCGTAACAACGTCACCAGCTCGCAACACACTGACGCCATCCGCGACGGTGAGCTTCTCCATGCGGGAGAGCCGATCGACGAACACCAAGGCCTTCTTCTTGAGGCAGGCGCCGAATCCTTGCGCCCGACTGCACTCGTCGTAAACGCGCATAGCGGCGCGCAGCCCAGGGTTCTCCTGACTGTGCACACACACCGCCGCTGCCACTAGCACCAACACTACACTGACTTTCCAGGACGTCATCGCGATGCAAGTTAGATCAACCACCCAACTCGATGCTCACTGATTGAAGACA
The DNA here is from genome assembly GCA_911728475.2 of Pterostichus madidus. NCBI lineage: Eukaryota > Metazoa > Arthropoda > Insecta > Coleoptera > Carabidae > Pterostichus > Pterostichus madidus. The sequence continues at coordinate 9,437,294 of OU452302.1, read as the reverse complement.
AAATGACTACTGATGGCCAGTGATGCCATTGTGAGATATTTATACAGAAGGGATCCCGGGCCTGAGAGAAACATTACCGATGTGAGAGAGGCGCGTATGCGCCGCGGTGTCCCGGTTTTCGCTGCTATGACCTTTCTCCTCTCCGCCGTGACCTCGTAAGGCGCAGATGATGGTCATGGAGAGCGAACGTTGCTGCGCGCCCACACCACGTTGCGGATCCCTGGCCCTGACCGTGAGACCGACTTGCCCACATCGCATTGGCATTGGACGACTCTCAGCTAAGCGCCCTCGTGGATGAAGAGAAGAGTGCCATCGCGATTCACACCGCATTGTTTCGAAACATCTCGGATTTCACAGGTGATATACACCAAATCGACCGTTACTAAACAGATAATGATGCACACTTAAAAAGTTCATCAAAACCATTATTTTATGGTGTTTAAATTGTTGCCAAAGGAAATATATATTAAGTGTTAGTGTTTGAGAGGAGTAATTACGATGAATTTGTTTACTTGAGAAGTATGTTGTCGAGGGATGGACATACTGATCAGCAGATTAAAAAAAAAGGTTAGGTGCTTTGTGAACTTTTGCTCGAAACGTGAATGTATCCAGAGATAGTACTCGAGTGAGTGTTAGAATGATGTGTTAATACCAATTTTGATCTATGGTAGTGAATATTGGATATGGATGAGGAAACATAAACGCTATTGAAATAACGTATTTACATTATGGTGTATGGTGAGTGTAACATTGAGAAGAATGTTCTTAGATAAGTAGTTGAGATGGTTTGGGCATGTAGTATATTGGCAAATAAAAGATTGATGAAAAAGATGTGTATAGGTGAAAAAAGAAAGTGAGAAATTGCGTAGACGACTTAGGAATAAATGGATGAATTAAAGGAAAAGATTCCAAGTGTAAGGAGTAAACAAGCCTGTATGAAATTAATTATGAATGTGAGTGAAGCGAAAGTAGTATACCAGGATAATAATATCTGGTCATAAACAAATATATACAGACGTACAATTAAATGTATTCAAATGATTTTTTCTTTGATAGTTGTATTTCCGGACGAGTATTGTAGCGCTGTCAATTCAAAATTAATTGTAAATATATTAGTCTAAATTTATCGTTTATAAACTAATAATCGACATTAGTGCTGCAATACAGATACGAACAACAAATTTTTATTGATAATAGCACTGCAATTTGAATACATTTAGCTAAATCTCAGAATGCTGTGATCTCCTTTTCATTATTGAAATATAATGTGATGTATAAATTAGCAATAAATAGTTACGATAAATAATCTAAGTGACAAATACTAGCTGTATTCCATTTGCCACTTGGTTAACTAAAATTAGTTCAGATGAATTAAACAACATGTCTAAATGAATGGAATTAAGCAAACTGATGTTTTTATTGGGGTGAATTACTTCAAAGTAAATAAGAATCAGTAATTCTAGTACAGAAAATAAAGACAACGAAGTAATCCAGCGCAATAAATAAGTGATCTGGTTCAGTAAATGTAAGTTAGATCTGATCCAAATGGCAAATGGAATACGCCTATTTATATTAGATCAGCATTGCAATATTTCAAGATACATTTATTTTTATTGGTTCTACATCACATCTTCAATTAAATTATCTACTCTTTAGATTTATATACAAGTAAATATTTATTAATCATTTACAACAACTTCTAGATGCGATCTAAACAAGTAGTAATTAACAATCAGCGATATCTCTCTTAAGTAAATGCCGCTTTCCTCACATTGTTCCGAAACGGAACGTGCTGAAGCGACGGAACATCATCGCATCGTCCCCGTGACCTACACATGGCGTGTAGGGCTTATTGGTTGCCGCATTACCTACATTCACACGGCATTTGCGCGCATTGTTGCTCCTGTACAATGCCGCGCCGACTCGGATCGGATTCCCACACACCCTTCCAGATGCACCTTGCGCGAGCAGAGCACCTGATTCAACGTGTAGCAAGTGCACAGTGGCGGCGGTGAAAATTTTGCCGAAGGAAAGATGGATTGGTATTGGTCCATGATGATATTTAATTCTCAAGTATCTGTAAAATATTGAATATATTTTGAGCTATTCTAACACCAAGAAAATTGAGAAAAGGCTAATTTTTGCATTAATGAATTTCTCCCGTGTGAATATTAACTTTTTGTACTCGCATCATTCAAAATAAGGTTTACATTACCTTGGAAACCAATGAAAAGTTTGATATTGTGCACTAGTGCTTAAAGTATTTGAAAAAACATCCATTTTTTATTATTCGAAATTTTGTCTATTAAAACGCTAATTGTACTTATATACACATACATTTTAAGGAATTTATAAAAGAAATAGAGAGACATTAGCTTATAACGCCATCAATTAGATATATTTTCACAAATTGTCAATTCAAGGCATACTTAACTGTCAATATAATTTCATGCTTCAAATTTAATAACTTTTCTCATTATTGGTTATATAATTTTTGCTCGTTACAAAAAGCATTGTACAAAACTCGTGCACGCAGACGTCATTTGCACCATTCGCGCAAATTAAAGTACTTGCTTCGCACGTGATTTAAAATTGCACTGATGTGCAAATATGTCTTCGCGCACTTGTTATGTAAACAGCTATTATGTTACCCTGGAAACTAAAGTAAAGTTTGATTTTTGAAAAAAAAACACGCATTTTTATGATTCTAAATTTTGACTCTTAAAATGCTAATTGTACTTATGTACACACATTTTAAGGAATTTATAAAATAAGTAGAGGCATTAGCTTATAACGCCATGAATCAGACATTTTTTAACAAGCTTTACGAGAAAAAAAAATTTATTTTCAAATAACAAATATGAATTACGAAATACGAAACTATCAATATAAATTCACGCTTCAAATTTAATAAACTTTCTCACCATCGGTTATACAATTTTTGCTCGTTACAAAAAGCATTGTACAAAACTCGTGCACGAAGACGTCATTTGCACCGTTCGTGCAAAATAAAGCTCTGGCTTCGCTCGTGCTTTAAAATTGCGCTCAAGTATAAAGTCTTCGCGCATTTGTTATGTAAATAGATTTTTTTATTTCGAACATTTTTTTGTAGGATCTTCTTTCTCCAGATATTTAATTAATTCAAGGTTAAAATAATCGTCCTGTATATATGTAGTTCATTGTTCTTTGCGAGATGTCATCGTTCTCTCTTCTTTGCGTGTCTACGCCTCTGGGTGTGTTATAGTCGCGTGTCGTCCTCCATTCCTTCCGTCTCCTCATCCCGAGAAGTTGCAGCTTTTCTGCTTCCTGTTCATTCATCTGTAATCGCTCTCGGTGTCTCGTTCCGCTACAAATATTTGTGCTCAGATCGCACTGATAGTGAACGTGGTTCCTTCTCTAATCTCTCCGTTGAAATAGAAATTAATGTTGGATGGTTTGGCCAACTTTTTTGTTGGTTTGATCATTTGTGTAATTAACTTTTTCTTTAAATATACATTTCTCTACTTTTTTCTAAGACAATACAATTGACACAGTTAATGATAGCGTTTATGTGCTGTAAGTAAGTTAATGTTGTTAACCAATATTTAAATAAATAAAAAAGCAAACAAATATCATCACGGTATAATTCTATTGTAGCCGTGGTTGTGGAAGGTCTTACTAATATAATTATGTTTTGTTTTATATAGATTTTGATAACACGTTTTTCTCAATATGCCATTATTTAGAAAACATTAGAAAACGAAACAATCAACCTAAATAAATTTTTACTCGTATACGTATTTAATGAATTTTTATGGCACTTGCACCAACAACATTTAAATTTTAAACTTAGTTTAAACAAATAAAACTATATCAAATGTAGACAAATATAATCTATTCCACATATGAATGCAGTCATTTGAAATGTATTATTGAATATATGCTCTTAAGTCGTCAATTTTAATTAGCTACTAAAACTTTGAAAGAATGATCAATATCTACAAAATTATTTTGTATATTTAAATTAAGTTTCTTTCACAATGATTAGTGATAAGACTCTGTCACAAGTGCCCACAAGTACCTCTCAGCAGCATTCACATGTGAACTTTACTTTGATTAACTTAAACAAAATTTAAAATTTAAGTTTTAGTTAGTGTAACTGTAGGTGAGTCTCTTCTAAGACAGCATACTGTATATTATTAACGTAATAGGGGTAATTTTTGCATAAATTTTGTCTGTCAGCTATGGGAGCTTATGTTCTAATTACTTTACATTACTTTACACTACTACAAAATTAGATACCTAAAATTTTAATTAACAATTAAGAAGTTAGTTTTTAGGGCATTATTTGCATGTTTGGAAAATGCTTAATTAAGTAAAACGGAACTTTTATTTATAAAACTATTGTTTTATATTTTCACATCTAACTAATTAAAATGTATATTCAAAATATTAATTAGCCCCGTAAAAACTTAACTATGGTGGCATCATTTTGCGAAACCATAACGCACAAGATATAAATTTATTAATTTTAGGTCAAAATTAACTGCTTCTCTAGATGTCTAGATTCTATCTAAACTAATAAAAAGTATATAAAATACATAATATACGACTTAGCTAATAGCTAAACCATAAATTTAAGTTTGTAATGTTATGATAATTTATTCCTGTTTTGAATTTTAATATTTTCCGCAAAGAACTCCTGAGCCGTGCTAATATTTTTTTATATATAGCTATTAGTTTGTAATAAACATTATGTGTATTGTTTCTGCTTCAACAAAAAGACATAACTTTGAAATGAAGAGTAGTTTTTTATCATTACTTGTAGATATTCTTTCAAAGAAACTTGTAAATATTCATAAATTATTTCATCAGAAAGTATGTTTAAGATTATTAAATGTGCGTCAAAAATAATTAAAACTTATATTGTGTGAACGTAGTAATCTAGTCTATTAATGTTCTGTGTATAATTTCTTTTATTCTTTCACCTAACGTAAATATAATAAATGACGGTAAATCATTGCCAAGTGTCATTTTTGTCATGACTCTCACACATCTATGCGCATATTGGAAAGCTGTGCAAATGGTACATGCTGTACAACTTTTATTACTATAAAAAATAAAATAATAAGTTGTTTACAGCAAAGATGATCACACACTTACACAGAGGCATCCGAGTAGTCCAGGCCTACTGCGATGTGGGTCAATCTCAGAAAAGAATTCCACGTAAGATGAAAGTTCACAAAAAGTGGTCGAGACGAGTCCACCGCCGCTGGCCAAATTATCGACCGTTAGATGAGTGCGTGAGCCTTGCTCTTACGCATACTTGCAGTTATTTACATAATGCTTAAAAAAGAGGCGTGGCATGATACGGAAGCCTGCCTGACATCGATTTTTTTATACATTTTTCCTCACAAAAACCTTCGATGCATTTATGTTAATGCCTACGTAAATTTAGAAATTTGTACCACACTTTTGTAATCTGATCTTAGTTGATAATACTGCCTAATATTTTCTAAGTACTGGGTGTTTCTTAAAAGAAGGCTAATAGTTAAATATCAAGAACTGACAGAGGTACAGAATTTGTCAATTTTAAATAGCAAGAAAACAACTTTAAACTGACAATTGTGGTCTATTTAACAAAAATTAAATCATCATCACGCCTTCTACCCATTACTGGGTGTGGCACTCTGCCGAAGCAGATCTGGGTAAGTGATATATTTTGCGCGGGAAGTGCGGTTACCAGTCATCAAATCACGGCCTCCAAAGATGTCAGTAGTGGAGGAGCCGCAGGGGTAGCTTTTTGAAATTATGAAATTTGTTTGTCGCCTGTGGGGATCGAACCAGGGTTCTCAGGATCCACAGGCCGACTTCACACCACTGAGCTAGCCACCCCATTAATTAAGTTAATCTTGATGTTCTCGAGATGCCAATGATAGTCTTACAAGAAACGTTTTGTGTTTACAGGTGTTCTAAATTTAAACCATTTGGTAGGGTATTGCGTGATGTTATGTATGTATGGATTACACATAAAAAAAGTTAGGGTCATTTGGGCAAATGTCCATAAATGGTTTAATTCAGAGATATTCCTATTTTTCTAATTGGAGCAGCGTTACTTTAAAATATCAACTTTATAACGAAATATTAAATTTTATTTTATTAAGATGTGACATAATAATTAAATTAAAATTGAATGATTATTAGTTAATTTCAATACAAAATTTAGTTTGTAATAAGTCAACGATTTGTCTACGTGCTGCAGGTGAACATTTTGAAAAAATGTTATAAATAAATAGTTTATGATGTTTTTTGATATGTTATTACTTTATTTTAAATAATAAAATTAAAATAAATAAAATAAATAAATATATCATCAAGCCTTTTTACCCATTACTGGGTGTGGCACTCTGCCAGAGCAGATCTCGGTAAGTTATATATTTATGCATGTGAAGTGCGGTTACCAGCCGTTAAATCACGGCCCCAAAGATGTTAGTGGAAGGGGCCACAGAGATAATTTTAATGTGGCGAAAATTGTTTGTCAGCTGTGGGAATCGAACTGATGTTCTCGGGACCCATAGGCCGACTTGATACCACTGAGCCACCAACCCTATTATAATAAATTTGTTTGAATTATTTGACAGTTTTCATTTTTACTCAAACATCAGTTTATTAGAAAAATAGCAATATCTCTGGAATAAAGCATTTGTGGACAATTGCTCAAATATATTTGATACCTTATTTAATTTTTCCTTTAAACGAAAAAGAAATATTTCAACCAAGAACGGTATGGGGTGGCTAGCTCAGTGGTATGAAGTCGGGCTGTGGATCCTGAGAACCCTGGTTCGATTCCCACAGGCGGCAAACAATTTTCATAATTTCAAAAGCTACCACTGTGGCTCCTCCACCACTAACATCTTTGGGGGCCGTGATTTGACGGCTGGTAACCGCACTTCACGCGTATAAATATATCACTTACCGAGATCTGCTTCGGCAGAATGCCACACCCAGTAATGGGTAGAAGGCGTGATGATATATTTATATTTAATGTTTTTTTAAGAACGGTGTTAACCGAAAAGCAATTATTAAAACAAAACAAACAAAAAAATTCCTGATCTCTGTTACAATCATAACCGCAGATGTAAAAGGCGTGACGTGAGATAATTGTATTCATTTTATTTACTAATTTCATTTAAAAATAATCGACAGTCAATTACGTTTTTGTAAATGTTTATAAATAGCTAATGTCCAATTAACATCTAAGTTTTCACTGAATAATTACTACTTGTAGTTTTGTGATCAGAAAGCTATTTTAAGCATATGTATAAGTAATTTGGACGCCAAAATTACTTAACTGAAATTTACAGACTGTGAACGTTATAAGTGCAAGTTTATTTTGAAAATGATTGAAAATAAAAGTTAAACAATACTATTTGGAAATAGGAAAATATTATGTCTATTATTGTTACTTCTTAGCGTCATTTTATAATTTTGAAACTGACTACTTTTTATAAAGTTATAAATCAGAATTTTCTGAAAACTAACAAAGATTCTCAAATTACTTTAGAAATTTTTTTTTGAAATTTCCATATGTGAGATGTAAAAATGTAATTATATTTTATGTTATTAAAATTAAAATGAAAGTGCTTGGGTAATATTTAAAACTTAAGTGTAAAAAATTAAACAAAATATTGGCTTAATGTGCTGCTGTTTCTAGTTCAAACAAAAGTGTAGTACTACCAAGTAATGAGTAAAGAAAGTTGTTTAAAATAAGACCGTAGTAAAATTGGTGCAGAAAAAACTTGACAACAAAAGACATTTTTGCTGTTTTCGTGAATGGTTCGTTCAATTATTTACATTTCCGCAAAGGTTTACTTTTTGAGCTAAACATATTTTTCTAAAGGACACACATCCGTTTTTAAATTACAACTGAGAAAGTAGATCTTTGCAACGTACATGTATTCCTTACGTTTGCAAGATAGTGCAATTTTATGTTTACTTCAATTTGACAAATTGCAGTTGTTGGTTTGTTGAACACTATTATGTTATGTTTTACGTTGTTCTTTGCTTTAAAGCAAGAAATGCTAAGTATATTTGCAAAATACATAATTAGTAATGTTCTTTGAATAAATATAACTATAGTTAAATAAATTTACACAAGCAATTTGTCAGCAATATTTCATTTATGTTAGTAGAATTTTGTTGGATTTGCCTTGCACCGTTGTTACTGAAATTTTAAATTTATCTTAAATGAGCAATATCTAACATAATTAACTGTCAAATAATGTTATTCTATTTTTAGACTTTTTATAATTGAATTTCGGGCTTTAGGTAAGAAATAAATTATAAAGTCAAAAGTTCGTTAAAAATAAATTTAAAAAATATATATCATCACGCCTTCTACCCATTACTGGGTGTGGCACTCTGCCGAAGAAGATCTCGGTAAGTGATATATTTTGCGCGTGAAGTGCAGTTATCAGTCGTCAAATCACGGCCCCCAAAGATGTTAGTGGTGAAGGAGTCACAGGGGTAGTTTTTGAAATTATGAAAATTGTTTGTCGCCTGTGGGAATCGAACCAAGGTTCTCAGGATCTACAGGCCGACTTCATACCACATTAATAATTTTTAAATATTTATATTTACTTTAATTGCTTGATAATGGCTATAACCATTGGCCTAAACGTCGCAAAATAAAATATATTATTGACTTTTACCTTTTACCTAAATACTGAAATTCAACCATAAAAATTATATATATATATATATATATATATATATATATATATATATATATATATATATATATATATATATATATATCGGCTTATTTAAAAAAGTCCAAATAATTTTATTTTATTTTATTTCGCACTCACCGAACCACCGTGTGGCAAAACATATAGTTTTAGCTAGAAACTTGAGATCTTCGGATTTGAAAACCGTAACACACTACACTACGGTATTACCAGATAATAATATATATTTTGCTGTCAAATATTCTCTTCAATATTTTTCATTTTAGAATTATTACAACCTAAATTTTAAGTAGCAACTGGCCATTAAATTTATTATTGTTGACTGTTGATATATGAAATTAATTTTTATTTTTATAATCAGTTACACTAGTTTTACTTAAATATTAACCTTTTCTGAATTTAATAATATCAGATCTAAAATGAATTCTGAAACATTTCTATTATGATTACCATTGAATATATTTCTTTTGAGACACGTCAGTGAAACGTACCATTAATGGAATCAATGAATATCTAATAATTATTTTTGAAAAGTGCGCATTTAGTAAATGAGTAATTTTCTGTAATATGTACGTAAACACTGCAAATGACACAAATATTATATGCAAGTAGGACGTGCAGTATTAAAAGTAATGATTGGTTTAGAATGATAACTTCAATTTGCCGTGAGCTTGTAGAGAAACCGACAAACGTTCCGAATTGGTCTGAGCACTCACAAACTAGCGCAGCGTGAGAAAGTATTTTCGGTAATGCACCCATTCTGCTTTTAACGTCGTTATCTCAAAGTAATGAAAATATAAACAGATGAACTGATTCTCAGAGCACTGTGCTTGTTGCTCTTGTTTTATTCAATTTAAAGTATTCCGTGTGAGGATGCTGCTTATATAAACCCCAAGTGTTAATTGAGGAGATAACTGTTTAATATCACTCATAATGAACAATTATTTAAATGCATTTCCAACCTTATAATATAACAATTTATGGCATTCGAAATGATGTATGCACTGGTAAATATAACAGCAGTTGAATCTAGCTCGTGCTCTTAAAAACTTATTATCTGCAGCAATTATAAAAAGTGCATGCACGCTACAATTATAAACTTGTACCTCAGATGCATAAGCATTTATTACAATGTAATTACTTCCACCCATATAGCATGTTGACCAGAACCATAACGATGCCATTTGCAAATGCTTTACATGTTTCATCCTTGTCATTTCCCTTGACATGATGCTATGTAAGTAAAGGAAGGCATGTCTCTTATTTCTTTCGTGATCCTCACTCTCCTTTGTGTTCCTGCGGAACAAATTGGCATGAATTATTAGTTGTGCATAGTGCAAGGGCTCCACGCTCTGAAACACCGATTTGCTAGTGAAAACCCCCAATAAAATGTCAGCTCGACAAGTGGAGAGACACAGTGCAGTGTTGACCATCAGACAGAACAATGGGTGCAAGATCAGTGGCATTTGTGTTCTTTACAATTATCGCTTTGTCATCAGCAGAACTCAACAGTACTGGTTACAAACTTATAAAGAAAGTTTACGAACAGTGTGATCAATCCAATGACATTGTTAAATGTTTCAAAGTGCAAGCTTTAAAGCTTGCTGATCGAGCTTTACATTCCAATTCCTTCAGAATTATCGATGGAGTTTACATTGTCCGTGATGATACCGCTCGAGCTTTTTCCAATAATGCTGCTAGCATCTCCGACGAGCAGATTGAAACTCTGGAAAACAACCAAATCGATGGATTGTTATTAGATACTACAGAAAAATTCCTAGACACTCACAAATTGAAACTAGATATTCCAAAACTCATCGAAGAAGGTCGAGGAAGAATCCGTAAAAACATGGGACCGCTCCTCGCTGCTGTCGCTATCAAAGGTGGTATGTTTGCAATGGCAATGAAAGGCGTTGCCATGATGGCCGGTATGGCTCTAATGATGAGTAAAATGGCTCTGATGTTGAGCTCCATCATGGGGTTGAAGAAACTTGTTGGCGGTGGTGGAAACGAGAAGACTACAGTCGAGATCGTTAAGCACCCTCAGTTCTCGTACGGAAACTCTTACTCCAGTAGCTATGAAGATGCTGGTCACTACGGTAGCAGCGGCGGTGGTGGTGGCCATGGAGGCGGTGGCGGCGGCGGCTACCACCGTAGCCTGGAAACTAACCAGGTCTCACCACAGGAGAGAGTTTACAAATCGCATGTTCCGAATAAACTTCGTTGATGGATCTCAAGATAACCGGTTATTGTAGGAATTCTATTAGATGTAGAAATTTGCAATGTTTGATGTAGGTGTCTCGCTAATTTATTTATAATTTATTGCTTTATTTATTTTTATTTATTTATAAGTAAATTAAAGATTGTTGTTTGAGTATAAAACTGTAATAATTCTGCTTGTCTAATAATTAATAAAATTTATTAATTAATTTGTTGTTGTATTCACTTTCATTCTTGTAAGTAATTATTACGCCTACTTGACAATAAGTAACAAACAAAGAATCATAACTTGACATTTATTGTTTACTTACGTTTAATACGTCATAAAAACTACAGACACATAAACACTGAGCACTTATAAAACAAATAAAATTGAACGATGATTAATCGTTACTATTTTTTTTTAATTATTACAAACTTTATATTTTACTCTAAAACGAGCTTAAATTAGTTTATGTTCAACTGCACCATAACCACTTGATTTATGACACTGTTTCGTGCCCCTAAAATAACTAAATTGAACTCCTGTTAATGTCAAAAAATATGTCAAATTACATCTTATCTCTAATTAATTCCTTTGCATTTAATACAATTTCTTTTTCTTCTTTTGAGATTATGAACACTTTTTTCCACCTATTTCTTTAACAAATTTGATAATTAATAATTATAAATAACATTATGAAATAAAAGCAACAATAAAACACATTTTTATATACACCTTAGTTTTTCACATTAATATACTTTAAGAAAACAAATCGCCTCTTGGTATACAACTCGTACATAATCGGACTTTATAGGACTCATATTATTGATCAGCCTCGGCCGCTACACTCACTTGGCCATAAATTACGGTTCGTCCAATAAAGTCTAAAGACTTATTACATAAATAGGTATTATGAAAAAAAAAACAATATTTAGTTCGCTCTTTATTTTATTTGAAATATTTTTGTCTATATTAATTTAGTACGGCTGAACGATAAAGTTAGTAAACAGGTATCTAGTAACTAATTATTAATTTAAATTCAAATATCATAAATAATATTTTGGAATTAAAAATAAAAGTTTCTTTTGTAAACTATAGAAATGATAAAATTCAGAAATAAAATCTTGTTCTGCAAACTTGTGGAAATATTAAATTAACTTGTTAATAATTGATGTCTACATCAATAATTACTGCAACAATAATGCATACAATAAGTCAAATATTATCAGAGATAACTTAGTAACTTTATTTACTAAATATATACAATCTGTAGGTGTTAAAATGTGAGTAAATATCAATATTTACGACAGTTAAACGAAGCCTATTCATTCATTGTTCAGTCCTCATTTTTCTTTACATTAATTTTCTAATAGATCTACAAATAAGTTCTTATACATATATCTATATTAAGAATCTTCAACATCTCCGTCTTCACAACAAGAAACCAAACAGTTGTTAAGTTGTTCCGTAGTGAAATTTAGTTTTGATGGCCTCAATTCTTGGCCTGTAATGCAGATGCCGCATCACCAGTCTATCACTAATAAACTTCTTTGATGACATTGTAGTTTTCCGGCAAATGCGAATAGCTTGTGTTTACTTTAGAAATTAAAATAAAACTTTGTATTTAATCACCATTTTCTAAACCAGATACTACTCAATGTATTGTTCATAAAAGTTTATACTTTACTTTAATGTCGGCTGGACTGTTGAACAGATGGCTTAAAAAGGAACGTTGTAAAATTTTACAAAGAATTTGTACAAGCAGAATTATGGTTTCTTTCACTTAAAATAGAATAGTAACTATTATAGTTGTATTTACATATGTTTTAAATAATATTTATGTGTTAATGTAACTCTTTGCGAGATTGTATTCATTGACTTTACAATTAGTATTACAAAGATCAAAGTAACTGATACTTTGGTTTCTTTCTTGTTTTAAATAGCACAAATGATTTCTAGAAATTTAACTATATAGTTATTTAATTATTAAGGGAAGTAAGTGCTTCGAGTAATCTAATACAACTGATGCCAGTTGCACACTTGCTGACCACATTGTTTATTATTTTTATTGCACGATTAAAATTTAGAAATATTTGAAAATCATATTAAATAAAATAAAATAAATATATCATCACGCCTTCTACCCATTACTGGGCGAAGCATTCTGCCGAAGCAGATCTCAGTGATATATTTTGCGCGTGTAGTGTGGTTACCAGTCGTCAAATCACGGCCCCCAAAGATGTTAATGGTGGAGGAGTCACAGGGGTAGCTTTTTAAATTATGAAAATTGTTTGTCGCCTGTGGGAATCGAACCAGGGTTCTCAGGATCCGCAGGCCGATTTTATACCACTAAGCTAGACTCCCCATTGAAAATCATATTGATATTTAAAAATAATTTAGTTGTCTGATTTGTCAATTTTACTTTCTCGAACTATATAATATATAAAATATTATGGTAACGATTTTTCTTGATCTCAAGATTTTTATAAATCGCTTTAGATCGTATTGAACCCAATAAGTATAATCTCAAAAAAGTAGGCCTGTTGATCTATTTGTATCTGAAAGCAACATAACTTAAAAACACGAATTGTTTTTACAAAAATTGGTCAAATTAGGCCGAGTTTAGTATCAAAATAAAACTCTAGAGTACAGAGTTCTAGTAAAATATAAGAAAGACAATGAACTCATCATCAATTGCTTTTAAAAAAAGTTATAAAAATTACATCAAATTTATTTACATTTATGGTTGGAAAACTATTATGGTGGCCACAGCAGATTTCTAAGGTTGGTATGCTTTTTGATCCTTTTTTTTACCATGGAGGAATATTTAATTTTTACTGTTATTACCTACCGATCGGTAAATAATTACTGACGATTAGTAATTTATAATCGGTAAAGATATATTTTAAATTCGATCGTGTAAAAATAGTTTTAAGATCGTTCAATAAATTCAGGCTTTAAAATCAAGATGTATTTACCTTAGTATCTACAACTCTATCCACAAACTAGTCATTCCCCTGAGATCGGAAAGTATATATGATATTTTTAAAAATAATTAAAACTTAATCTCATATTAACATTTACTTTGTATTTATTGAATTGTTATTAGGAAAATATATGATTTAAGTAGTAGGTACTTCATATGTTCTAAAAAAATTTTTAATTAACCAATCTTTATCTTTTCTTTCAGACAAGAAAATAAATTAGAGATCTTAATCTTATTAATTGTAAAATTATAAACGAAAACTATTACAACTGTAAACGACCATTTACTTTGTATGTGTTTATGCGTGTGTTTTTATGGAACGTATCTGATCATTTGTTTTTATGAACAATTCATAAAGAAGTGAGCCGATCTGTCAATGTACCTATTAATATTAATTAAGCGTTGTAGAAAAAGTCTCCTTCAATTTTTTATTCATGCTAAGATGTTGAAGTTAGTATATGATACGAAATTATGTAAATGCGATAAATTGGTTAATAAATCTTAATACTATGATATAAAATAAATTAATTTTAGTCCATTTATAACGGATTGTATCCATTTATTATTAAACGTTAATGAAAAACCGTTATGATGGCCGAAAGTTTCGGTAGACCGACATGCAGTTAGCTGTATTTGCATATAATTTAATTTTAACCAAAATACAGTTATTACAAAATTTGCAGTGTCTAGTTAAGTTACAGTTATAGAGTATGAATTAATTATTAATAAATTAAATTAAAAAGAGAACTAATTGTGTTATTATCTAACTCATTTTTTTTGATAAGATAGTTCTTCGTTTACTGCTCAATACGAAGTGAGAGAGAACTGATATCCATGTTTAGAATTGTTGAACAACTTCTGAATTAATCTCATTTTAGAATGTAGAACAGTAAGATCGAAAGTAAGCTGTATCTATTTTCAAATTATATAATAGATTGAATGCTTGATAATTATGTTTTATAACATTTTTTGAGAATTTAAATAATATCTTTGATGTAAATTAGTTAAAAAGAAAAACAAGAAATATATGAAGAATATTTATTACTTGGTGGTATATACATTCGGAATAAATAAATAAATAAATAGTAATAAATAAATAATTAAATATAACGCTAGAATAAGTAGTTAATCAAATCCATATGGTGCAAGATTTTGGCAATAGTTGTTAATTATAATTAGATTAATATTTCGTTTCTGAACCAAACAAATTACTATAAAGTTGTTATAATCAAAATATCGTTAATTACTTAGTGTCAAGTTTAGTGCGCACTAAATAAAATTAAGCTTAGAAGTTAGAATTCGAATAATTAAAAAGGACAAAATTAATCAGAGCATTACTTCTCTTAATATCATTAACTTTTCTCGCTAACACTCTAGTCTAGTCATAATCATAAAGCATTAATCTAAGAACTAGAACCGAAAATCTTCTAAAATCCAAGACCCACTAAATGAAACATGACAACACTAATTTTGATCTGTGACTAATAATCTTGTTGGCAATTATTTAAACTAACACTAAATAACCATGACAACAATAATGCTCATAATACGTCACTTAACTTATATTCTTAATCGTAAAACTACTTCTGATATTGTTTTGTCCTTAATAAAAACCAAGAAATTGCAAAAGTAATTAGAATAGTAAATTACGAATAATTTTGATACTAACAATATTTTCGAATTTAAATTTAATATTTTGCTCCATATGAGTTCAAGTCTTTGGTCAATCGTAATACTCGTAATAAATAGGAATAATTATAGATATCCTCGCAAATGACAATAGTGACGTTAGATATCCTGCTGAGAATATATAAACCCGCATTTGTTTGCAGGTTTAAGTTAGAACCATTTTTATAAATTACGAAATGAGCTGGTTACATTACACGTACTCATATTACAGCAAAGTCACTATAGTCACTTGTGAAGACGACTGTACTATACTATATCCCAGATAAGAATGCAGTTACCAACAGATGTCACTGCTATCGTTCATAACTCGTTGATATACATTTTGATAGTCTCTATTTGAATATTTGTAGAGTCTAATTTTTAGTGGCGATTAGAATTAAGGAAAATATAATTCACTTTATTTCTGATGACAGTTACGAAAAGGAATAGTTATTTGTACAACTAGTAATGAAAGCAAAACTTTTTTTCACGTATTTGAAATTTGATGCATGACATAAAAGATGCTTTCTGAACGTGATGTAGATGTAATATTTTTGTATTAGACTTATTTGTCGATGATAAAAATTATTTTGGCAAATATCTAAATTTCGATTTCGTAAATATTAAATGATCTCCAAGAAAATAAGCAAATTAGTCCAATAAAAATGTAGTAATTACTTTTTTTACGACCGAGCAGAAAATAGACTTTTCCAACTGTTAGTTAAAAACAGAAAGTTAATATTTGCTGCTTCTTGAGCGGTAATGTAAAAGTGTATCATCGTATCCATAGATAAATGAAAACTGTAGCCTGAATTTACATACAGAAATCTGTCAAAAATGATTTCAAATTCTTTTTCAAGCTTTTCTAAATGGCCGTAGAAGAAATATTGTGTGCACCTCGAACAGGAAGTTTCCTTGCTGCTCTTGCATCGATCATCAATCTCTATGCGTGAGCGGCAATAGACTACTTTCTGCTCTAGGTATAGAAATAACTATTATTTTACGATTTTTTAAATAGAGTCACCTTCTGTATGATTTTTACCATAAATATACCGTAGGTCATTGTTTTGTTTAGAAACAAAATGATCAACGTTTACCATGATTATAAATTCAATGACATATGTAACTCTTCTCCAAAATGAAATGTTCTGTATGATTTTATTCTTAAATGGAACATACTATAGTATTATTGTCATAATACCGTTAGATATTATTCTGACGCTGATTGTAAGCCCTGTACGCGAGTACAGCAGCATCATCATCAGCAAGGGACCTGTGCCAGCCACCGCCACCGCCGCCGCCGCCACCACCACCGTGGTCTCCGCCACCGGAGGTGTACACCACGTGACTGCTGTCGCTGCCGCTGTTGCCGCCGACCAGTTTCTTCAGTCCGATGATGCTGGACATCAGCAGCGCCATCTTGGAGATCATGAGAGCGGCGCCAGCCATCATAGCGATTTTGCCCATGGCCATCTGGGCCATCATACCAGCCATTGCGAGACCGGCCATCATCATCATACCGCCGCCCTTCTTGCCACCCTTCTTGGCACGACCTAGAAAGTTTGTTCGCAAATTTAATGATGAAATGGAAAAAGTGCAAACTGGAGTATATATTTGGCTATTTATAGGAAAATAGCAGTAAAATTTCTTTTTTCGTCAGAAACTTTAACTACTAAATCTCAGTAAAATACTTATTTGTCAGTATTTATTGCAAAATATCGGTAAAAATATTTTTTTGTCAGTAAATATACACATTAAATGTAAGCAGAATTATTTAAGTTACTGTAACTGCCCGAAAATGAGTATATCCTAGGATTTACAAATTTTATGTGGTAAATCTACGAACAATTGTTCAATTTTTTCATATAATTTTGAAATTCAATTTTTTCAGTTTCATACATTTATTTGAAAATTGATCATGTTCTTGACAGAGCTGGGCAGTAGCTAGCTACTTTTGTAGCTTAGCTACTAGCTTAGCTACATTTACCTTAGCTGTAGTTGTAGCTTAGCTAACTGTGAAAAAATATAGCTGTAGCTTGTAGCTAGCTACTTTTTTTTCTATTAGCTTAAAAATAACAACTGAAGCTACTTTTATAGCTACTTTTTGTAGCTTAAAGCTACTTTTTATAGCTTCAAGCTACTTTTTAAGCAAAAGGTCAACAAAGTACGCATGCGTACAAGCTAAACCCACACAAAATAATTATTTGTTGCCGGTTCTAACTGGCTCTAATACGCAAAAATACACAGTAGGTGCCAAATGGTATTTGCTATTTTTGATAATTATGTACATAATAGTAAATTAATAGTCATTATAACAAAAGACTGATCATATGACAATGGCAAATTTAATTATTCCACAATAATTTTAAAAAGTAGCTTTAAAATTTAACAGCTACGTTACGAAAGCTTTTAGCTGTAGCTTAGCTATATTTTACAAAATGTAGCTTATAGCTGTAGCTTAGCTACTTTTTTAAAGAATAGCTGTAGCTGTAGCTTAGCTACTTTTTTTAAGTAGCTTGCCCAGCTCTGGTTCTTGACAAGGCTCGCTTCGCTCGCGTTTTAAACAAACAAACCCTAAACCGTAGAATGTACACTTCCCACAGGTAAGTACCGATATTTGTTTTTGATAAGACAAAAAGACTAATTTTACTGATAATATTAAGACAAATTACTGACATATCTCTATTTTATAACTGATGATTTTTGTTTATTTTTTACTCACCGACCATCGAACAAAATACTGCTCAAAGTAAATAAAAAACTGATAAAAAACATATATCTCTATGTTATATATTTTTATATATGTATATTATTTACCCCATCATTGTAAAATAAAATATAAGCGAAGAAACATTTAAAAAAAAATAGGATAGGAAATATAACAATTTTGGTGACAAATTGTTTAATATTCTACAATTTTTAGTTTATGTGAGCTTTATGGTCATTTACACCGCCAAAAATTAAATTTTAGATTTTGCTCAAATAAATAAAAGCAAAGCGATGTTGCATGCTATATAATAGCTATTTATGTAACAAGTACATAATGCAAGACCTTTCTGAACGAACCGTAGTTTATGGTCGAGCGAACACAGCGAGCGCGCCTGATAAATAAGACAAGTCTTGTAAGTTCATTTATGTAGGAATTGCATACAAAGCTTTATGTTCGAATGCCTTGAAGGCAATTTGTTTTCTTAAAATATATTAATGTGAAACCCTTAGTGGTATCTTAAAATGTACTTTGTTGTTACTTTTGTTTAATGATGCTATTTAAAAATATTAATTGGCAAAATTTCTGAAAACAAGGTGGAAAAAAAGTGTTCGTAATATCTAAAACTACAGAATAATCAAAAAAATTGTTAAAAACATTATTGTAAGTATAAAAAATAATTAATTAGATAGGTATAATATTTATTTTGACTTTTATTTTCCGACAATGGCAGCAGTCCAGTTTTGCTATTTTATCGTAGTAATCCAATAAAGTGTCATTTTTATGGACACCAAACAGTGTCATAAATCAAGTAGTGCTGTAATCGAATATAAAATTATTAACATTGTTGTCGATCATTCGAATTGGAAGTTTAAAATTTAGCTTATTGCGATACAATTGGCCATAAAAGACTATTCTATCAAACAATTAGTCGTTACCGTATGATTTGTCGTTATTTTACGTATTTTGAGAAATAGTTCGGCGTAGCTATACTAATTTAAAACTAATAATAATAACGAGAATTGTTCCAAATACCTACACCTAGAATTGATTTTTATTTTAACTCATAATTTTTTTAAATATATTAAAAATATATAAATAAAAAGATAATACTAAAAAAATTTATTAAAATTGTCAAATTCTTATGTCGAGCAAATTTGCACTTAAAAACCGTCTAGAAAATTAGAAAACATGAAAGTTCTGTTAAAAACATTTTTTCCTAATTAACTTAAATTTAAGTTCCCAATTTTAAGTATGTGAATAGAAGACCGCTCCAAATTAAAAAATGTGAAACATAATACTGTTAAAAAAATATATATTAAAAATATTGGAATCTCACTTAAGCTAAAATTACAAGAACTAGCACATTGCAGCTCTGTGAGTCCGGACCCTATAGTGTAATTTGTATTAAGTTCCTGTAGTACAGAGTAGCATTCATAAATAACAATAATTAAATAATCTCAGGAACTAGAGGCTCAAATATATGATATAAAAATATTTCCTATTGAAAATATTAGAGATCAATTTCTAAATTCTTTCAGGCAGATTCACAAAGCGGGTTAGTGCTAATACCATTTTTTGTTTCGTTTTTAACTCTCTTTTCAATGCATGAATACAAGCTCCTTTTAACGTAGGTTAAAAAGAGTGTTAATTAGCATCAAATTTAATTCATTTCATAAAATTGCTTTAATTTGAAACAGAGTTATAAATAATATCAAAAACGGTGTTAGCGCTAATCCGTTTTATGAATCTGCCTGTTTATGTTTAAATTTGAGAATAATATTTATTTTGTACTATAAACCTGATTCTTATGGCGGATGGAAACTACTTATAAATGTTCAAACCAAATTATTCCAATAACCAATTTGCATTCATGATTGTTAATATGATTTAATATTACTAATAAATGTTTATTAATTTTTGACATATTTCTTTAATTTCGACAAAAATGCAAAGACTATTGTAGCCATAAAATCCACTACATAATCGATTGCATACTGTATTTTCAAATCTTTCATAACTATATAAAATAATAATTGCATACCCTCATCGAAGACACTAGCGAGGTTGAATTTAACAGTCCTTGATTCAAAGAATTCATCAACCTTCTGCAGCAACATGTCATTGAGTTTATCATTCCTCTCTTTGAAATCTCTGGGAAGTGCTTCCAAATCTGTCCTGTTGGGCATATAGTTCGGATTTCTTTCAATATCCAAATAATCAAACACCTTCATCGGCTTTTCGCTGACCATCGCTTCATCGATAAGTTTAAGAGCTCTT
The DNA here is from genome assembly GCA_911728475.2 of Pterostichus madidus. Taxonomy (NCBI): domain Eukaryota; kingdom Metazoa; phylum Arthropoda; class Insecta; order Coleoptera; family Carabidae; genus Pterostichus; species Pterostichus madidus. The sequence goes on along the minus strand of OU452302.1, from coordinate 9,416,721 downwards.
TCCTTGAAACACATAATACTTTGAGTTGTTTTCATACATTCTCGGATATTTTTAAGAATTGAGATGTCTTGAGCTTGATTCATCTCAATGACCAGTAGCACCAACACGAGAGAAATAAATTTAACACTGCTCATATTGCCGGAGATGTTCTTGTTGTGTATTGTCGGAAGACTTGCTGACATTTGATGTTTTTTGAGTTCTTTCTTTGGGATTATATACTCTGCTGTGCATCAACGGAGCGTGTCAAATGGACGAGCGTGCGTCGTTTTACACACGAGTACTTCGACGCAAGGCGCCGATGTTTAGCCGTATTACACAGTAGGATTATGCATCAAATGCAAGATGCGAGATCTTTGTTATTTATTTAGCACAAAAGTGTTTTGTGAATAACAAATGAGGTAACGGGACTTGATTTATTTAGACGCAAAATACTCATTAGCTGGGTCATAAGTTCACTAGTTTTTTATTCACATACGCGAGTTCTTGAATTGAAATTGATTGATAACTTTTCTAATTTTGACTTCAATGATTAAATAAAAAAATATTCTTCTTTTAGTAAATTGTATATTATGTACCATGAACTGTAAGTGACACTTTCTAGATTAAGAATGTAGTTTGGGAAATCGATGTCTGAAGGGGCGAAATTTCCTAAACATTCGCGATCTAAAAAAATCACGTACAGTTCGAGGTTACTAAGCTATTTTTTACAATACTAGCACAAATAGAAGGAAAAGAAAAATAGGTTTCAAAATTAATAGCTGTCAAATTGTAGTCAAAATAAACATGACCTTGATCTATAATATTTACTTACTGTCCACGGTGGATGGTAAGTAATTATTATAGTCCCAATGAACCATGGAAACCACTGTGCAATAAAAGTTTTATTTACTGTATTTAAATTTTGTCATTAATAGGAAACTAACACTAGAAGTATTTTAAAAAGAGTATTGTAGCACTATGGTTTCCAAATATAAATAACAACAAGGAGACAGAAGAAAATATAAACATAAATGACATGTAAAATAATAATTTTCAAAATGTTAATATATGTTTGAAATAAAATAAAAGTATCATAACATTGGCGCCCAACGTGGGGTATTTAACAGTATTTAATTTTTTGTAAATATAAATGTGTACATATGTAATTTTACATTTAACAAAAAAAAAGTAATAAATTAATACTACATAATGCAATTTACTATAAACGAAAGAAACATTATTAATTACAAATTTAACTAATTATTGAAAACAAGAGTTTAAAAAAAATGCGGCTGAAAGTTTTATAGATTCAATAGATATTTATTAGTTGCGGTACCTTTTTATAATTATAAATCTTAATTATTGATAGTTAAGTTTGATACACAGGTATGTAAAAAAAAACGTGTGTACGAAATTAAAATGATTAGATATTCCGTAATAATTATTACAGTTTTAATTCCAAGCTGGTAACTTTTTAGGTTACTACCTTCTTGTCATTAGGGTCAGAATTTCTAAAAGTATGTGTCCAGTTACAGTCGAATACTCGCCAATACATATTTAGCAAAAATACAATGAATTCATTGAATTCGAACAACATGCCGTGAAAAGAAGAAAAATAAACGGTTCTTTTCCGAAATATGGTAGGTTGTTTCCATGTGCTGTCTGCTGTCTCATGTTTAGAATGTCTCATCCATGACGGCATATGCTATTATTATAACGCTTTTGTTTAAATGCCTTTAAGTGCTTTGTTCCTTTTCTGTGAATAAACAAAAGAAGTATAAATAAATAAATATAAATAAAATAAAGAAATAAATATAACTTCACGCCTTCTACCCATTACTGGATGTGGAACTCTACCGTAGCAGATCTCGGTAAATGATATATTTTGCTCATAAAGTGCGGTTACCAGCCATCAAATCTCGGTTTCCAAAGATGTTAGTGGAGGGGAAGCCACAGGGGTAGTTTTAATATGGTATTGTCGGCTGTGGAAATCGAATCCGGGTTCTCAAATGCACAAGCCGAGCCGATACCACAGAGATACCTACCCCATAAAGAAATATCACTAGACCTTCATTCATAATATTGTTACAATTTGTTTCACAATCAAATTAAAAACAAATGTTGAAGTAATGTTTCTGCATTTGCAGATTTTGGAGGATATCTCTCATATTTCGTCAAACAAAACTATTTATTATTAAGTGTTAAAAAGTATGTACTGTGAGTTTATTTTAAAATGAAACATTGTTTGTCAATTTAAAGTTGGATTAATTAGTGTTGCATTTTTTTTAATGATTTGTTACCTGATTATAATATATGCAGTTAAAAAAATTTTCCAATATTTTTTTAAACCGTATGCTGGAAAAATAGAATGGCATGCTAGATCTTCCAATTTAGCATAACTGGATTTTTTTTATTGAAGATTTTTTAAATCCAAAGTATATACTGGTAACATTATAAATTTAGATAAATTACAAATTCATATTCAAAACGTTTCTGAAAGTATTACAGCTGCTTAAATATATAATATTATGAATGAGTTTTATAACCGACTAAGACATTATTTAGAAGTGAATGCAGGGATTTTTGAAAATTTATTATAATAATTGTTTATTTAAGTTTCCTATAATAATTCAATCAATAGTATATTGTAATGCTAATGAGGAAAGGGTTTTATTTCAAATCAAGTATGAAAGTTGGAGCAAATTTTAACATGTGTCAAATTTTTTCAAAATAACATTTTCCACACTCAATTTAATTGTGAAAGTAAGCATTTCCTTTACTAGTGATGAAAGTAAATTACTTTCGTCACTAGTGAGGGAAATGCTTACTATCGCAACTAAATTTCGACTCCTATAATCCGCTTAAGAAACCTCATGCTGATTTGCAAATATCTTGGCACAAACTATATCAAAAGATCCCGGATTCAAATCTCGGAGACGTTAGAATTTTCATCATCATTTATTAATCTGGCTATATTAGTTTATTCAAAATAACAAAGTATTACTTATTTATATTGTTACATTATCCTACCTATACGCAATTACAAATCATGAAAGTATTGCTGCCTATAGTTAAAGTAAAAGTAACTTTATAAGTGTAAGGGCAAATGAAAGCCTTTCGACGACCTTTCTTAATTTTTATTTAAGAATAAAACTACCTTAACAACAGAGACTTGCGTACTAAAAGAACAGTTAAACGTCAAACATGTGTGATTAAATGAAAGTAAACGGTCACTGTATGCAACAGTATAATAAGTTATCAGCTGCCTACATCCGTGATAGCATTTTGACGACAATTGTTTATTTAGGTGAGCTCTTCCTTTTCTAGTCGTGATCATGTTGCTTATTGCTTCTTGTACAATATTTTTACCGTGTGGTGAAGAAGCCAAGCCACCTACTTTGGTAAACATGTACCACTCTCTTCTTTCTTAGAAGCAAAGAAACTTGCAACCGTATAAGAAATCAAGAACAAGAAATACATTGAGATCAAAATAGAAGTTTTGGCAAAACCAACAACAAGAACACATTTTACCTTATTATAAACAGTTCATGTTAAATTTGGCAAATATTTTCTCTTCTTTAATATATCGCTAGTCTAAAGTCTATGAGAAATCATAATTTTTCAACAAAATAAACTAATTTTGGGTAATGACCGTAACTTTCAATTAAAGAAATTCCCCTAATTATTTTAGGCAAAAAAGCTTCAAATCCAATTGAAATAACAATCAAATTTTGCATCTAAATCAATAAATAAAATTAATTTTGCATTCTTTATAACGGTAGAAATGAGGTCTTAAAATATCTAAAATTACATAAAAAAATATATTGTTATAGAACTGAAGTAACAAGATTTCGTCTTTACTCATATTCATACGAGTTACCACTCTTTATTTTTTATGGGATAGGTGGCTCAATAGTATCGAGTCGGCCTGTGGATTTGAGAATCTTGGTTTGATTCCCACAGCCAACAAACAATTTTCCCCCCATGTGGCTTTTTTTTTTTCATTAACATCTTTGGGATCCATGATTTGACGGCTGATAACCACACATCACACGCACAAATATATCATTCACCGAGATCTACTACGGTAAAGAACCACACCCAGTAATGGGTAAAAGGTGTGATGAAAGATTTAAGGAGAAGATCACTATCAATTCATTGAAGAATTTACTACATGATCCCTCCCAACTAGATCATTATTAGTAATAGATCGTTATGTTAATGAGAACTATCTCATGATGGTATTATAAATGATCACAATTTTGATATTTCGTGACCAGAATAATTTACTATATCATTTTTATGCATTTTCTTTACTTATATACGTAGCAGTTATTTAAAAAAATAATATAATGACAGTTCACTGACAGTATCGTAAAAAGTTTGGTTAAAAAGTAATATTTTTTATAGGTATACTCCAAAATATAACAAAACCGATTTGACACTAATGGCAGGGCTTCAGGCAGTTCGAGCATAGATAGAAAAGAGCCGGAAATTGTAAGAGATTTGCTAACAACAAATCTTGAAAGAAGAACTTTATTTAAAGTTTATTTTTGAGTGTTTTCTTTTTCTTTACAGTATGTAGTTTTTCATACTTTGAAGATATTTTAATTCATGATCTTTACTTACTTTTGTGATAAAAAAAAAAATTCTGTGACTTTTTCATTAATACTATTATGGCCTCTATTGTATATTGGAATTTGTAATATTGTTTAGTATTTGTGTAATGAATATTTGCTTTTGATTAAACTAAATAACATAAATTATGTTTTAAAATTAGTAAATTTAGGATGCTCCAAATTTTGGGTTTGCTTAAATTTATAATAGTTATAAACAACATTTTTCCTACAACTGTGCGATTTAGTAAATCACTAAAATATTATTAAAATTTATAAAATTTATAAAATTTTAATGATATTACATGACAACGATGTTTTACGGCGTTGCTATGGTTTGTTTGTTGATTGCTTGCACATTGTTCTACGTTATTTAAAAATATTTCACTAACGTCAAAATAATTTCTTCAAAATCATCTTGATTGGAATAGTACAGTGAGTGATTCTTCTTTATCATTAACACCTCCAAAGATAATTGAAGCTCCGGATCATACTATGTTGGATCTATTTTCGACAATGACAATCAATCTGCTGCTGGTACTTCTGAAGCTTCCGAAATTGTTACCAATAATATTACTGGTAATAATATGAACAGGTACGGAAGAAATCAATGTTTCTTTAGATACAAAAGTTTCCACTTTACATTATGTCAATATAAGCAACTGTAACAACTGTATTAATAATATACACAAACAATAAATAGGATGAAGTATTTCACTTACTCTTTAAATAAAACCATTTATCGATATATTTTACTTTGTTCGGTTCTTTTTATTAATTGTCTACATATTAGATATACTGCAAATTAAGGTTACGTTTATAAACGTCAAAATATACTACTGCATATTTACTAGCGCTGGTTCACCGTATCTTCTTCTTCCATAAGCGTCTGTGGTCAAAATATGAATTCCGCGCGAAATTTAAATCGCTGTCAAAACAATATTCTTTTGACAGTTACGTAATGAAGCACTTTCCGCACTAGTGTTTCTTTGCTTTCGGAAACGCACTTGGTCTGCATTCATCTACTTTCCATACGTAACCAAGGCAATTATAGTTACGTAATAACAAAGAAATCGCACAGTTGTAGGAAAAACAATTTTTTATTTGTAAAAGTAGCAAAAATAAAAAGACATGGAAGTAACAATCTCTCTCACACACACACACACACACACACACACACACACACACACACACACACACACACTCTAATCTAATAAATATACAATTAAGTTATTAGCATACTTTTAAAATTCGAAATCAATTGATATATTGCAAGTTCATACTTCTAGGAATTACAGACGATTAAGCAGAGGGCGTTTTAAATTCATTATGTCAGACTGTGGATATGAAACCCCTAGTTCGATTCTCACAGTCGACAAATATTTTTCTCCACATTAAAATTACTCATGTGGGTCTCCCTTCACTAATATCTATGGGGGGTGTGATTTTACAACTAGTAACCGCGCTCCACACGCATAAATATATCACTTACCGAGATCTGCTACGACAAAGTGCCAGACCCAGTAATGGGTATAAGGCGTGATGATGTATATATTTTTTTATGTCGATACAAGATAATAATAACTATATTATATACCTAACTGCAATATCAAATTATAAATAAGAGTATAAAATATGTAAATGTGATATTTTATTCAACTACTGTAGGTAACAATATATTGTATTTATTAGGGGTAAAAAATGTTAATAGATAAGAACTATAAGTTTAAATATTCTAGCTTAATTAAAATATCATAAATACAGTTAAACAAAAACAGTATCTTTAGCATAAACAGAATTACGTAAAGTATTTAAAACGCACCAAAACGTTTTTTAATATCATAAGACACTTCTTTTAGTTTCGTCGATCATCAGAGCAGAAAATGCCGAAATTTTAATGAAACTTTAATAGTTGACGTTAAAATGTGGGTCTTTTAAACAAAATAATATCTAAATATTAATGTTTACAAGTATCAAGTTTTATCAAAACGTAACCAAGCAAGAATATTTCTGGTAGGCGTATTATTTTTACTGCTCTGAAAATTTTGTTCCACATATTAGTATAAGTAAAACTTTTTTATATTAAATGTTAATAAGATTAAGAAATTACTACTCATCTTGATATGTAACTGTATAATTTTGAAATAGATATTTATTATAATTTGACAGATAAATAATACAATTTTAGAAAGTACTTATTATCTTATAACTTTTTGTAGTAATGTATATTTTAGTTTCGTATTTTAGCATGCAACCCAAATTAGATACTATGTTTAAAAACCTTTAGTCTTGTTTTGATAAATTAATATAAAAAGTATAATTACTTTCATGTAATTTTCCGACGATAAAAAATATAATAAAAAGTTTAATGTGTCATTCGTAATACTTTAGAGTTCACACCTAATAAACTTCATAATTTATGAACAAGTATGGCACCTTCCAGAAGTGGGATCAGAGATGCCATCTCATCGTGTAATACCGTCTGTCAAGCGAGCATTGGATAATTTCTTACGTATGAATGTTATAATTACTCATACCGTAAGTTTCATCTCAGTTGGGGAAATGAGATAACAATGTTTGAGGATTTACGGATGCGGATCTGGCAGATCTCGGAGTTGAAATCAATGGAGGGAAAGCGACGAGGAATTTAGTTTGCGGCGGCCGGTAATGGTATTCCAATTATTGTAGTCTTACCAGTAAGATTATGTGCGAATAATAATAGCTTTGGCAGTTGGACGGCTATAGTCTGTTCAGGATGAAACAGAAGCATATTTTTATAAAATAAATTGAATTCGTGGATTTCTCTGCATGGCGCTAAAAATTAGGAGCGCTACATTGACAATTTTCTCTAACTTTTCAGATAGGCGAATTGGCTAATCTGATGCATCCAAGTAATAAATATTTCACTATAATTTCAATAAACAGCAGGATTTGTTACCTGAATATGCAGTGAACTATACATTCTTTTTTCTTGATAGAGATCAAGATCAAGATGAAGATTGGCGTCGTTAGATATGAATTAAATTCGATAATATTACTTCAGAGATAATAATCATAATAATATCGTTTACGTACAGTAGCATCAAGTGTGTAATTAAATTACAAAAAGGGTAGCATTTTTCCTGAATTTAACGAATTGTGAGACGAAACGTGAAGATAATGAAGGTATGGGAGTTATGCTATTAAGCCAAGTGTCGTTGATGCGTGTGAATAAATTCGTTCCATTCTCACAGATATACGAGTATAATATGCAGTGCGGTTTATAATCTATTATTTTAACGTTTTTCTTGTTTTTTGTCGATGCTTAGTGCCTTAATTGTTTATATATTTTTTTATTACAATTTTACTGTTATTCTCTCGGGATTATAAATTAGAGTAGAATTTAGCTAAATGTTTTTATAATTCTACATTATCAAATTACTTTATAATGGTTTGGTAATCTTTGTAAAGATTCAACAGGAATTCTAGAAGTATTTTTAAATTGAATTGTTTTTCTTCAAATTTATTATTTTATACTTGGTAATTTGTTCTTACTGACAGATCGCTAATAAAATATTACTGCAAACATGTTACAAAAACAAACAATATCAGGATTTAGAACAGAAAATTGCTGGATACTATTTATCAGTAGCATTTCTGCCACTCTATCGTTTTCGGCTCTTTCCTAGTATGTCTCTTGGTCAAATGGTTAATTTCTTTACTAATAATTTTAGACCTATAGTTTAAATTTTAAAGTTGAGGGCGTACTTCAATGCCAGATTTTGATATGCAAAGACTCAGAATTCAACTTCCAGTCTCACCGGAAACGATGTCATAATTGATTTTTTAAATAGAAAATTATACATTTGTCAACACTTTTAAAAATGATTTTAAATTAACTTTACAGTGATGATAAATACTTGCATTTTCTTTAGAAATTAACCTAGTTATGATTTTTTTTAAATAATGCTTTATCAGTTTATCATGATATTTATACCTTCCTTGTTTGAAGAAATATTTTGACGTTTACCTGACATATATTATTTATTTCAAATTATTTCGAACAATTAAAGATTGTCTAAGAGTCTATAAAGAATCAAGTAATTGTTTTATTCATTTAAATACCAATATTTTTTCACGGATCTGTCCGGGATTGACTGTTTTACATACCTCAATATCGTTCTAAAACCATGTGTTTACCGAACGCCACACGGTAAAACTAGGGATTTTTGTAATGCTAAAATTGGCATCACTGGCTGTTTTACCAATTTTAAATCAATAATTTCATCTATCCGTAAATCGGCGCGAAAAATCTTGTATATCACACGTCCAGAAACTGTTTTGCGAGTACTCGCAATTTGCAAGCTTCGCCTTCTGCTCGGCCTGTCAAAATATGCACACACTAGCAAAAGCCCAGTTTCCGTCCTAGTGAAACAACTATTCTCTTAATCTTTTAACAATAAATAAATATCTCCCCAAAATAAGTTTTATATTCGTTGTAATGTTTTATTAAAATTGTATTAATGAAACTTTACTAATAACGCTTTCAACGGAATGACAAAATGGTTAAACGTATAGAAATAAGTTGGTAGAAAAGTAAATAAAATAAGAAAACTATTGATGCTTGGATTACTTTCCTTTACAAACATTATATTTGATTAATACATGGATGACATTTCGGAATTATGGTTCGGTTCCATTACTAAGTCTAAAATAGTGCAAAATAAATTACAAAAAACGTCGTCCATATATGAATAAAATATAATAAAGCCAAGTAATCTAAACATCGATGGTTTTCTTATTTTATTTACTTTACTACCCTAACTTTAAAATGTCTACGGCTGAACTAAATTTGGAATCTTCGAATTTTTTCATTAAAGTATATAAATAACAGTTTTACTACAAAGCGTTATCTTCTATATGAATCTACTGAACCCGTACGATCACAAACAGTTTACGAGTATATCACCAGCAGTCAGCATTCAGTTTCTTTGACACAGTTCTCTAACATGATTAGAAAAGTTATCCACTATCGACGTTTTAGCAGTGTACCAGGATCACGATCACGAGAAGGTTTAACAGAGGTCGAATTTCAAGCCATTTGGCTCACTCGAGTGGCAGCTAGCTCTCTGAACGAAGCGTACGTTTTATGCAAGTGGGACACCACGACACGAGAAGATACGAAGTGCTAAAGGGAAACATCCGAAGAATTCGAAATATTTGTCATTTGGTTAACCGCAACACTACAGCGTTTAGATTTGTTAAAAGCCGTGATTTACGGTTGATACTGAACCTACATTTAAATATCTGTTTAGTTTAATTGACGTGGATTATTTTATTGCTGTTTATCGAAGAGCGTTTAATTAAGGTGATACGTGCTTTTGTTATTATTGCTTAAGAACAATTGATTTATTAAGGATCGGGTATTCCATCTCCAGATAAATTGATCGAATTTAAATTTTATAAAAATGCTCATTTGTTGTGTTAGCCATGGAATTTAAACAAAATTAGAAACAAATGTAAAACAATTTTCAATAGTTTGACATTTTGCGCAAGAATTATTATTATCATTATTTATGGGCTCCCACAGACTTTTTTCAAGGTGGATCGAAACAGCTAAATCATTGGTTTTCAAACTTTTCGGAGCTATAATCACAAATACATTCCTTCGCGACCCCCTTACTTTTTGTGTGATCAAAATTGTAGTTTGTAAAAGGCTGATTTAAAATGTACATTACAAACGTAGAACAACGATTTCAGAAATTAGCAAAGGAAACATTTCTCATTAAGGTGGTTCTACCATGACAGTCTCATAAAAATATAGATAACTGAAAAAGTTTATGAAAACCAATATTTAATTATATGTTTGGCAAATAAAACAACAAATTTGCATACTAATGTAGAAACTCATGAAAAATAACTTATTTAAATTTGATTAAAATCTGTCGTACAACCTTAAAGATTAATTTAAAATAATATAACCTTAGATATAAAATTGAGGATTTCATCTTTCGATTCCATATATATTTCTGCATAGATATACATATTTTGATCCGAAATATATAGTTTTTAATCACCGGAGTCATGATCGCAAAAAATCGGTTAATGAAAAAGCGAATTTTTTTGGTTGAACCAGTTTAAAAATCGAAAAACTTTAAAATATGGTTCTATATAAATCAGACTACGAAAAATTAAATGCCCTTAAGTGCATTCTCGTATCTTTTTTAGTTTTCGAGATAAGACGACTTTTGACTTTTAAAAAAAATTTATTTTGAAGACCCATATCTCGAAAACTAAAAGAGATATTGAAATGCGGTTTGAACGAGTGTATTTCTCGTGCTCCAGTTAACTTATATCGAAATTTTAAAAATTTTGAAAATTTTACAATTTTTTCAAAATTTTCTTTGGCTGTGTTTGAAAAAGTTGAAGAGATAATGAAAATCTATAGAAACCAGTGAATTCGTCGGATGAAAGTACATATGCATGTAAAATTTCAGAATTTTTGCTCTAGGGATGCAATTTTTAGAGCAAAATAACAAAAAATGGCCAAAATTCGTAAAAATCTTAAGGGGTACCCCTTCAAAAATAATTAAAAAAACAGTGATTTTTCGTTTTTTTGTAATAAAAACTCAATCTGTCCGAATATTTCGCTGAAAGTTTGCATACCTATGTATTTTAACGAAAAGAATTCACTGGTGTTCACGGATTTTTATTATCTCTGCAACTTTTTTAAATATGGGCAAAAATAAATTTAGGTAGAAAAAAAGGAAAATTTTCAAATTTTTTAAAATTTTGATATAAGTTAATTAGTGCACGAGAAATACACTCATGCAAATCGCATTTCAATATCTCTTTTAGTTTTGGAGATATGGACCTTCAAAGTTGACGTTTTTAGTAAGTTGAAAATCGCCGTATCTCGAAAACTAAACAAGATATAAAGATGCGCTCAACGGCATTTGATTTCTAGTAGTATATAGTATATAGAACCATATTACAAAAATCAAGTTTTAAACTGGGATAAAGAAGGGGTGTATATTGAAAGTGATAATAAGTAAATAGGTATGGAATCAAAATAAAATGTTAAAACAGCATCAGTCTCGTTATTTAATAGCCACATCTCGTACATATTACTATAAGTGTAAAATAAAATATGATTAATGACTCATAATTCAATTATCTACTAGATTTATTTGAAGAATTTTGTTTTAATATCATTAGGGAACGAAATAAAAACAAAAACATTGTATTTCTTATATTACATAAATCAATTCACCACCCTGTATAAAACTTCTGTAACTAAGTAAGTAAAATAAAATACTTTAATAATAAAGTTTAGCATAGGAATTATATAATTACATAATATTACATCATAAAATAATACTGATACATAAATATAAATATATAAATATTCTTTGGAAATTCTTTGGATTTAGTACTTTCACACATTTTCTTGAATAACTCTTTAAGTAATTATTCATATTTTCTGATATTTTATAATTTTAAATTTTTTGGTTGATTATATTTTATTTCAACAAAACAACCTCACCTAATAATAAAACAGCTTGTCATGGCATTACAAGTAAATTTTAAAGGTCTGCAACTCCTAATATTAATTATCACATAAAATATAAGTTAATTATACATCAACTATAACTATTAATTTTACGGCTTCATCCCTTTATCCGCATTATCCCATGCAAAATTCCTCCCTGCGCTATCGCTATCCCTCACAAACTGCGGAGGTATATTAGGTAAATTCATCTGCTGGGGTAAATTCGGTATATTCTGCGAGAACTTCAGCTGATCTGCACCCCCACTTGCAAACCCCTTATACAGAACATCACTATAATCTCCAACCGAGTCATCAGTCTTGTACGCATGATGTGAAGTCCAGCTCGGGTACTCATGGGGATGGTACCCGCCACCATGGCCTCCTCCGAAATGGCCGTGATGGTGACCTGATGAACCGTGGCCGCTGCTGCCGAGGAGAAGGGATCCTAAGGCTAAGGAACTGCTGATGACGAGGGCTGCTTTACTTAGGAATAATGCTTTCTTGGCGAGAAGTGCGAGTAAGCCGAAGATTAAAGGGATCAGGGTAGCGACCTTGAATTTGAAGCCCAAGAGGACTGGTAGAAGGAAATGACGGGCGAGGCTTCGAACTGAAATATGAAAATTATATTAGTCTAAATGTAACGACCACTATCATTAATTTTCATCACATTAAAATTACTTCTGTGGCTTCTCCACCACTATTAGAAGCCGTGATTTGACGGCTGTTAACCGCACTTCACGCGCATATATATATCACTTACCGAGATCTAGTTCGGCAAAGTGCCATATCTAGTAATGGGTAAAAGGCGTGATGATATATTTATATTTATTTATTTTTATTATATTATTATTCAAATAAAATTTTATTTCTTTACTGATAATTACTTTAAAAATATGTACTAATAAGTATGTTCATTTTATCGGAAAGTGTGTGTACCACCACGATAGATTTCTAACAATTTGAATATTAACCTACTGAACTTACGCTAGATAAGCACGTATCATTATTATACTCGAATTGTAATTGAAAATTGATTTTAACAATTCTTAAACATAAACATATACACAATGAACGTCACGTTCAACAAAGTCAAACATTTTATTTTATTGAAGATGAGAGATTGCATGTATGACCTAGAATTACTATGATTACAAGAATAAACGAGTTTTATGCAAGGAATTATGAATATGGATGAAGCTAATCTGATGTACCAGAATAAAAACGTTTAACGGAGAATAATTGCAGCATAAATGTAATAAATTCTGTGGATATTTGAAGGATGAACGAGTATTTATACATGGTATTTCAATACTTCAAGAACAAATTTAAATGGCAGATACTACCTGATGTACTGATCTTGTACAAAATCACAAAATTATTTTCACATTACATTTTTAGTACCACAGTATGTTAGTTTTTACTAATATTTTAATAATTAATTTATAATTTTAAACAATACATATATTTCATTTATCTGATCTTGTGTAAATAATAAATTGATTATTATAATATGAGTTGAAGAGGAAGGATAATATTCGAATAACTCTTCCATAAATTGACACTATTTCTTCAATAAATTTCTATTTAGCAGTTTGACCGTTTTTATTTTCTAATATTTTGTGTCTGTGTATACTTAATAAACTTAGATTACTCAATCGTTACGATAGGGAACATGTCGCTAGCTGGCCATAAGAATACTGCTGAAAATTTAGTTTTAGCTTAAATTTATTATCTTTAAACTTATAATTTAATTTTTATTTTATTTATATATACATATACAGGATGGTGACCGCGACTCTCGAACATGGTACTTTACCATGTAAAATCATACTGTTTTAATTTCCTGCTTTCCTAATTATTTAAAACAAAAAGCTTGAAATAAAAGTTTTAGGGCATCAAATTCGAAATTAATTTTGCATGCTTAGTAACGGCACAAATTAGATCTGAAAATGACTAAAATTGTTTCAAAACTATCGATAGCTATGAAATTGAAACAAAATTAAACAAATGTTTGACGTTCAATCTGTCAAAACTATCAAAATAAATGAAATAATAAATAAAATTTTTATTTTGACAGATAAAACGTCTAACATTTGTTTCAATATCATGGCTGTCGATAGTTTTGAGGCAATTTTCGTCATTTTCAAATCTAATTTGTGTCGTTACAAAGTATGAAAAATTAATTTTGTTTATTGGCTCAGATGCAGAATTTCATGCCCTAAATCTTTTATTTTAAGCTTTTCTGCGTAAAATATTTAGGGAAGTAGGAAATTACAAAATTATAGTTTAACATGTTAAAGTCCTATGTTCGAGAGTCATGGTTACCACTCTAGTTAATATCCTGGGGGTGGCGCCCCTCCTTGCCACCCCCTGCGGACGCTAAAGAATGAGCTTCTATACCATTATCAAAATAAATAGAATTAAAGATAAAAACATAAAATATATATTTAGTTATGATTACTAGTGAAAAAACGTGTTAAAAATAATATTTTCCTCCAGAGATATATGCGATTGAAAATATAGTGACATCACAAGTACTGAAGCATTCTCATTGGCCACAAGTATTTTCGCGCGGTAAATAAGAGACATATAACGAAGTAGAACGTAACTAACTGTGACATCTTAGCACTGTTTTTGCAAACTGTTTATCGTTTACTCGTATGTATATGCTCAACATGTGGTATATTTATTATAATTATTTTATTTTATTTTCTTGGGTTTTCAGCTACTATAAAATATGATTTTCAACATAGTAAGATTATTTTCTAATAAATAATTTATATATTATTTGCACTCAATAAATAAAATAGTTTAATATCACTTATAGACGTTCAAAGATACTTGTGACGTCACAAGCACCTACAGAACTTAAAAAACTCATATCTCGCTTAATATAAGGAAGTTTAATACCGGGCTTCACTGATTGTCATAGTTTTTTTGTAGTTTCAGTAAAAAAAAAAATACAAATAAGTCGGTATAAGGATCCTATTATCATTTAATCATTACTATTAGAAATGAATATCAAACTGGTGGCACTTTATATGAACTTAAAAAAAAGTCTATTTCATTCAAGATCAGTATATTATGTAATTTTGTTTCTGAATTATTGAAACGCCCTGTATAGGTTGCATAAATAAAAATAAATGCAAAAGTCAAAATCTGATACTCTAAATTTACTCCCGAGAATCTCAAACTATTATACATGGTTTGTATATTTAATTAGTGTCAAAATAACAGGATATTTTAAGAAAAAAACAAAATAACAATTACATTAGGTGAAATATTATATATTAGTAATTATACAATTACTTTTTGGATACGCGTAAAAATTTTGTAAATGTTGAATTAACTGTAGCTAATTGGCAAAAAGTATTCATGACGTAGATAGCTCCTTTAGTTTGTTTTAATTATTAATTAATTAATTATTAATTTGTTAGCACTGTTATTATTCTTAAGTTCTGTTCTGGTTTGATGATCATGTGTTCCTACGCTTCAAATTTTGCACCAAAATTACGCGGAATTATTTAATTCGAATATTTCATACTATTTTACGAGAGCATTGACTGAAATTATTACATTTTAATTTATATGATCATTTCACGTACATTTGTATCTATTTTTATAAATTAAGGAATAATTTAGTTTCAGTTTTGTTATGCATTAGCGAGGAAGTATTAATAAATTACATTACAATTTAAATCAAAGAAGCAAGCTTCCTGACAGGTATTTGAGATACGCTTAATTAATTAGCAATGTGTTTCATAGGTACTTACGGAGTCTGAATTATACATGTGCTTAATGGACACTTAAATGTATCACTTTATGCTTTTAGTAACAACATATTCTGAAATACTCATCAGGAGAAACATTATCTCCTTTGCACACTTGGGTGAATTGTAAGAAATATTAATTTTCTTATATCTTTCTTTAAATATATCATCAATCTAATTTCTCTTTCCAAGAATACAAATTACTAAAGAAACTAGTTGCATTATTATAGAATTCTCGTATGTTAATGAGAAAGCACTAAAAATAATAATTACTCAGCAATTCTCATTGTTTATGTTCACAAGTGTGTACAATCTTTACATTCAAAATAATCAAAATACGGAAAACATCCGGAGTTCAAGTGTTCATGACCTAGAAAACAAAACAAATCGCGATGCGCTCTTGCGGACTAACATTCAACTTCAGTAGAAAATGAAACTCTGGTGGTGAATTTCACAACTAGTGAACTATATTTTTCATTACATTTTTTCATTGATTTACTCTTTATTTCTCTGATTTTATGCTAAATGAAACCAAACTATAGCAAATTTATAAAATGAAAATAATAAAATTTGCTATTAGTGACACCTTTAAAACAAAACAACATACAAACATTTCTTTAATATCATAAACTAACTCTGTTTATTGAATTTTAAATTATGCTATTTCATTACTAACTTGTCTTAAATATCAACTATATAATCTATTTTTTATTTCTATCGATTTCTATTTTTTGACAATGAACTTGAACTCTCTAGCGTTTCATTCCGGAACAATAATAAATTTCAAGGTGCACTCTTGTGGTACAATTTTATACTTCACCTGCTTTCAACATAATACCAGTTTCTCGATTTCTTTTCTGTTCATGAACTTGAATAAAATAATACCTGTCACTCTAGCGGCAAACTGTGAAACAACTTTCTCTTCCTGCAGTCTGTCGGCAAAATCTTGCACTACACCTAGTTCTAGTGTTCTACATTTTAGTCTTTCTCACCTGTGCCGACTTCCTTATACTGGCCGTGACTCTTCAGAGTTAAGTCTTCTTGGATTGGATCCATGATGAACTCTAGAACTCCGTCCACAGATGGCGTCACGCGCATTATTAAACCTGGGTAGAGGGTGCTCATGTCCCATCGCATCATTCGGTAGGACATCACGTGGCTCATTGAGTCCAAAATCCCGCTAAAATAGAAGTTATTGTTAATGAGAATAAATAAAATTGTAGAGCACATTTTAGCTTCAGCTGTGGGACACTTTTAAAGTTTGGAGGATAAAAATCTAGAGCAGTTATTTTGATTGTTATTTACGAATATTTGTTTCCTTCCCACTTTTATGGGATAGCTAGTTTAATGATATTGTGTCGGATTTGATAACCCGAGTTCGATTCTCGCAGTAATATGTAAATTTTTCTACAGCCTTTCAGCAAAAATGAGAATTAATTTGATATTTCCCGTTAATTTTAATTATCGTATTTATGTCGTACAGGGTAGGTGGGACAGTGGTATCGAGTCGGCCTGTGGATTTGGGAATTCAAGTTCGATTCCCACAGCCGATAAACAATTTTCACCACATTAGATCTATTCCTGTGACTCCTCCACCCCTAACATCTTTGGTGGCCGTTACTTGATGGCTAGTAACCGCACTTCACGTGCAAAATTATATCATTTACCGAGGTTACGGTAGAGTGCTGTACCTAGTAATGGGTGAAAGGCGTAATGATGTATTTATTTTTTTCCCACTTTAAATATTGTACAATTATACTAATTTGTTTTTCTTTTTGTTACAGGTAACGTACATAATATTTTCTGATTGAAAATTTTATTAATTGAACTCTAGTACTGTGGTGGTAAGTATTCCATTTTTTAAAAAACTGTCTAAAATTAAAGATTATAAAAGAATACTTATAAATATATTATTATAACTTTGTCAAATATTAAAGCCTAAGAATTCGTTCAAATGTGTTGAAAAAATTTCCCATTCGCGACATATAAAATATCAATGACCCTTGACCAAACAAAAATAAATAATTCTTGACCAAACTTTTGAAATAACATTTGAAAATTTAAGGTTCTCCGAATTCTTATAATTATTATGCGCATTGACGTTACGATCTATTTTCGAATTATATTAAATTTATTTTTGAACTTGTAATTAAAATATGTTAATCATGTTTATGGGGTAGATAACTCAGTGGCATCGCATTGGTTTGTGGATTTGAGAACTCGGGTTCGATTCCCACAACCGACAACAATTTTCACCATATTAAAATTTCCCTTGCGGCTTCCTCTGCACTAGCATCTTTAAGGGCCCAGATTTAACGGCTGGTAACCGCACTTCACTCGCATAATTATTTCACTGAAATCTGCTACATCAGAGTGATATATTTATTTTATTTATTTGTTCAATTAATACATAATATCATTTCACATATACTAAAAATAGAAACCACCATGTGGTAAAATAATTATCTATAATTAATTTTCACTTTTACAGATTCATGTAACCTCGTATTATCATCACAAATTTTAATTAATTAATATTACAAATTGATGAATCCCTCATATTATAGTCTGTCTACATTATCCAGGATTTTGGCTGACCACATTAACGTGATAACGTGTGCGCTATTAATTTCATATAATGCTACTAATTAAGACCAATGGCAACATATGATAATTCTCGTAGCTTATAGGTATGGAACTGTACTTTACCATATAATCTGATTCTGTTTGATGTTGTATTATAAATTGATATTCTGCTCAACTAACTACATAAAGCATTAATGGTATAATATCTACAGAGATTTCTCTCGATATAGCGGAAAAAATGAATTACATCATTTTCCAAATGTTTTGTCAACATTATTAGATTGTTACTTATTTTTATTTTCGTATGATAATAGGCGTATTCCATTTGCCATTTGGATCAGATCTAATTTACATTTACTGAACCAGATCATTTATTTATTTCGCTGGATTACTGCGCTGACTTTATTTCCAGTACTAGAATTACTGATTCTAATTTACTTTGAAGTAATTCACTCTAATAAGTGCATCAGTTTGTTTAATTCAATTCATTTAATCATGTTGTCGAATTTATCTGAACTGATTTAAGTGAACCAAGTGGCAAATGGAATACAGCTAAAGATGATTATCTATGAACTGTTATGTAGGTACAATAAATAGAGCCCACTTGATTAATACAATGAATATAATTTTAAAATACTAATTTTGTAGTACGAATAGTTATGTTAACGTAAATAAATTTGGCCCCATCAAAATGCAACATTAGGGCCTGGTTGCATAAAACGTGGTCAGCTAATCACGTTCTAACTACGCGAAAAAGTTGAATTAGGAAAAAAAAACGCATCTACGAAGTGTTAAAATTTTTGACAGTTCAACATATCAAAACATTATAATTTCTATAACATGTATTAAACTAATAATTATTTGCTAGAAATATTGTTTTATCATTTTTGTTTAATTAACAATAAGTTATTTAATGCTGATATTAATTAATTACGTATAACATAAAAATCGGAAAGTATGTAAAATGTGATATCAGCCATTTTGGCCATTTTGAACTTTTAACATACTGTTAAATAACAACATAGTTAACATTACTTTTTGCAATCGGGTCTTAATGTGTTTCTGTGGACTGGGATTGTGATTTTACAAATCATGATTCGTTTAATCGTGATTGCATTGAATCATGATTATAATGGTAAAGAAAACAAAAAATATGAATAATGATTAAAATTCAACTCAATCAACATGATTCTATAGTATGGATATTAAAAACTACAAACATCAAATATACAAATCAAGCTTTTTTATAATTTCATAAATAAGTCTTCGTATATGTCATTTAAAATGGATCGTAAAATAAAATAAATAAATATATCAACACGCCTTCTACCCATTACTGGGTGTGGCACTCTGCCGAAGCAGATCTCGGTAAGTGATATATTTTGCGCGTGAAGTGCGGTTACCAGTCGTCAAATTACGGCCTCCAAAGATGTTAGTGGTGGAGGAGCCACACGGGTAGCTTTTGAAATTATGAAAATTATTTGTCGCCTGTGGGAATCGAACCAGGGTTCTCAGGATCTACAGGTCGACTTCATACCATTGAGCTAGCGACCCCATTAAAATGATTCGTAATTCGTGTAAAAGCAAAAATAATATTGTGTGACTGCATATGTTCTTTAAAAAACAGACAATTCCCTTTTGTTCCATATATGGATCACTTATATTTGAAGAAGCCATTTTTTAAACCTTTGATATGAGCCAGTGAACAGGAATCATAGAAAAAGTATGATTCAGAAGAAAAAGGGGATTGTCAATTCGTAATCACAAAATGAAAGAGTGGAGATAACGAATAACAAAGAAATATGATTCTTCTTGATTCGCAGTCCAAAGAAACATACCTATTGCAATTTTACAAAAACGTTAATATACGTACATTCATTCGTTTGCCCTAATTAAGTTTAGATTTTATTTGTATTCTAAATTTTACGTACATTATAATTTTACTATTTTATATTTAATTTTAAAATTTTTGTACTAATTACGAATTCTACTAATTATTTTACAATATTACAAGGCTAAAATGTTTAAAATTAAATTTTATTTCTATTAGGGCAGTTTCACATGATCGATATTTTATCGTACGATAATTTTACCACACGGTCGCCATGTAAAACCTTCCATTGCATTCAATTCATTTAAGCTTATCGTGAATAAATAGTTGATAATAAATATATCATCATGCCTTTTACCCATTACTTAGTGTGCTATCAAATCACGGTCCTCAAGAAAGTTAATGGCGAGAGAGCCACAGGGGTAGTTTTAATGTGATAAAAATTGATTGTTGGCTGTGGGAATCGAACCCGGGTTCTCAAATTCACAGGCCGATTCGATACCACTGAGCCACTTACCCCATTCTCATATGATAAAAAAAAAATCGTCCAATAAAATATTGCTTATGTGAAATGGCCCTTGAATAAGAAACAGCCTACTCTCATCTTTCTTTCTTAATACCTTTCATAAAGATGTTTTTAACGAACTTACTAATAAATAAATATATCATCACGCCTTCTACCCATTACTGGGTGTGGCACTCTGCTGAAGCAGATCTCGGTAAGTGATATATTTTGCGCGTGAAGTGCGGTTACCAGTCGTCAAATCACGGCCCCCAAACATGTTAGTGGTGGAGGAGCCACAGGGATAGCTTTTTCAAATTATGAAAATTTGTCGCCTGTGGGAATCAAACCAGGGACCTCTGGATCCACAGGCCGACTTCATACCACTGTGCTAGCCATCCCATAAACTTACTAATAAAGGTATAAAACTATTAGAGAATGATATTTTTCTCGTATGCCTTTCTCGTCGCGTGCCAACAAATTTTCATTTCAAAACAAAGAATACGATTGTAATGGTCTCATAATTTAGAAAATAAACTAAAATTTAACATTAAATTTGTTGTCTTAGCAGCATAGTTACAAATAATTAGATTAAAAATGTAACCTAAATCAGTAGATGATGGTCAGGAAATTTGATTTGGTTTAATCTTCTATTACAGAAGACTTTAATGTTCGTTTGCACCAACGAAACTTTATGCCTGCGTTAAAATAAATAAAAACAAATTGAAGTAAAATGACATATAATGAAATTTACGTTGCTGTCAAACATTTGATGCGATATTGTCAGTTTATGTTATACTTAAAATTTTAATTTCTTTGGTACGAACGGGCATAAATAGTAATATTAAAATTTGTTTTGTTGTCTGAAATTAGCATGGTAAAAACAAATTGGTAACAACACGCTTCTTCGTAAAATTCCAGATATGCTTCTGACTAAAATTATTTTAAAAGTTTTAATAAAAAACGATTTTCATGTTTCTGTGTTTAGTTTTTGCAGCGTTACGACCTTTGAAAAGTCGAAAGAAATTCCTTTTGTAGTTCTTAAAACCCTCGTAGAATTTTTTGCAATTTATGCAAAGTGGCTTTATGCAAATAGAGTGATATCATTTAGCAACATAATACAGCTACATTCCAGTTCTCGCCCTGCGAATGGCCTCAGTTCGCGAACAAATGAACTCACTCGTAAGAAGAAATGCGTCGTGTCATCACCATTTTACTCGAAAATTTATCTTCGCGACTAAAAGAGAATTTTTTAAGCATCTAAAGTGATTAAGTTCTCAGCTGTCTTCCGTGAAAGTGGATGTGGGATTAAAATATAAAAGCAATTACGTCCTTAAGTAGTGTTGATGAATTTCAAATTTTGATTGTTTGTAAAAATGATACTATTTAGCGAGATTTCGTATTCTCTTTGGTATTCGTTTAATGATATTTTATGCATTCGATAATCCGTTTATCTTCATTCCGAGCACAGCTCCATAGCTTCAGATAAAATGAATGAAAATATTTACAGATTATACATTTTCAGGAGGCTTATTTCCAACTAAATTAAAATTTGATTGGATAAATTATTTATAGACATATAGACTAAAAATATTATACATTTCGGAAAATCATCACCTTATTATTTCAAAATAAAAAATAATAATCATTTGTTTATTTTAGGAGGTCAAAGGTCTTATTTCGTCTATTCTAAATTAAAGAAGATGCATTTATTATAACTATATTTATTAAATTCAACCATAAATGTCAAATTTGTTTTCCATCCCAAACAGCTTAGAATGAAAAGAGCATTTTTATAGAGTAGACTGTAAAAGAAACACTTTACATCCTATTAATACCAACAAAAGTCCACTTTAATATCAATCGATCAAAAATGTCATTAAATTTTTTTCTCCTAAAATATATACTACAACACATTATTATACACGGCCTAAAATGTCGCCAAATAAAAACAAAGTGTTAAACTTGGCCGCTTTTCTCGAAATAATTAAAGTAATATTTATTTTCTAGCAATTGCGTAAGTACATTTATACAGAAACAAAAACTATTGACATAATTATTGTATTTCAAATAGAATGATGAAAATTAAGAGAAGTATTTATTTTCCCACTGCCGACAAACATTTTCACTACATTAATAGCCACAGGGATAGTTTTAATATGGTGAAAATTAGTTGTCGGCTGTGGAAATCGAATCCGGATTCTCAAATACACAGGTCGACTCGATGCCACTGAGACTGCTAACCCCATAAATAAATATAACTAGACCTTAATTAATAATATTAAGAAAAATGTTAAGGGATGGCTAGTTCAGTGGTATGAAGTCGGCCTGTGGATCCTGAGAACCCTTGTTCGATTCCCGCAGGCGACAAACAATTTTCATAATTTCAAAAACTACCCCTGTGGCTTCTCCACCACTAACATCTTTGGGGGTCGTGACTTATGACTGGTAATCGCACTTCACGCGCAAAAACATGTCATTTACCGGGATCTGCTTCAGCAGAGTGCCACACCCAGTAATGGGTAGAAGGCGTGATGATATATTTATATTTATTTATTTTCTTTTACTGTCACTGTCATAAAAATTAACTGGTACAACTGAAATTTTTATATAAGAACTTCAATGTCTTTTTCTTCCCCATTTTTACTTGATAACCACCGTGACATTCTAGGCCTCTTAATAACCTAATGGCCTAAACTATGAGAAATTTAAAAAATAACCAAATTATCATATTTTATTATTTAGTTGATGTTTATACTATTCTTATGTTATGATTTGCAATTTTTTGTGTTCTCACAATTTAGTATATTGCATGCTAGGTATTTTATTTGCATAATTTAGTTAATAATGTGTGAACGAATATGACTAGCAAAAATATAAATATTTCAACATCATCGTCAACGTTAGAATCGTTTAAAATGTCTCATCTTGACCAATCATATCACAGAAAATTGTCAAAGGCGATAACAATCCATATAAATAACTCTACTTTTAATTTTATAGTCCAATATATAGTCGATTCAATTTAAATGTGTTTTCACTGAACTAAAATGTTAACGTTTAATAGATTTCTATAAGAACTTTTGAAATGATCTAGATTCGTTTTCAGTTTCACTTAATTCTTAAGATTGCTTAATGTTTCTTTTGACGGAGAAAGTAGTATACACAGAAATGACATGGTTAAATTAAATTAATTATATTATAAAAAGAAATGCATGAAAATTGTAGGACATGTAAATAATAAAAAAGCTTTTTATTTAGACATTTGTCGTTTTTGTTGTGACAGAAATTTATTGTGTAAATAAAAGAATAATAAGAATTTGTGAAGCTATCAAGAACAGCTGTTTCCACAATACAATTTTAACATGTTTGATATCTCCTGTTCCCAAATCAGTTTACTGACTGAAGGATACTAAAAATAAAAATAAAGTGTGGGTATAAAGGACACGTGCTGATTTTTGTCAGAATTCATTTCTTGGTTGTGAAAATAATCCAAACGGATTACCTTTGTACGTGTTGTACTTAAGCAGCTTTGTGCTTTGTGAAAATTTTTTATTTGCATAGAGGTAAACATGTTTATTTTGTTTCTTTTTTATTCTTATCTTCTTCTTATTATTATTTTTTCTGACTTTTTGGCGGACTAACTACCAAAATCATTTCGCCATTTCACCCATGACTATTAGTATTATTTGTCTCGATTTTAAATATACTAGATATTTTTTTTTTTTATTGGGTATAATAAGTCTTTCATTTTTATTTAACTATTTTATGTAGTTATTTATTAGCATTTGTTTACTGTTTGCAAATTTCTTCAGAACAGTTTTTTCGATTTAAAAAGATGTAAGGAAGATACAAACAATTTTCACCACATTAAAAACTACACCTGTGGCTCCCCCACCACTAACAACTTTAGAAGCTACGAATGGCGGCTGGTAACCGTACTTTACGCAGAAAAATATAACTTTTACCAAGATCTGATACGGCAGAGTGCCACACTCAGT
This sequence comes from Pterostichus madidus, assembly GCA_911728475.2. NCBI lineage: Eukaryota > Metazoa > Arthropoda > Insecta > Coleoptera > Carabidae > Pterostichus > Pterostichus madidus. Next base: position 9,391,905 of record OU452302.1, on the reverse strand, counting down.
AATGGGTAGAAGATGTGATGATATGTTTATTTATATTTTATATTATAATTGTTATATTAATTTGACCTTGAAAAGTTGATACTTGAAACTAGATACTAGACGAGATTAGGTAGGCGATACACGTTCCAGACGGAGACGAGACTTACACTAAATCTCGTCTTGTCTCGTCTCGTGGCAACACTATTAAAAATTATTTTAGATTAATTTTTGCGTTGCAATTTTCATAACTTTAGAACCGTAAAATTATCAAAAGTAAAAAGTAAAAATCTAACGCTAAGATATATCTAAAAATAAATTTACCCCTAAGCATTAATTTAGATTTATCTTTATATTGATGAAGGCTTAGGGGTAAATTTATTTTTAGCGTAAAATTATCGATAATAAAATGGCAACTTTCAACATCTGTAATTACTACTTCACCCAGAAATGGAAAAAAGGCGTGGTGCTACAAATTGTATACTAAAAATTTAGGCGTTTCGCAAATTTTATCTTGATAAGCATTATTACGTCGTTACGTGTGAAAGTATAATTTATTGACGCTACGAAAAATAAAAGTATGAAAATTTTATCCCATTCCGCAGATTAATTTTCGAAATATATTGACGTTGGCCGAGAGCCAAAGTATATAATTCCATGTGTGAGAGCAAAACTAAAATTTCACCCCACGTGCCAGGTACGAGTATCATTCATTTTGTTTATGCTTTTGTAATACTCACCCAAAATCACCTGGATCCCTCTCCAAAAAATTATTCAACGATCGGGGTCGTTGTTCATCCCTGATGAATGTGACACCGTCAACAATGTCGAACGCCGGATCATTATCAATGCTCTGAAGTTTGCTGAGAGCACTAATACCTACACAATAACCTAACGACGTTTTCGAAACAAGGCACTGTTCGAACGAGTATTTAGGGTTAGGTGTCACGTTAACAGCCGCCGCCATTGAAAACATTACAACTAGAAAAACCCTACACATCTTTACTGTGTGTATCTTGCACTGATAGAGTCTTACCTCCCACGCAAGTTTTTATAACATTCAACTGTTTTGTCTCAGTGATTTTTACCCTCACTGCCAGAGAAAGCAAATCTAAGAGGCTGTCATTAACAGGAAATTAAAGTTCATTTTCGTTGTGGGAGATTTGGGAACAATGTTAAATACTTTCACTTGCTATCAGACAGTCATCTCGTGCGGAGATGTGGTACATTTAACATTTTGTCATGGGAACCGTGAACTTGATGACGCGTTTTACGTTTACTTTCGGCGGAGTTGTGCAACAAGGCTTACGCCTCTTTTACTGAAAAAGTTCTCATGATGGTGTGTTGTTTGATGGTTGAAAAACACAAAGAAACATCAAAGAATGTCTCATTTTCATACTGTCATATATTGCAGTGGTTTTCAAACTTTCCGGAGGTAAAAATCACAAATAAATTCCGTCGTGACTCCCTTAATTTTTATGTGATAAAAATTTCAGTTTGTAAAGGGATGATTTAATAATGTGCATTGCAAAAATAGAACTACGATTTTAAAAATTAGTAAAGGAAAAACTTCTCATAGTATTAGATTCTTAAAAAAAGAATTATTAAGTATTTTGCTACCATTTTGTAATAAAATGGCTAGTTGCATCGTAGTTACTCAAAATAACATCAAGATTTTACCGAGATGAACTGTCAAATGAGTACAGTACAACCTTTTTAATCCGGATGATCGATTTATCCGGACAACTGGATATTTGTGAAAAATGTTAATATAAGAATACAGATTACATAATTATTGGGATTTGGAAATTTGCTAATTAAACTTTTGTTCCAATACTTTCAATTTCCCATTAGATATCAATAAAACGTCATAATCTTTCAATTAAACTTTCAATAAACTAAATAGTCAACAGCCATGGCTGCACTCGTTGGTACTGATCTAAGCGATAACACGAGTTAAGCAACGTTGCGCGCGGGTAGTATTTGGATGGGTGACCGTCCAGAGAAAACTCGCGTTGCTGTTGACAATAACAACTAAAAACGCAGATCAGGGCGTAATGGCGGCATATGACCTGAGTAGTTGGTCCGCCAAAGAAGCCAAAAAAAAAAAAAAAAAAATCTAAATATAGATTTGAAATGAACCTTATGTTACGTAAGTAAACGTGCAGTTGGCCGTGATCAGTTCAAAGACCCACATCTAAGGGTTAACCGTAACGATTGATAAGTCCGTGCAGGCAAAATATACGGATTAACGATGATAGTTAGAGAGCTAGGGTGCAAAATGATGTTTCATTTATTCCAGTGACGGAAATGGATTTTTTAATAGATTATGTCATGATAAACATGAAAAAAAGAAAATTAGATTTGAGAACGGGTGGCAACTATAAATGTCGGCGGTGTGAATGCGCCGATTTTAAGGGTGGTTGTTGAACCCTACACCAGTCCACTTTCAGGGCTTCTGTCATTAATGAGCAACCAGCAATAATTTGTATCAATAATTTTTTGTCATGCTTTCGTCGTGAACAAGTAGTAATATGTCACACGACACCATAAAAATTGCTTACTTTGACCGGTTTTGTCGAGCATGCGTCACCGGCCAAAACTTCTGTCTACCATTTTTATTACTTAATTATACCAAAGTCTATCATTTAAACTGAAAATTAGCCTGTAAAAAATATGTCAACAACCACCCTTAAAATCGGCGCATTCACATCAGCGCCATCTATAGTTGCCACCCGTTCCCAAATCTAATTTTCTTTTTTTCATGTTTATCATGACATAATCTATTAAAAAATCCATTTCCGTCACTGGAATAAATGAAACAACATTTTGCACCCTAGCTCTCTAACTATGAGTGTCCGGACAATGACTCGGCGAAATGGGTGTCTGAATTAATAGATGTCCCAATTAAACTGTGTTCGAATTAAAGTGATTACACTATGATTTAACATTGCTATCAAACATTTGATGCGATATTTTTCATTTAAGTAATCCTTAAAATTTGTGCAAGTGCATGAATTTTTTAATACAATATCTAAATAGCATCTGACGACCTCCTCCAATGTCTTCGCGATCCCTGGGGGTTCGCAACCCACTCTTTAAAAACCACTGATATATTGCGTAGAATATGTTAACAAGAATGTTTTTCTATGTATATATCTCGTCTTTTAATGTAAAATGTAGTGTGCTAGTTTCTAGCTGCGCTAAATATAAAACGCATTATTTTATGTTCATTGAAAATGTACAAACTGCGTCGCAATATTAACGAGAATGGAATACATAATTTACAACACAGTATTTACATATGTTTTGTTTAATAAACAGACTTGAACTATATAAAATTAGTGCGACACATTTTTCGAAAAGTTTGTGTCTCTTTTCAAACAATAAACTCGACAAATGCGCAGTTTACAAACGTCAGCTGTTAAATTTCATTTATTATCTGTAATAGAATTAGAAATAAAATCGCTCCACCACATTTTTCGGGGCCGTGATTTGATGGTTGGTAACCGTATTTCACGCGCACCTTCCGAGATCTGCCACAGCCAGTAATGGGTAAAAGGCATAATGATGTATTTATTTATTATATTGTAATCAATGATTTAATCTTGAAAAGACCGGACTCTCATCGAGACTCGGGACCAAGACGAGACTTAGCTAGACAAGTAACACCTAGACAAAACTGACGCTTAGTCTCGTTTCGCGCCAACATTAAATATAATTTCTACTAAAGATTTGTCAAAAATGTTCACAATTAATTTCATGTAGGTGGATAATATAAAATTTTAGAATGTATTCATATTTAAAATAAATAAATATATCATCACATCTTCTACCCATTACTGGGTGTGGCACTCTGCCGAAGCAGATTTCGGTAAGTGATATATTTTGCGCATGAAGTGCGGTTACCAGTCGTCAAATCACGGCCCCCAAAGATGTTAGTGGTGGAGGAGCCACAGGGGTAGTTTTTGAAATTATGAAAATTGTTTGTCGTCTGTGGGAATCGAACCAGGGTTCTCAGGATCCACAGGCCGACTTCATACCACCGTGCTAGCCACCCCGTATTCATATTTAATTTTTAAATATATGTTGGTATAATGATTTACATTCTAGAAACGGAGAATATTATTAGACTTTTTGAAAAATTTGGCGAAATTGTAATGTTTGACTAAAATGATGAGTAATTTGGATAATTATTTATATGATAATTATATAATAATACATTTAATTTCCTTTAAAACTATACAACTACGACAATTATAGTAGGTATTGTTCTCTAAATAAATGTATTTAAAATAAATAGAACTTGACTCACTTTTTGTATCTACCTATTAATTTATCAAGTTAGTGAAATTGTCGTCACTCAACTTAACTTAGAACCATTATTATACTTAAGTGAAATCTTCTGAAGCTACGCGCAAATTTTCTCTTTTACCGAGATATTATCGTGAATGAACATTTACATAACCATATTTTCTGTTTTGTTTACATTGCAAAAAATTATAATTAGAACACACGTATTCAAAACACGTTAATAATTAAAATCTTAATAGTAGCATTTTAGTCATCCATCAAAAATTTTGCCATTTAAATGACAAATGAAAATTACGTGGCTTACATCAGAATGCGTTAAAATGAAAAAGCGGTTTTTTGCATGATAATAATTACGGTTATTACCTGACAAAAATAATTACAAAAAATAATGAAAACACGAACATGAACAATTCAAACAGTTTTATTAGAAAACAAAGTACAACAAGAAAAATAAATAAAATAAATAATTACAAGTAAAAAGTACATAATAAATAATGTGTACAAAATTAGAATAGAAATATTTTCTCCTGTCTTCTAATACTACATAATTTCTATTTTTGCTCGGTCCCAAATAACTGCTGATTACTAACATACGCGCTGTATGGAATATTGTTAGGATCTTCTATTAAGGCCCTCCTAAAGTGCCCGTGTCCATGTCCGTGATGATCATCGTAAGAGGAGACATGGGAATGAGTGTGATGAGGATGTGCAACTACTTCATAAGTCTGAGAGGTTTCCTTACTCTCAAGAAGCTTCCTTAAAGCTACAAGTCCAGTAATCACTAAAGCTACTTTACCAATAACTAAAGCTTTGAAGGCAATGAGAGCAATTCCTCCCAGTAAAAGAGGTAATAGAGCCGCAGCTTTGAGTTTCAGTAGAATTAAGAGTGGTAACAGCATTTTCCTCCTCTTCTTTCGACCTGTGAATTGATTTTTAATTGAGTTCGAACATGTTTATTAAATTATATAACATATGCCACATGGATTTCTTTTCTTTCTTTTTGTTCATCATCATCATACACATTGGACAAAAATCTTCGATAGATGACGATGAATCAATGGCACCGACGTCTACTGGGAATCCTGCGTGACATTTTCAAATAAATATTTGACTTTTCCAACAAAATCTTTTAATAGGTTAAAGTGCAGTGCGTGATGTTAAAATTTAATTAGTTAAATATATGGAAAAAGCTTTCAGAACTAATATTTAATAATTAAAATAATTTTTGGTTTAAGTTCTGTAATTTTATTAAAAAACAAAGTTTCGATATACCAAATGTGTAACTTCAGTAAGATAAAATTTGAATAACAAATACAGCTATATTCATAGACTTAACATAGTCACTGTTTTTTGTCTTTGTCGTTATCGAGTGAAATTAAGCTATTTCTAGCTGTTAATACAAACATTGTCTTTGTTTTATATTTATTCACATACCTGTATAAAAAATTATATAAAATACATTTTTAAAATAGGTTGTACACGAATTTGATAAGTCCATTAAATAAATCATTTGATGTTGATATTTCAGTAACTGTCAAAATTTATAATACGTCATTTTCTTTATAAAAGCCAATTTTTATTTACTTCTTACTCTTGCATAACGAATAAATGAGCAACAGGTAGGTACTCATTAGATGCATTTTTTAATTTCAAACATTTTTTGTATTAACATCTTTGGTCTAATTTAATTAGGGAAACAACAATAACCATATTAAAAAATACATATGTTATATATTTAAATTCTGCATTCGGTATATATTTTTTATCATCGGTAGTCAAGTTTTCATCAAAAGACTGCTATTACAATTATCCTTGTATATTTCAATTATTTAGTATTGTTCCGAAACGTCGAATTTAAACACAATAATTATAAGACCTAAACAATAAATCGTTTTAATTATTAGTTAGTTCCATTCATTCATAATTTTGTAATTTATGCCAAAAAAGACTTATTGTAAAAGCAAGATATGCATGTATATTAAATGCGTTAATTGCAATTTAATCTAAGTTCTCGAGTTTTAAAAGCATTTGGAGGTTACGAGCTGTAGTTTAACTTTTCATTTAAATGCTAATTCATTGATCTTAAGATAAACCAAATACATAAATTCTTAAACAATTTTATGGTTCATTTTCTGACAATTTGCTTGTAGTTTACTTACTCGTATATACAGAGTGATCAAAAGGAATTGTTCCAGTTGGTAATAAAATTCCGGAGATCTTTTTATTCCTCAGTTGGCGCAAGGCGGAAATACTATTTGACATGTCTAATAAATACAAATAGATTATGTCCGTAGTCTGACAGCTAATAGGATTTTGACTTTTTGAGTAATAGAAATACTAAAAGGAAGTGTTAAGGAAACAACCATTTTATTTATGGATATTTAAGAAAAATATAACTAAAAACGGATAAAAATTAAATGTACTCAAATTTAATTTTAATTTTTCAAATGTCACTGTCAACAACAAGAAATGAATTTATGTATCAGGGTCACCAATTTCACGTCGATTTTTTTTATTGCCAACTGTAACAATTCCTTTTGATCATTCTGTAGTTATGTGCAGGTAATTTTATTTTCTCAGTTATAGTCCTACAAAAATAAAAATGTATAGTACCTGCACTCATGTACGTGATGTGGGTTGTCAATACGCATTTTACTAAAGTAAAGAACCTAAAGTATGGGCTGTTTGATGAACCAGTTTTTATAGGTCATGATTTGAGGAAAATCTTATCAAACGCACTTGTAAAGTGATTATAATTGCACTAGTACAAGTAGTATATCTCTTAATATAAATATTTTAGTATTTACACTTCTTGTATAATAATAATATATAAGTATTAAAGAACAACAAAAATTGTTTTGTAAAAGTGTTATTTCGATAAATGTATGTTTGAATTTTACCTCTATTGGCAACACGAAAATGTGAATCTACATCGTTTATTTATAATTCTCAAATGGCGTATTTTGATGCTGTCATTAATTGTATTGCAAATGCTGAAGTCTTTTAGTTAAAAACTCATTGCAAATTTATTTGAATATTAAGGAAATCAGTAATGATATGATTATGAGTACCTACATATAAACGCAGTATAATATATGCGTCATCGTTCTCAGTTACTTTTATTTATAATGTGTATAAACTGATTCAGCAAATAGACATACTTGTATATGATTTAAACCCAGTAATATCTGCTGAGAGATACGAGTACACAATGAGTATTTTAAATATTCGGAATAGCAATTATCCAACGCCATCTGACGTAAATTTTAATACCTTGTTTAATTTTAATTTAAAATTATTATAATCCTTGGCTAAGGAAGAAAATTAAACTACTTCGCCCACGCACAAGTATTATTGTCGTACATTTCCAGCATTATTTAATAATGAAATGAAGAATACATGTTAATTCCTTATTTCGTTTCAATTTTAATTAATTATAATTTGTGGAACAATATTTTAAATCTAGGTTCTTCAAGTGATATTAGCAACATGATTCCCAGAAACTTTGCAAAGGTGTAATACTGTAATTATTATACTGGGTGACTATAATTGATTGCCAAAATTTTTTGAGTTGGCTACCCTGTTTAATTGACTGTTAACATGATATCTCTTGATAAATTTTTTAGGTTAAAGTTTTCTCAATTTGGTTTTATTGTAAATAACCATTATTATAAATAAAGGTGAAATAAAATTTGATAATGACAGGTAATCATAACACATTTATATTTTATGTGACATATTTAAATTTGACAATCAGGTATACCAACATAAAACTTCAAATATATAGGAATCACTAAAAATATAGTCACCTGTTATCATTTCATTAAAATTATTAATTAATTTTGCTATATTAAAAAAAATGGAGCAGAGCTACATTTGACCTTTTATCGCGAATTGAGTCAAGCTGCCCATGTCAATATAAATTTATAATTATTAATCCGTATGTAATTTTATGACGCTATAAAACGTATTGTATATATTATCCGATTGTGATTTTAATTAAATAATTTAGTTTAAAATGTTATTTATTCAAGCTTCAATTTTAAATTAAGAGTTAGTTCAATAGTGCATGATGACAACGCAAAAATTAGTTGCAAATAATTTTTTTAGTAAATCCGTGTGACAGCTCATAGCTTATTTGTTATATTTTAAATGAAATTAATGAAACTAATTCGTTAAATGATACTAATAAGCTTTGCGAAGGGCAGTGAAATAAATAAATCAAATACCTTCATCAGCGTCAATTTCTCTCGTCGTCTCCGAGACAGCCGAATTGGGAAGTTTGAATTCCAGCGTATGAGAAGAAAGGAACTTGGTTAGTCGATCCATCAGCAAACTGTCGATAGCAGTTTCACGCGCTCTTGGTTCGTCGGGCAAAGATGGAATCGACACGTTTTGTGTTTCATCATTTTCAGGATTTGTTTCTTTCAGCGTGATACCTTCTACTAGTTCAATGGTTCCTGATGTAGCATCTAAATAATTCAGCGCCCTTTCCTGAAACACACAAACACTTATTTGTTGATTCGACCAGATAATAAAGGAAATTCTGAAATGTAGTTGAATTTGAAAATGTTTAAATAATAAATATTTAGAAAGCTATAAATATTTCAGCGGTCTTTTAAGTAGAAAACTTTTTGTTCAGATGAAAGAGTAAAGACATTTTGCAATATACAGTTGCTCTTTTTGCAAATATTTACAGAACTGGCCACTGCAAAGGGTTTGAATATTTTAGCGCTCTTTGATGTAGAAATGTAGACGTTACTACAATATTTTCTGATATGCAATTTTGTCGTTTGGAAAATTTAAAAATCTGATAAAACTAGAAACGGATTTTTTTTTTGTTTTTATCAAACTAGTGAATAATTGATGTTTCATTGATTATGTTCAACGTATCACGGTTCCAGTGCAAGACCATTATAAAACAAAATGTGGTTATTTTGAATTAAGTGTATTAAAAAATCACTAACAGGCAGATTCATAAAACAGGTTAATCGGTTATATAATTTTTAGTTCCAATTTTAACTTCTTTTCTAGTACACAAAAGCATCTCATACTTATGGTTTCAAGTGTTAAGATAACAAAAATAGTGAAATTTAATATCACATTTGAATAATAATAATGAAAAGCTTATTATAACAATGAAGAATTTATTACCGACAAATTTCAATTACATATGAAATATTTATGTTTCACTTTATATTTTCATAATTAATTATTATAAATATAAGAAATTATATAGTTTTTATTTGACTGTAGATGAAAGTGAAAGTGATAAAGGATTATTCGGAATTCAGTAAATTTTTTAATTTTGTAATTTTTTTAATTTTGTCAACGTTTCGACTGTCACTTTAATGCTGGGTTGCAAGAAAGTTTTATCGGTTCATTAGCAACTAACGGTTCAATAAATTTCAAAAAATCGCCATTGATACTGTTGCTAGATAAATAATTCTTTAACTAAAGAGCTCTTTATTTTTTTCTTGCAACTCAGCACCAGTCTTCTTCAGGACACTAATAAAAATTAACAATAATAATACAAAAATAATAAATATAAAATATAAGTACTTACAAATCAAATATAATTATAGAACAATCTTTATAAATATATTATTAATAATCATTTGAAAAACTGAATTAAATAGATAAATGTATAGATATATATATTTTTATAAATATATAACATAAAATATTTGTCAATGAACTAAAACGCATTTTTTATTTAAAAAATTGAAAAAATTAACGTATGCTAACTGTATAAAATAATTTTATAAATTTTTTTGAAAAACAATAGCTTGATTTTGAAAATCATTTAATAAATTTTTAACTATTACAATCAAAAAAGTAAAATTGTACAAATTGCTACACTAGTCAAAAAACAAAAACGCCATTCAAAAAATAAAAATACTAGAAAATTATCGAAATACTTTAAATAATTTTAAAATATGTGTGTATACAGCATTTAAATCTTGTATGTCAGATCTGTTATTGAATTATTTTTGTCATTTTGAATATGAATCATTTCTAATAATAAACGTTTTTTTAAATTTGTTTCTGTATCAAGAATTTTTACATTTTCAAAATCAAAATTATGGTTATTTACAATAGAATGTTTGCTAAAGCACAATTATAAATATGTTCTTGAATTCAATGACTACATCATATAAGCATGATATTAATTAATAAATTATTATTAATATTAATGCTAAATTTGCCTTCAACCTTATTCGGTGTCTATGGGATAAATAGTATAGTGGTAACGTGTGAGACTGAAGGTTTGAGAACCTGGGCTCGAATCTCACAGCCGACAAACAATTTTCACCACATTCAAATTACACTTGTGACTCTCCAATAACATCTTTGCAGGCCGTGAATAAATATATCACTTACCGAGATCTGCTACAGCAGAGTATCATACCCAGAATGGGTAAATGGCGTGATGATAATTGTTTTTATTTATTCTATTATTTATCGTAAATTGTTCAAAATAACAATTGTTTCAACTCGGAATAAAATGGAATTAGTTACTTTCAATATTAAGGTAGAACTAGCGTGAAAAACAAAATTTGCAGATCTGAATGAAATTTGGCGCACGTAAACTTTGGATAGTCATACGCATCCTGTTATAATATGAAATACATTCATCGTCTGTGAAAAAATATATTCGCTTGTAAAGTTGAGTTCTTATATACGGGGCTTATGGCGATCATCACTCAGAATCGCACAAATTTGGTTTGTGTACCTCTAAAATTTTGCAGTTTCATTTGAAAAACTAGTATGATGTTCTAGAACTATCCATGTATATTGTATCAGACGGAGAAAGTTTTTTTATCGTTTAGTAATGGATATATAGCCATGCAAAGCCTTGTTTTTAACGAAAAATTAAGAATTCCAATTTATAATGGCAACACCACACGGTGGTATGGTATTTGAAAATTCACTAGACCGACAACCTGTTAACAATTCATGATATTCAAATCATAATAGGTATAAAACACTTATTTTATTCAATTTTTATATTTTTTTGAGCGTCAGTTTCGCCACTCGACAACCGAAGGCGCCACCGTCACACTAGTACTACCTTAAGTTTCTTCATCAATCTGACTATAATTTATTTACGTTAATCTGTACAACAGAAACTTAACCTCAATTACAGTACAGGGTACAGTCTCACCAAATCCCAGTGTTTTAGTTCATAATTTGTTTAGCTTGAGTGGGATTCAAATTCGCTAATGCTAACCATACCACCGTCCTGCCAGACTAAATTTTTCCGAGTAATACTAATTTAACTCTACATACATTCAAATCTCGTCAAATAAATTAAAATATTAGTATTGGATTTTCAGGCATAACATGAATTGTGAAAAATTCATCATAACTTAAAATATGTTGTCCTAATTTTAATGAATATTAAATTATTCAAAATTCGTATAATAAACAAAAGAATAGATGGAATGTTAATAATTTAAAAAGTAATTATCTCGAAACTATGGATTTTGAGTTATGGTGGTTTTGCACTAGGGGTTGCGGATGTGTAGATGAGACTATGGGCACAAGACTTTGTAATATCTCGACAGGATTCAATAGATCAATAGATGGTTGAATATGATTGATGGATTGTTACATGAACAAATGATTTTGAGTGGGAGCAATAGACGTGATGCGAAATAGAAATGTTTGGCGAAATTTAATTACGAATTGAATTTGGTGTTGGATATCTGATACTGATACTACCCTATATATGATGAGATATAGTGTGAACGTGAAGCATTTATGAGAAATATATCGCGTTCAAATAATTACAGTTTTTATCGCAAGTTTATACCAGATAAATAAAAGCGTTGACAGTAATTTTTAATGAATTAAAATTATTTGGAAAGTTATTTGGAATCAAATAAAGACAAAAATATATTTCCACTCGCGTTATTAAAATCTCATTTAACGTACTAGTATTCATGGTGTTAAATAATATCTTAATTTTATGGTGCCAAATTATGGCTTCGAAGGTTTTAGTCATTGTGTGAAGTTAACAACTGATAGTATCCTGCATCTGTCATTGTACTGTTATCGACATGAGAGTATGCCAAGCTCAAAAATGTGAAATGATTGCAGGATCTGAAATATTTTACTATTAGTCTTATACGTAATACATGAATCGCTCTGCCGACCAATACTAACTTCAGTGGTATCGAGTCGGCCTGTGGTTTCTGAGAACCCTGGTTTTCACCACATTAAAATTATTCCTGTGGCTCTCCCTTTATTAACATCTTTGAGAGCCGTGATTTGACGGCTGATAACCACAATTCACGCGCAGAAATATATCACTTATCGAGATCGGCTTCGGCAGAATACCACATCCAGTAATGGGTAAAAAGCGTGATGATATATATTTATTTTTATTTTTTTTTAATTTAATATTTTAGTTAATTTACTAGCGGTCGCCCTGGCTTCGCCAGGCCTCATGCTAGCTCCGCGGACCCTGAAGTAGAATTCACATTTATAGGACAGTTGACACAATATAAATTCAATTATTACAAATCTAAAACATTTCTGCATATCTTTCCATCCAAAGCAAGCTCTTCAAAAGACGTTTTACTAGATACCAAACACAATAGATTTTGAAGAACTTTCATTAAAACGATTGATGACAGGAAAAATCCAATTATGCACGCGAGCTCTTCAAAAGACCTTTAATTTGATACTAAATACGAAGAATTTGGACGCATTTTCACTAAAACAATTGAGGATCTAAAAGTATTAAATTTTGTCGTGAACCCTTCAAAAAACCTTTCTTTTTGATACAAACGCGATAGGTCAAATTTCAACTTTTTTATTTCATTACAATCTTCTTCTAAAGCCTTTTTATACGACACCAATACTTTAAGTTTGAAACAGTTGACGGTTGTAAAATATATATTTTTTATTTCATTTGAACTTTCTTTCAAAACTCTTTCATATCACACCAAACTCTGCATGACTCGGAATACTTTGAATTTGAAACAATTAACAGTTGTAATATTTAATTTTTTCTTTATTCCATCTACAAGTTCTTTCAAAACTTTTTTATATGACATTAAACACGGCATGATTCCGAATACTTTAAATTTAAAACAATTGACGGTTGAAATATATATATTTTTTATTTCGTCTGAAAGTTCTTCTAAATCCCTTTCATATGATATCAAACACGATATGATACGGAATACTTTAGGTTTAAAACAATTGAAGGTCGTAAAATTTCAATTACGTGTGTTATTTCCGAAAACATTTTGTTAAACTAACTTGTTATAAGAATTTGTTTATTGACACAATTGTTTATTTATAGATATTATAAATAATTTTTGAAAAAGCAATGAGCGTTCGCCGGGATTTGAACCCAGAACCTTTCACTCGCATGGTGACTGCTCTAGCATTTCTTCAACTAAACGTTGCACGAAAGGCATGAGTACTCGCCGAGTGTTTGTAGCTCAATTGGTTGGAGCAGTCACCACGCGAGTGAAAGGTTCTGGGTTCAAATTCCGGCGAACGCTCATTGCTTTTTAAAAAACTAACGTATTAACTATTTTATGTAAAGGTTCGTCTAACGCCCTTTCATATGATACCAAACGTGGCATAATTTGGAATACTTTCAGTTTGAAATAATTGACAGTCTTAAAATTTCAATCAAATACGTGTTTTATTTCCGAAAAGATTTTGCTAATCTATTAAAAATCCGTTGGATGTAATTTTTGTTAGTTCCACATTTTTTTATAGAATTTATTAAGTTTGAAACAATTACCTATATTACGATTCGGAATACTTTAAGTTTGAAACATTTGCTTATTATAAAATTTCTACTTTTTTCATTTATCTGAAAGTTCTTCTAAAGCCCTTTAATATGACACCAAACACGATAGGTTTTGTTGCAATGTCACTAAAATAATTGCCGATTGACAATATTATAATTTTGCCCACATGCCCTTTAAAATAACTTTCGTATTACCGATAGAAAATTTAAGAGTGCTCAAATGATTCCAATTCGAGTTATCTGGTTTTTTAAAATTGTACTCGGCCGTGGATAAAATTTGCTTGGTTTTACTGTATATTATTACTGGAGACAAATTTGGTTGGGTTTACCTGTATACTTTATATAACTTGTCAATTTGACGTTTTGTTTAGTGGACTGTCAAAAATTTTCTTTTTAAATACACATATTTAAAATGCGTAATTATAATAAAAACGTTCCCTCATTCCCCCAATATGTGTCAAATATTTCAAAAGTTGTCTAAAATATTTAATACTTCAATAATTGTTAACTAAAAATGCGATATGTCCACATACAAATGTCAAAATTAGAGTAGGTGTTCTTTTTTAAAATTTCAAAGCCTCCACACTCTTTGTCTGTATATTTTATAAAACTTGTCAATTTGACGTTTTGAATTAAAACCAACTTCATAGTGGACTCTTAAAAATTTTCTTTTTAAATACACATATTTGAAATTTGGAATTATAATAGAAACGTCACCTCAGTCCCCCAATGTGCGTAAAATGTTTCAGAACTACTCTAAAACATTTAATATTTAAATAATTTATAATTAAAAATACGACATGTCCACTGACAAATGTCAAAATGACAGTAGATGTTCTTTTTCAAAATTTCAAAGCCACCATATTCTTTATACGTTATAAAACTTGTCAATTTGACGTTTTGCTTTAAAACCAACTTCATAGTGAAGTGTCAAAAATTTACTTTTTAAATATACACATTTGAAATGTATAATTATAATAAAAACGTCCCCTCAGTCCCCTAATGTGCGTAAAATATTTCAAAACTACTCTAAAACATTTAATATTTAAATAATTTATAATTAAAAATGCGACATGTCCACTGACAAATGTCATAATGACGTTTGATGTTCTTCTTAAAAATTTCAAAGCCTCCACACTCTTAGTTGATTTTGCCCCAAAAACGCATGTTTTTTCAAGTTTTCTCGCACATCATGTGCACGAAAAATCTGAGACTATCAAAAGGCACTCCCCGTGATTGACCTCTATCAAATAAAAAAAGTTGCAAATAAATCGAATAAACCGTGTAGGCTGTAAAATTGTCAGACTGATTGTGATGAAATTATATATACATAGGGAATTAAGCCGTTTAGTATATAAGACTAGCGGTCGCCCTGGCTTCGCCAGGCCTCACGCTAGCTCCGCGGACCCTGAAGTAGAATTCACTTTTGTAAGACAGTTGACACAATATAAATGCAATTATTACAAATCTAAAACATTTCTGCATATTATTCCCTCCAAAGACCTTTTAATTGATACTAAACACAATAGGTTTCAAAGATCTTTTACTAAAACCACTGACGATTGAAAAAAATCCAATTATGCACGTGAGCTCTTCAAAAGATCAATTGATACTAATCACGAAGAATTTTGATGCATTTTCACTAAAACAATTGAGGGTCTATAAGTATTAAATTTTGTACGCGAACCCTTCAAAAAATCTTTCTTTTTGATACAAACGCGATAGGTTTTAAATACTTTCACGAAAACAATTGTACAATTTGCTAAATTATTAAAAATCTTTTGGACGTCATTTTTTATAATGTTCTACATTTATATTTTATATGTACATGAAATCAATTGAAATTTTTCTCTAAACTTTTTTGAAAAACTGTTGGAAATCGCTGAAATATACTTTTTTGCATTGTAGAATGCTGCTGTCAATTTTATTTTTTTTTTTAAATGTATATTATTACCGCACACAAATTTTGCTTTGTTTTATTACATACTTTTAAAAATTATTTGTCAAGTTGATGTTTTGTCTTGAAATTTTTTACGCTAGCCCTTTAAAAAACCTTCCATTTAATACCAAACACGATATGTTTTTAAGACTTTCACTAAAACAATTGACGATCGAAAAGTAATAAATTTTGTACGCAAGTCCTTCAAAATAACTTTCATTTAATACCAAACACGATAAGTTTAGAAGTACTTTCACTAAAACAATTTCCAATCGTAAAATGTTTAATTTTGTACGCGATCTCTTCAAAAGACCTTTCATTAGATACCAAACATGATAGATTGTTAACCACTTTCACTGAAACAATTGCCGATTAAAATTAAATTAAATGCTGCACGAAAACACTTCAAAAGACATTTCATTCGGTATCAAACACGATAGGTTTCAAAGCAATATCACTAAAACAATTGCGAATTAAAAAAAAAATAAAATTTGCACGCGATCCCTTTAAAAGACTTTGTATTTGATACCAAAAAATATTTTATGTTTAAAACAATTGACTCTTTTCTTTATTTCATATAAAATTTCTTCCAAATTTTCATATGACATTAAATACGGCATTAATCCGAATATTTGAAATTTGAAACAATTGACAATCGTAAAGTCTTAATTTTTTATTTCGTCTGAAAGTTCCTCTAAAGCCCTGGCATATGATATCAAACACGATTTGATTCGGAATACTTTAAGCTTAGAACAATTGACGGTCGTAAAATTTCAATCAAATACGTGTTTTATTTCCGAAAACATTTTGCTAAAATAACTTTTTTTTATTTCATCTGAAAGTTCTTCTAACTCTATTTCATATGCTCTAGCATTTCTTCAACTAAAGGTTGCACGAAAGGCATGAGTATTCGCCGAGTGTTTGTAGCTCAATTGGTTAGAGCAGTCTCCATGCGAGTGAAAGGTTCTGGGTTCAAATTCCGGCGAACGCTCATTGCTTTTTCAAAAACTAATTTTTAAATTATTTTATCTAAAGATTCGTCTAAAGCCCTTTCATATGATACCAAACATGGCATAATTCGGAATACTTTAAGTTTGAAACTATTGACAGTCGTAAAATTTCAACTTCATATGACACCCAACACAATATGATTAGAAATACTTTATGTTAGAAACAATTGCTTATTGTAAAATTTCAACTTTTTTCATTTATCTGAAAGTTCTTCTAAATCCCTTTAATATACACGATAGGTTTTGTTGCAATTTCACTAAAATAATTGCCGTTTGAAAATATTATAATTTTGCCCACATGCCCTTTAAAATAACTTTCGTATTATCGACAGAACATTTCAGAGTGCTCAAATGATTCCAATTCAACTTATCTGTTCTTTTTTTTTTATTGTACTCGGCCGTAGATAAAATTTGCTTGATTTTACTGTATATTATTACTGGAGACAAATTTTGTTGAGTTTACCTGTATACTTTATATAACTATACACATATTTAAAATGCGTAATTATAATTAAAACGGTCCCTCATTACCCCAATATGTGTAAAATATTTCAAAAGTTGTCTAAAATATTTAATACTTGAATAATTGTTAATTAAAAATGCGATATGTCCACATACAAATGTAAAAATTAGAGTAGATGTTCTTTTTAAAATTTCAAAGCCTCCATACTTTTTGTATACTTTATAAAACTTGTCAATTTGACGTTTTGAATTAAAACCAACTTCATAGTGGACTGTAAAAAATTTTCTTTTTAAATACACATATTTTAAATTTGTAATTATAATAAAAACGTCCCCTCAGTCCCCCAATGTTCGTAAAATATTTCAAAACTACTCTAAGACATTTAATATTTAAATAATTTATAATTAAAAATGCGACATGTCCACTGACAAATGTCAAAGTGACGTTTGATGTTCTTCTTAAAAATTTCAAAGCCTCCACACTCTTAGTTGATTTTGCCCCAAAAACGCATGTTTTTTCAAGTTTTCTCGCACATCATGTGCACGAAAAATCTGAGACTATCAAAAGGCACTCCCCATGAATGACCCCGATCAAATAAAAAAAGTTGCAAATAAATCGAATAAACCGTCTAGGCTGTAAAATTGTCAGACTGATTGTGATGAAATTATATATACATAGGGAATTAAGCCGTTTAGTTATCACGTACCGCTCGAGGGTGGTAAATACAGCCGAACGGTAAATGTGATTCCCTACCGTGTGGATGAGGGGGGCCGGCTCTCAGTGGAGAAGGGGTGGTTCTTGCTGGGAAATAAGGGCGCCACACAATTAAAAAAAAAAGCTCTCTCATCCAACACCTAATTGTGAAGGTTGATAAGTACCACGATAATGAATGTGCAAACACGGGGATTCGATTGTCGGGGAGGCGTAAACAAATAACGACAGACGATTAAATTAATAATTGACGGGCTATATTGACGTATCTTAATTACAAAAATAATAAAATAAATAAAAGTTATTTTTGTCATGAACAGTTAAGTATTTAAATAAAATAAAAAGTACATCAAAATAAAACAGAATCCAATCAAGAAAGAAGTGAATAACTGTAATTTAAGTGAAATAATAAAGCCGTGGGTCGCCGTGTTTCAGGGTAGACTTTAGGACTGCGAAGTAGGAGTAAAATAATCCCTAAATCATGAAATAAAGGCGCAAAACGAAGCACGCTATACGCTGGTACCAACCTACGCGAGAACGAACGCCGAATTAAATGTAAAATGCAGGCCCTACAAGATACCGTGTCGCACAAACCACACACCACTAGTGTGAAGTTCAAATAAATCAAAATTAAACTAAATTGAATAAAACAAAAATCACTTGACCGGATCTTACAATCAAGATTAATAAATCCGAATTAATTAATTAAGAAAAATAAAGTAGCTCGTCAATAAACAAATTATAGACAAAACAGAAAGATTTATCTTAGCTGTTGGCTTTCCCGCGTCGTCCACTTGAAATTGCGTCAGCTGGAATGATCGGCAAGTAGGCGGATGTGCACGGGCAGCTCCGAAGATAGAGCGGCTCACGAGCACACTCCAAAATGGCGGCCACGCAGCTCCGACTGATGGATCGGCAGACGACTCCACGTGCGACACCGTGACGTCACACACGTTTATCGCACTTTTTGCCGGATAAACCAGTTGGACAAAAATAAGTGCCAACAGCAATGAACGGTAGAAATTCCAACGGCACAAATTGAGATAAATCTTTTGGCCAAAATCCAACAAAAACGATAAATAAAAGACCAAAAAGAAAAAAGCCTGAAAAATAATATCGCAATTAGTACCACACATAGAGACGTAATGCCACTGCATTTAAAACAAAGATGTAAAATTGACTAATTGACTTTAGCGAACAAAAAGAGTTGATTTTAAATAATAAAATACTAGCATTTATGTACCTTGGTTCTTGTGCGGCTTTTAAGTTATAATAAAACTTTGATTCTTGGTTGAATCCAAATCCGGAATTAATCCGATGAATAAACAATATTCAAAATAGTTGAGTTATTTTTAAATCCCAAACAATTGGTAATTAATTTTACGCACAATAAAACTCCAAAAACGTAAAAATCAATCTTCGCAAAAAAACACAACTTTCAACTTCAAATCTTATTTTACAAACGACCGTTACCAAAAAATAGCTAGATAAATTATTCAAGTCAGTTCGCGCATTTGCTAATTAATTTATATTGAATGCAGTGACGATTCAAAGGCCTCCACGCATGACACTTCATCGCGGCATTCCAAGGATACGAAGAAAACAAGAAAAAGAAAGATAATAAAGCAAGTTAGTAAACTACCTAATAATTTGGGTACGAACTACAATCTAGGAAAGATAAATTAGGAATAGGGACAACAAAATGTAGATTAAATTATCTATCAAAACGTAAACTATTAGCGCGCCATTATAGTTTTGAACCAACCGCGCACCAGCGTCAAAATAGTAAACTAACGCTACTAATGAACTACTGTCAATAAACGATTTGACAAAACTAAGCAAAACAAAAAGGAAAATAGTTAAATATAAGACTAAATACAGTTTTATTTAATGAGGCGATGAAAAATAAAATCTACGTAAGTATTTGTTAACTGAACTTATTTACTAAACAAAATTACTACATGTTAAATTATATTTTAGGTTAAAGGGATAAGGAATAGGACTAAAAGGACTAAAGGAGCACATTGGAACGTAACAAATCCCTCCCTAACTTCCTTGAGGTTTAATTACGAAGAAATTAAAACTCACAGAAGGAATTCGAGAAGAAGATAAATCAAAAGAAAATAACTAGCGAGTTAACACAACTAATAATAAATAAGTAAAGAGTGAAGGAAGAGAGAAAAGAACTGAAATGCAGTATTAAATCAACTCGACATCATCCCTAGAACCATCAGCAGCATCATCAATAACTCAGCAACTATGTTCGACAGTTTTAAAAATACTGAAGTCATCGAGGAACGAAAACATGAAAAACGAAACGAAAAACTAAAATGTATTAATCTGGTACCTAAATAAACTAATCGTGATCCGAAAACGTTGCATTGTCGTCTAAAGGGCCTGGTTTGAGGTCTTTCACGTGCCAAATCCCTCGTTCCTTGCCGTTATGGTCACCAAGTTCATAAGTAGTGCTCGCGATCTTACGTTTAATGATGAACGGCCCAACATATTTTGGCGCAAGTTTCTTGGCGAAATGATCTTCCGCTTTGGAAAGCGCGAAATTACGTCGCCATACTGTTTGACCGACAACATACTTGACTTCACGGCGGCGTAAATTGTAGTGCTTACTACTTTGAATATATGCTTTGTCCAGTCGCTTCCGGACATCATTATATAACTGCTGAAATCCAGCGGGGCGCAACTCTAAAATATTTTCTCGGTCATATTCAACCCTACCATGTTCGTCGATGGCTCCTGCTTTATATTCGTTACCCGAAATAATGTGCTCACGTCCAAAATTGATAAAATACGGAGTATGTCCGGTGGCTTCATGTACGAGAGTTCTGATGGCGCACGAAATTGACGGTAAGTAATTGTCCCATACACGCTGGTTCTGCGTTACATATGACGACAACATAGTTTTAATGACTCGATTGACTCTTTCAGATGGATTGTTCTGCGGATGGTAGAGGGCGTTGTACATTATCGAAACGCTATACTGCTGACAAAGAGCTCGGAATTGTCTACTACGAAATTGCACTCCATTGTCACAAATAAGGTATTGCGGCACTCCAAAAAGTAAAAATACATTTTCCTCAATATTTCGACTCACGGCTTGCGCAGTTGCAGAACGAAGAGGAAACGTCTGAACAAACTTGCTGTAGTAGTCAGCAACAACCAAAATAAATCGATACCCACGCGAAGATCGAGGAATTGGTCCGATAATGTCCGTACTTAACATCTGAAATGGACGCGAAATCTTGGGCCTAGATCCCATAAAACCAGGTGCACGTAATTGCACAGCTTTATGTTCGATACACGTAGTACATCGATGCACGTACGCGACTACATCTGCCTTCATTTTCGGCCAATAATATTTTTGCAGTAATTTGCGGTAAGTTTTATTTATACCTGGGTGTCCACTGGTTGGTGCGTCATGTGTCTTTACTAAAATAGCTTTTCGCTCTCGTTTAGGCACTACTTGCTTCCAGTTCTCATCGTCGTTATCCGAGAGGTTGGGAAACTTTGGAATAACATGTTTCGATAGAATACCGTTCTCTTCGACTCTCCAGTCCGGATATTTTCTTGGATTCGATCGGACTCGAGCTCTCAATGAAACATACCATTTATCGGATATATCTGCATCTGTATTGGCAGCACAAAGTTTCAGCGCATCCGAAACTTCAACTCCACGCGATAAACAGTCAGGTACCAGATGATCTTTACCTTTCCGATGAATTATGTCAAAACTGTGCTGTTGCAGCTTGACTGCCCAACGACATAGTCTTCCGGAGGGATCTTTCAGATCATTCAGCCAGACGAGTGAGTGGTGATCTGTCACTACGGTAAAATGTGATCCTTCCAGGTATGGCCTGAGTTTCTCTAATGCCCACACAACAGCTAGACATTCTCGCTCGGTCGTCGAGTAATTTCGTTCTTGTTTAGTCAACGATCGGCTCAAAAAGCAAATTACATGTTCATCATCATTCACTGTCTGCGTCAACACGGCGCCGAGTCCATAAGCACTCGCGTCTGTTTGCACGACGAACGGACGCGAAAAATCGGGACACACGAGAATCGGCGCCGAAATCAGATGCTCCTTTAAGCTCTGGAAGGCATTGTGACACTCGGTGGTCCACTGCCATTTCTGTTTCTTACGCAAAAGGTTACTTAAAGGTGCACTGATCGTCGAAAAATCTTTTACAAAGCGGCGGTACCATGATGCCATTCCTAAAAATCGTCGAATATCTGAAACACACGTCGGAATCGGTATATTCAAAATAGCTTGAACTTTATCAGGATCTACTCTTAAACCACATTTATTAACGACATAACCTAAATATTTTAATTCCGGGCGACAAAATTGACATTTGTCTTTACTTAACGTTAATCCAGCGGCAAACAACCGATCAAAAATTTTCTCTACGATATCTAAATGTTGCTCGAAATTTTCCGATAAAACAATAATGTCGTCTAAATATACAAATACGTGTGGTTCTAAATCCTGTCCTAAAATTTTATCTATAAGCCCTTGCCACGTCGCGGGGGCATTCGTTAATCCAAACGGCATTCGTTTGAAGTGGTATAATCCTCGTCCAGGTATCGTGAAAGCAGTGTATTCTCGGCTACGTTCTGCCATTGGTATTTGCCAGTAAGCTGACTTAATATCAAGCGAAGATAAATATTTAGCTCCTCGTAAACGATCCAGGATCATGGACACATACGGAATTGGATATGCGTTCTTTTTAGTGACTTGATTAAGCTTCCGGAAATCAACACAAAACCGGAAGTCTCCATCCTTCTTCGGAACAAGTAATATAGGCGATGACCACGGACTCTTCGATGGTTCGATAATATCGTCGCGTAACATTTTGTCGAGTTCAGCATCGATATGCTTTTGCATGTTTGGTGAGACGGGATAGTACCTTTGCTTAATAGGCTTGGCGTCAGTGATGATCTCATGTTCGATCTCGGAAGTGCATCCAAGTGATGTATTCATGCGTTTCCACTGAGCGTGTAGAAATTCGTCTAATCGTAGCTGTTGTGTTGGCGTTAACTCGGAATGCGATACCACTGTTGCGTTGATAGTGACTGTGTCTGCTTTTACAGAGAACTTCCACTCATCTCTCTTTAAATCCGGAACTATTTCCATGGTACACCAGAAGTCCATACCAAGTATGACGGGACTCGCGACATCGGGGACGACAATAAAGCGAATAAGTTTTACCGTGCCCATCAGAGTCACTGGCACCGTGACTGATCCGATGGACGTGCACGTCGTACCGTCAGCAACCTGACATGAAGGAATATCGGTAGTATCTAAACGTAAACCCAAATTTTCAAATAATACCCAACCTTGTTTTCCGATAATAGAACACGTCGCTCCCGAGTCTAGTAATCCTAAAACTTTTATTCCGAAAATCGATATCTCCAAATATGGTCGCTGATCGTTACCTAAATGTGCTAAAATATAATTTACGATAGCAGTATTTTTCTGTAGCTGCTGATTGGTCGGTGATACGGTATTAGCAGAAGACGCGACACGACCGCTTAGCGCCTCGCGGGACCGTTTCCCGAACAGTTCGGACAATTACGCGTCGTTACGTTGGGTCTACCACACCGATAGCAATGAATACGCGAGGGCTCCTTGCATACGGCTGACTGATGCCCTAATTTATTACAGTTCCAACACCGACGAGTGGATCGCGATACAGAATCCTGATTTGCGGCAACGGAACTCACGTCCACAGCGGCTGATCGATAGTCGACACGATCACGATAGTACGCCAGATCGGGTTCAAAAGATTGAGCAGCAGGTGGTGGCGGTTTATAATTTTGCGTCCGAAGGTGGATGTCTTCGAACTGCTTGCACGCGTTGTCTAACTCGCCTATCGTTCGAAAAGTAAGCAATCCGAGAGCTTGCTGCAGATATGGTAACATATTTCGGCGGATATGCTTTACGCGATCCTGCTCCTTTGGCATGATACTTAAACGGCTGAATAGTCGCTCTAAATTTGCAATAAAAATCGAAACTTTCTCCTCTTTTCCTTGTGTACGATGCCGTATTTCTTCCCAAAGACTCAAATCATAATCGCACGGTAGGAACGTAGATTTTAAATGCGCGACTAATTCATCCCATGCCGAAATAGTATGCTTTCTAGCCCTAAACCAAGTCAATGCGTTACCCGAAAATAAATCGATCGCTGATGCAAATAATTGAGTTTTGGAAACTCCCCGAGCTAGTCGTAGTTCCTCAACGCGCTCTAGAAAATTAGATAATCCCGGTCCACCATTATAACTAATGTTCCATTTATAAATTAATTCGACACGTGATTCTAACGATTGATGACGCGGTACCGATAAACTAAGCGATATAGATTCTAGTGCGTGTGCTAATCGGACTTCAAGATCGGTAGCTGTCGTTCTAGGACTCGATGCGGCGTCAGGCCTCGATTCTTCCGTACCAATTTCTTCCACAACGGTGTCTACTCCTACTACAGAATTCTCATGTTCCTCCAAAAGAAAAGCTGAAGCTTGAGCCGAAAATTTTAGTCGTAATTGTGTGAGACACTCCTCGCACTTCTTCTTTAATTCGAATTGCTTCTGCTGTATGTTTTGCTCTGCTGGTACGATGCGTTTAAGTCGTAACAGAATATGCAGAAGTCGAGATCCGATGCGCGCATATTCGTTTTGATAATTCGCGACGTCGTATTTCTCCAAAGCTTCTCCTAAATCTTTGAGCTTACTTTCGCAAATTTTTAACTCTGATTCCGGTAACAATAACGTATCAAAAGTATCGCTAGATTCTCCTACTCGCTCTGAACGAAAACATTCCCTAAGTTTACTCCTCTTTTCTTGTACCGTACCAGTAGTAGTGCAACCTCGCAACAGTAATTCGTAGGTAAGTTCATCTGACAAAAGTCTATTCGGATCAATTTTAATATCCATATTTGCAATATATGAATCTCGAAATAATGTAATCGAAAATTAATAATACTAAATTTTTCTAATAAACAAATAATTTTATTCAACAACCAGACCATAAATAATATCCTATATTCCTAAATAATGACCTAAAGTTGACTGCAATATATATAAGCAAATAAAACGTAAGTGTTGGAAGAAAGGGAAGAAGAAGATAGAGTATAAGATATGTTCAACGAACGCGATTCCGACAAATCAACTTCTCCGCGGCAAAAAAGCAAAAGGCCCCACGTTTTGGGTGCCAAATTTATCACGTACCGCTCGAGGGTGGTAAATACAGCCGAACGGTAAATGTGATTCCCTACCGTGTGGATGAGGGGGGCCGGCTCTCAGTGGAGAAGGGGTGGTTCTTGCTGGGAAATAAGGGCGCCACACAATTAAAAAAAAAAGCTCTCTCATCCAACACCTAATTGTGAAGGTTGATAAGTACCACGATAATGAATGTGCAAACACGGGGATTCGATTGTCGGGGAGGCGTAAACAAATAACGACAGACGATTAAATTAATAATTGACGGGCTATATTGACGTATCTTAATTACAAAAATAATAAAATAAATAAAAGTTATTTTTGTCATGAACAGTTAAGTATTTAAATAAAATAAAAAGTACATCAAAATAAAACAGAATCCAATCAAGAAAGAAGTGAATAACTGTAATTTAAGTGAAATAATAAAGCCGTGGGTCGCCGTGTTTCAGGGTAGACTTTAGGACTGCGAAGTAGGAGTAAAATAATCCCTAAATCATGAAATAAAGGCGCAAAACGAAGCACGCTATACGCTGGTACCAACCTACGCGAGAACGAACGCCGAATTAAATGTAAAATGCAGGCCCTACAAGATACCGTGTCGCACAAACCACACACCACTAGTGTGAAGTTCAAATAAATCAAAATTAAACTAAATTGAATAAAACAAAAATCACTTGACCGGATCTTACAATCAAGATTAATAAATCCGAATTAATTAATTAAGAAAAATAAAGTAGCTCGTCAATAAACAAATTATAGACAAAACAGAAAGATTTATCTTAGCTGTTGGCTTTCCCGCGTCGTCCACTTGAAATTGCGTCAGCTGGAATGATCGGCAAGTAGGCGGATGTGCACGGGCAGCTCCGAAGATAGAGCGGCTCACGAGCACACTCCAAAATGGCGGCCACGCAGCTCCGACTGATGGATCGGCAGACGACTCCACGTGCGACACCGTGACGTCACACACGTTTATCGCACTTTTTGCCGGATAAACCAGTTGGACAAAAATAAGTGCCAACAGCAATGAACGGTAGAAATTCCAACGGCACAAATTGAGATAAATCTTTTGGCCAAAATCCAACAAAAACGATAAATAAAAGACCAAAAAGAAAAAAGCCTGAAAAATAATATCGCAATTAGTACCACACATAGAGACGTAATGCCACTGCATTTAAAACAAAGATGTAAAATTGACTAATTGACTTTAGCGAACAAAAAGAGTTGATTTTAAATAATAAAATACTAGCATTTATGTACCTTGGTTCTTGTGCGGCTTTTAAGTTATAATAAAACTTTGATTCTTGGTTGAATCCAAATCCGGAATTAATCCGATGAATAAACAATATTCAAAATAGTTGAGTTATTTTTAAATCCCAAACAATTGGTAATTAATTTTACGCACAATAAAACTCCAAAAACGTAAAAATCAATCTTCGCAAAAAAACACAACTTTCAACTTCAAATCTTATTTTACAAACGACCGTTACCAAAAAATAGCTAGATAAATTATTCAAGTCAGTTCGCGCATTTGCTAATTAATTTATATTGAATGCAGTGACGATTCAAAGGCCTCCACGCATGACACTTCATCGCGGCATTCCAAGGATACGAAGAAAACAAGAAAAAGAAAGATAATAAAGCAAGTTAGTAAACTACCTAATAATTTGGGTACGAACTACAATCTAGGAAAGATAAATTAGGAATAGGGACAACAAAATGTAGATTAAATTATCTATCAAAACGTAAACTATTAGCGCGCCATTATAGTTTTGAACCAACCGCGCACCAGCGTCAAAATAGTAAACTAACGCTACTAATGAACTACTGTCAATAAACGATTTGACAAAACTAAGCAAAACAAAAAGGAAAATAGTTAAATATAAGACTAAATACAGTTTTATTTAATGAGGCGATGAAAAATAAAATCTACGTAAGTATTTGTTAACTGAACTTATTTACTAAACAAAATTACTACATGTTAAATTATATTTTAGGTTAAAGGGATAAGGAATAGGACTAAAAGGACTAAAGGAGCACATTGGAACGTAACATAGTATATAAGATTTTAATGATGTATTTGTTTTTCCGAAAAAAAACATAGATTATATTATATTATAATGATGTTAGCAAAAATATTTGGAACATAAAATGTTATTTGCAATTTTCCTGTATATGCGTCTAATTTTGAGAAAAACTTATTTTTATATTTAATTATATTAGAAACAAAAAATATCAATTTTAATTTTCGCATTATCTAGTTTCTTTCCGAAAGAAGACATAGATAACTAGATAACCGGACACGGACCCGAACTTGGCTCCGGACCCGGACCCGGACCCGGACCTGGACCTGGACCCGGACCCGTACCCGGACCCGGACCCGGACCCGGACCCGTACCCGGACCCGGACCTGGACCCGGACCTGGACCCGGACCCGTATCCGGACCCGGACCCGGACCCGGACCCGGACCTGGACCCGGACCTGGACCCGGACCCGGACCCGGACCCGGACCCGGACCCGGACCTGGACCCGGACCTGGACCCGGACCCGGACCCGGACCCGGACCCGGACCCGGACCCGGACCCGGACCCGGACCTGGACCCGGACCTGGACCCGGACACGGACCCGGACCTGGACCCGGACCCGGACCCGGACCCGGACCCTGACCCGGACCCGGACCAGGACCCGGACCCGGACCCGGACCCGGACCCGGACCCGGACCTGTACCCGGGCCCGGACCCGGACCCGGACCCGGACCCGGACCCGGACCTGGACCCGGACCCGGACCCGGACCTGGACCCGGACCTGGACCTGGACCCGGACCCGTACCCGGACCCAGGTCCGGGTCCGGAGCCAAGTTCGGGTCCGTGTCCGGTTATCTAGTTATCTATGTCTTCTTTCGGAAAGAAACTAGATAATGCGAAAATTAAAATTGATATTTTTTGTTTCTAATATATTATTAAATATAAAAATAAGTCATCTTTTATTTGAAATTTTTTTTCGTAATAAATGGAATTTATTGTGTCCAGTAAACTACCTCTTCCGGTTTTTCAATTTCATTCAAAATCAACTCGAATACACACACAGACATCATTGAGAAAATGATCAAAACGGATTCAGTGGACCTCAAAACACTATGAGGCGCCGTTTGCGACAATATACAGACTCGTAAATATACAATTCTTTTCATTATATATACTAAATTTTTGACAATATGACGTAAAATTTTGTGTACGGGTATATTATAACCTGTATATTGTGATATTTTTGTCGCGTTAAAAAAATATACAGAACAGGATTGTGCCACAACAAAACTGGAATTTCTTTATAGCTAACGGAAATGAGATTACAATTTTTAAGTAACCTAAAAATAAATACTTCTAAATTTGTAAGTTATGGAAAATTATATCATTGTCTCGAACCTTCAATACATTTTAAGAAAATATTAGGTAGAATAAGGGCCAGTTTTTCAATCGCCGGTTTACGCTCGACTGGTTTTGAAGCACTTTCAATTAAATTATCGATAAAAAAATTAGAAGTGTCCAAATGATTCTAATTCAAGTTATCTGGTTTTTCTAAATTGAACTTTGAACAAAATTTGCTTGGTTTTACTGTATATTATTATCGAGATCAAACTTGGTTGAGTTCACCTGTATACATTATAAAACTTGTCAATTCGACGTTTTGTTTCGAAACCAAATTCATTGTGGACCGTCAAAAATTTACTTTTTAAATACACGTATTTGAAATGTATAATTATAATTAAAACGTCCCCTCATTTCCAGAATATGTGTAAAGTATTTCAAAACTACTCACAATAATTTAATATTTAAGTAATTTATAATTAAATATGCGACATGTGCACTGACAAATGTCAAAATGACAGGAGATGTTTTTTTTATTAAAATTTCAAAGCCTCCATATTCTTTATACTTTATAAAACTTGTCAGTTTGACGTTTAAAATTAAAACCAACTTCATAGTGGACTGACAAAAATTTTCTTTTTAAATACACATATTTAAAATGCGTAATTATAATAAAACTGTACACTCATTCCTCCAATATATGTAAAATATTTCAAAAGTACTCTAACAAATTTAATATTTAAATAATTTATAATTAAAAATGCGACATGTCCACTGACAAATGTCAAAATGACGTTTGATGTTCTTCTTAAAAATTTCAAAGCCTCCACACTCTTAGTTGATTTTGCCCCAAAAACGCATGTTTTTTCAAGTTTTCTCGCACATGTGTACGAAAAATCTGAGACTATCAAAAGGCACTCCACGTGATTGACCTCTATCAAATAAAAAAAGTTTGAAATAAATCGGATAAACCGTCTAGGCTGTAGCGATTTACAAATGGGCGTGATGGATCCAAAGAAATATACCTCACTTCTCAAAATAGTATATAGGATTTTATATCCTATAAAGTTTATAGAAATTTTTAATCCTTTATATTACAATGTTGAACTTCACTGTCAGGAAACCTTCAACAGAAATGGTCCTGTGTAGTTTCCTACATTACCAACATGTACTCCATATTATTATTGGGATTATGCAAATTGTCTTGATATATTAAATATGCAAATATGCTCTACTAGATATAAACAGTTTACTAGACTTGGATATCACAATTGGTATTACTCTTTCTTTGCTTCAAACATTAACGTTTATTTATATTGAAGGGTAATTTAAATCGAAATTAAAAATAGATAAAAGCAGGAAAATTATTTAATTAGCCACTAATTAGGTAGCGTTCTTGCGTGATAGCTACGATATTTTATATTTTATTTGCTCATGTTAAACTCGTTTAACTTTTCATGTTTCACCCTATATCAGTACTCGAATTGGAAAATTTCACGAACTGGAACGCGAATAGATACTTATAAAATTGACGTCACGTGCAAGAGAGATGTAGTAAATATTGGAAAGAGATAAAAAATTCGCTGTCCAAACAAATCCTCTTGCGCTGTTTAAGCCACACTTTTGATATTTGTCATCAACTCAACAGTATTAACCTATACTTTTTTGTTTTTATAGTTACTTATTTTTTATCTTTAGGGGTTGAACAAATAAAAACCTATTTTTTTTTTGTAGAATCTTTATATTTGTATCGAGAATTGCTTGATCTCAGGAATTTTACCTACTTATTTTTGTATGGAATGTAATTAATTTTAATAATATTGTTATCATTTTTCATGTTTACTTTCGCTAAACGACTATTTTATGTTTTGTATTAAATTAAATTAAATTAAATCATCCTATAATTGGGATTTCAGTATCGTGTTGAAACGATTCATAAATATAAAATAAATAAATATATAATCACGCCTTCTACCCATTACTGGGTGTGGCACTCTGCCGAAGCAGATCTCGGTAAGTGATATATTTTGCGCGTGAAGTGCGGTTACCAGTCGTCAAATCACAGCCCTCAAAGATGTTAGTGGTGGAGGAGCCACAGAGGTAGTTTTTGAAATTATGAAAATTGTTTGTCGCCTGTGAGAATCGAACCAGAGTTCTCAGGATCCACAGGCCGACTTCATACCACTGAACTAGCCACCTCATAAAAATAAAAATAAATAAATACACTATTAAATTATTTTATGCACAACCGGGCCGAAATTCATGTGTTTTAGCCCTAAAAATCGGGCTTAAACAATTCTTTTTGGTCCTAGGCCCATAAAAAATTATCTCTATGAATATATAAACAAAATGACAATTTTTGTTTATTGTGAATAATTTTCACCATTTTAAAAACTACCCCTGTGCCTCCCCCACCACTAATATTATGGGAGCCGTGATTTGAAGGTTGTAACCGCTCTTCACGCACAAAATATATCACTTACCGAGATCTGCTTCGGCAGAGTGCCACACCCAATAATGGGTAGAACGCGTGATGATAAATTTATTTATTTATTTTATTTTATTTATTTGTGAATACTTGATTCTGTTAAATGTTGTGACATATAATCTATGACGAAGAATAAATTAAACCCCTAAGCCTTCATAAATATAAAGATAAATCTAAATACGTATTTCGAGAACTAAGCAAGGGAAAAAACCAAGATTACACGACTTGTGAACCAAGATAGTGGTCAAGGTTGAATTGTGAAGGGATTCAACCTTGACCACTAGCTTGGTTCATAAGTCGTGTAACCTTGGTTTTTTCCCTTGCTTCGTCTACTGATGATGAGAACTTAGTTCTCGAAATACGTATTTAGATTTATCTTTATATTTATTAAGGCTTAGGGGTTTAATTTATTCTTAGTTATATCTTAGCCTTAGATTTTTACTTTTTACTTTATATAACCTATGTACATATTTTAATCTTTTGAACATATAATTAAATATTATTTTGTTGTGCATAAAATATTGTATGTGCCATGGATGAAATTCGCGTTTCTGATACACCTATTATCACCCTTGGTACATAAATAAATATTACACAGCCACAACAACTTTCCGTTTAGCTCCTGTACATTTTGAGTCCTGCCCGGTATAAACAAAACATTGTTATATGTATTCCCTATTAATTACCAAGGAATTAAATCAGTCAGTTATTTCATCCTGTTAATAACAAACATACATCAATTTACAATAACATCTAATTCAAAGTTTAATGTGTCTGTCTGTTCAATGCAATTATTTATAGGTAGTGACAATGACGCGACCACAACATTAGTTAGTTACTCCACTTTAGTAAAGCCCGTCAATCAAGTGACGTCCCAGCGTGGCGTCGAGATATTCCTGTTAAGTTCATCGCGATTTAGCAGTTGGTTGTGATTGTATTATACAGTCTGGAACCGGTATGCATATTGTGAATTGCTACTTACTTGCAGATGGATAACGAAATATGACATAAGTTTAAAATTTATTTAGATGGAAATTTGTATGTTTATTTGCTTCTTGTAGTAGGTATAACAAGAATAACTGGTACAATTATATTTTTGCAGGCAGTTATGGTTAGTGTGCACTTTCTAACCGTTTTGACCAATTTTAGATGTAACAGTTCTAACAATTACTGATCAAGGTGGATTACAATTTGGTTGTTATATTTATAAATTCAAGCGTTGTAGAACGATGGTTCATACCAAAATTAAATAAGTCTGAATGGTTCTAATTCCATTATAAGCTGTAACTGTTGTTTATTAAAGTAAGGTTAAAAATTCAGGATTTAGTGAAGGTTGAAAATCTTTTTCATGTTTTATGACAAATTGAACAGTCAAATAGTATGTTAAAGAACGAGTTTTATAAGATATGTTCTTTTCGCACACGGCCAGCTGTAGAAAACTAGCAGGTGAGTTTCCTTAAGGAGAAGTGCGATAAAAAGTCTTACATTTGTAAAAAAGAGATATTTATACTATTTTTACTTTATTATGCGTAGTATAAGGAAGTATTGGAATCGTGAAAAAAATCGTTGACGAGATTTTCGCGGAAATACATGTTTTCAGGTCCACTGAATCTGTTTTGATCATTTTCTCAATGATGTATGTGTGTGTGTGGATGGATGGATGGATGGATGTGTGTCCGGTCGTGCAATATCTCATGAACGAGATACGATTTGTTAACGAAACTTGGTAATTATAAGTTTCATGAAAATACGAAGAGCTGAGTTGATTTTGAATGAAATTGAAAAACCGGAAGAGGAAGTTTACTGAACACACAAAACAATAAATTCCATTTATTTCAAAAATGGAATCAGTTACGAAAAAAAGTTTCAAATAAATTTTCCTGTATATGCGTCTAATTTTGAGAAAAACTAATTTATATATTTAATAATATATTTCAATAATCATAGTAGCAATAGAAACAAAAACAAAAACATGTTTAACATTTATATGTCAAATAATAATTGTCAAACGCAAGGAGCAAGTCATAAGTGTTCAATTCAGCGTTTTTAATATGAAATATGCTGTGTATAAGAAAGTCGTGTGGTGACCACACCAGATTTTTCTATTTGGTGTCATTTGTAAATTAGAATTTTAAAATTTTTGCGATATTTTAAATCGAATCAATTTAGGAAAATTTGTGTATGACATGTTGTGGTTAGTAACTGTTATAGACATTTATGCAATTGTATAAAATTTCGAAATAATTCTATTATTATTGTTAGATTTTGTGTGTATACTCGTATGTGAAATAAAAGATGAAACTTTTTGCATTACGCCTGAGCTACGTAAAATTGTTGAAAGCACATTAATAGTTATTTTTATAACAAGTGCCGAAAAAGGTTTGTTCCGCGCTCGGCGTGAAATTTAAATCGCTCTCAAAACAACTTTCTTTTGACAGTTACGTAACGAAGCATTTTCCGCACTAGTGTTTCTTATAGAAACGCACTTGGTCTGCATTCATCTACTTTCCATACGTAACCAAGGCAATAATAGTTATGTAATAACAAAGAAATCGCACAGTTATAGGAAAAATAAATTTATTACGAAAAACAGATTTTAAGATTGGATTGAAATTTTGATGTTCTCAGCTTGACAGTTACAGTCATCCGATACTGCCAACCGTATAAAACAAAATTTTGTGTTTCGTATTAAACGCTTTTTCGATACTCAACTGACTTTATTGAATAAAAACAAAACGAAGTTATATGTCAAGGAATACTTTATATTGCTATATGGATTTACCATTTGACTTTTAATTAAAACAGTAAGGGCCAGTTTTTCAATCACCAATTAAAGTTAATCATGATTAAATAATAATGGAAACTATGGTTACCATTATTATTTAATCATGATTAACATTAATCGAGAGTAAACCGGCGAATGAAAAACTGGCCCTAAGTGGATTATGTTATGTTTAAGTTACTTTTTAAATATTATTTTCAGTATTAAAGTAATTATGTAAATATTTGTCATGAAAAAGTAGGCTTTATAAATATTTGTTTAATATATTCAGATATTTTGTATTAATATTAATAAGTTTATTTTTATAGGTAAACACATTAAATTCTCATTCATATTCAATATTTTTTTATCATCCTTATTCTTCAATGGGTCAGTATTCCAAGTATATTCACCTAGTTTACGTAAATTATTTTCAAAACAAATAAACTAAACAAACAAAATGAAAAACATGTTCAATGCATGTGCGTGTATTTCACATTATTACCGATACAGTCCTCATTCATATTTTATAGTTTTTGTATTATTTTCACATTTGTCAATATACCTATAATAATAATTTACACCTAGGTTAACCTAATTTCTATGTTTGTATCAAATAAACTCTTAAACAATATATGCTTGATTTTAAATTGTTCAATTTAGTAGCAATGAGTACGTAAAATCAATATTGTTTTTCAATGACAAAAGATTGACTGTTGGATGTCAATTAATGTAAATTAAGGCGCGACATGAAAAATTGCAAATACCAGATTTCATGATTTTAAAAAATAAAGAAAGACAAATTTCAAGAATTATAAATAACCCCATTTCTATTATTACCATAACATTTAGATTGCAAAATTTTAATTTTACGTTACCATGAGTGCACATAATTAAAAAGCTGTTAACTATAGTTTAGGTACTACGCTGTATAACAGGAAATTAATCCAAATTAGGTACAATGCAGGAGATCTAGAGTTTATAATGTAATCCGAACAATCCGGATGCAGTTGTATTTTTACGAGTAGATATTGATCTAGTCTTCTAGGCTTTGTACAATAACTACCATTTGATAAAAATATCTAAATATCAGTACAAACGCCTTACAATAATTTTATAAAATTTTATCAAGTTTAAATTTTAAATTTTGAACAAAAATTAAAAAAAAAAACACGATTTTTTTGCATTACAGCTTTAACGCTCCAAAGTAGAAAAACAATTGATTGCAAATGTTAAATGATGATGAATGAACTAAATTCTAAGAACAGTTTACTCTTATATCGGTTTCGATTCGATAAGGGCTACGACCACCCTGGTCAAAACTTTATAAATATCAAACATATGTAAGTTATAATACAAAAAAAAAATTGTTTTTGCAATATTTTGGTGCATGTTTCAAAATATTGGTACCTTTATAATTTGATGATAAATATTCAATTCTCTCGTCTCAAATTTTAGAATCGAGTGCTCTTTTCATCTCGCAATTTTAAAAACAAGTCAATTCTTGTTTCTTTACGAGGGTAGATAGCACAATGAAAACGCAACGACTTGTGGATTTGAGAACCCGAGTTTAATTCTCGCAACCGATAAACTCTACTTCGGCTCGCGCTACAATTATCACTTTACGCTCTTTATGCACAAATAACCATTTTTTGCTCTCTATTTCGTTGAAAAATTTGAGTGTTCTCTTTTCGTAGTATGAATTTCTCTCTTCTCGAGAACGATTCTAATTCATAGTAACCAAATATTTAGTTGAATGACGTGTTTTTGATGACGTCAGGCGACTTAGTTAAATTTCTAGGGAATTTATTTTTTACTGTTGGTTACAAGGGTACACTATATATTTTGATGTGGTATTTCTGAAAAACTTGTTACCGCTTTTTGTGATTATTTATTGTTAACAAGTCCAGTTTGTTGATTGAAATCGTAACTATGTTTCTATATTTAGTATTATTTATTAAAATAACCAAACTTTTCAAAACACGGCATTGCAAAACATACGAATAGGACGTAGCGACTGAGTTAGCGACTGGTTCAAAGCAGTTGCTAACAGGAGACCTATTCTAATTCATTGGCGACTGAATTTAGCGACCGTTTGACGTCATAGTTGGCGACTTTGATACTGGCGCCATCTGTTGGTATAGTAAAAAAGTACAGTCTTGACGTCATTGCTGGCGACTGATCGCTTACGGCGTCGCGTGTGCAGGTGATTAGTACAAGGCTGTTGCGAAGTGTCATGGCGTCAGTCGCTTAGCATTTTTTGGTTTTTTAGTTTCGAAGTTAGAAAAGTTTTATACTTTTATATGCACTGTATATTATTTTTAGAAAATGTAAATACAATAATTATCGATAATTAGGACAACAATATCGTCGTTTACACATTAATAATAATTTTTAATGTAAAAATGTTTATTTAAGATTTTGTTAAAATTTATATTATTTATTTTCAAAATATTACCAATTGCTTGAAAATTACTAAAAATTCGGTCAATTTGTGATATGTGAAGTTTAAGCTATAACATACAAATATTTGGGTTTAACAAAGAAAAACAAATATCAACAAATGGCTGTCTGAAATTATAAGTACCAACACAAAATACTCCGTGGTTCCGATTAATACCAACATAAGAAATTAAAATCCCTATGACATTGATTGCACCGTGACGTCATTGACTCAGCGACTGAAACTAGTCGCCAAGCAGTCGCTAAGAATTAGAATAGGTCTCCTGTAAGTCGCTACAAAATGTCTAGTCGCCAATAATGACGTCACACGTAAGTTACATTTTATCCTGCAAGGTGGCTACACTATCGGTAGCTACAATAAATAACGTCAAGCCAGTCGCTACAACTGGTTGCTACGAATTAGAATCGGTCTCCTCGTCCTGCCTGAAATGATGAGAAGTATATTTGTTCTCGCGATGAGACAGTATCACTAGTGACGTGTTTGTATTAACGCGTCCTTTCTGCAATCGGTTTGGTATTTCCAATTGGTAACAATATCAATACTACAGCTGCAGCTATGCAGTTGCAATTTGCACTACTGGATCATTTGTTCCGTTAGCTAAAATTGCTCTCTTCTCCGTCCGGAGTCACTTCTCCGAACCGTAATAACTGCGTATGTCATAATCATCGTTATTTTAGTCATGTTTCGCTGTCCAATGTAAACTGAATGCTAATTTCGTACTTGTAATTATTATGCTGCGTCCGGCGTAAATATACGTGTTCAACTTCAGTTGTATTTAAGTGATTTGGTTCATTGGTTCACAAATACGTAGAATGTGGTGTTTATAGGTTAAATAAATTATTTTTATAGTATCAGGTATCAAATGAAATGGGAACTATTTGCATATGGGTCTGTGTTTAGTTAGAAACCTAAACTTGTAGATTTAGGATCTAAGTGGTATTTGCTTTCCAGTTAAATTTATGTATGTGGTTTTACCGTTTGATAAAGTTTAAGGCTTAAAATATTATAAATATCAGAGTGCTAAGCTTATGGAAATATTTTGTTTAATATATAAACAAAACTGTTAGATTCTTGTACTCGTATTTCATAAATAATGCAATCAAATTCAAACCACTTTCCTAGAATCTAAACTTACTGTAAGCAAGAGATAAATGTTGTTTGACATTGATCTTATGAAGTATTAAATACAAATTTAGAGAAAAATGATATAAATAATTTATTAATAGAAGCAACAATTAGCTCATGAAAGTCAAACTCGTGAGTCAAAGAAACAACATTATTCAGAACGAATAAAAACAAACTGCTAATTTTTCAACCAATAGATATATTACGAAATTATTTTTTT
Source organism: Pterostichus madidus (assembly GCA_911728475.2). NCBI lineage: Eukaryota > Metazoa > Arthropoda > Insecta > Coleoptera > Carabidae > Pterostichus > Pterostichus madidus. The sequence goes on along the minus strand of OU452302.1, from coordinate 9,354,060 downwards.
TGCTACTAGATGGAATTAGTGTAGCATAGAACCATGGCCAACTTCATTGAATTGTGCTACGCTTATTATGGTCGTTTTATATGTCATTAAAATTCCTAGTTTCAAATTTATAGAACGGGAACCTCAACTAGCGACAATATGGCGGAATTATTTATCTGAAGTGACAGATAATGCTACGTTGCCAAATAAAATTCACTTAGTCTAGAATAGCTAGTCTCGGCTTTTCTCGGAAGCTCAGAATACCAGTCATAATATAATATTTAATAATATTGAATGTATAAATAAAATACCCAATTCCATTAAATGTATTTTGTTTGATCACATAAACTTTAGATTTCAAATTTTTTAAGATTGTTTTTATAACTTGACAGCGTAGTCAATTTCCTTTAATTGAAATAAAAAGAACTAGATGACATTACTTGAGGCACCAAAACTGTAAAAAACTCACGACAAATTTTTATATGGCAAAACGATGGAATAAAACGACCATAATAAGCGTAGCGCAGTTCAATGAAGTTGGTCATGATGGTCACGGGTGACTTACGCCACAACAAGTAATTGCAGTACTAGTAGCAACAAACAATAAAGTAGTATAGTAAAACCAGCCTCTTAGAACACCAAAAACAGCGCTCGTAACTGTCATTATATGTACCTACTACGAGTATAATATTAAATTAGAAGATAATTGTAAAATTTTAATCGTTGTGATATACTGAATAGCTCGACATATTCATAAATGTATTACGACCAATCAGCTTCAACATATATTATCTCTTTATGTGTATTTAGTTAGTTCTGATCAAAGGACATGAACCAAAATTAATGTATAGCTATTTTGAACGCATCATTTCACTAGTTCTGTACATGACGGCATATATCATGAAGCATAAAAGGGATCTGAATTTAATCATAATAAATACTAACTATTGATGCAAGTATTCTCTATTTCAAAAGAAACGTCAAATAATAAAAACAAAATTAAAAAGAAAATTCAATATTCTGCCTACTTGGTTTTGTAGTTTTTAATAAACATATTAATTCCAAAATATTGACGTTCTTTTAGCTATGTAAAAAATTGTTAAATATGATTTAAATGTGATATATGTGTATATATATATGAATTCAAAATTAGTGGAATATTTCAAAGTGCAATGCAATGCTTATACTCATATAGAGTGATTAATCTAGACTAATTAATTGTCAGTAAATGAAATTATTCAATACACTGAACTAATTGAACTATATGTACGAGTACAAACGTATTTGCCGTTAGTATAATACAATATGTTCTGAATCTGATTTTTGTTTCAGTATCACTGAATTTATAAATAAACTTTACGATCTAATTTAATTATTTCACTTGTATATGTAAATTATAATATTAATCTCTAATAAGGATCACGTGTCCTGTTAAGTAATAAAGTTATTATTATTATTAAAAGAAAATTAATTTGGCAATAATGAAAATAAAACTTTTATGAGATTTACAATTAATTTTACTGCACTTAATATTATAAATAAAGAAAATTAATGAGGTAACAAATACCTTATATTGTTATAAAATTAAGAGTGAAAGTTTTCATGCGTTTTATTTGACTTTCAGTTTCATAGTTATTGTTCATTTGAGTGCGGAATTAATATTTCTTATCTTCTTTCTTTGTTTTATTATTCAACATTTTCCTTTCTTATTTTGAGGGCCAGTTGCTCCGTCATCCCTTAAATATCAACTGTCACTTAAGTAGGGAAATATTGAATCGAATTGTTGACAGCAATATTTATTAATTCATTTGATTCAGAGCTGGGCAGAGGCTAGCTACTTTTGTAGCTTAGCTACTAGCTTACTTACGTTTACCTTAGCTGTAGCTGTAGCTTAGCTAAGTGTGGAAAAATATAGCTGTAGCTTGTAGCGAACTATTTTTTTTGTATTAGCTTAAAAATATTGTTATTACAACTGAAGATACTTTTAAAGCTACTTTTTGTAGCCCAAAGCTACTTTTTGTAGCTGAAAGCTACCACATTAAGAAATACCTATTTATTTTCTATTTTAATTGTACCTTCTTTATTGTCTGTTCAGGAGTCTTCTGTTAATGTGACTGTTAATTTATTCCGATATAAATAAAAATTATAGCATTAAAAATAACGAGTACATTTGTCCATAACCGATTTTTTTATATTTATGTACTTAGTAGTAAATTAACGGTCATTATAACAAAAGACTGATCAAGTGATCATATGACAATGGCAAATTTAATTAATTCACAATAATTGAAAAAAGTAGCTTTAAAATTTAACAGCTACTTTAACGAAAGCTTTTAGCTGTAGCTTAGCTATATTTTACAAAATGTAGCTTATAGCTGTAGCTCAGCTACTTTTTTAAAGAATAGCTGTAGCTTAGCTACTTTTTTTAAGTAGCTTGCACAGCTCTGATTTGATTTTATTTCTCGATTGTACATTATTTTATTTTATTTACATTTATTAGGCATAGCGGTGTAACTTACCATTAACCATTAAGTTCATTTTAAAAAATGTTATAACCACAGTGAATAAACAAATATCCATGGCACGAAACGTTGTCTTATCTTCAATAAAACTATACAACAATTTAAGCCCTTTGTTCATTATTGTTTTCCAAATATCCATGGTGATAAGATGATCTTGAGTTCTGTTTGTGAATACCGCCTTTATACTCACTTGCATCTACGAAATTTAAATTTTAAGTAATCTAATTAAATAATAGTAAATCGATGTAAAATGTCATATGAACACGTTTAACATTACTGTCAAACATTTGATGAGATATTGTCAGTTTACATCATACTTAAAATTTAAATTCCGTTGGTGCAAACAGGCATTAATATTTTCAAATAACCTTGAATATTTATCATCTTATATTTTCTGTTTTCAACGTTTTCTAAAGTTTTGCATTAGAAACGAAGAAATCATCCCTTGTACTAACCTTCAAACAATACGTGACGTCTCTTTCACCGCACTGATTGAAAAACTCCACAGCTTGCCCGATCACATTACCAGCTTCCAGAACTACATCCTGGGTGCTCTGCGCCGTGGTGACGACCACTAGGTACCCCACGACCACCGCAAGCAGAGACAACTTTGTACGATACATGTTATTGACGTGATGTGTTCAGTGCGACCCGATACACTGTCATATAGCTTGACCGCGAGTCCCGGTTTTATCCAATGCCAACTTGGATACCTTACTTGGTTTACGTGCAACGCTGAATTTAAATGACTAAAAAATAATACCGCCCAGACATCGTGCGAAGTACACTAGGCTAGAAATGTTTTCAAACGGCACTGATAACAGAGGTTTACAGAACAATTAAATTAAATACATCACTATGACATTCTTCCATCTCTTAGTAACTAATACATTTTGCACATGAAGTGCATTTTATAACTATTGGTGTTAGCAAAAGATAAACAAATAAAAAAATTAATATATCATTACGCCTTTTAACAAATTTTTGCGAAGGGCACTCTACCATAACAGATTTTGCGTTAGTGTTAGTAGAGGAGGAACCGTAGGGGTAATTTTAATGTGATGAAAATTATTTACCGGCTGAAGGAATCGAACTTGGGTTCTCAAATTCCCAGACCGTAACGATACCACTAAGCCACCAAAGATGAACTACTATGGTGTAATTTCAATTGTTATCTGTGACATTTGAATTCGGTGCAACCCCAAATTTAGTGATTGTGCGAGATTACACTTTTTCGCAAAAATACCATTTCTCACCTCATTTTTGAGACAAGAGCTCGGTAGAAAAAAAGTTGTCAGTTAAATACGTTGTTAACTACACGAAATATTTTAAAACATTATAGATGTTAGGAAAAATTATTATCTCTGCGTTATCACTATCCATTTCCAAATCTCTGTAGATAACATATTTTTTTACCATGTCGTGTGTTTGTTAGCTGTCAAATTGGAACATCCAAATATGTTATGATTAAAGGACAGTGAATCACGGGGTGAATTTTTTTTGCTAGTATATTTTTGGCGTAAAATGGATCCTTTAAATCACAACCCATCACATAACTAGTTAGCTGTTAGGTGATTGCGAATAGATTCTATAAATAAACTCAATAAATTTTGTTTTCACATCACTATTAGGAGAATTATTGTTCTAGATTTTCTACTGGATTATTTTGTTTAAAAATATCGATGTTTTAGTGCAATGCAAGTGCACCTTCGTCAAAATAGATAAATAAATAAATCAATCCAATAAAGAAATATGTTACTAAGAAATAATAAATTTAACAAATTCGTAATTACAGGCAGCCCTGTTTTATTTAATTGTTGACTTTAATATTAATAATTTGAAAAAGTGTAGTTTTAGCGAGTTTTGAAAGATTTTTCACAAATATTTTTCATAATTTTGGAAGAGAAATTAAAAATAAATGAATGTGTGTTACTTGTTTGTAAATATGAATGAAGTGTTTTTATCCATTGATGCGGATATAATTTCAGTAACTTTTTTGGTAGAGTGTACTAAATGTTGATTAACACGACACAAAGTTTTGAGGGCGGGGCTGAATGTTTGCAGTTATACAGAAATATATGTCGCTTTCTTTCTACTAGATCATAATTTATGCAGAATTAAAATTTTATTGGTTTTTCTAAAAATAACTTATAGATTCCAATTTTTTTTCTTTGTAAGACAGCTGTGAAAAATGAAACTGTGTTCCACAAATTTTAAGTGAATAATAATTTTATTTTATTAGTGATATTATAATTATTTTTATCTACCATTCGTTTTTGTAATTTGATTGTTTTTAAATATCTATAATTATATGTATAAATAATATTTGAACTGAATTGGTATATTATAAAGAACAAGTAAAATAACACCAGTTCTTATATAACAATCACAGTGTCAATAATTTTGGAATCAAATCGAAAAATTTTGGTGAAATAATATCATCACGCGTAAGTGATATATTTATGCACGGGAAGTGCGATTACCAGGCGTCAAATCATGGCCCCTAAATATATTAGTGGAAAGGGAGCCACAGGAGTAAATTTAATGTGGTGAAAATTGTTTGTCAATTGTGGGAATCGAACCAAGGTTCTCAAATCCACAGGCCGTCTCGATACCACTAAGCCACCACTCCATTTGATAAAACTTGCGTGACAAGTTAGTGAATTTATTTGGAGGAATCTATGAATTTGGTTGAAGCGAGGGTGGTAAGTTAGGATGATAATTGGGGTTGTTGATTTTTCGAATATTCAAGAATTCGAATGTTCGGATTTATTGAACCTTCGAATTTAGATTCGAACTTTCGAATTTTTGAATATTCCGAATTTTCGAATTTTCGAATTATTCAAATTGTGAATCTGGCTCCTAACGTAAACACGGCATGTTGATATGAATTATTTTCAGAATAAACTCATTTGCAGAGTTTTGTATTAATTCATAAGTAATTATTATTATTTGCCAAATTAATTCAATTTAGACTTAAATTTCACTACACTGTCAAAAACGTTTTAATTAAGACATTTTTGTATCATTTTTATTCTCATTTTAAAACGTTTTACTAAAAGTCCGTAGCATTTGGATGGGCGGTAAGAGAATAGATGTCTTAATTACGACGCATAAACTTGCAGAGTTTTTGCAGGATACTTCGCCGAGTTTATTATTTAATTCGTGGTCGACTTTTCGCGAATTATGCGTGAGCATGTTTGAAAATGACAGATGGCGTTAATTCAGAGACACAAAATTCCAGAATTCGAAGCTTTGAAAAATTCGAAAATTCGTAAATTCGAAGCTTCAAAAATTCGAAAATTTGAAAATTCGAAAATTCGTAAAAGTTCAAAACATTCGAATGTTCGAACGTTCAGAAATTCGAACTTCGGTGGAAATCAACGACCCTAATGAGAATATTTGACGAGAACTGATTACATTTGATGAATCTGATGAGTGAAAATTTTATGAATGTATGTAAAATATGCAACGTAAAATATAAAATAATTTAGTGAGTTTCATGTCAAAAGATTTAAAAATACGGAGAGATTAAATTTTCCCGAAAAGGCTCTTTCAGTCTGGTAATTTAAAATATGTAGCACAGCATCTTTCCACTCAGGTTAAATAAATTGAGAAGTACGTTAACAAAGAGACAACGCAGAAAGATACATAACAAGTGGAAAATGAAAATAACTCAGTGGAGCAAATATCGCATCTGAACGAAATACCTACGTCGTGAATGCTGTACGCACGCTATTCCGAGCGTCGTAAACGTTTCATGTCATGCGAAACTGTACCAGCACTTACGCAGACGTGATTATTATGAGAATTAAGCCAATGATTGTACTACGACCTACAAGGGGACGTGTTCAAATGAGTGTAATTGTTTTACAAGCACTAAATGTACCTGTACATATTATTTGACAATTTATTGCTGCTGCTGTTTGAATTGCTAATAATTTAGTTAGCTATCCTTCTTGAATTTTTATTTCTATTAATTAGGTACGTACCCAATAATGTGAAAATAGTCAGTATAAGTTTCTACTAAAAAAATTGTATCGTAACTGGGATAATAATTCTGTTGTGCAGAATAACATAAAAAAATAAAGAAAGAATAATAATTTACAAGAAAATAACTGCGTATGATTAATATGAGTAGTATATTATAAAATAAGTATTACTATTGGTCATTGATTGTAATACGTGTTTTTCATACTATTTTTCCTATATCGTATTCATTTTATTTTGTTTCAAAATTTATACATATTTAAAAAAAGTACAAAAAAATTATGGTAGTAACACTGACAGATACAGTAAATATTTAATAAAATTTTGATTATTAAGCCGTAAAAATTGATTTTTAAAAAAGGGATCAAAAGATCGAGGGGTCTTGGATGAAGGCTTTTATGAATTTAGTACAATAAAATATTTATTTATTTCAATTATAAAAGACGACGTTCGTGTTCATCTTCAGGTCAAAACGGCGCCGTTTTGACTCGGAGGTGTGCAAACTTGCATACTCCTAAAAAATATATATTAATTTTTTTTTTAAACATGTAGTTAAAATTTTTTAAATTTTAAATTGTTAATATCCACGTCGTGGATATTCTAATTTAAAGTTAGATATTATTGTGTCGTTGGTGTTTTCTCTAAGTTTTACATTTAAATTTAAAGTTTGACACGGAATACGTTTAGTCCGCACATGCTGAGACTACAAATCATGTCTACATCAGAATGTCCTACTTATAAAATGGCGTAAAACTATTGATTGGCTTATTATTTAAGTCCGTGTTTGTTTCCATTTCATAGAACTGAAGTTTTAACCAAAAATTCAAATGTGTAACCTCAAATATTTTTTTATTTCCATAACGTATATAAAAAAAAGTATTTTCATACAAAAGATTATTATATTTGATTCAGAATTATGTGTTTGTTGCCATTTGATAGAACTGCAATATAAGGCAAAAATTCAAATGTGCAACTTCAACTATTTTTTTTTATTATTTTCATACCGTATAAAAAAAATATTTTCAGTCAAAAAATTATTATATTTGATTCAGAATTATGTATTTGTTTTCATTTAAAAGAACTGAAATTTCAAGCTGAAATTCAAATATGTAACCTCAAATATATTTTTTTAAATTTTTATACCGTATAAAAAAAGAATTATATCGGTAACGTTAATATACATAACTATTAAATCTAAATCCTAGAATATCTAGGTATAATATAATTGGAATTTAATTTTGTGGAAAACAATTTGCTAAATCTGCTTTATATTCATGGACATTTGCAACTACATAACTAGAACATGAATTTAGGGAAATGTATAAACTATTTGACATTTAAATAAACAAATTATATATATATATATATATATATATATATATATATATATATATATATATATATATATATATATATATATACTGGTAATTAAATAAATATGAGTGAATATGCAGGATATAACGTTGGGAATAATTAGTTGTGTTTTAATATATATATATATATATATATATATATATATATATATATATATATATTGGTAATTAAATAAATATGAGTGAATAAGCAGGATATAACGTTGGGAATAATAATAGACTTCCCTGTTTGTAAGTGATTGTGCATTACAGGCTTCCACAGATACACATCAGTAAAGTAAATTACCTGTAGCAATTATATTAAGGCGTAAATAACCTAAATGACACTTTTGAACAGGAATATACCTATTATTTATTATTAATTTAAATACTTTTTATAAATATATAAATTATTTAATATATGAATACCCGGTTACATAAAGAACAGAATAAATTTCCTTGAATAGTAATTAAATTTAGTTTAACAGATTCGAATAAATTTGATACATTTTATGGCATATATAACATTGCTGTAAAAATTTTAACTGTCATTAGTACTAATAAATTTTATTTACTTTGGGAATAAATAAATTTATCGTTTTTAAAACCGACCATAACTATTTTAAAATTTGTTTATCCTATACGAATGGAACAGCAATATTTTCGGCATCAAGTTAAAAATATAACGTAAATGATTATAAATAAATATAATAAAATAAATATATCATCACGTCTTCTACCCATTACTGGGTGTGGCACTCTGCCGAAGCAGATCTCGGTAAGTGATATATTTATGCGCGTGAAGTGCGGTTACCAGTCGTCAAATCACGGCTCCCAAAGATGTGAGTGATTAATTATTAATATTTATGATAATGCTTTAGACTGTGGATTTAAGGATTTAAGTTCGATTTCCACAGGCGACAAACTGGTTTTTATCATATTACAATTACTCCTGCGCATCAAACATCTTTGGGTGCCATGATTTAACGACTGGTAACCGTATTTCGCGGGTATAAATGTATCGCTTACTGAAAACTGCTACGACAGAGTGCCACACTCAGTGGCTTGATAATAAGTTTTATTTTTTTAGAATTAAAACAAGAATTTATCCACGTTTACAATGTTTCTCAACCGTACTTACTGTGAGGTATTGTAGGTTGTCATTATAAAGTATTCAGCAGATTTGCAATTGCATTTTGTACTTCACTTCAAATCTCGCCGATGCGGTTGTATTTTTTTGTTTTAATTATACTGTCACAATGTAATATGAGTAATATAAAACATTAATGGTGCAAGATCGATGATTCTCTCTGCTGCGCATTTTACTGCTGGTAATAAAAACTGTTTGTTACCAACAGCACATAAAATAATATTAAGTTGCATGACTGCAGGAGAAAATGTAGAATTATGAATAAAGATTTTATTATGAAGTGCACATTTATATTATTCTTCATTATTTCATTTTATATTGCTTTGTTTTAGAAATTAAAGTTACGCTTAAGTAAATATAAAATTGTTCTATTTCATATGCTATCTTTGAAAAATTTGAATGTATATTATTTTCTGATATTTAGTAAGTAAACTTAAGTTAGTTAGTTGCAAGTGTACCTTCATTAGAAAATAGTAAAATAAAAAATAAACAAATAGCGTAATAACAATTAACAAATAACGAAATAAAGAAGCAATTATATTTGTTTGATCAAAGGTGGCCAAGTTTTATTCAATTCACTACATTCATAATTAGTTTTCACGTGCTTGCCACCCCATAACAATGATTATATCAGAATCACTATAATCGGATAATTATTTACAGTAGAATGCCAATTATTCGTGGTAATTGAAAAACACTCGAGCTCGGATAATTGAAAAACACGATTAATCCAAATTAAATTTTTATTGAGTTAAATACAAAAATACATTTAAAAATAGAAGAAAAATATTTTGGTAATATTTAACTATAAAATTAAATATATCATTTGTATATTCCCAATTTAAGTATAGAGTTCAGACTCTCTGAGTCACATGCTGAGATGCAAGAAAAAAATAAAGAGCTCTTTAGTTATAGAACTGTTTATCTAGCAAAAGTATCAATATCGATTTTCAGACATTTATTGAACCGTTAGTTGCTAATGAACCGATAAAACTTTCATGCAACCCAGCAACAGTGTGGTAGTCCAAATATTTTTAGCTTGAGTGGGATACAAAGTCGGGACCTTCGGATTTGAATGTTGTAACAACACCGCAGTATTACTGGATAAAATTATTTATAATAGCTTGCAAATAAAGTTCGTGATTTATTTATTTATTTATTTATTTATTTATTTATTTATTTATTTGGTACTCTGCACAACAGGAAGTAAATCCCAATTACAGTACAGGGGACCTACAGCTTATAGTGGAATCGGAACCACTCAGACACAATCGTATTTTTGGATATAAGTAGAAGTCAGTGAGATTTGAACACACGACCTCTTGCTTGCTAATTAAGAAACGCAAGTTTTACCTCGCTTTTATCCACTGAGCTACGATTGTCAGATTATATAACAGGATTCTTGCATTGTAATTTTCAAAACGTGGATATCCGTTACATTAGGAAAAATATTTACTATTACTGTATTTAAAAATTGTGCATCGAAATTTAAACTTTTTTATTGTTATTACGACCATTTTGACAAAACACATGGTATGTTCATTAGGGGCAAAAGTGAAGATAAGTTTGAACAGCTAAATTTTCAAAAAGGTTATAGCTAATCCTTAATTTTGATTAAGTCAAATTTAGCTAAAGCATATTAAAAAAAAGTTAAAAATTCCTATTTCAAACTTGATATTATTTAGTTTTCAAAATGTGGTTTGAATAAACTTTATTTCATCAGGATTAGCTAAAACCTTTTTGAAAATCGGGCTGGTATATTTTAAGTATACAATAATAAATATTTAGAAATAATTTTTGAAAAAGCAATGAGCGTTCGCCAGGATTTGAACCCACAACCTTTCACTCGCATGGTCACTGCTCTAACCAATTGAGCTACAAACAATCGGCGAATACTCATGCTTTTTCATGCCATCTTTAGTTGAAGAAATGTAAAGTGACAAGGGTTGCGTCAATTTGTTACAAGTCAACAACCTAGTATGCCGTTGGGTGAAATTCCCTGGGTGAAATTATTATAAGAATTTGTTTATTCAAATAAATAAAATAGTTTTGAAAAAGTTGTATTCATTTAATATTTCTTTTTTTTATTAAGTTAAAACTATATAATTAATTAAATATAAAATGCACCAAAAATAAATATAATTTACATTTACAAACACCGTATATTATGCGATGTAATATTACCCATTCCATGTTTTAAATCGCAGTTTATTTTAGAAGTTAATTAAATATTTATTACTCTGCTAGACAAGCTTCCAGCTTTCAGCTTACAAAGAAAAAAAAAACAAGTAAATATTGTAGTCGTTGCAAAGTCCCGAAGGTGAACTTTTCTGCACATAATGCGAACAAAAAATTGCTGACATGCTGTAATTTTATTCAATTATAGTTTGCTTCTTTTCTTATTGTTCCTCTCTGTAATTTCAGAAATTGATGACGACAATTTTTCTAACACCTGCACACTTTAGCTGTAGTACCTACTATTTACATAGGTACGTAAATATTTCCAGAGTTTAATATAATCATTTACAGGTCTCTTTACATACAACAAAAACTTTCAACGGTTTGTAAAACTGACAAAGATAGACATTTCAACTTTGAAATTTGAAATTTGTTTGATGCCACTTTCTCCAAAATATAATTCAAACAGCAAATATTTTCCGTTCAGTAAATTACAAACGTTACTACTAGTGGCGTAAATAAGGGTATGCAAGGTATACTGCCGCATAGGGGTCCAATGCCCAAGAGGGCCCTTAGACCTTCTACCGAACTAGTGTTACATTTTTAAATTTTAAATTAAAAAAGTAAACTAATTGTAATTTTTGCATGTCAAATAATTATTAAAGTATGAAGAGCGTAAACTGATTCTTTATTACTCGCGCATGGTACAGGAGGAACAAAAACACTTTATGCTCGTGATACACACATATTTTATCTATATTTAAAATTATCAAAATAATTCGGATATTCGCTAGTTTCCATATTCGTATCCGAATAGTACGGATATTCGTTAATTTTGTTTACAAGTCAATTGAAGCACGAGAAATTCAATGCCGTTGAGCGCATCTGCATATCTTATTTAGTTTTTGAGATATAGCCTCGGGAAAGTCTAAAATATGATGAGGATTTTTTTTTTTGAAAATTTAACTTTTGCAGAGGCTACAACTTAAAAACTAAACAAGTTATGAAAATGCGCTCAACGCATTGAATTCCCCGTGTTCGAATTGACTTATAAACAAATTTTTACCGATTTTTATTTTTTGAAAATTTCTTAAGGGATTTTTTCGATTTAAGGCTATTTTCAGATTGTTCGCTCTAAAATTCTTTGTCGTACGAATATTGTAACGAAAATTTACATACGTATGTATTTTGACCCGCTGAATCCAGTAGTAAAATCAACAAGTGCAAATGTCTTCTACTTTTTGAGATATTGTTCAAAATCTGCTCGATGAGAAAATTAGGATGAAAATTTTTGAAAAATAAAAAATGCTGAAAATTTGTTTAAAAGTCAATTGAAGCACTAGAAATTCAATGCCCTTGAGCGCATCTTCATATCCTGTTTAGTTTTTGAGATATAGCCTCGGGAAAGTCGAAAATATGTGTATGATGAGGTTTTTTTTTTTGGAAAATTGAACTTTTGCAGAGGCTATATCTTAAAAACTAAACAAGATATAAAAATGTGATCAACGGCTTTGAATTCCTCGTGTCCGAATTAACTTATTGCCAAACCAATTGAATATTTGAACTATTCGAATTGTACGGTTATTCGAATATTCGACCAACTCAGATATCCGAGCTATATATAATTAATCTAAGGATAATTTTCTAAATATTGTTACTTTAAATATAATTGAGGCCAGGTATGAGTAGGATAAACAATAGATTTGAATTGGAATAATCATGTTGATTTACAACGGGATAGCTCTTGTAGTAGCTAGTAATCCTGACCAAGTTACTAACAGATATAAAGAAAAATAATCTGGAATGTTTGATGTTAGATATGATATGTAGCGTTTAAGTTGAATAATTGAAGATAGTTCCTCACTGAGTATTAATTAATTTAACTTACTCTTTCCAGGTTCAGTTAAGGAGCATTGAGGATAGGAAGAAGATTAACACAGGTTTGTTATTTTCTTCTTTATATTTACAACTATAATATCAAGTTTAAGTACTTGGTATATTTATGGATGTAGTTCCAAGCGTGAGTAGCAAAATATTCTTGTTATTTTTAAGAGCAGAGTGATGTTTTGATTCTTATTCATACAAGTCATTCTTCATCATATCATGTACTTGTTTCCGGATTCGTGCGCTATGACTTTTAACTTCTTAAAATCATAGACGTGCAAAATATTTTTTAACTTGTATTATAATGGAACCTTTCACAGTAGGTAAATATAGAAGATAAAATATAACATTTGTTGTGATTATTTCTTTTTAGTTATTATTCTAGCACAAAAAAAACGGATATTAATTTATTTTTGTTTGTAATTTAAAATTATTTTTTTTTAACTAAGCCCCGTCTTTATATTTTGCTAAGTCGAAATTAATTCTTTGTTTTAAAGAAAGGTTAATCATTTATTTATTATTAAATTAATTTTAATTGTAGAAGGAAACAGCTAAGTGAAAAGAGTTTTATTTTAAAGAATAATAACTTTGTTCAATTAGTATTTCGCACTAGCACTAATTTAAAAAGAAAGAAAGAAATGTACTGTTGTTAACTACGCTTACGCACAATAATTACACACATTAATTAAAGTAAAAATATAACTAATTTACGTTGATACACGTATTTAATCGTGTTTAGCCTCATTTTATTCTAAACAAAAAGCTGTTTAAGTTCATGGTCTGGTACTCTAATGAATAGGCACTTTGCTATTTTGTTGAACATTCAAATTGCATGTTTATTTTACATGCATGTGTAATATGGTATACGGAAATTAAATTTTACTTTAAAAATTCTTTAAATTCCATATATCACATGCTACAGTCAGTATATTATTAGAGAAATATAATTTATAGAATAAAGGAATAAATATAAACGAGGATAAAAATAAAAGATATATGAAGTTATAGCACAGTAATGCATTTAATTAGTCATTTATAAATAAATAAATAAATATATCATCACGCCTTCTACCCATTGCTGGATGTGGCACTCTGCTAAAGCAGATCTCGGTAAGTGATATATTTTGCGCGTGAAGTGCGGTTACCAGTCGTCAAATCACGGCCCCCAAACATGTTAGTGGTGGAGGAGCCACAAGGATAGCTTTTTCAAATTATGAAAATTTGTCGCCTGTGGGAATCGAACCAGGGACCTCAGGATCCACAGGCCGACTTCATACCACTGTGCTAGCCATCCCATAATTAGTCATTTAGATTGAACGATATATTTTTCTCGCCTTTTATGTTCTTTTTATTCTCATTTTATAACGTTTTACTAAAAGTCCGTAGCATTTAGATGGGCAGTAAGAGAATAGATGTCTTAATTAAGACGCGTAAACTTGCAGAGTTTTTGCAGAATACTTCGCCGAGTTTATTATTTAATTCGTGGTCGACTTTTAGCGAATTATGTGTGAGCATGTTTGGAGATGACAGATGGCGTTAATTCAGAGACAAAAAATTCGAGAATTCGAAGCTTTCAAAAATTCGAAAATTCGTAAATTCGAAGCTTCAAAAAATTCGAAAATTCGAAAATTTGAAGCTTCGAAGTTTTTCTGACGAAGTTAAAAACATTCGAATGTTCGAACGTTCAGAAATTCGAACTTCGGTGGAAATCAACGACCCTAATAAAAAATAATTAATGGACAAATAAGTACTTGTTGGTTAGAGTTTTTATTTCTAAACATAATTTATATTTACACTTTAGGCAACAAACGTCAATAAAAAATTCGCATCGTATTTCTTATATTACATATTTTAATTCTACGCCCGGTATATTGGTACAAAGAAGTAATTAAAAATAAATTGATTCAAAAAATAGAAAAGTAATAATGGCTTTTATTGTCATAATTATATTAATTAATATTAGGGGTAATTATAAAATATTCCATTTACGCATTCATGATAAAGAAATTTTTTGACACGCACTCTTCAATTTAATCTCGTAACTGCAACAATTAAATTTGTTATAAAGCTTAAATTTATATCTTTGTTAATTAATATTTTAGCATTGTCATTTTTCAGCCTATTAAAATATGTAATGACTTAGCCGCACGCATCCAATCACGCAAATTTACAACATTTATTTAATTAACGTACAACAATTAATTTTTTGTGTCTAATAAAACACTTCATTCTCTTGTTTTATGGTTCCGAAATGTTAGCCTACTTCCTCCGCCACTGGCATCAGTTACGTTACCTACGACAGACTGTGAGACTCTCCGCTGACACGCAGCGGAGTCTGTCACGTTCTCTCGTCGGGCGTGACGCTGTGACGTTCATTGAAGGTGCTGTTAATTCAATCTTGACTGATTACCATAGCGGCCGTCCTCCGATTTAGGTTATCCTGGTGTATATACGAACGTCTGCCTTTGGCGTGGATGCGAGCGTGCGCGTGACACTTCCATCACGTGTAGATGGGAGATACGGGAGAGTATTGGCACTTGATGCGAATAGAAATATGTTATAAATGCAGAGGATGAGATTATCTCCTTGGGACAAAACCGACAGTAATGAAGTTGTCCCTTTGAAACAAGTCCAGTGATTCTCAATGTGTTACTTTATACTCGTACACTAAGGAGATATTTTCGTTTAGTTTTTCTCTGAACTCAAACAAATTAGAAACTATCTTATACGACAAGTCATCGTGTACATGAAATAAAACTTTAGCAATAAAGGACTCAGCAAATTTTCGGTGCATTATCTGTTAATAGTATATTACATAACAAGCATCGAAAGTGTAAGATAACGTGCGTGTGTACAAATTGAAAAACGAAGCGCGGCGCGCCGAGCGATTTAAGTTCACAAGCACAGTTATCACACTTTCGAGCGAGTTATGTACACTATTTTTCAGACGACCACAAAATATTTCTAAACAGTTTACAAGAGCAATGTTGTTACACTTTGATAGCTGATGCGCTTTTGTAGGTAAGCGTTGACGTTTGACGTTTGAGGTTAGGTATTGTGATATCAATTGTACTAACCGTAAGATCAAAATATTAAATAATGCTAAAATATTAGTAAATAAGTAATTATTAATTTAAAAAAATAAGATTTATCTGTGCAAATGTGTTGAAGAATCTGCCAAAACTTCGATTCAAATAATAATACAAATTATTTTCATTTATTTTATTATTTTCTTTCATCGTAACGCCATCAGTTGTCAATTAGTAGAACTTCACCTCATATGTTAGAAGTGTGCGTTATACTATCATATCAGTGAATGTTATGTTCAATTTTCCGTAGTAGTTTATGCTGTTGTTATGTGGTCGTCTGAAATAGTTATTTACACAATAGGTGTTAAAACTTCATTGCACGAGTAGGAAGCTTGCAGCACGAGTCGTAGACTTTTAACACGACGTAACCAATTATACTATTTTTATTTATTACATTTCAAACATCAAAAACATTTATTCTGTAATTATCATAGGTTAGGTTTGTCTCATACCAACTATTTTATCGTATCTTTGCATTGAAAATGAGTGCGTAATGACTCACTTTATGTACGATTGTAGAAAGAAATATTTGTTCATGATTCTGTCAGAGAGTAAAATTTTCTTTCCTCAATTAAGAGAAGAGAGTAATAATTTTCATTCTTAGGAGAAAGTACAGTTTTCTTCCTTAGAGGAAAGGAAGTAAAACCATGTCCATGGTAATTGGAAAACAATGGTATACTTTAACATTAGTCACCTTCAGATTAATAATAAGTTCTTCCAAATTTCGAATTTATTTCTGAATTTACTTCGTGAATAAAATGTCAGACTTCCCTTATTTCCTTTGCCTTCAGAAATTTCTTCAAGTAGAAATTTCTCACTTTCTAACCTAAATATATAACTAAATATTGTGCTATAACTACTTTTTCCTTTTTTACTAAATACAAATCATTATTTCATCATTGATCAAAGTTATAAAAATCGTTACTCACAAAATTTTAAATAAAATTTAGAAATAAAATTAAAAAAGGAATCTAAAACATTTTCACGACCGTGAGTGAAGTAGGATTTTATGCACGCAAATCAGTAAATAAAGTTATATATTATGACACTAGTGTGGTAATGTTCAGTCAACGCGTTAAGCAATTACTTTACGCTCTATTTCGGAAAATTTCCATGGTTTTATTTAAAAAAAAGAAATATATATTTTTTTATATTCAAGACTGATATTTATTTCATTTTTTATGGAGTAATAGCTCAGTGGTATCAAGTCGACCTGTGGATTCTAAGAACCCTGGTTCGATCCCCACAGCCGACAAAACATTTTCACCAATTTAAAATTACCGCTGCTAACATCTTTGGGGGCCGTGATTTGATGACTAATAACCGCACTTCACGCACATAAATATATCACTTACCGAGATCTGCTTCAGCAGAGTGTCACACCCAGTGATAGGTAGAAGGCGTGATGATATATTTATTTATTTATTTTTTATATTTATTTCAATAATTTGGCTATTTTGTTTAATATTTCCGAACATAGAAAAATTATGTGCGCAATACGTGTATAAACTATCTTTGTAGAACTCTCTAAAATCTTTCTACTTGTTTCAAAACTAATCACTTTACCAATTTGTTACGTAATATGCTATTATAAACTATTTGACTATAAAAACGTCAAATCACCTACAAATAACAGCTTGTTTCAATATGGCGATAATTTATTTTCGTTCTGTTTGTCTGTTTGTATAATATTGAAATAAAAATCCTCCATTTACAAAACAAACTATCTACTCATTTTGTAAACAGAAACAATAACTAACTTTACCGGAACCACATTCTTATCTTGTGTTTTGTTAATATTCATAAATAAAAGTGTTTTAGAGATTGTTAAATTTGAAGTATTAAACAAATTATGTGGGGCTTAAAATGTTTGGTAAATGCTGATTTTTGTGGGACAACTTTTCAACTTTATAAATATGAAATGAAATCGGACAGATTTTAAAATTTATTTATTCCATGTCATTTGTTATTTTAATATTTATTGCAGTTTAAAATAAATGTTTATTTTAGATTTAACAGATTGTCAATATTGGAAAATATATTTATCTCAAAAAGTCATCGTCGTAGCACGAAGTTTCACGTTCTACTGACATTTTAACAGTTGACAGGTGTCCATGTATTATGTACATTGATATAGCTGTATAAATATGTCACGTAGAAAAACTAATTTTATGATAAAGTAATTACACTGAAACTAGAGCACATTATAGTGTCCTATTTAAACTTGTATTGTAGTATTAGTTTGACCTAATTTCTCCATTTTATAACACGTTACATATATCAAGCTTTTCTTTTCCGTGACAGTGATTTAAAAATAATTTGATTCTGACATGTAAATCCTCTCAATTATGTAGTAAGAGTACTTTTAGGGCTGAACCGAAAAATCCGGGATTTGTATATATCCGGTATATCTCTCAAATAGTGGAACTAAAATCTCTTTGAATTTTTTTGGCCCTTCTTTAAAGCTACCGTCTAAATTAACTAGTACAATATTTCCTGTAGTTGAATCTATCGAGCGATGATTCACTGATTACTACTGAGCTTCTCTAGTCGTTATATTGTAACAAAGCGGAGGTATGAACATTGCGAGCGTGAATTATTAGATGTGAATAAAAAGATTCGCGGTTCTATTAATTAACTAAATAATAACGCACTATAAACCACAGATAACTTTATTAAACTTAATGAACTATAGATGAGTAAAATTATAACAAAATAAAACTAGAAATAGATAATTAACTAAACGATAATTAAATGCGCGCGAAGCGCGAAAACGAATTCGACGTCGGTCACATCTTGACCGGCTGACGGAGCAACCCCTGGCTTGACTGATGCTACATCTCAAAACTAGACGCTAAGTTTTCAGCGGGGGTGAAGAGTGGTATTTTGGGGATGCAACACATGACCGAAGACTGCAGATGACCACACATATTCGTTGCCACGATAAGATTTTTCTCAGAATCTTATCGCGCAAAACAGGGAAGCAAACTAACAGAATATCTGCAGTCAACTCAAAAACCACCTTGTTACAATATTATTATTATTATATGATTAAATATGGGGTAATGGCTCAGTGGTATCAAGTCGGCATGTGGATCCAAAGAATTCTGATTCGATCCCCACAGCCGACAAAACATTTTCACCAATTTAAAATTACACCTGTGGCTCCTCCACACTAACATCTTTGGAGGCCGTGATTTAACGGCTGGTAACCGCACTTCACGCGCATATATCACTTACCGAGATCTGCTTCGGTAGAGTATCACACCCAGTAATGGGTAAAAGGCGTGATGATATATTTTTTATTTTATTTATTTTATTTTATTAAGTATTTATTTTTTTATTTTACATGCATACACAATATCACGCTATATCCCATCAAATGAGGTAGCACGTATCCCGGAAACATTCACAGAACATCTGCTCATCAGATTTATTAAGAATCAGTCTTCGTCAAACATTTCCATCCTGACATACCAACTTCGCTTCAACTATATTCACGTTCACTCCATACAAGTTCATGTATTCCCCACACTAGAAATCTTTCTTCAAGCAACAAACCTTCAATCTCTTCACATCCATCCATTCGCTCTATACGTCTGTTTCATTAAATTTCATTAGACGTACGCTCCAAATGCTCCAATCATCTCAACTCACTTGCCCCTACTCCTCTAACAATAAATCTAAAAAGATAAGAAAGGAAGAGAATGTCGTCTTGCGCTTATTTGGAAATAAATTCCACACAAAATAAAAACAATGAAAATTGATTTATATATATTTATTATTTCTATTCAACTTTTTTTATTGTGTATTTAATTACGCTTTTTTTGTTAAAATCGTGATATTTAATTGCTTACAGCAATTCATATGTTAAATTAAAAATCAATTAAATATATTATCACGGAATTACTGAATTTAGAATACTACTATAGCAGATATGATATATCAAAGCGCAGAAAGTGGGGTTACCAGCTATCAAATTACGACCCTCAAAGATGTTATTGAACTTGGAACCACAGAAGTATTTTATTTGTGACAATTTATGAAATGGTTGAGTTAGCAAACTCCAAATCTTTTGACCTCAATTTGACAGAGACTAAATTGAAATCATAAGGTGCTTGAAGCGTACGCCTCAAAGCATGGTTTCTCCGATGGGTCCGGGCCCAAGCATCTGTTAGTCTATATTTTATTGTTTTTAATTAATACCTCTAGAACAGCGAATCGAATTAAATTTACTTTCTTTGCAGTACGAAGAGAAAACTAATTTTACCAATGAAAATCTAAATAAAAAATTGAATTCTAAGATTGTCAACTATAGTTTAATTCTATTAAATGCAAATTTAATGAAGGTAAAATTTTACATAATTTATTCTATCAAAATAACCCTTTTACATCAAGCACTTCAGTTAATCTTTATTTGAATATTACTTTGTTAGAAATATAAAAAAAAATTGTTTAGATTTTAATTTAAAGTTATAAAAATTTATAATTTTATTGTTACTAAATTTTGTTTCTATGAACACAAATTACCGAAGATTTGTTAACAAAATTTGGCAATAAAAAAAGGCTCATTTTCTTAATGAAAACAATCGCTTGGGAAATTGTTACATTCCTAACTTTCGATGTTGTTGTTTGTTGTTCATTTATATTGATTAAACATAAAAAAATTACATGTTAAAAATTACAAAAGTATTTACAAATTATTAAACAACGATGGCAAACAATAATGTATGAACAGAAATATTAATTTATTAAATTACTAATTGATCATGGCAAGACTACATCTTGTACACCAAAGGGAGACGACTTGTCTCGATAAAATCCAAACTACCACTAACTAATTATTGTTGTTTTCCATACGACGTAATGACAAAGGGTAAGAGGGTGACATCGTTGCGTTAGTTCAAAGTTAACCATTTCCATGCATGAGTTTACAGAATAAACCCAGATGCTTGTAAGGGATGAAGTACAAAGTTCAAATCCATCTGAGATCAACGTACAGTTACTATGTTACTCAGGTATGGCAAAGTACGACAATTCAGAGAAGCTATAAACGCGTTAATTAAGGATCACTAAAATTATTACAAACATATGAATTAATAAATTTGATAAACTCTGTCAAGTCAACTTTTAAGACGATAATTAAGTCCGGCAGTATGGTGGGGTGGGTAGCGTTACGGAATTCGAATCCGGAGATCCCGAGTTCGATTCCCACTCAAGCTAGAAATTATAATTACAACCACTCTGCGGCTCGGTGAGTCCGGCCCCTGTACTGTAATTGGGATTCAATTCCTGTTGTACAGAGTAACATAAATAATAATAATATAATTAGTTTGTAACCTAATTATAACAAAACCTAATTCTGAATTATTTCACTTTGTTACACATTTAATTTACGTCTATCTCATTTCGGAACATATTAGGTATATTAATAAACTTTGACTCATTAGATGCAGTTTTTAATTCAGAACATCTTTAGTATTTATATTTTTGTTTTAAAATTAGTAGGGAAGACACTATCGCCAAATAAAAATTTTCTCGTATTTCCAATGTATTAAAAATCGCAGTTATGTATGTTAACAAATGAATTGTTAATAAATAATAATTTTTACGGCCGCGTTCACTTTACGGTCGATTTTATTTCACGGCCACATTTACTTGACGGCAGCTGTAACCATTTGTATGTTTAAATAGCAAATTTATTGATTCTTTTTGGGTCTTCTTGCAGCTTCAAAAAATTTAGGCGGAGTTTTGAAAAATTCGCTCTCGCTTTTGCTCATTTCTTATTAAACAAATTAATTGATGTAGTTATTTTATTTCTACTTTTACGTTTTAAAATATGTTAACAATATACAGATTATTTTGTTAATTTTTGTTTAAGTGACAACACTCTGCGCGTAACATGATACAATTAAATAAATAAATATATCATCACGCCTTCTACCCATTACTGGGTGTGAGACTCTGCCGAAGCAGATCTCGGTAAGTGATATATTTTGCGCATGAAGCTCGGTTAACAGTCGTCAAATCTCGGCCCCCAAAGATGTTAGTGGTGGAGGAGCCACAGGGGTAGTTTTTGAAATTATGAAAATTGTTTGTCGCCTGTGGGAATCGAGCCAGGGTTCTCAGGATCCACAGGCCGACTTCATACCACTGAGCTAACCACCCCATATGATTCAATTAGATAGGTATAATATTTATTTTTAAATAAAAATGTATAACTTTTTATGATAGCTGCTTAAACATGTACCGTGTACTTCGGCTGAAATGTTATTTTCAGCCTCATCTAATTTGCTAACCTCGGCTTTGAACAAAGATGCAAACTTCAAATTTAGCCAAAAAAGAACACTTTTACAATCTTGATAAATATGAAATAAACTTTATTTTCTGATGTTTCGTTCCTTTTTCAAAAACATGATGTTTTTATGTGTGTCAGACGCTAAAGATCCTTGATCCGATCCTACATAGTGAAAGAAAGATAACGATTTATTATTATTTTTTATTATATAAACAGTTTTATTTTATATTGCCTTACTGTGTAAATATGGAAATTTTTATGACAAACAGAATTAGCACAGTTATTTATCTAGCTGTTCAATCTAATTAAGTTGTATATGAAAACCGATATTATGTGCTGCATTATAAAAAAAAAAGTCTAAACATAAACAGGGTGTTCTATTTACCTTTGCTATCACTGAATGGAATGGAAATTAAAGTTATTATTTGTCTTTGATGGATTCTTGTTTTTCCGAAAATTTACTGCTTCAGTTTTAGTCGTTGCCTTTATCGTAGCGTATAAATACAAAGTTTGTAAACTTCATACTTCCGATATAGGCTTTCGTCGTTATTCTGTGTCACTAGATAATGACGAAAAATTTATTTTGGTAAATTTTTCCTTTTGTAAACAATTCGTAAATAATAACATATCAAGTAAAAAGCTTCAAATAAACGAATTAGATACTTTTAAAGTAGGTATATCCGATAAAATAGGTAAATAAATTTTTGGAGACATATTAAAATTGCAAAATGTATTAAATAATTTCATTCGAAAATAGTTTTGTCTCTTTAAATACGATTCTGTGACCAAGAAAACGGTAACCTGGTTTAAAGTTAAATAAATAAATATATCATCACGCCTTTTACCCAATACTGAGTGTAGCACTCTGCCGAAGCAGATCTTGGTAAGTGATATATTTTTGCGCGTGAAATGTGGTTACCAGCCGTTAAATCACGGCCCCCAAAGATTTTATGGTGGGGGAGCCACAGGGGTAATTTTTTTAAATTGGTGAGAATGTTTTGTCGGCTGTGGGGATCGAACCAGGGTTCCTTGGATCCACAGACCGACTTGATACCACTGAACCATTACCATTAAAGGTTATTTGCAATAAATATGTTAGCAGCTTTAGCCTGCGTTACTAATAGTAGCGGTCGATAAAATTATTTTAATGGACTCAGCTTGCTTCGATAAATAACATTGTACAAAAAAAATTAACTTCGTGGACAGAATGGGGGTTCAAGTGGTAGAGGTTTTTAATATATATTTATTAAAATAAGTTCTTGACCGTACATCATATTTAATACAATATAAAATCATACCAGAAATATGAAAGTTAAAGTTAAATAATTTAAAACGCTCATTGCAATTAAGTAGTTGCATTAAGCCAATCACAGAGCTTTGTCTGAAACGTTTGTCGATGCTCAATTTTACTGAGAGGAAGACGAAGAAGAAATAAGCATTCAGCATTCTACGATTCTATCAATGACGTATAATACTAGACGAATTATGCCGTATTCAAGTCAATGCAAACGCCGTTGTTATCCGTCTAGTTATGTTTTGTCTGAGGATTCTACTGACAACGACACACGTTACGTGAAGTTACGTGTTATTTATCTCTGTCTTATCTGTCTCTCTTTAAGCTAAGATGTAACTACGTCACATTCGTTTGTTTCGAAAGTTTAAATATTTTTATCATGTTTAATACAAGTTTAAAAAAAAATACAAATTTTGGGTATAATAATTTTATTACGTAGATTAATATATAAAAAATTCAAAAAAGTCTTGAAAGGCCCATTGCCTACATAAAAGTTATCTTTATAAAAGTTAACATTTTATTTATTACACTTTAATTTTGTTTTATTTATATGATATTATTTTGTCAATTTTGAATTTATAAATTATTTTTAAATTTACCCTCACTTCTGTTCATATTTAGATATGATAAAGGTGGAAATGTATTTGTAAATTACTAGTGAATAAGTGAATTATGAACATTATTCGAAAGTATAAATTTTATCTTTCTTCCTGAAGTGAAATAAGACAAATATAAATAATAAGTGAAATGCGTTCGTAGCATTTACGGTGTTAGTAATTTTCATTTCTGTACATATTTGAAAGTCTCTATTCTTTACTCGTTCGAGGATAGCCGGTCAAATAAAACATTTATCTTTATGATATTGCTAAAGCCGTTGTAACACTTTTGACCTTGAACTTGAACTGTGACGTCATGTTTACTAAGTTATATTTGCGTTATATACAGGTGTTGAAGTAATCTTCTAAATGGTACATTTGAGAGAAAGTATTTTGAATAAAATTTTCTAGAAAACGTAGAGTATGGGAACACACATTGTGTTTGTTTATTTAATATTGCATTATATTATCTAACATTACCACATTCAGATATCCAATAATAATAGTAATATATCATCACGCCTTCTACCCATTACTGGGTGTGGCACTCTGCCGAAGCAGATTTCGGTAAGTGATATATTTTGCGCGTAAAGTGCGGTTACCGGTCGTCAAATCACGGCCCCCAAATATGTTAGTGGTGGAGGAGCCACAGGGGTAACTTTTGAAATTATGAAAATTGTTTGTTGCCTGTGGGAATCGAACCAGGGTTCTCAGGATCCACAGGCCGACTTCATACCACTGAGCTAGCCACCCCATATATTCAGATTGGAATAAAAATAATTTTTTAAAAGTTTTTATATATTTGCCTAAGCAAGCAAGCAAGAAGAGTAATTAAAAGGAGCATCTTTATTTACCTAGTAAAATAATTATTTATATTAATGCAGCATGTAATTTTAATTGGAATTAATAATACCCGATTAATTCAGCCAATAGCCGTGAGTTTTATAAAAGAACCTTTAATATATTATAAATAATTGCAGTAATGAAATTGTTACGAACTAATAATCTAGTTCAGGTAAGTTGACCAGTTATGTTATGCACATGGACATTCTTCAAGATTGTTTATATTTACCTAGGTAATGGTTTATATATCCAGATAATTGTATATAAATAAAGCATTCTTGTCTAACGGTGCCAACAAATGTCAGCCATGAAAAATTAAATATTTTTATAGTGTATTACTTATTCAAATCTGCTCATGTTATACAAATGAATCTATTGAATCAGTACTCATGAATACAAGATTTCGGTACCGTTATGATTTCTATTTTATTCCTTTACAATTTGTCGTCAATTAACAAAATGCGGACAATTTTTCAGATTTACAGCTTACAAACATCGTAACATCTCGGTCAACTCGGGGAGGTGTGAAAACACTTTATAAATTAATAAATATTGAAAATTAGTATTCGTGGCAGATCGTGCAGCAGCTCTTAATAGCACAATACACATCATCAGTTCGAAGGGAGCTGCGGTGAGTGCATGTGAAGAATGCCTTGCATTGGCGTAGCGCCGTTGCAATTACTGTTCTGGGCATTCCAACAGAATCGCGGCTTACAACGAACCCCGCGCGGAATTAATAAACAGGCCCGCAACAGCTGCCATACCACGCACCCATTGTTTGCACATCTTATAGCTGGCGCGGCATTGGCATTGGCAGAACACAGTTCTGCTACAGAATATCGGTGGATTTCGATCAGTAGGCACTGCCCGTGACACCTTTTTTCCACGACATCTGGGCAGGTTCTGGTAAATACAGCATGTGTTATGGTTTCCGAGAGATCATCGATTTAACCAGGTCATCGCTCCGGTTTACATACCGTAAACCGGCCTACAAATTATCAAATAAATCTATTTTCAATCTCTTCTCCGCCGTATTCGATTACCAAACAATGTTAGACAGTTTTTTGTTTTATTTTTCATATGAACGAATCTCGCTTTCTTTGTCATTATTCTATAAGGCGTGAAAGTAAATTACGAACGCTGTATCTCTGCGTGTTATCTAATAGTTGGACCTGTTGAACCTCTCGCTGAAATAAGAAAGTGAGGTCCTTCTCATCTAGAAATCTTCGTTTACAGAAAATGAAATCAAAAGCAAAATGTACTAAAAAAGTCTTTTATTTCTCGATCATTAAATAGCATTAAATTAATAAACAATATTTAAATAATATAATATTAATATATCAGGTAGTTAGAAAGAAAAAATAAATAAAGCAGTGTGATTTAGTTGAGTAGAGATTATCGTGTCGTCGTCTTGGGTGGTGCGTAGGCGTTATAGGCGAGGTTCTGGGCTTGTTCTTTCTCGTACGATCTGCCCCAACCGGAACTGCCGTGTCCCGGAGACGCAACGACGACTTCCTCGTGACCGTGACCGTGACCTCCTCCTCCGCCGAGAAGTTTCTTCAGCCCAATGACAGCAGCCAACACGAGGGCGAGTTTGGAGATGATGAGAGCCTTGCCAGCGAGTAGAGCCAAACCTCCCAGGAACAGAGGGATGAGGGTACCTCCTAGCAGCAGAGGGATCATAAGCAGACCGGACATCTTCTTCCTTTTGGCGCGCTCCTCGCCGGAGAATGAGCGCTGAAGATCAGCAGCGGTTGGCAATTTCACCTGAACACATGCGAAGTAATTGTTAGCGATAATTGTAACTGTAAACTAACAGCATTAAACAGCTGTCGTACTACGTACCTGCAGAGTGTGTGTGGAGAAGAAGTCGACGATCTTGTCCATGATAAGGGAGTTGAGGGCATCCTCACGGTCGTTTAGCGCGCGCGGCAAGCTGGCTTCGATCTCGGCTTCCGAGGGGGTAGCAACAGGCGCGGCGACTTGCTCGGCGCTATCCTTCACGAAGGTGACTCCGTCGAGGATCTGCACGTTAGGGTAGGCACGAGCAGCACGGTCCATTGCAGTCACCAGCTTCAATTTTAAGCAGGTGGACAAGTCGGCGGAAGCACAATCTTGGTACATCTTGTGGAGGAATCGCAAGTCGCTGACGAAGGAAGAAGAGTCATCACTGCGGGCGGACTCTTGAGGAATCGCGTTTTGGTTGGAAGTAGTGGAGCGCGCTGACGACAATGTCGCCACGGCTAAGAGAGCAACGATCACACACTTGCGGTACATGCTGGGCACGTTGTTACGGATAAACTGATATGGATTCACTTACACGAGTTACTATATATACCTACACACGCGAGCCCAGTCCCTCCTCTGGAATTTCTTTTCGGATCGAGTATTTTATCCCCTCTTCTGATGTCGGTCAGTTTAACCGTTGACGCACCGAGTGGTGTGTCTGTGCATGTGTACACGCATTTGTGTGTGTGTATGGATGTGCATCTATAGCCGCAGTCGCTGCATCGGTCCCTCTGTCCCCGCATCCCGCATCCCGCGTCAATCTTTCACTCACTTAAAATCTCCCAAAAATTAGTACAAATCTAATACATAATAGAGCTTTTGTGCTATACGCTGTTCTGAATAGATATCCTGTGATCTAGAAAATCATGTCACATCATCTTGCATAGTTCATGAGCATGTTAACAAGAACTATGTAATTCAATTTTGATCGGATGAGTTGCGCGTCATACGCCGCATCGAGCAAGGTTTGTGTTGTACCGAAGCGTCAATGTCTCCAGCTAGTGTAATGCATCCGTTCCCAATAGATAACAATAAAAGAATTCTAGTTTTTTATTACCAGAAAGTTGAGCGCTACACAGACGTTGCTACCTAATTTTTTGAGAAAATAGGACACAGCATGTATATGTATGTGTGAGTATGAGTATGGTAGATAAATATGATTGAGACGGCGGTGCATCAACTCGGCCGATGATCAAGTGTCCGGGGCGTGGCGGGTGGAGCGCGGGCTGCGAGGATGACCACAGACCAATCACACAAGGGCAGCGAGGCTTCCGTCCAGCACGAAGTCCAGCATCGTGCGCTGCAGCACGCGGTGGTTGTGTGAAGCGTCCGACCAAGCGATGGTGCGTGCTCGATTTCGATGGAATGCGTGGTCAGCGGTCGCAAATTTTGGCCGGCCCTGTATTCGCATCGGTAATCGGATGACATCCGCATCACCGCCGCGGTTTGTTTAACTTTCTCCGCGTCGTGAGCACATTGGAAAGTAATGCAGACCGTTGATCGGTGCGCTGTTGACTTTGACAGTGAACTCTCCGCAGAGGTTATCAAAGCAGCCGGCAGCAGATATCTCCGTCTTTGTCTACATCTTGTAGCGCGCGTGTGGCGTCTCTGTCAGTGTCCGGTGCGTGCAGCGACCCAGTGACCGCCTTTCGCTTTTGTTTCAAACACCCTTCAACATACACGCACACGCACACTCCCGGTTCTGTTGCCCGCATGAATGACAAAGTCTGTGTGTTCTACGCATTTTTCCGTCTGATAATTAAACGATTCCGTGTTTTTTACAGTCTACTTGTGCGGTGCACCGAACGTTCCGTTTGACTAAGTTCCTGCACATCGCATGCAAACTTCGCAATTTTAAAAAACATGTTTGTCTTGTTTCTTTTTCTCCAAACGCTTATTATAGCTTCTGAAATGATCTTAATGTTATGTTTGAATATACATTATCATCTAAAATAGAAAGTGTACACTTGTGATTTTTTTTTCTAACACGAATATTTCAAGAAAAGCGATAGTGTTCATTCAAGTTTTTTTCTCGTCTGCTTCGAAATATTAAAGTCCATTCGTAAAGTAGTGCTTTCACAAAATTTACCTGATGACTAATATTTAAATTTAAATCAATGCTTCTACTTTATAAATTTGTTTAGTACAATTCAAGCTTACGCATTGAAATAAAATAATGAACGTTTTATGATAATTACATTATTTAATTACTATCTTGATAATAGCAGACTAAGTTTTAAAATTACACTTCTCAAGATTTTTAATGCTGCTATACACTCATCAAATTTACGCTCTGTCAATTTTTAATGTGTCATTTTAATTTCGTGATATTTTTCTTTGTATATTTGCAAAAAAATATACCTTACATAAAGCAAATAAATTGTATTGCGGTCTGAAAAATATGCTCTTAATAAAATTGTCATTCAATGACTGAATTTTCTTTCAATATTTCAAGCAAAAGACTTTATTGAATGAATCTTAGTTTTCTAATATTGAGAATCTACGCGCCTACGAGTTTGCAACTAGTGTGACTCATCAGTTGCAAAAGTTGCTAACACCTTTTGCTATTTTTATGAGTGAAAACTAAAATATAGAAACCTACAAAAGCCCGCGAATATTGGTATAAACTGTAATGTTGTTGTTTGCAAATATTTATTCGGTTTTTGGATTTGTAAAGTTTAACAATGGGTTTGTTAATTCAGAACGAATGACATAATTTTTCTGAATTGCACTACGTGAGTCAAATACCAAAAGAAATGTGCTTTCTATTCTAGAGTAGTAGCAAAGTAAACTGATATACTTTTAGATAAAATACAAAAAGTTAGTTTACTTGAAAATTAATACACCTTTTTTTCTCGACAATAAATTATGTCGTTCTCATTCAAGTAATTATTAGTCTAGAACTTATATTGTTTTCAATGCCGCCTACAGTTTTTCCATTTCAATTTACATTTCAAATAAATCATTGAACTTCATTAAAACTGTAGCTGTAGAATTATTTTTGTTCTTCAATTACTTCGTTGACCTTTTAATTATTTTTATATATTTTTTATCCTAGTTATCGCGACAGGAAGTTTGTTATTATTTTGATTATTATCAGACGATTGTTAATTTGCAAGATGATAGAAGAACGTCTTGAATGCATCGACTTTTTGTTTTAGAGCGGCGCAGCAATAACGTAAGTGTATGTCATCATCATTCAGATTCACTTATTTGTAAACCGGGTCATCGTGGGTAAACAGAACCGTTCTTTGCGTGGCTCACGTGTTTCCGTGCACATCGTCTTCATATTCTTCTTATTCTTAATCCTGTTTGTGAACGATGACTCAAGAATTTTATGTTTCCTATCACACTTCAGTTTTATTGAATTTTATAAAAGTTGACATTCTTCACCTCGTAGAAATTTTTACTCGTCTTTTATTTTTTTGGATAACTTGTAAACCACCTAAATATTCCATGCTACATACAATATATTTCACCATTCTTTAAATAACTAAATAACATTTCTGTTTTTTGTTATAAACAAATCACTTTCAATTCTATCACATTTAATATTGTGTAAAAAAATTGTTTATCTTTTTGTTAAGTATAAGATTGAAAAGTGAGAACGAAATAAAATAAAATTATTAGCTGTCATTTTGATTTTAAATTTCTCATTTACATTATTATTACCAGAAGTTTGTAATTCTCTCCCTTATTACATAGATATCTTCTTTAAAGAGGAAGTTATCGATTGATTCGTCATAATTTAGTTTCAAATTACTACGTAAGTGCATTCCTGAGTACCTGAGTTTAAGATTAACAAGAACAATTTGATTAAATTTCGAATCGAGTACAGTTTTAAGTGCATCTCGAATATCTTATAGGCTACGTTTTAATTGATTATAAATGGAATTTAAACTAACACTTAGCACTTTTGAACAGTTAACATTTTACATAAATTTATCAATAAATTTACAAAGTATTTAAAACATATACATGTGTTAAAAAAATAAATACATCGCGATTGACAACTTCAAGTATTTACTGTAATGATATACGAGATAGTACTCGACGTAGTGGTCATGAAATAGAAAGAAATTTAAGGGTTGTTTTCACTGGGAGAACGTTTTCAGTACCATTTAATTTGTGGGTTCCTTTGTAATGAATAAACAAAGTTAATTAGTTATGCAATTACTCACATGACCAAATATTCGTAAAACAAATTAATTAAATTTATTATAAATATTAAGCCAGTGTTCCAAAATTGTTAGTTTAAAGCCGCGTTAGTCTGTAGCGTACCTAGAACTTTTGCCGCCCAGGACGGTCTCCAATTTGCCGCCCTTTCTAAGTCAATCAAGTGGTGGTTTTTATAAATTAAAAAAATAAATATATCATCACGATTTTTATCCATTACTGGGTGTGGCACTCTGCCAAAGCAGACCTCGGTAAGTGATATATTTATGTACGTGAAGTGTGGTTACCAGCCGTCAAATGACGTCCCCCAAAGATGTTAGTGGTGGGGGAGCCACAGGGGTAATTTTAATTTGGTGAAAATTGTATGTCGACTGTGGGAATCCAACCGGGGTCCTCAAGATCCACAGGCCAACTGGAAACCACTGAGCCATTACCCCATTAAATTAATAAACATAAATAAATAATTGTAATTGAGACAAACTATAGGTGGGGAACATTTTTATCATTGGATGGCATATTTAAATTAGGCAGTAATAAAGGAATTTTTCGAGATAATATTTTCAACTCTACATTGACTTAACAATGAAGAAAAATATTCGAAATCATATAGTAATTCATAATTCGTAGAAATCGAACAGTAAATTTATGAAGTGAACAAGTTGTTTTTTTACAACTAAAACTAAATATAAAAAATGCCGCCCTAAAATATGTGCGGCCCGGTGCGGACCGCACCCACCACCCTTCCCTAGGTACGCCACTGGCGTCAGTAAATCTGTTATATTTTGTCCTAAACAAATAACAATTTTTCCTTGATCAGTTATGTGAATTATTCTGTATATTACCATGTTTATTATGTAATTCAAATACCACAAATACTAAAATTGCATTTCTAAAGCACGAAGTTATTTTGCATGTATGGTATTCATTTTTAGTATTTAGTATATTAACATTACCCTGGTTCGATTCCCACAGGCGACAAACAATTTTCATAATTTCAAAAAAGTTACCCCTATGGCTCCTCCACCACTAACATCTTTTGGGGGATGTAATTTTACGACTGGTAACCTCACTTCACGCGTAAAATATATCACTTACCGAGATCTGCTTCGATAGAGTGCCACACCCAGTAATGGGTAGAAGACGTGATGATATATTTATTTATTTCATTTACATAACAAATAAGTAATTTGCAAATGTTAGTGGAGGACAAGCCAAACATCTAGGACAATATTGACATTAGCCGCCGGAGAAATACATTTCACTTGATTCAAATGTACCAAAAATTTGAATTTTAATTTGTTCCCAATCTATTGTATTTAGTAAAGATGCTATGAATGATCTGAACAAAGACAACAATAATACCAGTAAGTATCACAATAAATTCAGTTAATTAATTACTGGCAACAAATTCGTAGCAAGATGAAAATAAAGTATTCAATTATGTGTTATATTTAGAAACTATTGTAATAATAGAGTTTCTTTATCTTTAATAACTAGTGGCACATATTCTTGTCAAAAGTACGAAAGTTAACCTGAAATACTTGCTAACGATAAGTTTATTTTCACCTTTCAGTTCACCTGTTGTGTTGCTTGGCATTTTGTCCATTTATTCCTTACTTCATTATCTCGCAACTCGCACAATGATTAGAGAACAATAGTACATCGCGTTTTCTCTTGTCGTTTGTTCATTAAGTTCTACATAACGAATGCTTGGTTTTTAAGAAATGAAAACAATTGCCGAAAACAAACCAGCAAATTCGTTTTCTAAACAACTTTGTAGGTCGAGCGACTTACAAGGGTTTTCTCTAACTAAGCAATAGTGGTAAATTTCTCTGAAGTGAGTAATATGAATTCATTTAAATCTACTAACCGGATCTACCAGTGTACGTATAGATTTCTTGCAGGTACTGTATATTTTATTTCATGAACGATTTCATTTTGATTTATTCAGCTATTTATATATTTGAAAATTTTATTGGAAATACATTCCACAAATTCTAATATAAAATTGTTTTTAAATATTTACTAGAAATATGAAATTCTGGTTGATCGACAGTTTTAGAAACAGTGGCATATCTATATTTTGTCAATGAAATACTATTATGTCGTTATAGATATTTGATATATGGTAAAGAAAATAAAAATGACAATATATTTATTGTCATAATTTCTCGTAGTAATATTCATTTAGTTCGGTTAGAAAATAAGCGTAGAGCGACACTCCCTTCCTTTCTTATCTTTTAATTCGTTTTCAGTTCTTACGTAGAGTGGTTAACTGCAATTGTGTGAAATTCATTTTCAAAAACAAGCGCAGGGCAACGCTTCCTCCATTTCTGATCTGTTTCATTTTCAGTTATTGCATTGTGTGGACTTTTTTTTCATATACAAGTGCAGGCTATCGCTTTTATCTTTTTTAATCTTGTAGATTCGTTGTTAGGAGTAAACGTGAGTAATTTGAGATGTTTTATGCATATGTTATGTACGTTGAAGAAAGAAAATGAATGATAAGTGAATAGGAATGATGTGATTGAAGGATTGTTGTGTGATAATGATTTCGAGAGTAATAAGGGAATGGGTTTATATGGAGTGATCTATGAATGTGGTTGAAGTGAGGGTGGTTTGTTTGGATGAAAATGTTTGACGAGGGCTGATTGTTTGATGAGTGAATGTTTTATGAGTGATTTTAGGGTTCGTGCTACCCCATTTGTTGGGATATAGTGTGAAGATATGTATGTATGTATGTATGTAGAAAACACGGTATTTTTGAATGATTACCCACATGGCTTTCCGTCCAATAACATCTTTTGGTGACGACTGGTAATCGCACTGTACGTAAAAAAATTAGAAATTAGATTATTTAAAAAATTCTAAATTTTAAAAATAATCGATCTGCTATAAATAGTAATGCTATAATTTTTATTGCAATAAAAAGAAAAAAAGTATTTCTTTTGCTATAAAAATAAAGAACATTTTTCCATTTGGATTTCTTATTTGTGATTATATTTTATCTCAAAGTCATTAGTTCTATGAGAACCACAGATTTCATGAAAATAAATGATCAAAATGGTGTTGTAGAAAATTCGTCTTTCAGTATCGTTCTTAAGTTAGATATAGTATTCGTAATTTGACAGCTAGTAATAGTAAGCAATTTAAAATAAAATAATTTATCTATTGCGACCTGACAACCTCGCAATATAAATTAAATGTAATATTATTTAATACTAAACCACACAAACGTGTTTAAATATAATTTCGATTTATCTTGCGGGATATAACAGTCAAAAAACTTTATATTTTTTATTACATTGATTAAAGCATTTACGGCGTGACTTTTATTATGTTTTAAAATCTCGGCTTTAGTCTTGAGATGATTATTTGTCTCTGTCAAAAGATAAAAAGAATGACATCATAAGTAATCGATAATATAACCTGCTTTATATGTTCTCAATGTAAACATTTTTAGATATAACTTTATATGAATGAAAAAGACAACTATATAATTTTTAAAATTTTTGAAGAGAATTTCTAATTTTACTTATTTGTGTTGGTTCATAACGTAGAAGAAAGTGAGTAGCATATATTGATCTAACCTTTATAATCACTTTCTCATCTAAATTTCTATTTGGAAATTATATAAAAGCAAGTTCATTCATCTAGTCGAGCTATTTAAATCTACTAAAATTGGCATCGATTTATCGTTTAGTCTGCGAATATTTTAGTACCATTTAAATATTTTATACTTTGAAATTAGTTCTTCGAAAAAGTCTCTCTTTTAATGTAGTAGATGGATCCGGGTTCAATATATTATATCAATACGAGGTGTTAATTGTAAAATTAAGAGATTTTCACCAACTTAAATACCTTATCGCAGTCGTAAAACGGAACACATAAAAATACGTTTTAATTCACTGGTTACAAATAAATTTTCACCTAATTTACTATTTACTTTATGTATGTGTTCTTTACAGATTACTGGGTGTGCGAAATTTAAAACAAATATGAATGAGAATAGGAACACTGCAAATGTTTATTTAAATTTTAAAGCACTTGTATATATTTTATTATTTACCTTTTATAGTAAACAAAAAGTTACAGGTGACTACAGAAATCTAAAACTTAACATACATGTTATGTACCAGGTGCGTAAATATTTTGTGTTTTTTTGATAAATTTTTGTAAACATTTAGGTTAGGATTACATTTTAAAAAGATTTCATTTTATTTTATTTACTATTGTGTATAGCAAGTAATTAGTCTCCATATAAAATAAGAAGGTCGTATAACACGATTTTTTTTGTTCATTTATCATATTCGTTTTTGTTGTACATAAAAATTGAAACCAATTAATTAGTGAAAAAATCTTAAAATTGCTGTATGACACGTTCAATTCTTATGTTCATGCATATGTTCAATTAGATGTATAATAAATTTGAAGTTGTAATTTAGGTTAAAGTGTTAAAACTGCTATTGTTGCTATCAACAATCTGTGTATAAACGTAAAATTAGCGATCTAACCTCAATATGTGCGCATTTCTTTTAACATAAAATTATTAAAAAAATGGTTGAGAATTCTATTATATTTTAGAACAAATTATATTTTATGTTCATTTTGTTATAAATAATGAGAAAGTTGATATCTCTGTGTGTATACGTTCAGTTTCAGTAAATGGATATAAAAAATATGTGAAAACAAAATTAACGAATTAAAGTGGAATTCTGAACCATTACGAGTATTATGGTGCAGTGGGATCGAGTCGGCCTGTGGATTTGAATATCCAGGTTCGATTCTCACAGCAGACAAACAGGTTTTACCACAAATAAAAACTACCCCTGTGGCTCCTCCACTAATATCTTTGGGGGGGGGCGTGTTTTGACGGCTGGTAACCGCACTTCACGTGCAAAATATATCACTTACCAAGATCTGCTACGGCAGAGTACCACACCCGGATTGAAGGCATGATAATTTTTTTTTTAATTTACTTACAAGGGGATTGGATTCATGAACTTATCGTTTAACCACAGAATTACAATTGCTTATGTATTATTTGTAAATATATTTTTTGTTTGAAAGTATCAAATAAAGTTAACATTTACTTCTGCGACTCTGTCCACGAATTTAATCTTTTTTGTACATTATTACTTTATTTTAATTACTATTAGCGACGTCCATTAAAAACCTTTTAATGGCCGCTGTTATTGGCAACGTCCGCTAAAACTGTTAAAGTGTTGGAAATAAATGCCAGACAAGAATACAGTTAATTTGATAACAGAGGCATATTTATTAGGTATTTTGAAGATTTTTAATGCAGTTACATAATAATTATTTTTATATCTTTATAACCGAGATGTATATTGTATTTTTATGAAATCGTAGAATTGTATTAAATCGTAATATTGTGGTTAGTTAAATTTAGATTAGTTACACTTTTCAAAGTTGTCTAATATTCGGATTTATTCGGCAATATACGTCGGCGATCGATGGATCGGCAGTGCTTTGATTGGTAGAGAAAATCAGAGATAAAGTAGTACTTTTCACTATGATTTTTAGGAGCTAAAGTAGCTTGTTGTAGGATTTCACAAAATATACATTTTTTACATGTCGTCTGTGATAGGTTTGGTGAACTAAGAATTTCGTCAGCCTGGGATATCGCGTTAGCATAAAAATTATTCGACAAAACACACAATTAGTAGGTATACAAATGAGAAAATAATAATAATATGTATATAAATATGACATGAGAGTCAAAGAATTTTTAAAAACCTGGTTAAATCCTAGTTAACGTTGTGAGAACCTATCTGTCATCAAAGTACCGTTAAAAAGTGACGAAGATCTATTCTAAGAATGTTCTAAAAGTTAAAAATAAATCTTAAAACTTTCCTCAACCTCAACACCCAGTATAATAAATTTCTTTTCACATGACTAATTATGCTAATTGGCAGCAGGCCTTGACTGAGTGAATCGCACGCATAACTAACTAACAAAAAGATTGTTCTAGGTCTAGGGTAATGCCTGTTTGAACATGCGTACGCATTTTAACTATTCCTCAAGCGATCACATATGACTCTTAACGTCTCAACTCTCAAATTTTCATCTGTGACTCCGTTATTTCCTTGTATGCGGTCTTTGTATGCAAATGTAAAATGTTGTCACTGAAAATGTAGTCTTGTGAGGAACTGAAATTCGCATGCCTACCTACTTCTTCGCTTTGCAAGTCATTGTACTGGGGAATTTATTCCGGCTGACTAGTTCATCATGCGTAAGGAAATTGTTGTTGTAGGATGGGAATGTTGCATTTTATTACACTTTAAATTGATTTGAGTGGGCTTATTCAAATTATATTTTAATGTTTGCACATTCCAAGTTTAAATTATTTAATTTTTATACCTTTAAGGGCTCGTTTATCAGTGCTGAGTTAAAAATTAACAAATGTTTAACGTTTTGTGTCAAAATAAATGACATAAGGCGTATTCCATTTGCCATTTTGATCAGATCTAACATTTACTGATCCAGATCACATATTTATTTCGCTGGATTACTTCGCTCACTTTATTTCCTAGAATTAAAGATTATAATTTACTTTGATGTAATTCATTCCAATAATTGCATAAGTTTGATTAGTTCAGTTCATTTAGTCATGTTGTCTAATTTATCTGAACTGATTTAAGTGAACCAAATAGCAAATGAAATACAGCTAATATAAATAAAGAAATTATTTTGACAGATTAAACGTCAAACATTTGTTTAATTTTGTTTCAATTCCATGACTATCGATAGTTTTGAGGCTATTTTCGTTATTTTCAGATCTAATTTGTGTTACGAAGCATGCAAAATTTTGTTTACAGGACTAGATGCAGAATTTTGTGTTCTAAAACTTTTATTTGAAGCTATCTTGCTTAAAATAATTAGGGAAGCAGGAAATTATAAAATTATGATTTTAAATGTTCGAGAGTCGCGGTAGATAACTACGAATTTCTGTAAAAACGTTATAATTACTAACTACACAAGATCTGTAAATTTATTACAAACTACTAGATATAGACTTAATAAAATAAACAAAAAATCACTAAATTTGACTTTATGTAATGTCCTTCCTTTATTAAACAATTAAATAAAAAAAAATAATCTTCTTCTACAACA
Organism: Pterostichus madidus; assembly: GCA_911728475.2. NCBI lineage: Eukaryota > Metazoa > Arthropoda > Insecta > Coleoptera > Carabidae > Pterostichus > Pterostichus madidus. The sequence goes on along the minus strand of OU452302.1, from coordinate 9,315,784 downwards.
TTGTTTTATTCTTGCAAGGATTACTTTCATTGGTATGAACTGGAATTAAGAATATTTAATTATTGTAATTTTACTGTTATAATGTACCTGATTTGTAATTTGACTTGCTACTCACATTAAAGGATTGTACAAACATTTTTAATGTAATATGGCTTTGAAATAAAATATCTAATATGAAAAATATATTTGGTGACCTTGATTCGACGACTGCTAACTACCCTTTATAGACATAAAATACGTGAATATCAATTACCGAAACCTGCTAAGGGAGAGTATCACACCCATTAATGAGTAAAAAGCGTGATAATATATTTATTTATTTAAATCTTCAAAGTACATTTCTGATGTATATTTTTAGGGTACTGCAACATCCCCCTTTCCTTTTGATCCCCTGATAATAAATTGATGTATATTGACATTTTTAGCCGAGTTTTAGTTTAGTCAAGTTAAGCTAAACCATATTCTTAAGATGCGTGCAATAAGAATAATTAATTATTTTATAATATGACGCTAATTTTTAATTTGAAAAAGCTATCCCTGTGGCTCCTCCACCACTAACATGTTTGGGGGCCGTGATTTGACGACTGGTAACCGCACTTCACGCGCAAAATATATCACTTACCGAGATCTGCTTCAACAGAGTGCCACACCCAATAATGGATAGAAGGCGTGATGATATATTTATTTATTTATTTATTTTACGCTAATTTAAACATGTTAATTGAAAACCAATAAAATAAAAATTGTAATGTAATTTAATGGCAGTAACAATTGCATAACAAATTTTATATTATAAAATAATAAACAGTTACAACTTGAAATCTGCAGATAGTTCTGCGTCAGGCTTAACCTTAAAAAAACTGTAATATAATCTTGTTACCATTTGATTTTTCGAATGAGATTAGGATTTTTAAACTTTTTAAAATCGGACTAGAATAAAATTAGCTAATCCAAAATTCGATATTAACTATTTTGAAAATCAGTTTGTTAATGTTTATATTTCTTATGCTTTGTTAAATTAAGTTTATGGTCTGTGTGTCATTATATTTCTTTATTTCTATATTTATTTATTTGACTTTATTGACCACTTTGGGTCAAGAGTTGTTTTTCCACCGAACCCTTACAAATATTATTGATAACATGTATTTATCATTCTTATTTTATATTTTATTTATATATCATTGTCATTACTGAAAATTAAATGACAAACAATTTTGAATTTAATTAAGTCCTACATTTTTTATTTCATGATAGGAATTGAAAATTCTTGTAGTTATAATTTGGCTTTAAACAATATTCTTTTTTATAGAGCAAGATTGTTCAAAAATCCAAAGTTATATCATAAATTTATATAGATTAAAAAAAAAAATTAAACATACTTTCATTCAGCTTATTTGCAACTCTGGTAGTGTCACTACATTAAATTTATTTTTTTATCTAACCAAAATAATGTAAATTTTATTCATTACTAAGTGTGGAAATCTGCCATAGCAGATCTCGATATGTGATATATTTAAGCATATGGAGCGCAGCTACCAGCTGTCAAATCACGGTCTCCAAGGATGTTAGTGGAGGGTGAGTTACAGTGGCGAAAAGTTTTTCAAATTCTGTCAGACATGTTACCACTAAGCTTTTTACCCCGTTACTTAATAATTTTATTTAATTGGGCTTGTCTGTTATATTTTATTTTAATTAAATAAATAAATAATGCGATAATAGCTCAGTGGCAACAAAAGCTCGATTCTCAGGATCAACTCAGTGGTGGATTCTACGGGAAGGGTAACGTGGGTCATTCTTCGACCCCCTCTCTTCCAGTAATAATTTTCTCGTCACAATACATTGTAAGAAATATCTAACAGCATCACCCTTGGCAAATTGTGTAATAAATCTCGGAGAAATTTTTATTCAATTTGCAATTAAATGAGTAAATGGAAAAAATAATTGGTGATTGTGTGAACTTGTGTGAAAATGTGTTTCGCTACAAATGAATATAATGATAGCGGGTTTATTTTTCTGTCCGTAATTGAATTCATTTTAAGTTCCGGTAAAAGAGCAATAAAATTAATTGGCAGAAAATTTCTCAGATTATCTGTAATATTTTAACCTACATTTGAAGATTGTTATCTTAATATATTTAATGTGTCGTGAAAAATTCATGGTCATTATTTGTTTTCGTTTTGATTTTAAATTGTTTTTTTTTTTTACTTTTGCTTTTCTAATAAAGTATTGATTCGTTGGAAATACATGTGAATATGTGGTTACAGTTAGATTTTATAGGATTTGATGTTTGTATTGTATACACATGTTGCACGTAAAAGCAATAATATTTTCTAGTAGGTTTATGCTTCCCGGTAGTTGTCACAAGTGATAATGCCTTTATTGTTTGAATACTGAGACTGCATATGAAAAATCGTAAAGCAGCCTACTTATCACATATCGTACGCACTTAAAAGTCTAAAGTAGGTACGTAGCAGTCAATAGCAGTGACCAGTGAGCAGGTTGTCGTATGCTGTGTCCCTGAATGAAGTTTACTACGTCAGCGAGTTATTGATGGTCATAAAGAAAAGCTACACAAGCACACGGTCTTATCGTACTCCTCGTTTACCAGCTGTGATCCCGTTCATTTAACTGAGCAGCGGCTCATCGACCGACACTAGATGCAGGTGCATACACAACACACTCGCGGGGGACAGAGGAGAGGCAAGGGAAGGGCGCGCAAGAGGAAAGTCGTTGTCGGGGTTCCGGCATGCACCGGGATCTGGGACGTCCTCGAAACAATATTAATGGCTAAGTGCGTTGTATCGGGTGCTTGTTGACACACTTATGGGATTGTTGGATCGTACATGTGTGCGTGCGTGTAAACAAGCTACAGGAAATAATTGTGATTGATCATCAACTAAGCAGTAATAGAAATAATACCAGTATTTTGGTTTATGACTTTATTTATTTATTAAATTATTAATATTAATTTATTAAAACAAATTAACAATATAGTACAAGAGATGGTGTCCAAGTCGGTGTGTTCGTCGTTGGAGGTCTGGTTGTGTCACTAGAATGGAGGTATCTTCATCGTCGGCAGTCTTCGTCGCTGTCGCTTTCGTTTTAGTATTAACAATAAGGAAATAAAATAATAAGAACGAATTACTTAAATAAATATTTATAAATATGAATAAAGAGTAGGGCCGCTGTAGCCGGCATGGAGAGGAGCCGGCACTGGGCCGCACTGAGTATTGGCAGGTACAGGTCCGGGGCAAGGGCGCCGGAGCTCGAAGAGGCTATGTTGAGCAAGGTAGCTCATCTACTGCGGGTGGGCACGGTACGCCAACTGCTGTCCATCCAGAGATCGTCCCCAGCCACCATGACCGCTGGAGCCGCCGCCGCCGCCACCGTATCCACCACCGCCGACATCACCGCCGCCGTAACCGCCACCACCTCCATAGGAGTCGTGGCTCGAGACGTGGCTGGTGCTATGATGTGGATGTGCGACCACCTCGTACGTCACGTGCTTACCCTGGCCGCTGAACAGCTTCTTCAGCCCGATGATGGCGGACAACACGAGAGCAATCTTGCCGACCAACAAGGCTTTACCGGCGATGAGCGCGATGGCACCGAGAGCTAATGGCACGAGAGCTGCAGCTTTCATGGCGAGAGCAGCGAGCAGAGGTCCCAACAATTTACTGGCCTTCTTCTTCTTGCCACGACCTTCTTCACCGGCGACACCGTCATCCTCACCCAGGCTGTCGGTGAAATCCTCGAAGGCACGGCCAGTAGAGGTAACTGCGTTCATGACGTCACTACCCTTCAAGTCCACCTTGAGGGTGTGAGTCTCCAGGTATCGCTGTACGCGGTTCAGGATGAGCGATTCCACGGTGTCGTCGCTGCTAATGGTGCGTGGCGCACCATCCTGGGTGTCAGCGTTGGCAGTCTTCACTACGGTCACTCCTTCCGTGAGTTGGAAGCTGTCCTTTTGCGTGAGCATCTTGTCCACGAAGGTAAAAAGTTTGTATTTGACGCACGACATGGAGTCCTTGCGTAGGCAGTCAGCGTAGATGCTCTCCATGAGATCGCTTTCGGTCTGCACCTGGTTGCGCAGACTGCGGCCCTCGGCGGGCTGTTCGGCGGGCAGCGCCACCGTCGCTGCTACTAGACACGCCAACAGCGCGGTTGTCAACCTCCAGGAAGCCATGGTAGTGTGTGTGTGCACGGTTGGTTTGCTTGTACTTGCTTGCGTTCGACTGTATGATGCTCGGGGAGATGCAGCGCTGATATATATGTTGGTGGCGGTTGTGAATCCCTCCTCCTTAACCGACCGGTCTCACTGAGCACAATTTGGGTCCAGCGACTATAATGACAGCCGCGGGGCGATATCTTGGACCGCTTTCTCACAGTACAGTCTTGTAACCTCATTTTCATCCGCACTAGACTCACCACCGCACGTCCCCCCGCATCTAGTGGCTGTGTGCACTATGTGCTATGGCGGATGGCGGATGGCGCTGCGGCTGCCGTGCGCATCTCTCGCCTGCAGGGCGCGGTCCCGCATATCGCATGTCGCCGATGCCGCGCGCCTCTAGGTTAAGGTCGCCGCTGACCCGGCCAATGTGCGCATACCGGTAACTTACAGTATTTGCTCTCGCCTATTCGTTTTCAATGCCATTTCCGTCAGCCGGGATTCATCTGTACACAGAGACTATTATATCACTGCATACAACCTAAACTGCAATTATCCGGTGCATCAGAAAGCAAAACAGTCAGTCGTCTAGACTTGCATAAACAACAAGACTCGAAACCAATGCAAAAAACCATCGTATCATTACGCTTCGCTCGCAACTCGCAGCAAAAAGCCAAGTAGTGTAAATGAGCAGCGATGCGTGCTGTTTGTTGTTGCCGCGGCTACGGCTCGCTGCCCTTTGTGTACAATTTTAATTCCAGGGTTGGTGTTTTCCTGCTCCTGCTCTAGACACAGTATTGGTTGTGGTGCGTTCATGTTTCGAGAATTAATGTCAAATTGAAAACCGACTTCCGCAAACCACTAACCTCGTTCAGTACATTCATTCGTTGGGCTTTTTGAAGTTCGTAATTTACCCGCATACCATCTGTACTCGCATTCGCGTGCTTTACTATTCCATACAGTGCATGCATAGCGGATCTCAACTTATCCATTGGCAAATACACGCAAACTGCGTGGGATTAACAGGGACAGTAAACGACAGATTAACTCTGCTCGCACAGTAATTTGCTGATAATTGTCAAGCAAAACTGAACAGATTAAATTGTATAATTGTACTGGGAAACACAACAATGTACATTAATGTTGACAATATAGCTTGCAATCCGTTCTCTCACGTCATTTGTAATAACTACTTTAACGAATCAACAGGATAATACTCGTATTGCATGCTCGTTTGTTAAACAAAAACTTGTAGCGACGTCCAACACTCAGACTATAGACGACTCGCGGTAGCAAAATAAAACAAAAAAACAGCGTTCCGGAGGCATGACAAACAAACAACTAAAACTAGATCGATCGAATTCTAATGAAAGTAACAACAAGAATTTTAATAATGGCCAATAGCTCTATTAACTGGACCACATGAATAAAACTGTTACTTTTTAAATATTTTATTACAAAAATAAATAATATAAATTACAATTTGAGAGTACATAAATATTAATGGAGGGGTTATGATGGCACATGGCTGCCGTAGGCGAGCTTCTGTCCTGCGTAATCTGCATGAGCGTCATAGACGGGTGCAGGGCCCCACGCAGGCATGGGGTGGTAGGGGCCGACGCCGACTTCCTCGTAGGGTGCCTGTTTGGCAGCCAGCAGCTTTTTAAGCCCGATAAAACCGGACACGATAAGAGAGATCAACGAGGCGAGCAGGGCTTTTTTCGCCAACACGGCAATGCCAAGATAAGTTAAAGCGGCCATTCCAGCCATTTTCAATTTCAATCCTATCAGTAATGGCACCAGGATACGCAGTAACTTCTTTCCCTTACCGCGAGCTGCAAATTAATTTTAATATGTTAAGTGAAAACCAGTAGATACTGTTTTATGCTACACAAATTGGCATGAGAACAAAATCTTATCGTTCTTTGTAAATGTGAGAAAAGTACACAGAACAGACGTGCAAAAAGTATACCGGATATGCTTACATTAACATAAGTTTATCACAAATCTTAACCAATTATTTGTTAAAACAGTTAATTCCAAAAAACATATGGTAATTTTTCATAGTTCATTAGAAAAAAGTTCCACTTAATTATTTATTATCAACTTTTACTTTAAAAAAATGAAGCGCTAAAATTTCTAGTCATAAAAAAAGAAATTACTAAAAAGAAACTCAAGTTCGGGTAATTATATCTAATATTGAACATTCTTCTCCAATACATAATGCTATACAAAATTGCCTGTACTTAATTCGATATCGTAAAGCTTAATTTAAATAATTAAGTGAAATACCTTCTGTAACATAGTTCGTAAATTTAGCTTTAATAGCCTCAGGGATGGAACTAAGAATGTTACGTATAGTTTGTCCCACGTCCCAGCGAATAGTCCTTTCCCACACGACATCCCGGGCTTTCCTCACGAGGAAATCCTCAATAGCTTCCTGTCGGCTGCCAAAGTCCGTGGCGTTCTCTACCCGTTCCTCTATTTCCAATATCTCCAGGCTCTTTCCGGTGCGAGCCGTGTCCTTTCCCTGTGCGACGAGGGACATTCCACTCACCAGATCAATGGACTCTTGATTCATTAATTCCTTGGCATGCCTGAAAAGCTGCATCATTCCCCACGCACCATTAATAACAGACTCATAAAAACTAAACTGTTTCAAAACTTACTTGCATTTGTAAACACGATATAGAATCCTTGTCCAAACACTCTTTGAATTCGTTCATTTCGCATTTCACGCTGGAGGCCAGGATTAAAACAAACGCAGAGTAAAATATCCACTGTAATTCTCTCATGTTTGAAGGTATAATGTTCGGTACGGTTGACAAAAAAATATTGCTGTAAAGATACAAAGACCTACTGTTTTTAAACCTTTATGATAACATAGTCCAGTTTCCCCACCATCTGGTCAGGTGTAACAAACGATTGCAATAATCTAGTTACGTGCAGGACCGGCGTTAGGAGGCACGCGAAATAAGACATTAACACACAAAACGACCGGTCAGTCGCCAAACTGGTGCAATTGCGCGCTGTGTACGCCGGCCACGACCCACGGCCCATGTCATTTTTTTGGCTCTTTCTTCGAGACATTTTTATAATTGCTTTGAATACATTGACTGAAGTGTTCTTGTTTCTGCGATAAGCTTAGCCTGAATATTCTAGGAATGTTTTAGCAGTGCAAAAGTACAAGTACTTTAAGTGAATTACATGTCTGTTGTTGGTTAGTGTTAGTGTGTCATTTCTCCAGGAAGTGCGATAATGGAGACGCGTCGGCAAGTGGTAGTTACGGGTCTCTATACACTGTACATATACATGGCTGATCACTCATACTTAGTCACTTAAGAAAATGCAAGAAAATTATCATATAACAACTACTACTTATACATACATATCATACTATACTTGTACTCTATGTTTATATGACACTTTTCAATTCTAAGCAGCATTGGATTGTAATTGTATATTATGCACCGAGAAAGAGAAATACATGTTTTTTTAAGAGACGACGAATTTCTTTCACGAGGAGTATCCTGTTTTTCACGACCTCAATATTTAAAATGAATATTTATTATTATTAATAATATAAAAATATATGGGGTGACTAGCTCAGTGGTATGAAGTCGGTCTGTGGATCCTGAGAACCCTGGTTCGATTCTCACAGGTGACAAACAATTTTCATAATTTCAAAAAGCTACCCCTGTGGCTCCTCCACCACTATCATCTTTTGAGGGCCGTGATTTGACGACTGGTAACCGCACTTCAGGCGCAAAATATATCACTTACCGCTGCTTCGGCAGAGTGCCACATCCAATAATGGGTAGAAGACGTGATGATATATTTATTTATTTATTTTATTTTATATAAAAATATTACATTAACAAATAAATGATTGACATATATTTAACTACAACTGTTATATAATGCCGTTATTATGAATCTAACTCTAAATGCACAAAACTGCTCTTATTATACTAGTGTAATATGAAAATGTATATTCCACGGATTATTTCCAACCAATAGCAATAAAACATTATCTCATGTTTCAAGCACGTGGTTTGTCGTTTTTTGATCCATGACATATACGTATAAGTAAAGTCATGTGTTAATATTTTTGTTCTATGTACTTAAATAGTTGTAGATGAAGTATAGTATTTAACTCGCATATAATGGTTATATTATATGCTCATTAAGTAATATACTAGTGCTCCCATCATTTTTAGCAACGGGAGTAAAATATCATTTTAGTCCCGTCGCTATTAGCAATAACATCGTGAAGCCATAGAAAACGATATATTTTACTTTCGTCGTTGTTAGCAGTATGGATAAAAGAATGCAGTTGTTTGATCGAACACAGTAAATTATCGGCCGATACGAGTTCGGCAACCACAGTACGAGAAGCTTTTTGATCTGCGTGTCATACATTATTTTTCGATTTTACGGATTTTTTATTCAGGTATATTTTAACGGCCGAAAAGTATTTTACGGATGCTTAATTAAGAAATATTATCTGACAAATACAGTTAACATTAATACTTCAATGAAAAGGTTAACTTTTCGTATTGTATGAAAAAAACATCTCTTTTTGACACAATCGAATAAAAACTTATTTTTTTGAATATTTAAGAAATAAATATATCACGTCTGCTACGCATTACTGAGTGTGGAATTCTGCTGTAGCAGATCTTGGTAAGTGATATATTTTGCCCACGAAGTGCGAGTACCAGCCGTCAAATCACGGCCTCTAAGGATGCTAGTGGAGAGAGAGCCAAAGGGGTAGTTTTAATTTGGTATAGGCTGTGGAAATCGAACCCGTGTTCTCAAATCCACAGGCCGTTTCGGTACCACTGAGCAAGGTAATTTAAACAGTTAATTAAAATTCATTGGAATGGGGTGGCTAGCTCAGTGGTATGAAGTCGGCCTGTGGATCCTGAGAACCCTGATTCTATTCCTACAGGCGACAAACAATTTTCATAATTTAAAAAACTACTCCTGTGGCTCCTCCAGCACTAACATCTTTGGGGGCCGTGATTTGACGACTGGTAACCGCACTTCACACGCACAATATATCACTTACCGAGATTTGCTGCGGCAGAGTGCCACACCCAGTAATGAGTAGAAGGCGTGATGATATATTAATTTTTTTTTTCATTGGAATGGAATGAAAAATAATAAAAAATAATCATATATTTTTAACTATAAATATTATATTAAAATTTATGTTGAAAAAGATATGTTGATAATTCATCATTTCTCATAATTATTTTTAAAACAGTATCATATCAGTATTCCATTACCGAAATTATGGTTTATATCATTTTTATTTTATTTTTACGGATTATGCATTCGTATAAAACTGTCATTATTAAAAGTCATTAGCATATCGATCGATTACAGATAATTACCTGGTTGCAAAATTAGGGGGACGTTGATAATAAATGATCAATAATGATTAATTTCAGTAATTTCTTTCTTATTACTACACTATTTAGACTATTCTTCCTGTAAAATGTAAACGTAGTAGTAGAGAAAAGCGTTGATAAGTAACAAATTAACTACAACGTTGTCGACAAATTATAAGTTAGGATTTAGTAAAACAAGTTTCACTAATTACTTTTCGTGTTTATTATAAAATTGCTTATTTTTTGTGGATCATCTTGGTTACTTTCTCAAGATACAAAAACGAATTAAAGTAGGTACGGGTAGAAGATTATTTCACTTCACGTTCGTTTTCGTTACTTTCCTTCGATATTCACCAATTAAAAATTGTTTATAACCAATTCCTTATCATATAGTTAGTAATTATCTTTAAAAATATATTACATTTTACATACCAATGTAATTTTTCAAAACGCTTGAAGGCAAAACTTGAAAGTGAATTCTTCATATATTTTTTATTAATTAAAAAGCTTTCTTGTGATAGGTATTTGTTTCATTAGGACTAAAAATAAAAGTTTTCGTGTCGAGTAATACAGGTTGCCCGACGACGCATTGCGGAGTCTGGCAATGTTAAGGTAGTACTAGTGTGACGGTGGCGCCATCGGTTGTCGAGTGGCGAAACTGACGCTGATAAAAATATAAAAATTGAATAAAATAAGTGTTTTATACCTATTATGATTTGAGTATCATGAATTGTTAACAGGTTGTTGGTCTAGTGAATTTTCAAATACCATACCACCGTGTGGTGTTGCCATTATAAATTGGGTTTCTTAATTTTTCGTTAAAAACAAAGCTTTTTATGGCTATATATATATTCATTACTAAACGATAAAAAACTTTCTGCTTCTGATACAATATACATGGATAGTTCTAGAACATCATACTAGTTTTTCAAATGAAACTGCAAAATTTTAGAGGTACACAAACCAAATATGTGCGATTCTGAGTGATGATCGCCATAAGCCCCATGTATAAGAACTCAACTTTACAAGAGAATATATTTGTTCACAGACGATGAATATGTTTCATATTTTAACAGGATACTTATGACTATCCAATGTTTACATGCGCCAAATTTCATTCAGATCTGCAAAACAAATTTTCACGCTAGTACTACCTTAAGAGACTCGAAATAGTATTTTTAGTCCGATTGAAACAAATATTTTTTTTTACATATTTATATAGAAAATTTCGCAGATTTATTCAAATTAAAATAAAACAAATTGACAAAATTATTTTTGTTACCATGACAACTGTAGTAAAAATGCTATTTTTGGTCCTAGGATAAAAAAAGATGACGTATTCATAGCTGTATTCCATTTGCCCCTTGGTTCGCTTAAATCAGTTCAGATAAATTAGACAACATGACAAAATGAACTAAATTAAGCAAACTGATGCACTTATTGAGGTATATTACTGCAAAGTAAATTAAAATTATTAACTCTAGTACTAAAAATAATGTCAGAGAAGTAATCCAGTGAAATACATAAGTGATCTGGTTCAGAATATGTAAGTTAGATTTGATTGAAATGGCAAATGGAATACGCCTCATATAGTAGCGTAGACATTTCTGAAATAGTGTTCTTTTACTATTAATAAAGTTTAAATAAAAGTGTCATTTTCAAGTGGGTGAAAATTTTTTTTTATATTATTAAATTGGTTCCGGACGTAAACAATTTTTGTTAAATTATTTAATTTAATTTAAATATTACGGTGATCTATATAGATTAATAAAATCCATTCATTTGAATTAATAGAGTTAATTTGTTGCATCGATTTTTAATAAAACCATTTTACAGAAAATAGGTTTAAATAAAATTGTACAAATCCGGTAGTAGTTACAGCTTTCTAAAAGTCTTATAATGGTGACTAGTTGATATATGATATAGTTAATCAAAACATAGGTAGGTAACCATTTGACATAAATAAAAGATTGGAAAAAAGAAATTTTATAGTAATGGAAATAAAAGATTCTTTAAAAAAAAAATTCGAATAAATAACGGTTTAAAGAATGTAGGCTTTTCCATTCTACAAATAAAAATTTGCATTTTGCAAATTTATGTTTGTGACATCCCATTATTTTTTGGAAACAACTAAACATACAAAAAAATGCACATATATTTATTTTCATATATTATATTCAATGATTATTAAAATCTAAATGTAATTTCATGTTACTGTCATTCATTAAAAGTTAATTAATTAAAATTTAAATTATAAAATAAATATGGATTATTCCGCAGAAAAAGTTTTCAGTGTCAGGATTTGAAAATAATGATCTGCATGCAGGAATATTACCCACGGAATTCAATTAGCATATATTTAATTTAACATTTAACTAATTAAAACATTTGAATAGGCAGCAGCTTTCTTTCCCATCTGTGTAAAAGCAAACGCAAACAGCTATTAGCTTGACGGTTTTAGGCGCATCTCTAAACGTTGTTACACACGTGGCGAGCGAGGAATGCTTGGACAGTTAGGCCTATGACATGCCATAAGGTGAGATGTCATTCGGGTCGCGATTGACAGCGTACACTGTGCAGTAACTACGACTCGCGCGCCATCCTTTGCCACTACTCAACACCTGCTGAAGATGACGTATCTATGCGCTACTCGCCTCACGGGATGTAGGTATCTAGGTCTTGTCTTTTTCCATATAAAGCACCGGCGATCGCTACACCGGCCGGCACACTTCAACTGTCTGCCCGATGGTAAACCACACTCGAGATGAACAGCCGACTTTTGTACTTTGCGCAGAAGTGCAAACGATGATTTTCCTATTTCCTGCTAGATCCTTCACTTGTATCTGCTTGATAGATTCATTGATTTTCTCTTAGTTCTTTTTAGCTGGAAGTTTTTAATTAATCTGCGTTAATTATTATTAATTGTGCGTCCAATTTAGAAAGTTTTGTTAAAGTGAAGGTTTTATAAAAAAACTAGCGACAAATATGTGTGCTGATCAGTAAAAGAAGAAATTAAAACGTTAATTAAGGTGTATTTAGGTTATTGGCGGCACAATAATAACAAATTAATTTTGACACGACATGGAAATGACAGCGATTTCCAATGATTCATTCATCTCGATCAGTGATTGCTTCGCTTGACCTATTGCTCCGTTCCCATTTCCTCAGCAACAACACTTTCTTCTCCCACTTTGGTGCGGCTGCTGTGAGGAGCACAACGTGGCCGTGGCCGCGAGGTGAGTGCCTCTCTCTTCGACTTCCTCATTCCTGGGAAACCTGTAGCCTCTCGCGGCTCTCGCGCAAGGTATCTGGGTCACTGTATTAGTGGGTTACACGCCACTTGCTGCGTTTCGAATCAACCGGTTCCCAGCGCAGGTCAATGTTAATGTCACACGCATACACTGATAAATACTTGTATTGATAGGATTGTATGAGCACAAGAACACTCACACTTAAATGTATGTTAATCGCTCTAGCTCAACAAACAACATTTTTACATGATATTTTTTTATTTGAAAAATAAATACAGCAATAAATTACATATAAATTATTAAATAATTGATTTTCAACAATAAATTATGATATGTTAAAATTTCATAGCGTTAATAAAGAAATTAAGAAAATCACTAAAAATTAAAGAACAAGAAAAATCTAGCAAAATCGTCCTGTTGTCTGGTACAAATACTTCGTGTCGTCTGTCCTCTAATATGTCGCTGTATTCTATTATTTATGAATAGTTTGTAAATTATGGGCACTATTTCAATATCTTCAGTTAGACTTAATCATCTAGACTTTGGTCGTATGTTCGTAATGAACTTATGTGTACTGTAAGTGGATAAAAGTGCAAAAGTGTGACTGAATCAGAATTCCTGATATGTGAATCAGGTACCTACATCTTACTATGAGTAACATTGAGCAAATTGAAGTCTTTCAGTTTTGTTAAACTACTATAACGAAGAAACGCCGAAATTTTCCGAAAATCAAGAAAGAAGAAAATATACGAAAGAGAAAGAAGAAGAAGAAACAAGTCTGAAAACTCTGACTAAAACGTCATCATCACCAGTCCGAAGTACAATTGCATTATAAACAAACCGTGCTCTGTACAGCAAGCGCTAGCGACGGGAGCATCAACGCTTGAGGTAATCCGTCCAGGCGTGGTACGCCAGGTCGGTGGCCTCTCGCTTCCGCCGATGGTCATGGCCGCCGGCCGTGGCGTGGATGACGGTGTGGCCACCTTCGTCGTGACCCGAGCTCACTAGTTTCTTCAGACCCACGATCAAGGACAGCATGAGAGCCAGCGCGGACACCATCAGAGCCTTCATGGCCAGCAAACCCACGGTACCTAAACCAATAGCGGCCATCATCTTGCCCATCATCATAGCCATCAGCATCAGACCCCCATTGCCCTTCTTGCCTCCGCCGTAGCCCTTCTTTCTCGCTTCTGCAAAATACAAACAATTTACAATGAATCACACAAGTTGTAAAATAAATGCCGCTGCTTTGTATCATAGCTAGTAGATGCGAATGATATAATACGCACCACCAAGATCATTTTTGCTCATGTCATCTATGACTTCGCGGAACTTGCGGCCGATGTTCTCGCTGTCGGGCATGAGCTCAGGGAGACGGATGCGGATCTCATGGGACTTGAGGAAGCCCTCGAGGGCGGATAGCAGGCTGCCATCATCAGAAGCACGGGCCTGACTGGTGTCGGCGTCAGCACTGTTCACCAGGTGTACACCGTCGCCGAGCGTGATGTCCTCGGGCTGATGCTCCAGGTACTGGCGGACGAACTTGGTGACGATTTGTAATCCGTTCAACTGGCACCCGGCACCAACACACTGAGCCTCTGGTTCTGCAGAGACCACTACGAGCACGCTGAAACCGATCACTACGAGCAGCTTCCACATGATGCTGTTTTGACTAAACTCTAGTTATCAATGTGTATCAACTGACCGTTGGTCTAGGCTTATATACAAAAATGCTCAAATAAAAAGACAAGTGTGAATAGTGAATTCTTCCTCAAAGTTAGTGGAGCGGTTCGGCGCTAAACCAAATGAAACAAATGGTCAAATCACTTGCGAAGAAGGCGCGACCCCGTTAAGAGCAATGATCTCTCGGACATTCAGCAGAAGATCGAATCTCGCTTGCGAACGGCTAGATCGGGCGTTTCCTGTTTATTTCGTTTTTTGGCGAGAGGTATAACCTAAAGAAGATTTCTAGAGCAATGTTACGGTCATCAGATATAGGCTAAAAATTTAATGTTGTTTTTTTATCGAAACGAATTCTCGTTACACAAGTTTTTTGTGCTTATACATAAATATACTGTCTACGCTATGTGCTATCGTTATTAAGATGAAAGGTTGATCTAGTGGCACGGATTTCTGGTTAATTGGCTAATGCGTATGTCTGCGTAAGTTTCAATGTTCGTTTTTGAAAAGTCGCGTTCTCCGTCTCGGTGTTGGTTACGGCCAGGGTCGCGTCTCGGTGGCTAGTGTCCGGTCGCTGAGGACGTGGTGGGGGGTCCGCGGACGGCGCGTGCATCACCCGCCGGAACAGGATGTGCGCCGTTATGCTTCCCGTCGCCGGGTTTATATAAACTAGTAGCCTGGTGTAGTAGCTTGGCATTGCGCTGGCGATGATGTACGAGAGCACCGTGTTGCCGCAGCCAGTACGGCTGCACCACGTGGTCTATGCGATGGTGCGGCGACCACGCAGGCGGAATCGCCAGGCCCTGATTCTTTAGGAATAGGATGCCAAGAACAAGCGCGATGCCGCTCACGCCCAGCGACGTGAAACCTAGGAACAGTAGCTTCACCATGCCACCTAGCACCACCAGCACCACTTTCAGCAGGAAACCCAACGCCACGGGAAGCAACAAACCGTCATTCGCTGCAATACAAAAACACACACAATTACAACACATTTCTTCCTTCAATCAATCATCATAAATCATAAATAATGACAGATAAATTTTAATTTCATTATAACCTAGAAAACTATACAAAATTTCAAGAATCTATAATTCCTTCGAGTACAGAAATAATTTCAACTATAATTAGCAATTTTACATTAAAATCATTAGTTGCTATTAACTAAATTTAATTACAAACTTCTGCAAATAATAATTAAAATCTCTCGTTGAAGAAGTTCATTGCCCACGCATTAATTTAAAATCCAGTTGCTACAGTTTTTAAATGCATATTAATTCGATACATAAATTTAATAAATTATTACAGTTATACGTAATGTAATTATAAACTCATTCAGAAGAAACTGCGTTCGAATAATTTACATAATACAATTAAATTTGGTAAATTCATTTATTAAAGTCCTATACGAAAAAACAGCATTCTATTTTCGCATCGTAGCGGAAATGTAAATTAGACCCAGGTTTCCGCTAATTATCTTATAACGGAATACGAATCATAAAAATAACAAAATATTTGTTAATTAATTTGCTCGTCAAGTCATTATTGTCTCGGTCAATCATTAATTGCTGCCAGTGTGCATGAAGATAAGAATAAAAGAATTACAATTCCATTTCACTGGTTTGTTACAGAACCCTTCGAAATCAAGATACCTGTGGAGCAGCATGAACTCTGTGTGCGGCATTTGTTTTCTTAAAACCGGTACTCCAGGTCAAGGTAAGCGTTTTTAGAAAGGTGTCTTTAATGTCGGAGAAAGTGACTTTTGTATGGTTCTGTTTCATTAAGAAATACATTGAAGTGCATTCATTGTAAGTAAAATGCATCTTTTTGTGAATTTCTAATAATGCGAATTTAATGATTGGTTCTGCCATCATTTACCTGCAGTTCTGGATGGAATGTTCCGAGAGAGAACTTTAACTTTACTTGAGCCTGAAGGCGTTAGCTAATACAACTTTCTTTGATATTGTAGTTAAATGAAATTACAATGTTGAAAACTAGATTTCATTATCATTAGGCAGCTCATGTAGAAGATCATTAAGATTTTGTAGGTTTATTGTTCAGCTTTAAACTAACTTCTGCTCATTAATTAAGTATACTAATTTAAGTGTAAGAATTAATTACCTACATCCTATTTAGCTAATAGCATTAGCAATTTTTACGAAAATACGTTCAAAATATTGGCTAATTATAAATTCAGTCGATTTATAAAATACCTAGTCGTTTTCTAAATGATTAGGTAAATTGTAAAAAAATAAGTAAAAACAGAAGTTGACTGACAGTATTAAATGCGTTATAAAACGCTGAATAGATCTTAATTTTATTGCAAAAGGTTCTTCTATTTTGTTTGTTTTAAAATATGACTGAAAACATTGGAAAGTATTTAAGCATTTTATAGAATAAAATAAAATATATCATCACGCCTTCTACCCATTACTGGGTGTGGCACTCTGCCAAAGCAGATCTCGGTAAGTGATATATTTTGCGCGTGAAGTGCGGTTACCAGCCGTCAAATCACGGCTCCCAAAGATGTTAGTGATGGAGGAGCCACAGGGGTAGTTTTTGAAATTATGAATATTGTTTGTCGCCTGTGGGAATCGAACCAGGGTTCTCAGGATCCACAGGCCGACTTCATACCATTGAGCTAGTCACCCCTTATTTTATAATAATACATTTTATATTATAGCTTAAATTTATACAATTGTATCTCAAATCGCCTCTAGGATAGTCATTTTTCGAAAATGTTTCCTAAATCATCTCTAAAATATTACTCTTCCCAAAATGTTTCCAAAATCATCTCTAAGACAGCCATTTCCCAAAACTGTCTCCATTTGCATTATATTTTTCCAAAATTAATACTTTTATTTGTATATCAATTATGTTCCTCGCAAGCCTCGCTTCGCTCCTAAATAGTTTCTAAGACGTCATTTTCCAAAAATGTCTCCCAAATCATCTCTAAAATAGTTATCTTCCCAAAATGTATAAAATGGGAAATTAATTTCCAGTGTTTTTTTAAACGACAAAATTTAAGAGCCTTTTGCATTAAAACTTTAGTACAATTCATATTTATATAAATTTTGTACGTTCATGCAATTAATATTTAAAACAATATTTTGTTTATGTATTTATTATTTTTCACTTATGATATATCATCGATCATTTAGAAACTCTTGTATCTAGAATATCTTTTAAAAAGATTGCCTTATAATTTTATTATAAATAATCTAGCTACTTTAGGTTTTGAGATATTTGTAATATCTAAATATCAACTGTTGATGCAGTCCATCAGCATCCACCGTTAGTTTTCCTAATATTCATATCAACATTAATAAATCTATTATTGTCAACGGCCATGGCTGCACTCGTTGGAACTGATCTAAGCGATAACGCGAGTTAAGTAACGTTGCGCGCGGGTAGTACTTGGATGGGTGACCGTCCAGAGAAAACCCGCGTTGCTGTTGACCATAATACCTAAAACCTAGTTGGTCCGACAAAGAAGCCACAAAAAAAAATCTATTATTAGAATGATCAATGGCTCTCGATAAAAATTGCAGAATATGAGATTAAGAATAAATATTAAACTGTTATTATTATTCTACATTGTAAGGAATATTATTGAAAATAATTAGAAAAAACTTACGTGCTGGAGCTTGTGCACCACCCCTACAAATGATACAACTTATCACGAAGAACAACGTGAACCAAACTCTTGTCATCTTGTCTCTATACGTGTGCGAAGCGCGTGTCTTTACAATCTTTTATAACAGGGTGTCATCTTCCGAGATCTACCAATTATTGCACGGTTAAAACTTCAGACTGGAATATATGGACCTTAACATCAATTTTCAAGATCCAATGACATATAAATTAGGTTAGTTAGGTACATTTGCGATCTTTAAAATGACGCGTTGGCGTGTGGAAATTGGTTAAGATTTTATTTACACTCGGGTGAATCTAGGACATTTTTTGTTCAATCATAAATTTATAAAACTAGGTATACTGGAGTATTAGAATTTAAGTTTCTCGATAATTTGGATAATAATATAGACTCCTCAGATTATCATGAATATTTGCAGGCTAAGTATATCATGAATACATATAACATTTAGGGGTTCCAAATTTCAGTGATTTAATTATTGTTTTAATTGTATGTTATATTAAAAAATATTTACATAAATAAAACCATAGCTAATAATAAAACTAAATAAAATATCACTATAAGTATCATATTTAATTAATCGAATTTCAACTATAATTTAGAAAAAGATAATTGATGTATCCGAAAATGAAAATATAAATTTATATATTAATAAGCAATTTTATTGAAATTACAAAATGTGTATCTGTTCAGATTTTTTTTAAAGGAGTTAATATTATTTTTAAAACGCAAATAAATTATTCTAGACAGAAATACAAATTTGTAAAACAGAAAAAAATAATTAATTAATTAAATTTCTAGTTATCCTTAGGGAAATATTTTGTATCCTATCAACATGAAAATAAGTTTAAGTTAAACTTATTTTCATGTTGCTAGGATAAACTGTTTAACTGAGTTTCAAATGTTCTCGAATAAGAATCCGGTGTTATTTTTTTTCTAAAAAACCCTATTAATACTTATTGATTTTTGTGGTGTCAAGAGTAATTAGTTATGACATTCATTTACAAAGTTAAGCTTGCATTGAATAGGATTGTTTCAGAACTATCCAACATAAATAAAATATTTTAGAGATCGGTTAATAAATAAAAAATGTATCCAAGTATCTAGACTTTAAGTAGGATACATTATATGTTGATGCTAAAAATTGGGACAAGTTAATGGGCAGTTTGATGTTTGATGTAAAGGGTAATCTCTTTTACGAACTTTTGATAGACAATATAGTTTAGTATTGATAAAATACTCGTAATATCTTCAAACTTGCAGCCTCAATAAAAGTGATGAATTCATTGTTATTTAAATTTGATACTATCGATACATATGTCGAAAATAACCGATCTTCTTCTTCTTCTTCAATGGCGCTACAGCCCGAGTCGGGTTTGGGCCTACCGGGCACACCGAGCCGCAGTTTTTACGCTGCCGTACTGCCGGTTTTCTGAGTCAATGTTACTTACTTTTAAGGCATATGTATAAGTGACTAGCTTATAGCGCCCGAGTATGATTAATACAAGTAACTGTATTTTTTATTTTAACGACAAATCATACTTTGTCGACAGGCGGATTCGAACTGACGAACCTTGGTTCGGATGACGTCATAGTATGCTAAGAGATGTGCATTAACACGCTCGGCCATCGCGCCGAAAATAACCGATACATTAATAATATCGTAATGTAAGGAAAGTTGATTAAGTCGAGTAAATTTATTAGAAATAGGAAAATTTTTTTTATTTTGAAAACAAAATAAAACCTTCCATGGTGATTGGATGACAGGCTTTAATTCAAAAATTGAAAAACGACGACGTTTCGGTCCGAAATTGGGACCATTATCAAGTCAAATATAAAAACAAAACAAAATAGTTGATGATTTACATGATGATAATTGATAAAAAACAAGAAATTAGGAGTGATCACTCCTAAAGTCACAATAATTGTTTTTTATCAATTATCATCATGTAAATCATCAACTATTTTGTTTTGTTTTTATATTTGTCTTCCTTGGTGTAATTTTTTTCCTAATTTAATACATTTAATTAAATATCAATTATGCTATTTAGCTTCAGAGGCATTCGAAGTCATAAGGTAACTCAAAACTCTCCATGAGTTGGAAATTAACCTCAAATTAGTTTCACTCCAGAGTGAACTTGTATTATGCAATCTAACACTGCACGCGCCATAATTAATATTACGTTGAGATACCTTCTAAATTTGAAATTGCCTGTAGCTGTAACTTGTCCGGGATATTTTTATTTTTCCACACGAGAGTAAAGAAAACGGGGCCAAGAATGTAATGTATAGTCTGTAATAGGCCCATATATTTTGTTCGGGCTATACGACAAAACAATTTTCCTACGCCGAGCCCACAAACACCTGACAAGTGTTACTGTGACCTTTAATTAACTGACTCTGGTTCTATAGCGTCGTTCTGCGATCAACAGTTTTACGATTGTGCTTTAGACGCTTTATTTTTTTTTCTGAAAGCGCTTTTTCGAGGTAATTTTATTTGAGACCTACGTACTATGAAAGGATATTATATCCACAATAAAAATGTGCTATCAAAGTTGTTCTTTTGTTAAAATAAAAAAACAGATAGACGGTAAACACCGAAAAGATCTGTAATTGGTGATGACTTTCTTAGAATGTTTTTTGTAGGTTTTATGGTGCTTGATACATTTTCTTTAATTTGACTGAAATTTTATATCGTATAAAGTTACTATAACAATAAAAAAAACTGTCTTGTAAAACAATAAAAAAATATTGTCATTATTATTCTTTCTATAAAGATAAAAGTATAATATCTACAAAGGAATACAACCATTACTAAATTATGTACATATATATAAGTAGTATTTTAATATAGTTTGGTAGTTTGGGTAGCTTTATGGAATTCGAATCCAAGTTTCAATTCCACTCAAGCTAAAAATATATGAAATACCACACTGCGGCTCGGTGAGTACGAGCACTGTACTGTAATTGGGATTAAGTTCCTGTTAATATACGTAAATAATTTTTTAAAGTTGTATGTTTACTAGTTTCAAATAAAAATACAGGGTATTAAAAAGAGTCAAAAACATTGTGAATATATAAATTTCTATGTCCTTATTAAAAAGATTGTTTTCAAAATTCGAAAACTAAGGATAGGGTTATTTAAGTTTACATTTTTAGTGCCATTGGTCGACAAAAATCCTTTATTGAAAATTATAGTGAATTATTTAATCATGTAATTAATATTCAATAACAAATAAATTAAAGAAAGATCATTGGTATCAAATCGATTCTCACAGTCGACAAACAATTTTCACCAAATTAAAACCAATTGATCTTCCTTTAATAACATCTTTGGAGGCCGTGATTTGACGGATGGTAGCCGCACTTCACGTGCAAAATATATCACTTACCGAGATCTGCGACGGCAAACTTAGTAATGAATGGGTAGAAGGCGTGATGATATATTTATTTATTATTTGTACAACCGGACCAAAATTCATGTGTTTTGGCCATGAAAAGTAGGCTTAAACACTTGTTTTTAGCCTTAGGGCCACACAAAATAATTTCTTATGGATAATGACCATTTTAGTTTATTGTAAATACTGGATTTTACAAAATGTCATTTTCACATATAAATGTACATGTTTTAATCTTTTGAATTTAAAATTAGATGTTCTTTTGTTGAGCACAAAATATTTTTTGTACTCGCAACATTCAAAATTATGTTTACATTACCTTGGAAACCGATGGAAACTTTGATTTTGTGCACTAGTGCTCAAAGTAATTGAAAAAACCCATTTTTTATTATTCTAAATGTTGACTATTGAAACGCTAATTGTACTTACGTATATACATATGTACATTTTAAGGAATTTATAAAAGAAATAGAGACGTTAGCTTATAACGCCATCAAACAGACATATTTTAACAAGATTGATAAGAAAAATAAACATATATAATTTTTGCTTGTTACAAAAAGCATTGTACAAAACTCGTGCACGAAGACATCATTTGTACCATTCGCTCATGTGCAAAGTATGTCTTCGCGTACTTGTTATGTAAATAGCTAGTATGTACCACGGAAGTAATTATCGTTTCTGACACTGAGCATGTTATTAGCCCTCGACACTTTGCACCTCGTGCTAATATTCATGCCACAGGCTAGCTAGAAACGCTTGTTTTCACTCTTGATACATAAATAACTATTATAAACTACAGCACTTTGATGAAAAACTCATTTCATGACGAATGACAATGCATACTTACTACAAAAACATTAGATTTAAATTAAATTATTGGTTATTCAGAATCAGTCGCGGAATTAAATAATTCATTGTAATTTTTATTAGAGATTTCTCTTCGACCAGTGACATTAAAATGTTTATTGCAAAAACTCGGTCCTAAATTTTGAGAATTTCTAAATAAATCTTTTTGATTGAGAATCAGTACATCAATATGTATAAATATAACCTCAAATTTTAAACTCTTTTAAGCATAAATACAGTTGTATAGTAACTTTACAAAAAATATTTTCATATCAACTTTAATTTTCCCATCAAAGCATCCACCTACTTGCATTGCAGAAACTTTTATAGAAAATCGATGTCTATAAAGTACTG
This sequence comes from Pterostichus madidus, assembly GCA_911728475.2. Taxonomy (NCBI): domain Eukaryota; kingdom Metazoa; phylum Arthropoda; class Insecta; order Coleoptera; family Carabidae; genus Pterostichus; species Pterostichus madidus. Next base: position 9,293,030 of record OU452302.1, on the reverse strand, counting down.
AGTTTCATATTTTAATTAAATCTGAACTACTAAGTTTTCTTCTACTTCTACATGATTTCTAAGATAAGTTTTTCATTTATTTCTGTTTAACCATACAACCAAGAGAATAATTAAATTGCTCCTAAATTTTTATAGAAAAAAATGCACTTAACTCTTTCGTTAACTATTATAAATGTAAACGTACAGTTTCAGGGCATTTTGTTTTCCTGAATTTATGTCAGCAAGGTTTATTATTAAAAGTTTTCACGATGTTTTTTTGTTCGTCTGTTCGCTTATATTCCTGTAACGTTTGCAAACAATGTTGTTTAATAAAGTAGTAAAAATTGCCCGTCACATAACGTTTGCTTTATAAATTGGAGTTTATGTAGCTTTTGTTACGTGCTCTTCATAAAACTAGGTTGTAAACAATCATACTTGAGTCATATGCTTGTTTAATCGATTATTGATGAAAATGTGTACCGTATGAATTTAAAACATGCAACGGTATCTATTGCTTTACACAATAGAAACATTACAAACATGTTGTCATCTGGCAATAATATTATATGTTTTAATTTTCAATAGTTAACAAGGCTATAGAATATTAATGTGTACCGTACAACTGTAGTACTGTCCATAATGAAAAATAACAATCTTGTGTCTGTTAACTACTTTTGCGGCGCGAAAAATTATTGACCACTCTTCCATTACATTAATAAATTAACAAGGTTTATGTCCAGTATTATAAAGGACAGAATAATTTACTTCTATAGTAAATTTAATGTAATGAACAAATTCGAATTAATTTTAACTATTTTTATGTCATTTACTGTCAAAAGTTTGATTATCATTTCAACGAATAAATTTTATTTTTATAAGCTGTATTTCTTTTGCCATTTGGATCAGATCTAACTTACATTTACTGAATCAGATCACTTATTTATTATGTTGGATTACATCGCCGACTTTATTTCCAGTACTAGAATTACAGATTCTAATTTACTTTAAAGTAATTCACCCTAATAAGTGCATCAATTTGCTTAACTCAGTTCATTTAGTCATGTTTAGAATTTATCTGAACTGATTTAAGTGAACCAAGTGGCAAATGGAATACAGCTATACTCGCAGCATTCAAAATAAAGTTTACATTACCTTGGAAACTGATGGAAAATTTGATTTTGTAGTGCATTTTTTATGATTCCAAATTTTGACTAGTAAAACGCTAATTGTACTTACGTATATACATACATTTTTAGGAATTTCTAAAAGAAATAGAGACGTTCGCTTATAGTGCCATCAAACAGACATATTTTAATAAGATTGACAAAATAAATAAACAATATCTTTTCAAATAATAAATGTCACTTCATGGCATACTTAACTGTCAATATAAATTCACGCTTCAAATTTAATCATTTTCCTCCTTATCGATTATATAATTTTTGCTTGTAAAAAAAAGCATTGTACAAAACTCGTGCACGAAGACGTCATTTGCATCATTCGCGCACTTGTTATAGCTATTCTCTGTTCCGGTATTTGAATAACACATTTTCGCAGGCATATTAATGCTAGAAAGAGTTTCATTCTTAAACCTTTTTTGATGACATATTGTTGTCATAGATTGGTATAACTGCATTCAATACACAAAATATCTACTACTGGGGTAGTGGTTCAGTGATATCGAGTCGGCCTGTGGATCCTAAGAACCCTGGTTCGATCCCCACAACCGATAAACATTTTCACAAATTTAAAATTACCCCATGTAGCTCTCTCACTACTAACATCTTTGGGGGCCGTGATTTGACGACTGATAACTGCAATTCACGTGCATAAATATATCACTTACCGAGATCTGCTTCGACAGAGTGCCACACCCAGTAATGGGTAAAAGGCGTGATGATATATTTACAAATTCATTGGCTGCCAAATAATGCCTTAGTCGAGCTCATTAGATATTTGGACAGCTGTAATATTTTTACGGGGTGGCTAGCTCAGTGGTATGAAGTCGGTCTGTGGATCCTGAGAACCCTGGTTCGATTCCCACAGGCGACAAACAATTTTCATAATTTCAAAAACTACCCCTGTGGCGCCTCCACCACTAACATCTTTGGAGGCCGTGATTTGACGACTGGTAACCGCACTTCACGCGCAAAATATATCACGTACCGAGATCTGCTTCGGCAGAATGCCACACCCAGTAATGGGTAGAAGGCGTGATGATATATTTATTTATTTTATAATATTTTTAGATACGTTTTAAATCTGAATTTTTGTAATTGTAATAATAAATAAATAATAGGCGTCAGGAATCCAATAATTTTTAATTATCGAAATATAATATCTTGCCTGTATTGGCTTTAGATTTTAACTTTTTCCAATAAGACAAAAAAATTCAATGGTGCTATATCGGCAGAGTAATTACCACACGCTTTTTATTATTATAATATTGAAATTTTGTCTTATAATTAGGTAATTATAATTGTTAACTTGACAGCCACTGTTTCATTTTAAAATATACTCTGTGATACATTGATGTCCATTTTGTAACGATGGATATGGCAAATCTCATGTTTGACGTTAAAATAAATTCATGCTACATGAAAGATATGTTTATAGAAAAATTTTGCCTACTAAAGACGATGCATATCTTGGTTCAATAACATGAACAAAACAAAACGCAATGAAATATGTAGTAAGTTATATTTGTGCAAATTCCAATACGTGCGAATTTGACTCTTATGAACAGTTGCTGCTTTCACTTCAATCTTTAGCAATGTTCGAATGAATCATATTTCATTCATTATTTGACACCAATGAAAATTATATTTGCTAATCACTTTTCAGTTGATAAATTAGGGTAATCAAATGGAAAACGAAATAAAAGAATTAATACCGAAGAGAAACATATTTTTAATAAAACCAAAGTTTGCATTTTTATGATTACGGAGTTTCTTTTACTGAAATAAATCTGCGAGAAATTAAATGAAAATGCAGGCTTTTATTACGAAGGATTTTAAATTTCAATTCCAGGTTTTAAATAATATTTTCCATTAAAAATAAAATTGATGAGTTAACCTAATTCTTTAGAATATAACATGAAATTTAAATATAACATATCAACATTTGTGGACTATAAATTTCAATCCTAGGGCGATATTCATAGTTATAACCTCATAATTAAATCTACTGAGATAGTGATGGATCGGGACGAGACGAAACGAAAAATAAAACGTCTCATCTCATTTCGAAAATACGAGATGAGAATAAATTTATTTTCAACTCGAAAAGCGTGTACTCCTCTCAACTGAATCTCAAATTGTAAGTCTTGATTTTCTCGTAAATTTTGTGACATCACCATTATATGGGTAATCTGTATCACAGTAGACATAAGAAAACGTGTCTAAGCTTGCAGATAGTAAAGTAATACTATTATTAATTAATTAATATGGGGTGGCTAGCTCAGTGGTATGAAGCCGGCCTGTGGATCCTGAGAACCCTGGTTCGATTCTCACAGGCGACAAACAATTTTCATAATTTCAAAAACTACCCCTGTGGCTCCTCCACATCTTTGGGGGCCGTGATTTGACGACTGGTAACCGCACTTCACGCGCAAAATATATCACTTACCGAGATCTGCTTCGGCAGAGTGCCACACCCAGTTATGGGTAGAAGGCGTGATGATATATTTATTTATTTATTAATTAATCTTGTGTTAAGTGAATAAATATATCATCACATCTTTTACCCATTACTGGATGTAGCATTCAGCCGTCGCAGATCTCGGTAAATGATATATTTTGCGCGTAAAACGCTGTTAGTGGAGAGGAAGCCACAGGAGTAATTTTAATGTGGAGAAAATGTGTTAAACTAGTGGTCCAACTTGTATTAATTTTTTAAGCAAAGTTTTAAACTTAAAAGAAAGTTAGTGAATAAAATGAAATAGTAATAGAAGTAACACCAGTAACCAGTTCCAGTCTATAACCATCATGAACCAAATCAAGTAATCCATCTCCAGCACCGTGTTGAACCGAATTTTCACTCGACAATTTCACAATTTTAATCAGCTGAATCCGCGACATGCGTTACAGTAATAGATGTATCGTCATCATCGCTTGACATACGAACAAGTCCCGTTAGTTCAGTTCAATTTACTCTGAAATTAGTTCAATTAAAGCACGCGAAGCAATCTGCGCACCTCAAGGTAAGTGTGCGCGCCTTGTCGGCTGCTGCATGAATTTGTCAGTGCTCGATGACGGCGTTTGGTGGGAGGCGGAGAGGGGATCAAACACGCAGCCTCTTTACCTTCGCATGTATCACACGTTTTCTCCTCGCGTGAAACGGATGTGCCCTGAAATTTCTCGATCTTACCTTCGACGGGATTCCGTAATGTGATGTCGCTTGTCGATGGGATTAAGTGTAGTCTGGATAATTTGATCTGGGTTTATGACTTGATTTTGAAGACAAATTTGATAATTCTATTAGAGCTTGGATTTCATCTTCACTTCTGTCAGGTACTCAGGAAATAATTGATTAAAGAATATATTTTTCGGCACAGGACCATGAATGATATCTTTATTGTTTTGGACTCAGGAACTACAATTGAAACATTAGTTAGATGAAAGATGAAACATACAAATATTATAAATATTTAAAATAAAATAAAAATAAATATATCATCACGCCTTCTACCCATTACTGAGTGTGGCACTCTGCCGAAACACATCTCGGTAAGTGATATATTTTGCGCGTGAAGTGCGGTACCAGTCGTCAAATCACGGTCCTCAAAGATGTTAGTGGTGGAAGAGCCATAGGGGTAGCTTTTTAAATTATGAAAATTGTTTGTCGCCTGTGGGACCACTGATCTAGCCACCCCATTATAAATATTTCATACTGTGAATTTGAGAACCTGAGTTCGATTTCCGCAACTGACAAATTGATTGATTAATTTATTTATTTATTCTAGTCTGTACAACAGGAACCTAATGCCAATTATAGTACGGGTCCGGAGTCGTCACAATGTGCTAGTTCATATATTATTATCTTGAGTGAGATTTGAACTCGGAATCTGTAGATCTGAATGTCGTAACATTAATACTACCGTACTGCCGGATAGTTTACACCACATTAAAAAGTTATGCCTGTAACTTCTTCTCCACTAACATCTTTGGGAGTTGTGATTTGACGGCTTGTAACCGCAATTCACGCGTATAAATATATCATTTACCGAGATCTGCGACTGCAGAGTGCTCTACTCAGTAATGGGTATAAAGCGTGATGGTATACATTTTTATTTATTTTTATTTATAATAGAACAAAATGAATAAACAAAATAGCATTGTGGTACATTTATTTTCATATTATTTTTACAATTTGATGTCAATAACAGTTAGTCCATATAGACTATAACGGAAAATAATTATTGAAAATACATATTTACAATTAAAATATTTGAAATATGTAATAGAAACCAAACTTCACGCCCATAAATATATCACTTGCCGAGATCTGCTTCGACAGAATGCCACAACCAGTAGTGGGTAAAGGCGTGATGATATATTTATTTATTTATTTTTTTATTTTTTTAGAAAGTAGTTATTATATTTGATGCGTATTTGCACTAACGATACTTAAATTTTATGTCTCACTTAAATATATAAAAGCAAAAAGAAGTAAAATATCATATGTTGACTTTTGCATTGCTATCAAATATTTGATGCGATATTGTCAGTTTATGCCAAACTAAAAATTTAAGTTTCGTTGGTATAAACGAGCATGAGTAATGCGAAATGTTTACACTTTAAGTTATTTTATAGCAATGTAGAAGACAGATCAGATCGGCATATCATAAGATGTACAAAGTATATTTAAATATTAATTACATTGTTTAAACTTAATTTTTACCAAACCACTGAACACTAATTCATAGTGTAATATGTTATTTTATGGTTTGATTAATTATTCGCACATAGTACATAAATTATGATTTATGAATGAACACGATAAATACATGTATAAAGTTTATAATTATCTTTATTGCTGTAGCTATCTATACATATCATTTTCTACAAATTACAAGTATCAACCATAGATAGCAGTTTCTTTGCAAAGATATCATAATTCATTAAAAAATTGACACTGTATTAACTTCTAGTTTTGTATATATCATTCCTCCTTCTACCCATTACTGAGTGTAGCACTCTGCCGTAGCAAATCCCGGTAAATGATATATTTTACACGTGGCGAGCGGTTACCATCCGTCTAATCACGGCCCCCAAAATATCTTAGTGGTGGGAGAGTCACAGGGGTAGATTTATCCTACTATTTTGTACATCCATCATTATCTGTTAATGATAGATAGGCTAATGACAACCCTTATTTATTATTAATCTGCAGATTAGCACCATTTCAGCATTCTGAGATCAAAATCATTTATTCGTTTATTTCCGTTTTACTTTTATGCATTTCGCTCTCGTACAAAACAATAGTATATTACGTACATTAACTGTAAGTGACAGTTTTTAGATGAAATATGTAGTTTGGGAAATCCAAGTCCGGCGGGTCGAGATTTCCTAAACATTCGGTACCTAAAAACTGACTTACAGTTCGATGTTAGTAAACTATTTTTACAATACCTGCACAAATAGAAAGAAAAGAAAAATAGGTTTAAAAATTAACAGCTGTCAAAATAAACAGGACCTTGATCTTTAATATTTACTTACTGCCCACGGTGGATTGTAAGTAAATATTATAATCCTGATGTAACCATGAAAACAACTGTGCAATAAATGTTCCACCTACTGTGTTTAAATTTTGTCATTAAAAGGTAACTTACAGTATAGGTATTGTAAAAATGTTATTTTTAAACACACTTTCTACGGAACTGTCAGTGAGCTGTCATTATATAATTTTATGATAACAGCTACATATGTTATTAAACATACATACATACATATCTTCACGCTATATCCCAACAAAAGTGGTAGCATGAACCCTAAAATCACTCATAAAACATTCACTCATCACACTCAACAAACAATCAGCCCTCGTCAAACATTATCACCCAAACACACCACCCTCTCTTCAACCACATTCATTGATCATTCCATATAAACTCATTCATTTATTATTAAACAAACTGCATAAATATAACATAGAGATGTCAGAGTAAATTATTCTGGTCCCAGAGTACCAAAATTGTGATAAACCCTAAAATAGCGATGAAAAATAAAAATTATCATTATCTTACCGACCATTAACAGATAATGATAAACTTACAAAATATAGGGGTTTATTTGGTGAAAATTGTTTGCCGATTGTAAGAATCGAATTTGGGTTATGAAATCGACAGGCCGAATTGATACCACTGAACCACCTACCCCATTTTAAAAATTAAAAATATTCGTTATATAACCTATCTCGTTATCTGCATCATACTACGACATACGTTTTAATATCTGACCCCTGATCTGGTTTCTGCGCGCTGTCGTATTCACTTACATCTCGTTTCGTATTACCCCACAAAATTTCGATTTTTTTGTTCTTTCCGCGTCAGATATTCTTTGTGAAATATAAAATTATTTCTATCTCTCTTCTACTGCAAAGAAAACAGAAATAGAGTACATAATATGATGAATAACATCTTCAAAAAGGATTTTTTGTCATATTTTGATATCCCGTTCTGGGAAGTTATTTAAAAGTTAATGATTACGTCAAGATGACACGTGAGGTAAAGAATTGTTGGTAAAAACTAAGACTATTTGTCTTGTAGACATAAAACTTTACGATTTACGAGCACGAAGAAATTTCAACAAGTTTTAAGATAGATTTTTTTTATGTTTATGATACTAAATTCTTGCATTATTTGAAATTACTTATTGTTTTCTTTACTTTATTAGTCACATTTTATGAAGTGAGGATGAAATTGTTATATTTTCACGAAAGAATAAATACTCAATACAAGTCTTTGTCTTTCTTTAAAGTTTTTTCTGAAAGTTTATTTACTTTTCAAATAAAAAACTGAATTTATAATGTAAGAGTAAAAAAATATGTTCCATTCCAGGTGACAAATTTTGAACAGACCCGGTGCTCCAGACGCTTTGAATTTGTAAAGTTATATATCCGTCAAGTGCAAATCTGTGAACGTATTTTTATAGTTCAAATTCATAAATCCGCGTTTAACATATGCTAAATATAAATATATAGAACGGACGTAAGATCACTTTTTCTAAGATCAGTAAAAAAATAGACTTTTCTAACGTCATTTGGTGACAGAAAGTGAACAAATGCAGACCACGATAATTTGCATATTAATAGATCATGAAAATGATCTCTTTTAACAAAATTTTTCAACAATTTCAAAATTCTTGTAACAAAGTTTTAAAAATAGAGAAAGATGTAAATACTATAATTTCATATCTAATAAACAAATAATAAGCAAACTTCAAAAATGTTTAGCATCAGTGTTATAATCCGTTTATTAAAATGTACAATTCGGTATTTTCAATTTCAATTTAATGTTACGAGTATTACAGAAATATAGGGAATACAAACAATTTGGAATTAAGTTCAAATTTATCCTGTCACCGAATTAATCCTATGAAAAACATATTAGTGAAAATTAAAAAAAAAACACACAAAAAGAAATTTTTAAACAAAAAGCAAATTGGATTAATGCAAGCTACGAAATAAAATCGATAGAAAATTATTTTATATACTATCCACTAACGACAAAGAAATTATTTTTATTTTTATTTGATTACCCTGTGTTAAATTTAATACAGATTTAGATTACCAATACAAGATAAAATTAGTTATTGAAAAAAAAAAATTATGTGTGATTTGAATTTCGTTTCGTGCAAGAAAATTCTTAAATAACAGTTACTTTGCTTTCTGTTTCCTTAAAAAGTTATACATGTATTTTTATTCAAAGAAACATATCTTAAGAATCAAAATAGAGTTTTTATAACATTACTTGAAAAAATTACTTTCCCCTGAGTCAATTTAGTTGTGATAGTAACTATACCCCTCACTAACGATGAAAGCAAATTACTTTTATCACTAGTGAGGGAAATGGTTACTATCACAAAATGATATTGAAGCGATTGTCATCTATTTTTTCATATTTTGTTGAACTTATACTGACAGATATAAAATAAAAGCCCATGTAGAGGAAAATTATTTAAATTTATGGTCGGGAAAGTACTGTGGTAGCCACAGCAGATTTTTAAATTTAAATCTTTCTTCCTAATCGTCCGTTATTTCAGTAATGAAACATTTGTTTAAAATGTTGGTCTCAAAAATACTTAAATGATTATACTTTGATAATTGAACTAATTTTGTATTTTTTATGAATTCTGAGATTTTTATAATGAACTAAATTATATGTCCTGTATGATGTTGTGAATTTATTTATTTATAAAAAAGAAATTTATGAATTAAGTTTTTTTACTGTATCCATTGTAGCAAGTTTATCACGATTAACTCAACACAAAATAAGTCTAATAAATGTGAATTTATTGCACGGGCAATAATTGTAAAGTACAGGCATTTAATATGTATGTTATCACAACGAAACACGCTGTGAGCTATAGTGAGTATATGAAAGCCTTTAATTACGTTGACTATAATTAAAGCCAGCAACAGATAACACCCGCGAACATTCCTTGATAAACTTCGGTTTGGAATGAAATAAAATGTCTCTAATTACACTTAAACTTCACTAAATTTCTTATTACTTCTTATTAACCGACCTGAAACTCATTCTTTTTTTCTTAATTAAACAGAAAAATTAGCTTTCAATATTCATTAAAAGAACTTTTAATTTTAAAGTAGGAAAATAATAAAAGTTCTTTAAATAGTTCAAAACTATTAACGGAAGAAATTTTGTTAACTTGGATTAAAATTGATGATGTCTTACAAATATTTTTTTAGTTGTGTTCAATCATAATTTAGTAGCGAAATTGAAATAAGGAAAATAAAGATAAACTACCGAAATAAAATGTCAAATTGAACAGCGAAATCCTTTCAGAATTTAATGACAATAAATGATATGCGATATGAACTAATTATCAGAAGAGAGACTGGCTTAAAAAATCAATAAATATTTAACTCAAGCCATTTTGCAAATGAGAGTTTAATTACTTTGATGTTATTGCTTGTAATAATGGAAGAAATATCTCCAATATTTTTAATGGAAATGAAGCATAAAAATAAACTTTATCAGGCAGAATAATTAGAACTTAATTTATTATTTATCGACAAATTTCTACATAATTATGTATATTTTGATTATCAATATATATATATAATTTTTATAATCGCCTGATTCCTGTTCGCAAAATTTTTTTTTCATTGAAGCAGTTTAAAAAATTAAATTACGATTCTATATTAATCAGACTACGAGAAATTGATATACCTAATCGAAGTTCATAGGTTCCAAGTTTAAATCCTTTTAAATTTTACTCTTTATAAATCAATTTGTTTTCATCAATTGTTAAATATATATATATATATATATATATATCATCACGCCTTCTACCCATTACTGGGTGTGGCACTCTGCCGAAGCAGATCTCGGTAAGTGATATATTTTGCGCGTGAAGTGCGGTTACCAGTCGTCATATTACGGCCTCCAAAGATGTTTGTGGTGGAGGAGCCACAGGGGTAGCTTTTGAAATTATGAAAATTGTTTGTTGCCTGTGGGAATCGAACCAGGGTTCTCAGGATCCACAGGCCGACTTCATACCACTGAGCTAGCTACCCCATAAAAATAAATATATCATCACGCCTTCTACCCATTACTGGGTGTGCCACTCTGCCGAAGCAGATCTCGGTAAGTGATATATTTTGCGCGTGAAGTGCGGTTACCAGTCGTCAAATCACGGCCCCCAAAGATGTTAGCGGTGGAGGAGCCATAGGGGTAGCTTTTGAAATTTTGAAAATTGTTTGTGGCCTGTGGGAATCGAACCAGGGTTCTCAGGATCCACAGGCCGACTTCATACCACTGAGCTAGCTACCCCATTAAATATTTACTTAAAATGCTAATAAAATTTTAATATGAATATATATTGTCAGTCTACCAAAAATCAATATGTAATCGAGGTTATTGACCCTTATGATATATAAGGTACAGAATAAATACAATGCAAAAGTTTCTGTTCATCGAGTAAGCGAAATAAAATCGAAGCATTTTCTTGAAAATAAAATATGTCCTTTCTACTCAGGAATTCCTACCGTGCAGTTTCCATTATGTAACAGTGGCTGCGACACTGGCATCTTTGACCCTTTCCTGTTCGTGTAATTGTCAGAAGTCCGTGACTTATGAGTTCCGGTGGTGGTGGTTCGGTCACTTTCCAAAACAAGAGCGTTACACCGGAGGAATGGAGTATTCTAGGCTTCGTTGAGCACCCAGTGTAAACTCTGCGCCCCAACACGGCTGACAGATTTATTGCTACTATTTGCCATTGCAGGAAAATATACTTGCTGCTGCAGAGTTTACTTAAATATATTATTGTATTGATATAGAGTTAAATGTGGGGGATGATATTTGTGATAATCTGATAAGGGTAAGAAGATGAATTACCGAACCGGTACATTTAAATTTAACTATATTTATATCAGTTCATTTTATAGAATTATATTCTTATGCACTTGTACCAATTCAACAATATTATGATACATGCAGTCGTAGATCATAGGCTAGTGGATAAAAACGAGGTAAAATTTCCGTTTCTTAATTAACAAGCAGAGCTGGGCAAGCTACTTAAAAGAAGTAGCTAAGCTACAGCTACAGCTACAGCTATTCTTTAAAAAAGTAGCTAAGCTACAGCTATAAGCTATATTTTGTAAAATATAGCTAAGCTACAGCTAAAAGCTTTCGTTAAAGTAGCTGTTAAATTTTAAAGCTACTTTTTTAAATTATTGTGAAATAATTAAATTTGCCATTGTCATATGATCAGTCTTTTGTTATAATGATTGTTCATTTACTATTATGTACATAAATATCAAAAATAGCAAATACCATCTGGCACCTACTGTGTATTTTTGCGTATTAGAGCCAGTTAGAACCGGCAACAAATAATTATTTTGTGTGGGTTTAGCTTGTACGCATGCGTACTTTGTTGACTTTCTGCTTAAAAAGTAGCTTGAAGCTATAAAAAGTAGCTTTAAAAGTAGCTTCAGTTGTTATTTTTAAGCTAATAGAAAAAAAAGTAGCTAGCTACAAGCTACAGCTATATTTGTTCACAATTAGCTAAGCTAAGGTAAATGTAGTTTAGCTAGTAGCTAAGCTACAAAAGTAGCGAGCTACTGCCCAGCTCTGTTAACAAGCAAGAGATCCTGTGTTTAAATCTCACTTCAATTTATGGGATAGCTAGCTCAGTCGTAAAGAGTCGATCTGTGGATTCTGAGAACCTCGGTTCGATTTCCACAGCCAACAAACAATTTTCACCATATTAAAATTACCCCTGTGGCTTCCTCTCCACTAATATCTTTGGGGACCGTGATTTGACGGTTGGTAACCGCACTTCACGCGCATATATATACCACTTACCGAGACCTGCCCCGGCACAGTTCCACACCCAGTAATGGGTAAAAGGCGTGAAGATATATTTATATTTATATATAAAAACAAATACGATTGTGTCTGAATGGTTCGGATTTCACTATAAGCTGTAATTGGAACTATGTTCCTGTTGTGCAGAGTAACAAGCAAACAAATAAAAAAAACAAATAAATGCTGGATTTTTGTACTCAATTAAATTATTAACCCTGCTGCACTGTTTGAATTTAGTTTAGACTGGTATTTTTCTTTAACTCAACTTCAAAACTGAAAACTATCCTAAAGAACTACTTCTACAGTTTCATCTTATCGAAAACACATCATTTTTATTCTATTTCTGCACAATTAATACTAATGAAATATATTTTGTGGTTTCTTGGTAGATCAAATACTAAGAACATATGGCGCCTTTTAGATCTTTTTAGTCAACAACAATGCGCATTTCTTTGAACGGTCACCCATCCAAATAAGCGTTATCGCTAGGACCAGTACTTATTTACAGAATTTATTTGCTGAAACAGTTTAGCGTCAAATTTAGCGCTCATCTCCAAATTTAAATAATCGTCTTTAATATCTAATTGAAGCAAAACATATTTATTAATAAGAAAAAGATACAAGAAGTTTCCATGGTTGCTAGAGATTTAGGTTAAAGACAAATTCTGCATTCAACATTCAGCCCAAAACTTATTATTAATCTAATGAAGTTATGTTACCCAATGTTCAACCAACCTCTAATATAATTAGGCAAATTCAGAGATCCTAAATATACGAACCTAAGAAATAATATATTATTAATTTTAAACAAGCATATAATAAATGCATTGTATCATATATTTTACGTAACTGCTGTTTATAACAGGAGTGACGGCCAGTGCATCTATGCAACATTCAAGCAAAATATATTTTTTAGACGACCACTTATGAAAGTAACCATAACAACATTATAAAATACTACGGAAAGTTGAACATAACATACATCTCGTATGTTAGTATAACGTACACTTCTAACATTACAGATGAAGTTCCACTGATTGACAACAGATGGCGTTACGATGAAAGAAAATAATAAAATAAATGAAAGGAATTTGTATTATTATTTAAATTGAAGTTTTAACAGATTTTTTAACACATTTGCACAAATAAAACTTATTTTTTTAAATAATTAATTACTTATTTACTAATATTTTTACATTATTCAATATTTTGACTGTACAGTTGGTATCACAATACCTAACCTCAAACGTCAAACATCAACGCTTACCTACAAAAACGCATCAGCTATCAAAGTGCAACAATATTCCTCTTGTAGACTTTTTTTAGAAATATTTTGTGGTCTTCTGGAAAATAGTATACATAACTCGCTCGAAAGTGTGATAACTGTGCTCGTGTATTAAATCACTCGGCGCTGCGCGCCTCATTTTTCAATTTGTACATTTGCACGTTTTCTTACACTTTCGACGCTTGTTATGTAATATACTATAAAGCAATTTTATATTAAAGTGTCAATGGAAGTACTTTCAATGAATAGAAATAAAGTTAGACACAACACTTTTTAATGAATAATGGTTAATGGTTTCTAATTTATATACTCTATATTGATGCCTACTTATTTGGTTTCCTGCATAATTAATGGGTACAGTGGTATGGATAGCGTTGCGGAATTCGAATCCAGAGGTCCCGAGTTCGAATCCCACTCAAGCTAAAAATATAAGAACAACTACACTGCGGCTCGGCGAGTCCGAATTCTGTATTCCAATTGGAATTACATTTTTGTTGTACAGAGTAGCATAAATAAATAATAAAATATGTTTTTGTATCTTTTCTGTTATTTTAATGAAAGTACTTTTGTTTTTTCGTTTACTTAAAAAGAAGTGGTCATATTTTTTGTTTGTTTCGCGATCTGCCAATTTTTATATTATAAATTCACGCAAAAAAATTAAACCTGCGGCCCCTGGTGCATACTTAATGTTTTTTTTTTGTTATCTTGTTCCATTCTGGCAATGGATACAATACAATATTTATTCTTCCCTACAAAAATGCTACTAGATTACATTCAAAAAGCGATAACTTTGTTATTTTTATATAAAGGTTAGAAGCTATTGTAACAGCTGTTACACTATATATTTATACATATATTAAAAAAGATGGACAGTCAACCAAAAATATCTTGATTCGATTACACAGTTCATGGAAAATGAAAAGCTTAAAAACAAACCTTAAATTCTCAAATATATTTTAGATAATAAGTGATCCGAATAAAATGGCTAGATAATATGATTAGGTTTCTATATATATGGAAAAAATTTATTCTCGGGTTAACAAAATGTTTTTTACCGTCACGCATAAAATGAAAATTATTGTTTTTTTATTATATCTCGACGATAAACTTAAATATAAAATTGGGGATACGGTCTACGTTGCTACACATTTATACGTTGTACCTTCTTTTTCCAAATCTAATTTCAAATACTCTTTTTCATATTTAGCATCTACTCCTTATAACTCTGTTCCTGATAACTTCCAGTTTCTGTTAATAAGTTAATTTAAATATCTTACTAAGAATTTATTTCATTTATCAAACAATGTAATATATTAAAATGTTTGCTTATAGTGGAAGCCAAACTACTCAGACACAATAATATTTTGGATATAAGTTGAAGTTAGCGAGATTTGAATGCATAAGTTTTACCTTGCTTTTATCCACTGGGCTATGATTGCCTGTATTCATCTATGTTTCTATTATTTTTTAGTTGAATTCTTAAATTCGGCTGAACGTAGCCTTTAACATGTGTCAATAAAGTTATTATTATTGTTTGAGAATCTCGGTTCGATTCTCATAATCGACAAACATATTTCACCACATTAAAATTATCCCTGTGACTTCCCCTCCACTAACATCTTTGGAGGCCGTGATTTGACGGCTGATAACCGCACTGCACATACCTAAATATATCACTCAACAAGATCTTCTACGGCAGAGTGCTACACCCAGTAGTGGGCAAAAGGCGTGATATATTTATTTATTTTATATACCGGCTGTCCCATTTAACTTGACAACTTGAAATAACTCAAAAAATACGCGATGTACGAAAAAAGTGAGCCGAGACCAAATCTTAACAGTTTTGAAGGGGGAATCATTCTATGCTAAAATCAGGAAACCCCCTGCCCGCAGTGGGTGGGGCGGTGGGCAACATTGAAATCTTAAATAGGAACCCCCATTTTTTATGAAAAAAAGTTTCACACAAAACTTATGTATTTTTGTCCGTAGAATCCGAATCTGAAATAAAAAATGGGGGTTCCTATTTAAGATTTCAATGTTGCCCACCGCCCCACCCACTGGGGGCAGGGGAGGTCCTGATTTTAACATAGAATGATTCCCCCTTCAAAACTGTTAAGATTTGATCTCGGCTCAATTTTTCGTACATCGCGTATTTTTTGAGTTATTTCAAGTTGTCAAGTTAAATGGGACATCCTGTATATATAAATAATAAAACTACAGAATTACTTATAAAGTTGATAATTCCTTTTAAATCTAAATTAGATTCATTAACAGAATTATTAAAAATAATGCACCTTAGAATCTTATTAGAAAATTGGTTAATGTGTACAATTTTCTCTGTTTCACTAATAAATAATTAATGAGAATTATAGAATTTCACCTAATGAGTTTCATCTGGAACGTCAGCAAAACGCAACTTTGCATCTCACAGTGCATGCAATGTACTTCAAGCTCATTCATCAATGCATTTGCTTGCAGTGAGTAAATCTATGGCACGGCAAACACGAACACGTTAGGGTTGGTTAATCTCTGTGACAGGCGATAAAAACTCGAGTTCTCATCACACTTGAGATCATTTCTTGACAATGACGAGTCTATGGAGCTTCTTCCTCCTGCGCGTATTTTGGGTGATGTGTTTGATGAATTGTTGCAAAGCCAGTTGGCTTGAAGAGCTTCAGAGCGGCAAGACAATCACAGTGGGCGATGGTGTTAACGTGCGAGTGGACAACATTACGGATGGTGTTGACCAGACGTCGTTCTTTAGTTCGCATGTTTTGCGTGTCTTTTTGGGAGATGTTGGTCTATCGCTTGCAAAGGCAAAAGGGAAGGAAGGATTACAAATTGGCTTGTTTACTCCGAACGTGGATGGGAGCACTGAAGGTAAATCAATAGCTGATTCCTCGCTGATGGTGGGTGTAGGGTAATTAATGAACAGGTTACACTTAATTGTTTTATTGGTTCATTAAGATTTTATACCTTATTGGCGAATGGTTTTTCATAGCCAATATTAAGATGATAATTGTAATTACTTCCCTCATAAATTTGAAATTTTCTTGACTATGAAATAATCGTCAATTTAAGAAGTGTACTTTCAATTTAAATATGATTTTATTACCAGTAATTAATGAAATTACATCGTGCTCATGAAACCCAAAAACCTTTTTAAGTCGTAAAAATGAAAAACAAATATGTTGACAGTAGCTACCGTACACGCCATATAGACTTACGAGTTCTTAATGGCAATTTTGATTGGTGTGAGTCTTACGAATGCCTTTTTTGCCAATAGATGGAACTAGTTTGTCACAGGACTGTAAAAATTATACTATACGAGCCTTGTCTCACATCAGTTGATTCGAATCTTATTTTCTCTTTTGATTTTTGATTTTGCAGTTTTCTCGTGCAATATACAAGAGAAATAAATGAAATTTTAATGAGACATATACTAATATATTGGTAATACACAGATAAAATTATAAGTCAAACGATACACACATCTTGGAATGTCAGCCGTTGAAAGATGAAGAAAACATTTCTATAGTAACTAAACATTTTTTCGTTTTATTCTACTTAATAATAAAGTTTGTTTTAAATAATAATAAACTTTGATTTCATAGGTCAAACTGCCTATAAGATAATAATCATTATAGTTTATTTGTGTGTTGAAATAGTTTTTTTGTAAAAAAATAATTGATAGTAATACTATTATACAGTTTGTGTCTAAGGAATATTCAATGTTAAATTTAGTTTAAAATGTTGAAAATTAATTATAGAATTTAGTAAATGTGAGATATCTGTGTATTTAGTATTATTTAAATTTTTAACGGAAAAATAAGATTCGGGCCAACTGACGTGAGACAGGGCTCGTACATGCTTCTCAACGCTATATACAAAATGGTGTAAAAATAACATTTTTTCCAAGAGTTTTTGACTTTCATAAACGCATTGTTCTAAGTACCTTCTCACTGTGTAGGCGAGACAAAATTTAAGTAAACTAAAATCTTTTTCATTCATTTTTTGTTCATATCATTTGACCCATAATTATACTTTCGTTAAAAATTTAAACAATACTAAAACGCAGATATCTTACATTTACTTAGAAGTAAATTTACTGAACTTCAGTTCTCAAAAATTTGTATTATTTCTCATCGAGATTAATGTAAACCATAAAACATATGGTTCGAATATAAGTACGATTTATAATAATTTAATTAAATGCAAATTAAGATCGTCACGTCTAAACATATGGTTCTTGGGTCATTCATTTTTTGTTGATCATTGTTAAAGTGCGATGTTAAATTTTCTAATTTATTTATTAACCTACATTTCCATGTTGATTTTTTTTATTTAACGTTTAACTCTATACATCCCAATTCTAAAAGGAGTTTTAGCTAATTCTTAATTTTTGATTACGTAGTCAAATTAAACTAAACCATATTCTCAAAAAAGTTTAAATAAACTTTAATATAATCTTGTTACCATTTGATTTTCGGAAAGTAATTTGGATTAACTTTTCAAAACTGAACTAGAATCAGATTAGTTAAACCAAAGTTCAGGACTTGCTAAAACTTTTTTGATAATCGTACAATTTAAATAGAATTACTCTGTAATTCATTTGTTTTAAATTTTGTATCTTCTGAAGATGACCCAAGTGGGGTCGAAAACTTGAAAAATAATAACAATTTTGAGGATTGAACTATAGTAAATTTATTTCTTACAATACAAAAGAAATCACTAGGTTAATTTGACGTTACGGATTAGGTTCTAATTCACTGGTAATAAAGAATTATAAATTATTTCGTTTTTTAATGTCACTCTAAGATTAATTAATATAATAACTCATAATCTTGTTTAATTTATCGTCAATAGGATAATATTTGTGGCGAGCCACGAATGAATATTATTAAACGTTGATCTTTTAAATTAAACTATTCATAAAAAACTATTAAAAATATTTAAAACTTACAGCAATATTTCACTATTTACCTAATGTATATCACATTTTTCCACAATAATGAAATATAAAAACATAATTAAAACATGTGCCGTCTACCTGACCCACTCCGATTATCAGCACGTGGCGAAGCGAACGTCTTCAGCGTGGTTCTCCCGCTGCTGATTGGATTCAAGATCGCAGGCTCGATCCTGACTACCCTGGTGGCAGTTCTCATTGTGTCGATCAAGGCTTTCCTGGCTTCCATTGTAGCGTTGTTTTTAACGGGTGCTAGTTCGCTGAAGAAGATGATGATGCATGATATACCAGCAGACGTACATTACCCGATGGAGTATTATCATCATCCTCCATCGCCGTCGGGGTATGCTTATCCTTCTGCGTCAGGTAAATAATAGAAATAATACATATATTATGTAATGCATCTTTAATAATAAGCGACGTCGATAAACTTGCTTTGGCAACACTAGTTTTGTCTTGACGTTTGTCAAATTTGCATTTATATGAATAAAAATTTGACAAAGATCAAAATGAAACCGGTGTTGCCAAAGCTAAAAAAATTATCGACTTCGCTTATTATTAACGATGTGTTACATGATGCAGCCGATAAACACATAACTAAGATTGCATTTTGAAATTTCTAGTAAAAATTAACGAATACTATGATATTATGGTACTGCTGTGAAGCTAAGTTTACGAATATATATACTTATTTCTTATGCTAGATGTAAAGTTGTATCAATTACCGAGAAATCTGGAAGTGATAAAGCCTGTAAAATTTTTGGTTTAAAATTTGTTGCTTATAATCCTTTAAGAATGTAATAATGTAGCTTGAAATATTCGTTTATGGATGGTTGTAGTCTTGTTCTTAAATTGCGAAATTCGCATTTTCTCAGTAACATATGTACGTAAGTATGAATATAAAACTTCCGCGTCAGTTTTCACGCATATGGCAACATTTTATATGCGCATATTTCATCTTTTTTCTTCCTTGTTTTGGTAGATATATTTATTCATATCAAGAAAACATGCCACAAATGACGTGAACAACAAGAAAAGAAATTAAATATAATATAATAAACAACAAACATAAAACAAATTAAAATAAAAAAATTATTCTCTACTGTTATTCGTACGGCACCACAAATTTTAAGCGAACTTTCACAGTTATTAATTGTTTCTGATAATGTAAATGATTTGATTGTCAAAATGATGATTAAGAAATTATCAATGCCCTCCAAGCATATAATATTTTAATTATGCTATTTAACGCTATGTATGTCATTTAACCTTGTCAACAAATGTCATTTAATGCTCAGTGAAACAGGATTGTTATACGAAACCAGTGTAACATGGAACAAATCTTGCTAATGATACTCTATTAAAAGACTAATTAAGAAAATTAAAATGTGCAACATTAGCTAAGGTAAATGTTATTAGTTTCAATATGATAGCGCTGGCTGCATTAAAATGACCGACGGTGCATACCAGTGACTTTGAAAGCTAATGTCAGTGATGTTGTTTCCTCTGTTTTCCTGTTTCCGTCAAATCGGAACTTTGCTTGTTAGTCGTGTGATGAGTGATCATATCTTGTTTGTGTTGTTTAAATAATATTGGACATACTAATTATGTAGTTTTAGTGATAGATAAATATGATTATGACATGGCAGTACGGTGACGTGGGCAGCGTTACGCCATTCGAATTAGGAGATCCCGAGTTCGAATCTCACTCAAGCTAAAATTATATGAACTATCACATTACGGTTCGGTGAGACCGGGCCCTGTATTGGGATTCAGGTCCTGTTGTACAGAGTAGTGAATAAAAAAAATGAGAATAGGGCAGCGGTTCTTGTTCTTCTTGAACCGTTACTCAGATTAGGGTAGTAATTTTGGTTACGCGAACCAAGGAAAGTTAAATAAAATAACGAATTTTGAATTTCTTCAAAGGTTTTAAAATAATTTTTGTACATTTGTAATATATCGTATGTTATCGCAAAATTACTGTTTTTGTGGAAAATATTTAGCCGTCAACTAAATATGCCAGTCAATCCGATGTTGGGTTCTGACCCTTAAGTTAACCTCTGCAATAGAGGTAATGGGTTCAGCCCACGGATTACGCCATATAGAATTCTATTTGCGACAATAGAGTCGCTGTAATCTGTCAAGTAAGCATTATGATGTTAAAATAAAGACAAAAAGTCAAATACGATGTGGAACTGAGTCTTAATAAATAAGAAAAATAGGAAAAACCTTTCCATCACTTGTCACAAGTTCCAAAAATTAACAGCACATTTTAATCAACTTATCAGGTCATCATCAAACGGCTGGTCAGTTCAGCTTTAACCATAGACGCGTTTCGTCCTTCCGGACTCATCAGTATGGTGTGATCATTTATCCAACTAGACCAACTAGAGAATAGTGGATTGTGATACCAACTTAGCTGAACTGACTGATGTTAAAAAGTAACTACGCCGGTAGACATGACATGAGAGCAAAGGCGTGATGATAAATTTATTTATTTTTTAGGTACGCTGAAATTTACTATTAGGATTATAAGTCAATTTTATGAACCAAAAGTTTACGTCTCATACTTTAATTTTCACGCCTTCGGCGATAAACGCTAGTTACGTTCGAGTTGCATACGAAATTTTATGTACGATGGATATTTTGCAAAAACAATAATTATTATTCTGCCAAATTATTACATTTCGTGACAATAAATATTGTGGTGGTCTGGTCACCACATCGAAATCAAAGATCCACATTAAATCAATTTTCAGAATTGTATTTCCAGTTGTAATTAATATAGAAGATGAAAATATATTTTCCTTAACACCATCAGAAAGTTAATGTAGACATTAATTATCTATAAGTATAAAAGAGTTGTACAAGTTTGAGTAAAAATCTTAGGCGGGGGTGTAAAATACGTTACCCGCCATAGAAATGTTTAAGTACATAAATAATTATAATAATCTTTAATGGGGTGGCTAGCTCAGTGGTATGATGTCGGCCTGTGGATCCTGAGAACCCTGGTTCGATTCCCACAGGCGACAAACAATTTTCATAATTTCCAAAGCTACCCCTGTGGCTCCTCCACCACTAACATCTTTGGGGGCCGTGATTTGACGACTGGTAACCGCACTTCATGCGCAAAATATATCACTTACCGAGATACCGAGTACCACACCTAGTAATGGGTAGAAGGCGTGATGATATATTTATTTTTTTTATAATCTTTTACCGTGCAATATTAATATTTTATAGAAATGGATTTTACAATTTTGTATTTAAAAACATTTATTTACAATTGAATTTAGTGAGTTTATTAAAATGTTGGTACTACGAGTATAACAAAAAATATATATATTTTTGCAGATAAACATTATCGTATTTGACTTTTTATTTACAAAAGCTTTTTACTTTACATTCAATTTTGAATCCGTATAACAAACAAATATATATTTGTAAATAAACCGTTTATTAAAGAATAGAATAAATATTTAATGTAAAAATTCTGCCAGGAAAAAAAGATTTGTTTGTTTTCAAACAAATCAATAATAACATTATCATGTAGTCGCTACATCTAATCTTTCACTTGTTCTATATTTGCTGTGGTACTTAAAACAAACTTTAGCAACTCTCGTAAGTTGTAGAGTCAATATTGTCCAAGGCTACTAAACAAAGCCATACATTTCTATATACACATTGTATTAATTGTTTATTTACACTGTTGGGAGAAATTTTCGTGCATTTTTCTAAGTAGAGAATGCAACAATTATAAAGTTATTCATTCTTTTTTTACTTTTTATTATTGTTTAACTCTTGTTTTTATTTCTAAATTAATTGCTGGTAGTAAGAACTCCGTTTTAACTTGGTTTTAGCTAAAACTGAGAAATGGATATTTTGACGTGACAACGTTGTAAATAATTCTCCTGGGTTACGAAAAAAATACAAATCAGTTGACATTAGCTGTCAACAGTCATGTGTATAAAACATCTTGACTACTCTGTTCTACCGGTTTTATCTAAGAAGGAAGTAGATGGAATTGCGTTAGAAATCTTTTTTAATTTCGGAAAAATAAATCGCGTTGACAGTTATAAATGGCAACATCTTACTATATTTATGTTATATTTTAGAAACAAACTGTTACACGAAGTATAAATGTTCGTGAACGTTTTAAAAATATTTTGAAGATATTTAGATAATTAATTTTTTAATTTTTTACTTTCTTATATAAGGAAGTATTGGAATCGTGAAAAAAAACGTTGACGAGATTTTCGCGAAAATACGTGTTTTGAGGTCCACTGAATCCGTTTTGATCATTTTCTCAATGATCTGTGTGTGTGTGTGTGTGTGTGTGTGGGGGGGTGTGTGTGTATGTGTGTGTGTGTGTGTGTGTGTGTGGATGGATGGATGGATGGATGTGTGTCCGAGTGTGCAATATCTCATGAACGAGATAAGATTTGTTCACGAAACTTGGTAATTATAAGTTTCATGAAAATACGAAGAGCTGAGTTGATTTTGAATGAAATTGAATAGCCGGAAGCGAAAGTTTACTGGACACACAAAACAATCAATTCCATTTATTTAAAAAATGGAATCAGTTACGAAAAAAAGTTTCAAATAAAAGATGTTGGAAAAAATATTTGAAACATAAAATGTTACCTGCAATTTTTCTGTATATGCGTCTAATTTTGAGTAAAACTAATTTTTTGTATTTAATAATATATTTCAATAATCATAGTAGCAATAGAAACAAAAAACATAAATTTTTATTTTTGCTTTATCTAGTTATCTATGTCTTCTTTCGGAAAAAAACTAAATTACATGTTTAATAACATATATTCTAAATATTATAAATGCTGTGTATAAGAAAGTAGTGTGGTGCCCACACCAGATTTTTTCTATTAGAGTTCATGAATAATATTATACGTCAACTTCGACATTCAAGGAAATTTTGAAAATATTGTAGTGGTGCTAGACTGGCACGAATCATTTTTGTACCTGTGACTTGTCCTCGTTTTGACGTTTCACAAACAATTTTTTTTTTTGTAAATGCATCCCTTACTTCACAATGTTGTGTTCTTAGTTGCAACAGTTTATAGTATAAAACTGGCTACATACATGTATAGTGGTCAGAGCGAGGACTCGGTGTCCAGCTTCAGATGTTTTATCGTTAGATGTCAGTCATTAAAGGAACCCTATGTTAATGTATTTCTATGGATTATTTTTTGACGTTTCTCAAAACCAATTAAATGCTTCATTGTATGTCACGTGTCTGCGTTTTAACAAATCCTGTCATTATTATACTCAGAATAAAGCTCTTGTGATTATTCCCGGGAATTATCTCTGTAGGTGCTTTTTTATTTGTGACAAATGATAGGTACTTGTCAAATAATTATTTAAAACTGTCAATGCGTCAAGTAAAATGTGTGAAAAAAATCGATTTAGTTCCATTTCAGATACAGAAATAAATCAACAAATTTTGGAAACAACTTCCAAGAATATAATAATAAGTAATCAATCGATATGAACCCAGTACAATTTTTTATAAGTTGGATGAATCGACCTCAATAGCTAAGTCAAAAACTAATCTAATTAAATATAACTCGAGAGTTCGATAAATTAGAAAATAATTCTCCAGTATCTTTCTCAAACTTGTTGTCATTTGGCAATAGCTACTCAAGCCCTACGGGTTTTCTTGACTATTGCCTGGCAACAAGTTTTCGAAAGATTTGTCAAATTATTTTCAATTTATTCTCCCTCTCTTGTTATATTATTACTGAGAATTTACCACGTATATGTGAGAACCAATAGAATCACGAATTTGTTTGAAAATGTACCAATAAAAACCATTCTGATAATTCTACACTAATGAAATTAATAAGTGATAAATTTATAATGGTTATCAATAAAATGAAACAAATCTATCGAAATGACAAATCTTGTTACATATTTATGCTTGTTATATTCTCGCGCAAAATATAAATCGAAATATGATAATTGCCAGATAAAATTTGAAATGAATCTAAATTCGTTGTTACGGAAATGGGAAATACAGCTAGTGCTGCGAATTTCCATAGCAACTCATAATTCATGTCAAAATATTATCAACAATTATCTTATCACCTGTTATATTAAGGCGCATTCCATTTGCCATTTGGATCAGATCTAACTTACATTTACTGATCCGGATCACTTATTTATTTAACTGGATTACTTCGCTGACCTTATTTTTAGTACTAGAATTATAGATTCTAATTTACTTTGAAGTAATTCACCCCAATAAGTGCATGAGTTTGCTTAATTCAGTTCATTTACTCATGTGTCGAATTTATCTGAACTGATTTCAGTGAACCAAATGGCAAATGGAATACAGCTCTTGTTATGAAAATTATGACAAATTATTACATGCAAATAATATACATGAAGATAGTTGACTAAAATTGTTAAATCAGTACTGAGCAGTCATGTACATTTTAAAACTATATTAAAAATAAAATAAATATATCATCACGCCTTCTACCCATTACTGGGTGTGGCACTCTGCCGAAGCAGATCTCGGTAAGTGATATATTTTGCGCGTGAAGTGCGGTTACCAGTCGTCAAATCACGGTCCCCATAGATGTTAGTGGTGGAGGAGCCACAGGGGTAGTTTTAAAATGGTGAAAATTGTTTGTCGCCTGTGGGAACCGAACCAGAGTTCTCAGGATCCACAGGCCGACTTGATACCACTGAGCTATCTACCCCATAAATTAAAATCAATTATTTAAAAATGACTAAAAATAAATGGTAACGCGACACAAATAATTGCCGAGTCATTGATATGCTACTGAACATATTTCCTAAACACAATTACCTCACATAAATTCATTTCTCACCTTGTTGCCTCATCATCACCAGGTTACAATGCTCCATCACACTCGGCGCCGTCCGCGCCGGGGCCAAGCGCCCACGATCACGAGCACGAGCATGAGCACGGCCCCACAGCTTCCGACAGCAACGTCTCCGCACAGTACGTTGCCGCCAACGCTAGCACCGCTCCCACGCAGTACCAAGGCGTGCAGAGCGTTCGACGCAGAATCTACAAGCGGAGGAACCCCATCGTGCCGATACTCACAGTGGCAAAGATCACCAGGAAGGAAGCAATTTCATAATTAATTTGTTGATAGGAAAATGCTGAAATTTAGTCAAATGGAGGGAGATGTGAGTTCTTGGTGAAATATGTGGATGAAACAATTTACACAGTCGGTAATATTTCTAAAATTTAATAGTGCTATGAATGATCACGAAATTTGAATAATGAGTTTTGTTAAATTTATGAAACTTTACCGAGTGTTTTAGTTGTCTAAAATTTAAGATTTGATAAGAAATATTTTTATCATTGCCTAAAACCAAAGAACGTTTATTTTAGTTCAACAGGTCCTGATTGCAGAAACTAAAACAATAAAAAATTTAAATTATAAATGGGTTCAGCAGTTTACCGAAAAGAATTAATTAAGATTATACTTGATAAAATATTATTTAGGGCCTTTTTATTAATGCTGGCTTATTGCGACAGATATATAAATCGTTAGTGAAAAAAGTATCTCATTTAAATAATAATAATAAAATATATGTATATTGTCATAAATTTTATCTATTACTGGGTGTAGCATGTTGGCGAAGCAGATCTCGGTAAGTAATATATTGATGCGCGTGAATTGCTGCTACCAGCAATCAAATGATGGCCCCAAAGATATTTTAGTTAACATTAATTGTACAAATTATACCTATTAACTGTGATTTATTCATACGATATTTATCAGACAATTGAGTTACCCATCACTTAAATGATAACCCATATTTTTCAAGATTACTCTGTTCAATAGATTAGCATCATTTGACTAAAATCATTTATTCCATTTCTTCCTATTTTATTTTTATGCATTTTGATCTCATGTGAAGCTGCTAGTATAAAATATTACTTTTTCGCCACACCGTTTACACTGCTTTCATTATATTCTTTTTATTATACATATTTATGTAAATAAAATGCATGAAAATAATATTAAATGTGAGAGTAAATTATTATCAGAGAAATACAGAAATTATGATCTTTTATAAAGTAATCACAAAAATAAATTTAAAAAATCTGGTGTGGGCACCACACGACTTTCTTAGACACAGCATATTTAATATTTAGAATATATGAATGTTATATAATATTATTAAACACGTAATTTAGTTTTTCAGTAATTTTGCATTTATCTGTTTGAAACATAAAATATCAAATTTGTTTACGTATAATTTTTTAGTAATGTTGACTACTTTATGACTAACTTTACTGATGAGGCATATACAGGATATCCGTTTTTCGAGCCCAACCCTTGGTGAACCGTGAGATACGAAGTCGATTAAATTGAGGCAAAGTTGCCAAATTAGTTAACCATTTTAATGATGTATTTGTTTTTCCGAAAAAAGAGATAGATAACTAGATAAAGCGAAAATTATTATATTTTTTGTTTCTATTGCTACTATGATTATTGAAATATATTATTAAATATAAAATTAGTTTTTCTCAAAATTAGACACATATACAGGAACATTGCAAATAACATTTTATGTTCCAACATCTTTTATTTGAAACTTTTTTTCGTAACTGATTCCATTTTTGAAATAAATGAAATTTATTGTTTTGTGTGTCCAGTAAACTTCCTCTTCCGGTTTTTCAATTTCATTTAAAATCAATTCAGCTCTTCGGATTTTCATTAAACTTATCTCGTTCATGAGATATTCTACACTCGGGCACACATCCATCCACACACACACACACAGACATCATTGAGAAAATGATCAAAACCGATTCAGTGGACCTCAAAACACGTATTTCCGCGAAAATCTTCCAATACTTCCTTATACTGTGTATAAGAAAGTAAAAATTGTGATTAATATATTCATTGTTATAGAATAGAAGATTTGATAAATGGGCCCTAAATAATTAATTGCACCCACAAAATTTTAAATGAGCTTTAATCGAATATTTGCTATTATACCAAATTATTTTTATACTGTTATTTAAAATTCAAATCAGTGTTATAATATTTGTTTGGTGCAACTGGTCATATTAATTATATTAAATAATTGACGTAAGAATTTTCGTCATGTCATGTTTTGTTTTGTTCTTTTTGTCATTTTTATTTATGTATTTAAAATTGACAATGATATTGAAACCCATTTTTGCTATTTTCTAAATACAAATGCATAGCGTAGTTACCATTTATAAACTTTATTCAAACGTTAATTTATCATAGTATTTTCATCTTTGTGTCGGATAAAATGCTTTCTGGACTAGTCTCATATTTTACTAGCAAGTATAAAGCAACAATTTAAAAAAATATATTTACTTTTATGTAGTGATGATTTGCATAATGATGAATGAATTTTATTTTGCGTTTTTCGTTTCGCTTTCGTTTTCGTTTGTCTTTTTAGGAAGCAAGCTTTAGAGTTAAGAGTGATTTTCAAGAAGCATTTTGCGATATTTCCTAAAGGCAAATGCATAGCTTAGTTGCCAAATATAAACCTCACCTTCCCAGAATTTGGAATACATTTTCTTTCATCTTTTTGGCTTAAAAAGTTTCTTTAAAAATCGTAGATATAAATATATTCATATTTTTCTTTATAATCACAACATATGTTGCAATTTGAAAATTAGTTAGTAATATTTTATTGTATTATAATATGAAATTGACAGTACAAGTATAAATAATATTTATTTATGTATATTACAATTAAAGTTACCAGTGTCACCAAAATATTTGTTACATGTCTGCTCCAATTCAAGGATTTTTCTACTAATACCGTCATTATTGTTTCATTAGAATAGAGTTTATGATATTTATTTATTTTTGTTATTTATTGTAATTTATTAAATAAACAATTTTATATAATAAATGTTATCACATATTTTCAAATGTGTGTAAAAGAATAATGATTTATTTATAGATATGTGAAATAGAATCATGAGCATGATACACTAATATACAAATATTTATTGATATTCTACTGATTAACATTATATCTTCCGATTCTCTTTGTTTTCTTTAGGGCAATGATTCTGCTTCATTTATCATTTTATTTTACGTGTTTCAACTACAACTAGATTATGTGTGAAATTAATCACTCATGCTTAATGGCATAAAATAATGAAAAACTAAATAATGAACACTTTATTAATAACCACTTGTTTCTCTTATAACATAGTTCCTGTTACAAAGAAGAAAAATGTTATCTACACAATAACTATTCTTAATCTGCAAGAAAATTTTCCCTGAGGGTAAAAAAGATAATCAAAAATTAATTTTCTTGTAATAATTTACCGCTTGCAGTAAGATGAAGAAATAATTAATAAACTGCGAAATAAGTTATTGTTTTGTACATAAAATGTATTAGCACATACTTTACAAATAAATTAATATATACGTAACAAATAGAGCATATAAATAATAATAAATAATTGACACAAATATTACAACAAGAAAATGAGAAATACGTAAAAGTTATTCGGTGGGTGCATGCGCATTATAGGCGAGATTCCGTCCCCAGCCGGACGAGTAGCTATCATGGCCTCCACCGCCACCACCTCCACCACCTCCACCGCCGCCTCCGGAGAAGCTGTGCTCGTGAGAATGATGTGGATGCGCCACCACCTCATAGGTAACGTGCTTCTCCTGCGAGAAGAGCTTCTTCAGCCCGATAATCGCCGCCAACACAAGCGCCATCTGCAACAAACACACCGAAAGTGATATCCTGCAGCGGAAAATACAAATCATAATCTTACCTTGCTGACAATGAGGGCTTTACCCACAAGGAACACCAGGCCTTTGAATGCCAGCGCCTTCAGGATACCAATTTTTAACACTGCTGCTGCAATTAGCGCCCCCATGTTGTTGTTCTTCTTGCCGCGACCTTTCTCCAGAGCGCCGTTGTCGCGAAACGAGAGTCCCAGATTGACATTGCCGTCCTTGTCTGGTTTACTCGACACCAACAGATCCACGCTGTCCATTATCTGCAACGAGCGGCTGTGTATGAGCAAACAGATACTACCAGAGCAGCCAATACAACTTGGATGATTGTTATTCATGAAATGTCAGTCTGTGTGTTTGTATCTGCCCATCCATGCTGTAATGACATTAATTTGTTTGGACAAATCGCGCTAAGTTGTACGAAATTACTAGAGGAAGATAATGCATGAATGTAAATACAGCAAGCAGGGAATGGTGAACCTGTAGTAGAAAATTACTAGTATTTTGCAACTGTATAAACTTTATAAATATCTGTTGCACTCTGCATCTCTAACGGTGCATTCTGCTCCTCTCGCCCTGCGCTGCACTCTACTTGCAAGCGCTCCTATAAACTTTATTAAATTGCATATTCAAATGAATAAAACGAAAACTAAAAAAATAGTGATTTTTAACTTACTCTCCATTTGAGTGACCGAGTGCGCACGAAGGTCCATAATTTATCAGCAATAAGTTCGCTGACTTGCCCTTCCTCGGTATCATCTCCAGTCTGGAAGCTTCTGGAAGACATATCTTCCACTTCATCTTCAGAAGCGGTCTGAGTAACTTCAATATCTCTACCGATTTCTATAGATGCTTTTTTGAGCATCCTATTCAAAGAAGTAATGAGTTTGAGCATAATGCACGAGCTTACGTCGTTGTGTGAACATTTCCCGTTCAGTTTTTCCAGAAGGGCTTCTTCCACATGAGTCCGCTCGTTGGTGTGAACCTGCGAACAATGTAAATGTGAGATGTGTGGCGCGAACTCGCGTGGTGATTGACGGGCGCTTGCTTACGGAATTATCGATGTGGCCGGCAACAGCGGCGATGTCGTCCTCGGCAACTGGTCCCGCGGACACGGGCATCAACGCTGAAGTACCGAGTAAGATAAGCGCACAACACACGGTGATAACGTTCATGATGTTGTTGCTTTTGTTTGTTGACACTTGCACAGACACCAACGCAACACGGAGACGCAGGAACGCGAGAACTAGCGAAGCCGAATACGCACTGAGCCGTCGTCGGTCGTCGGTCGGGTTCTATAGCATGTCCCTATGTGGTGGATACGCAAAAAGGAATGATGCGCTTCGCGTACTGCACGTGCATTTATATCAACCAGGTAAACGCCTTATTGTAATGTATGTCGTCTCTGGACCAGTTGCAATAGCGAGAACGATTGTGAATCAGGGTTACTAGTTATGAAGTATAGTTTCCCAGTTTCCAGATTACGCTGAGAAGACGCGAATCGCGAATCCTTTGGATCCCCCACCACGGCGACCTAGCTCTGTTTCAAGCGCACGACATGACTGGTAACTAGAGTTTGTCGTTTCCTATGCCTCTTTGATCCACTACCTGATATGTCATCCGGCATTATCCTAGTTTGCTGAAGAAATTACACCTGGCAGCTGTTTTCTGCTTTTCTTTTTTCTATGCATAACCAGATGGTTAACGGCTCGGAAATTAAACGACTAAACGTTTTATTAACAATACTTTTCGCTCTATTTAATGTCACCAATTAATAAACACATCACTAATAGACTTAGATACAAAAATGGAACATATACTTTGTATTTTAATAACAGTACATATATATGCAAAGCACAAAGCATTACGGTTCTGCATATTTCAAATACACATCAAGAGAATCTTAAATTAACACATAACATATGCCATACCTACGCAATATTTTTATATTCATTTCCGCCTCAGAAATAAAATGCATTGAAAAGTAATATGTAATTATGATAATTTATATTTATACTTCATATAATATGTGTATTTGAGAATCCGAGTTCGATCCCCACAGCCGACAAATAATTTTCACCATATTAAAACTACCCTCTTCACTAACATCTTTGGGGACCGTGATTTAACGCCCTGTAATCGCATTTCACGCGCTAAATATATCACCGAAATCTGCTAAGGCACAATTCCACACCCAGTAATGGGTAGAAAGTGTAATGATATAATGTTTGTTCCCGGATTGAGTTTACAACCGGAAAAAATTCTTATTTTTGATTTTACGATAAATACCAAGACAAGAAACATTTTTGCTTTAAAACGCATATTTCAGTTATTAAAACTTTTAATTAATGCAAGGTTTTTTTGTTATAAAGTTTTTTTCTTATTTGCTTCTCCTTATAATACAGTTAGCTTTGAAATATTGACAAATGTCAAAAGTAATTCTTATTAAACATAAAGTAAAATAGAGTGAATTTATTAAAGAAATGTTGACGTTAGAACAAAAGAAATCTTTTGGGGGATAAAAGTTATGGCTACATAATTCAAAAATTTAGTGGAAAGTTTTTTGGAATTTATATGGGAGTACAGAAGCTTATACAAAAATTTAGATTTTCGCTGTTTTTCTATCTGTAGGTAGAATTAATAATCATTTATCAATATTTCAAAGCTAATTAAAATTAAACAAAATTCATTATAAATGCTCTTTTATTAGTAGGACAAAGTACGAGAAAACGTTATAATAAAAGAACCTACAATTAATTAAAAGTTTTAATAACCGAAACATGCGTTTTAAATCAAACTAAAGAAATTTCCATTTGCATTTTTTGTAAAATCCAAAATAATATTCTTTTTTTCTCTTGTACACTCGATCAGGGGATATACGGTATGTATAAATTATTATATATGGGATGGCTAGCTCAGTGGTATGAAGTCGGCCTGTGGATCCTGAGAACCCTGGTTCGATTCCCACAGCCGACAAACAATTTTCATAATTTCAAAAGCTACCCCTGTGGTTCCTCCACCACTAACATCTTTGGGGGCCGTGATTTGACGACTGGAAACCGCATTTCACGCGTAAAATATATCACTTACCGAGGCGTGATGATTTTTTTTTTATATAAATTATTATAATATACTATCAGCAATAAAATGTAATATTTTAAATTAATATTAATAAAATGTAATATTCAATTCTGCTAATGTTTATAAAGAAACATAGAAAACTAGTTGCACAAGTTTAAAATCACAGATTAATTAATTTGCATAGTTCTTATTAAAAAAACAACAGACTTGACACTCATTGAAATGCATATGAGACAACAGAATATCAGAGCAACATCGCAGCTTACCGTTGTAACACCCTACCCTGGGAATATGCATTTACATGTCAAGTAAATGAACATCTAATTAACTAACACGCAGTGCATATCCCGCTGCATTATTCAAGTGCACGAAGCTATTCAAATAAGTCTTGCTGCAATTAAACGGAGCGAAACTGGTTTATTTATTGTTTTTGTGCAGCCGTTTTTTTACATCATTGTTTAGGATATAATTCTCAAGGATTTTTATGTCGGATATGAAATTTTTCTTCCTCAGCGTTCATTGTTTCCTTCTTGTGAAATTAATCAATTTTGATGCGCTGATGTACAGTTATTTGAGTCACGTTGTGGTGATTTATTTTTCTTGTTCTAGTTTCTGGTAACAAATTCACTATAAAGTTATAGTTTTCTTATATTATTTTAGCTTTGAGGAAAATATACTTCAAAGTTATGATGTTGGTACAATCTTATTCAAAACTTTTGAAGGTTTATATTTATATTGGTAAACCAAACATGAAAAATTGTGAAGAATGTACGTGACTAAATATATCATCACTGCTTTCACCGTAATTTTTGGTGGCAGCTGTAACGGAAAACACAATTGATTATGTTTTAGGTTTTTACAGTTCTTGTTTATTTATTTATTTGCTACGCTAGGACATGTACCTCATTTACTGTAAAAGAACCTACATCATAGTATGGTTTTGGTTATAAATTGAAGTTGGCAAAATTTGAATTTGTGTACTTTTTATTTGTGAAATGAGAACTCGAATCAGCCAGCTAAAACTGTCCGATACGAAGTTTTCTTACATTTTCATAGTGGACGAAATTGAACCAATGGCCTAATTCACAAAAAAAAAGTTCTATTGTTTTTTTAAATAATTATTAAAGTATAGATAATTTTAAACTGTTTAGAACAAAAATATTCTAAAAATATAAAACTTTTCATTCATAAATTTAATAAAAACAATTCGCGGTATTCAGTTTGACGTCACAACTGCAAAAATTTGTATAGTGCTAAATAGACGAATATGACGATATTTTTATTATATGTTTTATATCATACTTATATTTAATTCAAGAAATAAGCTCTAATACAATATGTAAAATACTCTAGGTACCTATATTACATTATGAGTTGTAGAAACGAAGTATGTCAAAACATGTGACATTTATACTTTGCAGGAAGAGTGTACTTTGAGAGAACTGCTAAAAATCATAACATAACCTAAAAGCTTGTTTTGTAGTTATTCAGATTGACTCTGATATAAAAAAAAATTTGGTGTGGTCACCACACGACTTTCTTATACACAGTATATTTAATATTTAGGATATATGAATGTTATATAATATTATTAAATATGTAATTTAGTTTTTCAGTAATTCAGCATTTATCTGTTTGAAACATATCAAATATGAAATTTGTTTACGTATAATTTTTTAGTAATGTTGACTACTTTATGTCTAACTGTACTGATGAGGCATATACAGGATGTCCGTTATTCGAGCCTAACCCTTGGTATCTCAAAAACCGTGAGACACGAAGTCGATTAAATTGGGGCAAAATTGCCAAATTAGTTGACCATTTTAATGATGTATTTGTTTTTCCGAAAAAAGACATAAATAACTTGATAAAATGAAAATTAAAATTTATATTTTTTGTTTCTATTGCTACTATGATTATTGATATATATTATTAAATATAAAAATTAGGTTTTCTCAAAATTAGACGCATATACAGGAAAATTGCGAATAACATTTTATGTTTCAAATATTTTTGCTACCATCTTTTATTTGAAACTGTTTTTCGTAACTGATTCCATTTTTGAAATAAATGGAATTTATTGTTTTGTGTGTCCAGTAAACTTCCTCTTCCGGTTTTTCAATTTCATTCAAAATCAACTCAGCTCTTCGTATTTTCATGAAACTTATAATTACCAAGTTTCGTTAACAAATCTTATCTCGTTCATGAGATATTGCACATTCGGACACACATCCATCCATCCACACACATACACACACACACACACACATACAGACATCATTGAGAAAATGATGAAAAAGGATTCCGTGGACCTCAAAACATGTATTTTTTTCACGATTCCAATACTTTCTTATACTGCGTATAAGAAAGTAAAAATAGTAAGTTTGTTGTTATATAAATATTTATGTTATTTTCAAAATGAAAATATACTTACCACGCTCACCATGGGCTGTTATCAAACTTCAGATTAACAGCTACATAGTGTACATTTTATTTACTATAGTTGGCTGCCACTGAATCTACAAGAGCGACGTGATGCAGAAACTTATTATTATTAAAAAACTATGTAGTTTTAAGAAATTTAATAAACCTTAGAACTAATACCCTAACTCAAACTTGCAAGAAAAAAATAAAAAATAAATTATTGTAAGACCCGTTATAAAAGTAGAAATGGAGTGAAAATAGAGTTATGCAAAAATATTTGTAAAAGAAAAGAGCATTAACGAATTAGTTTGTATTTCCTTCTGGTACATTTAGGTTAAGTAGCAATTTCTTCTAATACAATTTTTTCGTTTCACTCCATTAACAGAACACTGTAATATATTCCCCTGCTATAATTTTGCGTCAGACTGTACTGGAATGTTCCTTCCAATGTAAACAGGGTAAACCTTTTAGAATTCTTTTAGCTTATTTTTGTGCGCTCTTCAAATATGTGGATGACATATTATGCATGTGCATACAAACATGATTTTTATTTGCAATGTACAAGGCTATAACTCACTACGCTGTTTCAGAACATATGGGGCTATAGGTATGATAATATAAATAAATTCTAACAAGTTGTTGTTTACTTTTTTATTAAATAATATAAATAAATAAATAAAGACATTATTACGCCTTCTGCCCATTATTGGGGTGACACACTGCCGTAGCAGATCTTGGAGGGTGATATATTTATGCGCGTGAAGTGCGGTTACCAACCGTCAAATCACAGCTCCCAAAGATTTTAATGGAGAGGGAGCCACAGGAGTAATTTTGTGATGTTGTGAATATTGTTTGTCAGCTGTGGGAATCGAACCCTGGTTCTCAAATACACAGGCTGACTTGATATCCAAAATAAATGCAAAAATTTGCCTGTTTATATAAATACAAATACTTTACTTTTAATGTATAATAAGCTTTATTTCATGATTGATAAAGATTGAACGATAATAAAATCGTTTATAGAGAATATTTTTTCTACGATCCTGCGAAAAGTGAGTCATTATGTACTCATTTTCAGTGCAAAATATGATTTTTTTTATAGCGTGTAGTAAAACACGTTGCTAATGGCATAAATTCATAACCTATAAAATAAATGTTTTTGACGTGTGAAATGTAATAAATAAATTTAGTATAATTAGTTAAACTCTTTGAAAAAATAGTGTACGTAACTCGTGTTAAAAAAGTCTTGTATTCCTCTCATGGGTTTGCAACACTCGCCTACAACTCGTGCTGCAAACTTACCAGTCGTGCAATAAAGTGATACTTTTAACACTAGTTGAATGAATAATTATATGTTAATTTTATATAGGAATTTGTTTAAAAAAATGTTTAAATCTCTATTTAAATAATCTTTTAATGCCAATTAGTACACCAATAAATTATTTATTTATCTTATTAATATAGATTACTTAATTAGAATGTTATTTAAAGTCTAGTTTTATTCAACGCAAGAAAGTAATAAAATAGTTGTCAACATACATATTAATGACACTAATCGTAACCGTTAATTTATAATAACAAGTTCATGTAAACTGTTTTTCTATTAAATATTTATTATTTTTATTTGACCTAGCAGCTGACTTGATTGATTAATTTTGATTAATTTATTTAATTTTTTATCATAGTGTTATGATTTTATGTGATGGCTAGCTCAGTGGTATGAAGTCGGCCTGTGGATCCTGAGGTCCCTGGTTCGATTCCCACAGGCGACAAATTTTCATAATTTGAAAAAGCTATCCCTGTGGCTCCTCCACCACTAACATGTTTGGGGGCCGTGATTTGACGACTGGTAACCGCACTTCACGCGCAAAAATATATCACTTACCGAGATCTGCTTCAGCAGAGTGCCACACCCAGTAATGGGTAGAAGGCGTGATGATATATTTATTTATTTATATTTTTGTGTTATGATTTTAAATATGGTGTGTAATTGTCAACAAACTGAACCATTGGTAAAGATAAGAATTTTCACAATTTTCACAAGACTTTTAAACAATTTTAAAATAAAAGAAATAAATATATCATCACGCCTTTTACCCATTACTAGGTGTAGCACTCTGCCGAAGCAGATCTCGGTAAGTGATATATTTATGCGCGTGAAGTGCGGTTACCAGTCTTCAAATCACGGCCCCCAAAGATGTTAGTGGTGGGAGAGCCACAGGGGTAATATTAAATTGGTGAAAATGTTTTGTCGTCTGTGGGGATCGAACCAGGGTTCGTTGAATCCACAGGCCGACTTGATACCACTGAGCCATTACCCCATTTTAAACAATTTTTACCATAGTAAAATTATCTTTGTGATTTCTCTGCACTAACATGTAAAGATTAGAATTTGACGGTTGGTAACCGCCCGTTATGAGCATAAATATGCCGCCTACCGAGAGCTGCTATGGCGGAGTGCCACATCCAGTACTGGGTGAAAAACGTGATGATATAATTATTTACTTTATTTATTATTAACTACAAAAGAAATAAGATAATTATTCCTAATGAAGATGAAAAAGCCAAACTTCATTTGCTAGAAGAAAAGGGACACATAACCATATTTTTACTTCTTGCACCTTTCTAGTAACTTAGTAGAAATTACTTATTATACGTATACTTAAGTAGTATTTGATTACAGTATTCAGCAAAAATAAATAAAGGAAGTGGAACAACACTTTACTTCAGCAGTTGTACGCTGCAGTCTTCTTCATCTTGACACTTCGTCGAGACGATACAGACTGTATACAGTACAAATTGATTAAGTAATCCTAATGGCCATTAGGTACTTAGCAATTATTAATTAATTAAATATTTAATGTCGGGACATGCTTTATTATCACAGGCATTTAAATATCACTTTACAGGCTATTGTTTGTTCAACAAACCATTACTGCCATTAATGATAGATTTCTATTTGATTATAACAATAAAGTTACGCTTTAAAGCCCGTGTTAACAATAAGATGCACTAAATCAAAAATTATGTGTTTTATGTTGTGTTAATTGAATTGTTTTTACTAATTGGGCTACCTGTATTATTATAACTATGCATATGTTATATCTGGTATATGATTGATTATTATTTTTATGCTGTTTTCAAAAGTTTGGTTTATTTTCATCCATACCGTACATATGGGGTGGCTAGCTCAGTGGTATGAAGTCGGTCTGTGGATCCTGAGAACCCTGGTTCGATTCCCACAGGCGACAAACAATTTTCATAATTTCAAAAGCTACCCCTGTGGCTCCTCCACCACTAACATCTTTGGGGGCCGTGATTTGACGACTGGTAACCGCATTTCACGCGCAAAATATATCACTTACCGAGATCTGCTTCGGCAGAGTACCACACCCAGTAATGGGTAGAAGGCGTGATGATATATTTATTTTTTTTTTATAATCTTTTACCGTGCAATATTAATATTTTATAGAAATGGATTTTACAATTTTGTATTTAAAAATATTTATTTATAATTGAATTTAGTGAGTTTATTAAAATGTTTGCAGATAAATATTATCGTATTTGACTTTTTATTTGAAAAAGCTTTTTACTTTACATTCAATTTTGAATCCGTATAACAAACAAATATATTTTTGTAAATAAACCGTTTATTAAAGAATAGAATAAATATTTAATGTAAAAATTCTGCCGGAAAAAAAAGATTTATTTGTTTTCAATCAAATCAATAATAACATTATCATGTAGTCGCTACATCTAATCTTTCACTTGTTTTATATTTGCTGTGGTGCTTAAAACAAACTTTAGCAACCGAGATCTGCTTCGGCAGAGTACCCAGCAATGGGTAGAAGGCGTGATGATATATTTATTTATAACGTACATAAAGAATGTATGAAAATTCATTGGTTTGGAAGTTGTTGTTGACAGGAAAAATATGTTTTTATTTGTTTGTTTTTGGCATCTCTCATAATCCATGATTGAGGAATTTAATTTCTTCTTTTACTTTATTTACGCAGGGCCGGCGCTAGAGGCAAGGCGGCGAGACGTCCGCCTAAGGTGGCACTTTTTAAGGGGCGGCACTTTTCGCGGCAGGATAGAAATGTTTAATTTGTAAATATTTTTTATGTTTATCAATAAATACAAAGAATTACTTGAATTCAAATTCTCATTTTAACAGATATGGAGGTAGAGGATAAATTCAAACTTGCAAAAACAATTCGTATAAAACTAGGCTTTTCTAATATGAGGGAAGTGACACTCTTGTAGAAGATCCTGAGCAAAAATTTAAAGTTGAATTTTTTAACGATTTATTGAGTAACGCTATTTAAATTAAAATGTCACCCCTGCAATAACTAGGGTTGTTGATTTTACTAATATTCGAAACATCGATTGTTCGGATTTATTGAACCTTCGAATTTAGATTCGAACTTTCGAATTTTTGAATATTCCGAATTTTCGAATTTTCGAATTTTGGAATATTCCGAATTTACGAATTTTCGAATTATTCGAATTGTGAATCTGGATCCCAAGGTGAACACGGCATGTTGATATGAATTAATTGCAGAATAAACTCATGTGCAGAGTTTTGTATTAATTCGTAAGTAATTATTATTAATTATTATTATTTGCCAAATTAATTCAATTTAGACTTAAAATTTCGCTACACTGTCAAAAACGTTTTAATTAAGAGGTTTTTGTATCCTTTTTATTATCATTTTAAAACGTTTTACTGAAAGTCCATAACATTTAGATGGGCGGTAAGAGAGTAGATGGCTTAATTAAGACGCCTAACCTTGCAGAGTTTTTGCATGATACTTCGCCGTGTTTATTATTTAATTCGTGGCTGACTTTTCGCGAATTATGCGTGAACGTGTTTGGAGATGATAGATGGCGTTAATTCAGTGGCAAAAAATTCGAGAATTCGAAGCTTTGAAAAATTCGAAAATTCGTAAATTCGAAGCTTCAAAAAATTCGAAAATTCGAAGCTTAGAAGTTTTTCTGACGAAGTTCAAAACATTCGAATGTTCGAACTTTCAGAAATTCAAACTTCGGTGGAAATCAATGACCCTAGCAAGTACTAAATTACCTTTATGACAAAAATTTTGTAGAAAATTATCGAAAGAATATTATTGACAATTCCGGTAACAGTTGCAAGCGGAGAACGTTCATTTTCCAAATTTAAAATTATTAAAAATTACTTAAGATCGGCATTACATCAAGAAAGCATTGGCCAACATGTAACGAAATAGTAAATAATTTTGCCAAAATTAAAGCGAGAAAAGTGCTAATATAATTTATTCAATTTGAGTTTGCATACTATGATCAAGAATTTTGTTATTTTCTTGTATTTTGTAAAAGTGCTCGTTTGTATTGATAGCCAAACAAATGCAAAACAATTTTCAATGGTTTGCCGTTCACACAAGCATTATTATTGCCATAATTACGAAGTTTTTGAAAGTATGCTTTAATAAAAACGTAAAAATTGACTGATGTTGCGTTGCATGAAAGTTTTATCGGTTTATTAGCAACTAACGGTTTAATATGTTTCAAATTGATATTGTTGCTAGATAAACAATTCTTTAACTAAAGAACTCTTTATTTTGTTCTTGCAACCCAGCATGAGACTCAGAATTCAATTATGTACAAGATTTATTTGAAGATGGGGTGGCTAGCTCAGTGGTATGAAGTCGGCCTGTGGATACTGAGAACCCTGGTTCGATTCTCACAGGCGACAAACTATTTTCATAATTTCAAAAGCTACCCCTGTGGCTCCTCCACCACTAACATCTTTGGAGGCCGTGATTTGACGACTGGTAACCGCACTTCACGCGCAAAATATATCACTTACCGAAATCTGCTTCGGCAGAGTGCCACACCCAGTAATGGGTAGAAGGCGTGATGATATATTTTTTTTTATATATATTTATTTGAAGTATTTTTCTCTAAAATAGAAAACATTGTATTTCCTATATTGCATAAATCTGTTTTAATTAATGCAAATTATAAATAAATAAATAAATAAATAAATATATCATCACGCCTTCTACCCATTACTGGGTGTGGCACTCTGCTGAAGCAGATCTCGGTAAGTGATATATTTTGCGCGTGAAGTGCGGTTACCAGTCGTCAAATCACGGCCCCCAAACATGTTAGTGGTGGAGGAGCCACAGGGATAGCTTTTTCAAATTATGAAACTTTGTCGCCTGTGGGAACCGAACCAGGGACCCCAGGATCCACAGGCCGACTTCATACCACTGAGCTAGCCATCCCATATGCAAATTATATCGGAGTATATTAGGGTTTCACATAGCTTAATGCAATCCACTGATCACTGAATAGCACCCAATAAAACTATAATATACATGGTCTTTTTTCTATATTACACATAGGAGAAATAATGTTCAATTTTTACATGTTAATTTACCATAAGAGGACTTATCACCGAAGTGGCGAAGGGAAATAATAAATCAATTTTTATGTCAAACTGACGTATTGACGTAAAATTAAATTATTTTGATTCACTTGTTTCCTTCGCCCTTCGATCATAACTCTTCTTATGGTAAATTAACATGTAAAACTTTAATATTGTTTCTTCTATGTGTAATATAAAAATAAAAACCCTGTATAACTGTGACATGACTATAGCAATACAGACACTACAAATATTATTATATGAAATGTATGAAATAGACGGCATTCCTATCTGAGTAGTAAATTGTCCAAGCTAACAAAAACCGCAACATACATTGAATTTTCAATATTCATGGAAGATTTATAGACACATTAAATTCACTTTATCTTTGCAACTACAGCAGTTGGTACTGACACAAAACAATGTTTTATCGAAACAAAATTCCATAAACAAATGCTGTCTTCTTCTCCGATTATTTGAAAATAGGTCGTACAAATAGTAAAATGGGATCAAGAAAATTTAAACAATAATTTAAAAATAAATTGGATTAAATCTGTTAAACCACAAGCTTCGCAATTCCATTACGAGGAAGTTTATCTTTAAATCTTTCAGATCTTATCTGTTTAAAGTGCCACGTTCCTCTTTTATTTTCCGTCTTTTGCTTTTCGTTTCCGCTGGTAAACGTGACCGCTTCAAGACCTGCGATGTTCGCTTTGTGTTTTGCGATGACAAGGTTTTCTAATAAAATTTGGTGCTTGAAGTACCGGATGTTTGCCGCCAAAATATTGCGAACGTGAATGGGTTTTAGAGCTTAGGATGTTTGGGAAAGGACGAAATATATATGTCCTCTGTTGTACCGAAGAAAACAATAGTTATACAGAGATTGCTTTTTGTTTGTACCACTTTTGTAAATAGTTCTTTTATGTGCACTGTAAAATAATTAAATATATTTGTATTGTTGTAATAATTGTTATTTATGGAATAAGTAAATAACTACAATATTTTTAGAAAGATACTCCTATCTTTTAATTAATTTAATTTAATTATCCACGAGAATTAATCAAAGTATTCTTTTTTTCAAAAATAATTTAGAAACGTTTATCATTTATTCAGTGGCGTACCTAGAACTTTTGCCGCCCAGGGCGGTCT
This sequence comes from Pterostichus madidus, assembly GCA_911728475.2. Lineage (NCBI taxonomy): Eukaryota > Metazoa > Arthropoda > Insecta > Coleoptera > Carabidae > Pterostichus > Pterostichus madidus. The sequence continues at coordinate 9,250,415 of OU452302.1, read as the reverse complement.
CCAATTTTCCGCCCTTTCTATGTCAATCAAATGGTGGTTTTTATAAATTAAAAAATAAATGTAAAATAAATATATCATCACAACTTTTACCCATTACTGAGTGTGGCACTCTGCCGAAGCAGATCTCGGTAAGTGATATATTTATGTACGTGAAGTGCGGTTATCAGCCGTCAAATCACGGCCCTCAAAATTATTAGCGGTGGGGGATCCACAGGGGTAATTGTAATTTGGTGAAAATTGTTTGTCGGCTGTGGGAATCGAACCGGGGTCCTCAAGATTTACAGGCCAATTCGAAACCACTGAATCATTACACCATTAAATTAATAAACATAAATAAATAATTGTAATTGAGACAAACTATAGATGGGGAACTTTTTTACCATTGGATGGCATATTTAAATTAGGCAGTAATAAAGGAATTTTTCGAGATAATATTTTCAACCCTAATTCATAATTCGTAGAAATCGTATAGTAAACTTATGAAGTGAACAAGTTGTTTTTTACAACTAAAATTAAATATAAAAAATGCCGCCCGAAAATATGTGCCGCCCGTTTAAAATTTTAAAGTTGATATCACTTACACGGATACAGGAAGTAATTTTTTTTACTATATATTATGCAGTACTCATATAAATTATGTTATAGGAATAAAATTGTTAAAACAATAAATAAGCGAGATATTGATTTAAATAAAATTAGACATCTTGTATATACTATCACACGTTCAAAATAAATATTTAAAAAATATATCAAACGGAATCAACTGTTATATATAGCTTCGGTTGCTTGTAGTCGAAGGTATGACAACGGCACGCGGATTTTATGTTTCCGAGTCAACCGGAACATGGCATTACGTTAAACCCGAAAAGATTGATTTTCTTTGTAAAATTTGTAATACGAGTACTATAAAACCATGTATCCATATAGTCAGTAATACAATAGAAATTTGTTTATTTCGTGTATTCAAAATAAATATTTTTTCCATTTTAAATTGTATTTATAATATAACAACAAATTTATATTTGATAGCGCAGTCAATGTAGTCATTCCTGCTGTGGCTTGCTCAATAACAAAACCCCAAACCCGATAGTTGGCTCTGTGCTTTGGCTGGAACAAACGAGTATGCAATTCGAAATTCGGCTGTTCAATTGACTACGAATAAATGTTCATGGGCAGTACCTACTGTATATTCATTAAAACTGCAGCAAAATCTGCATTTTGCTTTTAAATTCCCTTGTGCTAGAAATAGTTAACTGTGTTGTGCCGCGTTTTGTGTGTTTGTGTTTGATGTATTACTATGTGGATTTGAACAAAATGTTCATTTTCTAGTGTGCAGATGGTGAACAGTGGATAGATAATCATCAACAAATGAACTCAATCGCTTCTCGCTCGTTTGAATATGCAGCACTCGATGGAAGCGGACCAGGACAATGTAAGTAGTTTTTAGTCTATTCGTTGTGTTGTTTTCAATGTGTAATGTTTTAAGCGTCATGTATAGTTAGTAAATATTATCACATTTCATCCATTAACCTTATTTTTGTCGGAGAATCAGGTTAGGTTAATATTTAGATTCTTATGACAACAAAATCTGTTTAGGAAGTATTCTAACCTAAATGCAGATTACACAGCAGCGACTTACTAGCTTTTAGGCCCTGTTTTATTAAACATTGTCAGTTATTAAAAAATAAAAATTAATTTAAGACGAAATATACTACATATTTAGAATATATTGATATTTTATTCCATAGTATTAGGGCTGGTTGTTTCTTAGATAATACTGAGAAATAAATTATATTTGGAATAAATGAAATATATTGTCGTCGTGTTTTGAATTTAATGCGATTTTTATGAAATCATTTATTCCATACTGATACTTTAGCCATATATAAATCTGCACTAAACTAATTTGTAACTAGGTGTTTCATACGAGATATTTTTATTTACATTTTTTTTTTTTTTTTTTATTCAATAATTATAATTATATGAAATTTTATTTATACGACTCATGTACTGTTCTGAATAAAACACTGCATATAAAAATAAAACTAAAAATAAAAAAATAATTTAGTAAACACCACCATAACAGCACCCGACTTCTTTTTGATTTTTTTTTAAACTGCATATTGCATGCATATTTTGATACTTTTTTACTGCATATAATTCGACGTGGTTATTAACAATTTAAAATGACAAAATTTTGTAAATAAGTTACATGTTTAAATATATATATATATATATATATATATATATATATATATATATATATATATATATATATATATATATATATATATATATATATATATATATATATATATATATATATATATATCTATATATATATATATATATATATATATATATATATATATATATATATATATATATATATATATATATATATATATATATATATATATATATATATATATATTAGGAGTATGCAAGTTTGCACACCCCCGAGTCAAAACGGCGACATTAGTCGCCGTTTTGACTCGGTGGTTAAGTTTTTGACCTGAAGATGAACACGAACAAGTATACGAAACGTCGTCGTTTATAATTGAAATAAACAATTATTTTATTGTACTAAATTCATAAAGCCTTTATCCAAAAACCCTGGATCTTTAGATTCCTTTTTTTTTTAAAAAAATCAACTTTTACGGCTTAATAATCAAAACTTTAACAAATAAATATATTGTGTACTATTTATTTGTTTTTCATTTCAAATATAAAATTATGCTTATTTACGTCGCTCAGTGGTATCGAGTCGGTCTGCCGATTTGAGAACCCTGGTTCGATTACCACAGCCTACAAACAATTTTCACCACATTAAAACTATCCGTATGGGGTAATGGCTTAGTGGTATCGAGTCGGCCTGTGGATCCTAAGAACCCTGGTTCGATTCCTACAGCCGACAAAACATTTTCATCAATTTAAAATTACCCCTGTGGCTCTCCCCCACCACTAACATCTTTGGGGGCCGAGATTTGACTGCTGGTAACTGCACTTCACGCGCATAAATATATCACTTACCGAGATCTGCTTCCGCAGAGTGCCACACCCAGTAATGGATAAAAGGCGTGATGATATATATATATATATATATATATATATATATATATATATATATATATATATATATATATATATATTATATATATATATATATTTTATTTTATTTAAAACTATATGTGTAGTTCCCACTCCACTAACATTTTTGAGGACCGTGATTTGACGTCTAGTAATCGCATTTCACGAGCAAAATATATCACTTACCGAGATCTGCTATGTCAAATTGCCACACCCAATAATGTGTAGAAGGCGTGATGATATATTTATATTTTATTTTCACATACGTTTATTTAAAATTTAAAAAGATTTTAATTAAATTCTACTTCGTAACATACAGCTGTAATAATTTTGTAATACCTTTTAAAATTAAATTACAAATTTGAAGCGAGATAAAAATAAAAATCGTTCACAGAATACGTACAAATGAAACCATTATATTCTTGCCGTAATTTAAAAATTCACTGCGAAATTTGTACGTATTCAGTCCGGTGTACACACTTGTATTATTTAAAGCTGTAGTTCCTTTATGCATTTGTTCTACGCGTGCGTAAATAAAAAAGTCATGCTATGAGTTAACTACTTCGAAACGTCAAGCCTTTCAGCTAAAAAACAGAGATGAAGTTTTTTATTCTTTTTCGGTGCTTTTTTGTTACGCGGTCGTACTTTGTTGCAAATGAAATTATTTCGAGTAAATTAGTGCTCTACTAACTAATGCGATGTCAGATTACGTAATAGTTTTTGCGTAATTCGTGTTAAAAGTTTTGATGTAGAATTTAAACAGTTTACGGTTGGTTTGGTGGAACTTTAAATTCAATTTGAAGGTAAAATAAAACTGCATAAATGCATGTCTTTTCTATTTTTATTCGGAAGAACTAGAATTGACCGTATTAAATTGTTTAAACTTACTTATAATTATAATAAAACACGGGACATTTATTAGCAATTGTTGTCTGTCTTTTGATCAAAATATTTGGGATCTAGATATATACAATTCACGGGCGCCCGCAGAATTTGTTTCAAGGCGGGTCTAAATAGGTAAATTATATATTATATATAGAAAATATTTTCGGTATTCTGAAATAGATGGGGTAATGGTTCAGTGGTATCGAATCGGCCTGTGGATCCTAAGAATCCTGGTTCGATCCCCACAGCCGACAAACATTTTCAACAATTTAAAATTACCTCTATGGATCCCCCACCAGTAACATCTTTGGGGGCCGTGATTTGACATCTGGTAACAGCACTTCACGCGCATAAATACATCACTTACCGAGATCTGGGAGTGTTACACCCAATAATGGGTAAAGGGCGTGATGATATGTTTATATATTTATATTTATTTTTATTTATTTTAATGGGGTGGCTAGCTCAGTGGTATGAAGTCGGCATGTGGATCCTGAGAACCCTGGTTCGATTCCCACAGGCGACAAACAATTTTCATAATTTCAAAAACTACTCCTGTAGCTCCTCCACCACTAACATCTTTGGAGGCCGTGATTTGACGACTGGTAACCGAACTTCACGCGCAAAATATATCACTTACCGAGATCTGCTTTGGCAGACTGCCACACCCAGTAATGGGTAGAAGGCGTGATGATATATTTTTTTTTATATATTTATTTTAATAATTTTTTTTTAATATTTTAATAAATAATACAATTGTCAAACATGAATAATAGAAGTATGTGAAAAGAAAAACGACAAAACAATTAATTTGTAATTTATAAATCTCTTAGGGTGAAGGAAAATCGCCCCATCCTCCTCCCGTTGGATCCGCCACTGACTGTTACAAATTATTATTCTATGTAAACATGTCTTCAGTTTGACGTTTTCGTCAGCCAATCAGAATCAAAATCAAATACAACAACTAACAAGGTAAATAAACAAAATAAAAATTGTTGATTGTACAATTGTAAACTTTCACCGAACGGACTTTAATTGATAATTAAATTTTCCTTTAAATTAAGAAATTGTAAATTATAAAATACTACTGCAGCTACTTTTGAACCATGCTGTACATTATACAATTCATGCGCGAAACTTCGAGTTTATCAAAAACAAAGTTTCAAAACAACGTTATTATGTAAGAAAAATAGTTTCGAATTTAAAATTTAAATTCAAAAGATTAACTGAAAAGCAATGAGAAAACAATAAAAATATGAGGTACACTTGTCAATTTTCTGTTTCCATTTAAATCTGTATGGAAGTACACATCGGATTTAGTGCTTCTTAAAGTTTTTAATAGCTTCCCGCTGTTCATGTCGCTGGCAACAGATTCAAGACGTACCTACCCAGGTTCACAGTCCGTTACAAAATTTCAAAGTAGGAAATTGAGTTTTGTAAGTTAAAGAGTTTCAGTTGAATTTAAAGTAACGCCGAATCACTTATGCTGAATTTACCCGGAGTTTCTATAGTCTTTAATGCAATATAAAGGATTTACGTTGTGCTGCAAAACATTCTTAATCGCATAGTTGTTTATTCACTGCTTTTTAATCTTTTCTTTTTTTGTTACATTCCTTTGATTTCTTGACATGTTTGACTAGTAGGTACATATTATTTATTTAATTATAGACTGCCTTAATAACTTTCATTCCGAACTAAAATTTAGACATGATATTATAATTATCTTTGTGGTTAATGTTCAAGCTGTAAAAGTGATAGCATGTGAACTTTGAGATATCGGGTGTAAAATAATATTAATTGTATTCAAATTACTCCCGTAAATTGCTGTACACTAAAATTCATTTGTTTCTTGATCTATGTCGATGTAAAGTCACAATTTTGTAAATTCCTGCTTCCCTAATTGTTCTAAACAAAAAACTTCAAATAAAAGTTTTAAGCCATAAAATTTTGCATCTAAGTCAATAAACAAAATTCATTTTATATGCTTTGTAACGACACAAATTTAATCTGAAAATAACGAAAATAGCCTCAAAAAACTATCAATAGCCATGGAATTAAAACAAAATTAAACAAATGTTTGACGTTTAATCTGTCAAAATAATTTCTTTATTATGTCATTTATTTTGACAGATAAAACGTCAAACATTTGTTTAATTTTGTTTTGAGACAATTTTCGTCATTTTCAGATCTAATTTGTGCCGTTACAAAGCATGCAAATTTTTGTTTGTTTGTTTAGTAGTTCAGATGCAGAATTTTATGCCCTAAAACTTGTATTCAAAGCGTTTTTGCTTAAAACAATCCCTATGTTCGAGAGACGTGGTCACCATCCTGTATATGTGTAGAAATACAATTTGATATAATTATTTTCAGGGCAGCTTTTAAATGCAAAAAAAAAACTCATTTTCAATGTTCATCATATATATATTGCTATTTACGTGGGCCGTAAATAATTAAAATTTGTACAAGAGCATGTTATATATAATAAATAATGAATTAGTGAAGTTCCACCTACGTAGGTCTGGCTTAATTAATGCTGATATGTTAAAAATAATTACCGTGACACAAAATAAAGTTTATAGCATCTATGTTTTAATATAACTCGTAAAATAACATGTTGAGTTAGCAGCCGTGACTTCTTTTTTACCGTTTGTGCACTACACTTTAATGCCTGACTGCGTGCAATAACAAAACATTATAAACGTAATGTATTCAATTGATGATAGAAACTATTGTTTAAATTTCAAACCTAATCGAATTAATTGAAGATATTTTAAAATTAAATTAAAAAGTTTAAGGCATTTTATACCTATTGCCACAGACAAAATATCTAACGAAATATATTCAAATGATATCGTTTTTATTAGAAATAGGTGAATCCCATCCACGAATACTCGAATATCGCGAATACTGAAGGTATTTACGCCAGTACCGAACATTCGAATACCACGAATATCGCGCGTTAAGTCTTATTGGAAAATATTTCAAGTAAAATCTGCAAAGAATTAAATTATACATCTAAGTCAATTAATATATTTTAATTCACTTATTTAATTAAAGTTAAAACAAATTTTAATAAACGTCAAAAACTAATATTATTCACAGTGACAACCATCAGTCAATTAAATTAGCTAAAGATAAAGACAATAAAGATTTTTAATATAAATGGTCACCATTTTGAAATATTTAAAGTAAAACTATGATATTTTGGTATAGAACATATACAAAATTCTTATTATTATCATCTTATGCCGCCCTTTGTCTTGTTTAACTTTGCTTAATAATTCTTTTTTTGTTTCTCTCAAAATAAAATAGATATTTGTTGTGGCGGTCTTATAATAAACAGCCTGTATATTTAAATGTGTATCTAAAACTTAACGATAAATGAAAACTAATACTAACGACATCACAGTACTATATACTATAAAAATTAATAAAAATGACTACCTACTAGCAAATATAAAATAAATGAAAAAACAAAAAACATGTGACAGCAATGGTAAGCTTATGGAGACCAACTAAAAATATACCTTTGTCTCTTAGTAGTTGAATATCCTAATATCGGTGTTAACAAGCACTGCATGTGGATCAGCAACAAATATAATTATCGAATTACAGAGTAGGAGAGAGATTAATCTCACATAAATACATTCGATTCTATGTAATTTAATTCCCGGTAAATTCACTTCCAGGAAATTTATCTCCGGATATTTTATTTCCAATTGAAAATTCGTCTCTGGTAGTTACGCCCGCAGATAATTTTATATTCAATTAATTTTATCACGAAAATTTCAAACCCAGTGGAAATATTTACTTCCAACAATGGGTATTCTACTCTCAAAAAATCTATCATCAAATTATATTTTGAACTAGAACCTAGAAATTGTTTATAACAATACTAATACATTTTTTCTACTCATGTTATTAAAATGTCATTTAACGTATTGGTTTTATGGCGCTAAATAACATCTTAATCACATGTTCACAAACTATGATTTCGAATGTATTAGTCACGGCGTGAAGTTTAATAAGTGACACATTAATAACGAAGTGAAGTTAGCTTCAATGTAACTTAACCATACTTTAAAAATAATTAATAAACTGTATTTTTATTGTCAAAATTTGTGGTCGTAGAAAAAATATAATATCTGCTTCTTTTTATAAACTCTTCAAAATATATGTAACAATAATAACAAGAGAAAATTAAAGTACGCACCAAGATATTTTGAGGTTGGTAAAATCGAATGAATTTTAAATGTAACTAAAAAGTGCCTAGCTCAATCAGTGACTCAAAAAATATGTATGATATTTTTTGCACACACCTATTTAGTAGCGGAAAATATAAATTGGCGTCTCAATATTTTTGAAAATCGCAAATCGGGTTCGTTCATTCTTTTTCGGTAAAATTCGAGAGCTGTAGGATCTGTACATTACTTTAGTAGGTATGGTTATTAATTTTTAATGATAAATAAAAATGTCTTAACGTCACCAAACAAGTTAGAGCCGTATCTTACCAATTATTTTGCAACGTTGTTCAACGTTTGTTAGTAGAGTTCGGGGTTCTGTAGTGATCGAAACGTTTTGGACATATTTTAGTGATTTTTTAATGATATTTAAATGCTTAAATTGAACGTTATTATGCGTAGTAGAGTGTGATGTATACAAGAAACGTTAAAGAGTGGTAGTGCTTTGGAATAGATTAGATGGACCTCAAAGAATTCCAGGTTTTTTTAATTTGAAAAGTAGACAAAATGTGGCGTGGCCGGGAGCTGGATCCTACTCAAAGTATGTAACAATAAAATTAATAACATGGGGTAATTTTTGACTGCTATTGACATTAAAAATATATATATATATCATCACGCCTTCTACCCATTACTGGGTGTGGCACTCTGCCGAAGCAGATTTCGGTAAGTGATATATTTTGCGCATGAAGTGCGGTTACCAGTCGTCAAATCACGGCTTCCAAAGATGTTAGTGATGGAGGAGCCACAGGGGTAGCTTTTGAAATTATGAAAATTGTTTTTCGCCTGTGGGAATCGAACCAGGGTTCTCTGGATCCACAGGCCGACTTCATACCACTGAGCTAGCCACCCCATTTGGTGGTTTATATTGCAATTAAACCAATACCAGTGACAAAAAAAGATTAAATATAGGGTTCGAAACATTTTCGTGTTGCATGATTTTTTATAAACTTGGTGTAACTCAAACAATTTTGATGCACTGAGAAGAAAAAATGCGGAATATTCATAAATAATATTTTCTAGTGGAATTAATTTTTTAGGTTAGCTCACTTCGTTCGCACTTTTATCAAACAAACCCTAAGCCAGCAGACCTAAAGCCTAACACACACAAGCCATTATATTTGGTTTTAGTGAAATTCATCTTTTAGAATTAGCTCGGTTTGCTCGCACTTTCATCAAACAAACCCTAAGCTATGAGAACTCACGTTTAACACACACAAACCATTTTTTATGAATTTTTAGTTAATCTACCATTTAATACTAAAAAATATAGAAATTCGTGTGATAAGAAAGTGTACCAGAACCAAAATATATACATAGGCGAGGGTATTAACAATCTACTCGTACATGCGCGAGCGGAAATAGACTACTCTCAAAATTAACTATTTTGTTTTCAAAACGGAGTTTCTCTAAGTGTACTGTACTTTATTGATTTATTAAATAAACTAAAAAGAAAAAAAAACGAAATTATATTTTAAACCATTGGTGTAGGAGCTTCCTAAAAAACTTCCTTTGATGTACTTGGCTGATCCTGAAAATAGATGAATATTAATCAGTAGGTTCAAAAATTTTTAGGATGATAATTTCAATAATTTTTTACGGAATAGATGGCTCAGTGGTTTCGAGTCGGTCTGTGGATTTGAGAACCCGAGTTCGATTCCCACAGCCGACAAATAATTTTTACCACAATAAAAAATAATTACTCATGTGGCTCCTCCTCCATTATTATTCTTAAGGGCCGTGATTTGACGGCTGGTAACAGCATTTCACGCGCAAAATATAGAAATCTGCTACGGCAGAGTGCCACATCCAGTAATGGATACAAGGAGCGACGATATATTTATTTATATTTATTTATAATTTCCGTAATTATGTAAATTTCAAAAATCATTGGGACCAAAATTTTAGGTCGTACAATTATAATTAACAAAATACTTACATTCATATAACGATCATGAAACAAAGCACCAACAAATTATTTTTAAAATTCTGGGTACAGATGAAATGTTCCTTTTTTCATTTTTCATGTATTTTGTCGAATTTTAATGCATAATTTAACCATTTGTATGTAACCACATACAATAACCGCAAACCACAAGTTCGCAGTTTCAGTTTAGTGATTGTAGAAATTGCAATTACGGGAAAAGTAGGAACCATTATCGTTGCTCAATCGTTTTACAACTGTATACTAAAAGCAGCATCAGCATAACGTTTTATACATATTTAACATCTCTCAGAGATAGAATTCTTCGAGATCTATGATGCGACCTTGACCTAGCGAGTGTATTTGTGTCAGGAATTGTACAGGTATTTTGAGAACAAGATACAGGTTCATGATGAGTTATAATTGTTTTGGAAGGAGAGTATTTATTATTGATTATGAAGGAATGCGTGGCAAAATGATATTATATATTTATATTTTAATTGTGTTAAAGAGAATGCAGAAGAATGTAGTTTATTTTCAAACTGAGATTAATTAATATATGATATGGGGTAGTGGCACAGTGGTATCGAGTCGGCCTGTGGATTCTAAGAATCCTGGTTCGATTCCCACAGCCGACAAACATTTTCACGAATTTAAAATTACTCCGGTGGCTCCTCCACCTCTAACATCTTTGGAGGCGCTGATTTGACGGCTGGTAACCGCACTTCACGCGTATAAATAGATCATTTACCAAGATCTGCTTCGGTAGAGTGGCACACCCAATAATAAATAAATTTTACAATAGTTCATTTGAATTTTCATTCAAACTAGTAAACATTAACTTTTATTGTGATATTGTAGGAGTAAATGATTTATTTGTTTTTTGACCTTACATAATGTATTTATCTGCAATTTATGGAATTCACTTTCAAAAACAAGCGTAAGCCGACATTCCCTTCTTTTCTTATCTATTTGATTCGTTTTCAGTTCTAAAATAGAGTGTCTAACTGCAGTTATGTGGAATTTACTTTCAAAAACAAGCGCAGGTCGATATTCTCTGCCTTTCTTATCTTTTTGTTTCATTTTGCGTTCTTACAATTGAATGACTAACTGCATTTGTGTGGAATGGGCTCCTTTACTTACTATTTTTTATTAAACTTCATGATAAACTTCATGATCAGTGAAAACGCTGGTTGAAAGTTCCTTATAATACCAGAGATATGATTTTATGAAGTTTTGTATTGGGTTTGTGACGTGCCAAGTTCGTTTCAGTGGTACTTAAATGGTTTTATTCAAAGAGTGCACTTAATATATGTATGATTGAATTCTGGAAAAATAATTTTACTATGTTGAAAATCATATTTTCTCGAATTTGAAAGCGTAAGAAAATTAAAGTAAATTATTGAAATAAATATACAACTTGTTGAACATGTACATACTAACAAACGACGAACAGTTTGCAAAAAAAACAGTGCTGAGATGTCGCAGTTAGTTACGTTCTACTCCGCGCATGTCACTTATTTACCGTGCGAAAATACTTGTAGCCAATGAGAACCTTCGAACTTCGAACCTTCGCTATATTTATAATCGCTCATATCTCTCATGTAAAATATTATTTTTAACAAATTTCTTTACGAACAATACGAATTTATTATGTTGTCTTACATTTATCTGTAAATCACGATTGTGATTTGTTTCAGTAACGGTTGCTTGGCAACTTCATACGACCTAGGGCTATAATAGCCAAATTATGCCTGCTTTTGAGGGCCAATAAACAAGTTTATGATGACATTTATAGTGATCGGTAATGAATGTAATTAAAAGTTTATCTACTTGCAAATAGTTCTCTTCTCCGTTTATCTCATGTCAAACTGACAAAAAATTAATTTCTATATGGAGTGTGTTGTTTATACGAATGAATTAAATAAGACTGTGATTGGCTTAAATGAACAAAATACTGTAATTTAATTGGATGATACATCATCAGTAAAATTGTCGTTAAAAATTAGGTCAGTTTTTCATTATAATTTTTTGTGACTAGGATTATTTGATTATATCCATTTCTTTAACATAAATTAGTGTAACTATAAAATAAATTTACAGAAATGTCAAATGAAAAATAGGCTGAACAGACGATAATAAAAATTAATAATACATCTAACAGAAAACATGCTAATTAGATACACAACAAATATTTACTAGACATTTACCTAACAAATAATATTATGTTTCATGTTCTGAAATGTTTGTTTTTCAGAATATCTAGATGAAAGTACATTTTGTAGTAAATAAACATAGCAACGCAGTAGTGCATTGCAACTTCTTACATGGATGATGTTACAGTCATCTCTTTGCCCGACACATAACTATTATTTATTTTACAATCTTGTAACGTAGACATAACATTGTTCCTTTGTTCGTATTTCACACATGAGTGCTCAAGTCGTAGTGTATTCTGCATTTCTGTGATGTTCGACATAATATGATTCACTATAGATACATACGAGGTATAATTTAGTTACGAACTATTTTTATTTCTTTATAATTAGAGGGTAATGAATTGTAATTTATAAAAAGGAAGATTTGCTTTTACTGAATTTAAAAATTTACTTTTATAAATTATCTGCAAATTGTGGGACATGTACGAGTATATCAAAAATCTTGTATCTTTTCACTTTGTAATATATTGTTCTCTTTGAAATATTTTTAAGTAAGAGAAAAGTACTTGAAATTAATATTACGCTAAATAAAGTGTTCTACAGAGTCATTCACAGATTTGAAATTAAGTGAAATTTAACTTAGTAATTCCACTTATATTTTGAATTAAGGTGGTACTATCATGGAAGCATTTAATTCGGATTATAATGAAATGTAAATATGTTATTTTTCATGTGTTTCTACACTAGTATGCAAATTTTTTTTAAAAGTTTACCGTTGTTGAGCTGAGTAATGCAAAGTTAAAGTCGACCAAAAATGCATTAGCGTTATAGGAACTGTACCTCGCGAGGCAGCTTACTGCAAAATAAATTCATATATTGTAGTTATTTTTTAACAAAAAACTAACACACAGTACATCATGTAAAGATAAAGATATGAGAATTAAAAAATCCATGCCTTACCGGATTAGTTTCAAAGAAATTGACGATGAAGAAAGTTGGATATTCTATGATTTTCAATGAAACTGTCAGAAATGCTTGGCAACGTTTCACGGGTAGAGAGAGATGGTCGCACGCGTAAACAGAGATAGTCGCAGGCGTAGACAGAGATGGTTGCACGAATAACAAAGCAAGAACTATGAAAGTTATTATTTCGATCAGTAAAATATATTAATTTTAATACAAAAAAAAATATTACCGCATTTTATATTTATTTATTTGTTGTTACAGTTGATAATAATTGCTTTGGTGCATTTTTCTCATTTTTCTTATGAACTGTCAACAGGATGTATCGATAATACAGTTACGTTTCATACCGACTGGTAATATCATGCCGCTTGTGGTTCTAACCTTGTTGTCATAACTTCTGCTGTGTAAAATCTTACACTGCTATTGGTTGGCATGAAACATTCACTTCCAAAAATTTTGTTATGTTACTGAATTTCATAAACTAGTTAAATAGTTTTATTTAATATATTCAATGTTATTATTAATTATACGATATTTGCAGCGAAATATTAATTCTGTTAATAACCTATTCCATACAAAAATGTAATAATTATTTTTATAAACTTTTAGGTTACCTATACTTTTGTATGAGACTGTCATGATAGAACCACCTTAAAGGTTTCTTAATGTAAATAAATGCAAACGTTCATTGCTATGAAATTACTATTGTACTTACTTATGAAATGTTTGCAAACTACAAACTTTTCACTTACAATTACACTTAAAGTTAAGACCTGGCCAATCACAAGCTTCCATTGTAGCTATATAGATAATATAATATTTTATTTTTTTGTTTGATTTGTTCATGACATTGACATTTCTTTATTTAATATTATGGATCAAATATTAAGAATGAGATTATTAATATTAATTTTGTTTTTATAATATAAAGAAAAACAAAAAATAAAATGAAAGATGGTGGGTTTATCCACTAAATCAAGTTCGATTAAAACAATAAAAATTGGGAAAATCTCATCTAAGAAATGCGCGAGGAAACAAGTGAATTGAAGCACGAGAAAGTCAATTCCGTTAAGCGCATCTTCATATCTTGTTTAGTTTTTGAGATATAGGCTCGGGAAAGTTGAAAATATGATGAGATAAATTTTTGTAAAATTCAACTTTTCCGGAGATTATATCGTAAAAACTAAACATGATATGAAAATGCGCTCAACTGAATTGAATTCCTCACGTCCGAATTGACTTATAAACAAATCTTTAGCGATTTTAATTTTTTTTTAATTTCTTAAGAGATACCCCTTGATTTTTTTTCGATTTTAGGCTATTTTCAGACGGTTTGCTATAAAATTCTTCCCTGTACGAATATTGTAACGGAACTTTACATACATATGTATTTTGAGCCGCTGAATCCAATGGTAAAATCCCCAAATGCATATATCTTCCAGTTTTTGAGATATTGTTCAAAAACTGCTCGATGAGAAAATTTTAGTTAAAACTTTTTGAAAAATAAAAAATGCTGTAAATTTGTTTACAAGTCAACTGAAGCACGAGAAATTGAATGCCGTCGAGCGCATCTTCATATCTTGTTTAGTTTTTGAGATATTGCCTCGGGAAAGTTGAAAATATGATGAGGTATTTTTTTTGGAAAATAGTACTTTTCCGAAGGCTATATCATAAAAACTAAACAAGATATGAAGATGTGCTCAACGGCATTGAATTCTCTTTGCCCGAATTGACTTATTAGCAAACTTTAGCCGAACTATCCGGATAGTTAAAATCGAATATCCGTTATGTAAATATCGGCATATTCGAATATCCGAATAAAATCAACATCAACATCAAAAGAATTTAATTATTTGAGAATTGTTGGTCCTTTACATGTCAACTTATTCTTCTCAAACTATACAAAACATCATTTGAAGATATCAGGAAACGAATTTATGAATTTTTTTCTGTGATGTTTGTTGAGTGAAATTGCAAATTAAGTTGCATGGGTAAAGACAAACAATTTTCTAAAAAAATTAAGAAGATTATTTTAGGTTGTCACTTTTATTTAACCAGTTGTTTTGTTTATTGTAACTATAGTAACTAGGTGAAAATTATGCTACATACATGCTTCTCATTGTAATCTGCAGTTCATCGGTTAATTTGACAGTAATTATATAATATTGTATGGTAGAAAATACTTGAGATATTTGATAATAAATGATAGTTTAAAAACAAATTTATGTGTACACGTAAAACAAGAATATCTATTTTGGTCTATATTAAATCATGTTAAGTGAAACAATTCAAATATATTTAATAATGCGATTTCTAATTTTTAGAAAGAAATTAATTTTCTCTTAGTGCTCTACTTTTGTAAGTACTACTTTACTTCACACGTTGCTTCATAATGAATTACTGTTGACCAAATATTCTACTTACAAGTAAATTGAATACTGCCGCTTCTAGTATATTCTCTTATTGACTTACAAACCTCTAATGCTAATGACCAGAAATTAAGTTGAACTTTATCTTTCCGTTCTCAAATGCTTCTTAAAAACAAAAACTTGAAATGCTAAATGCAGATCATTTTCCCCTTACAGGTTTTATAGCAATCGTAAGGTATTAAATTGTTAAATAAAGTCAATCGATAAGTTTACAAATAATTACAGATTATACGAGTAGTCCCTTTTAAAATCGTATCACGCTATCACATCTATTGGATTTTGTTTGATGTTCAATGAAACTCACGACTGTTTATCATAAGAAAAACAAAATCACAACCATTTCCGTTTAACAAAATCATATTAAATTGTTTTTACAGATCGATTCATAAACCGGATTAGCGCTAATATCATTTTTTATTTTGTTTTTAATTCACTTTTCAAGTCACGAAACAAATTTTAACCTGCGTTGAAAAGAGTGTTCATTAGCATCAAATTTCATTCATTCGTGAATCTGTTTTAATTTGAAACTGAGTTATAGTTAATATAAAAAATTATATAAGCTCTAATTCATTTTATGAATCTGCCTGTTAAGTATTAAGGATAATAAGTATTTTCTATCGGAGACAAAGTTGAGATCTCCGAAACATCTGCTTCTTGTATGATCATCATCTTAATAATAAAATTAAAAAGTACAAATGTAGGAAAATTATTTTATTTTGAAAATGTTAGTGCCCGATTTCCCATTTTAAAGTATATTTTTATAGTTGGTATGTTACCATCGAGGAATGTTTAATTTTGTATTTACTACGGTTCTCGATCGGAAAGTAATTACTTACTGATCAGTACTTTGTAAACTATCTTGGAAATACTATCAATTAACATTTTAAAAAACCTGATCGTGTAAAAACGTTTACTATTGCTTGTGATTTAACGACGATGCATTTGAGTAAATGTATTGACTCTGTAGTAGATACAAGCTTTGTTCGAGCAAGCAGCAAGCAGTCGAAAGTTTTATGTAATTTTTAACTACGCATGCTTAGGGATTTAATTAGTTTGTAATTGTTTAATTTTTGATTGAATATTTAGTTATTTGTTACTTTTACTACAATTTATTAAGACCGCTAAACTAACTATTCACAAACATTCACAATGCTTCAAGCTGACTGACTTACGAATACATTCTAATATACGAGTATTTATTTATGTTTGCAAAACTAGAAAAACTCTACGTTTAAAAATATATAAGAAACAACACTTATGACAACAATTTTTAAGACACATCAGTGAAAAACAAATTTCAGATATTAAATGAAACATTAATCCACACGACTTTCTTATACATAGCATATTTCATATTAAAAACGCTGAGTTGAACACTTATGACTTGCTCCTTGAATTTGACAATTATTATTTGACATATAAATGTTAAACATGTTTTTGTTTTTTGTTTCTATTGCTACTATGATTATTGAAATATATTATTAAATATATAAATTAGTTTTTCTCAAAATTAGACGCATATACAGGAAAATTGCAAATAACATTTTATGTTCCAAATAGTTTTGCTAACATCTTTTATTTGAAACTTTTTTTCGTAACTGATTCCATTTTTGAAATAAATGGAATTTATTGTTTTGTGCGTCCAGTAAACTTCTTCTTCCGGTTTTTCAATTTCATTCAAAATCAACTCAGCTCTTCGTATTTACATGAAACTTATAATTACCAAGTTTCGTTAACAAATCTTATCTCGTTCATGAGATATTGCATGACTGGACACACATCCATCCATCCATCCTTCCATCCATCCATCCATCCATCCATCCACACACACAGACATCATTGAGAAAATGATCAAAACAGATTCAGTGGACCACAAAACATGTATTTCCGCGAAAATCTCGTCAACGATTTTTTTCACGATTCCAATACTTCCTTATACTACGTATAAGAAAGTAAAAAGTCGACGAATTATTCTAATAATTTCAAACTAGTTAGTTAGTTAGTAGGGATTTTATTCTTCTTGAAAGCTAAAATACAACTATGCATGCTTCTGATAGTTTGGTATAGTTGTTGAGTGCTGATCGGACCAAGCTATAGTTTTTCGTGTAATCCATTGTACATTTTTGTCAAATATTAAACAAAATAATAAAGATGTTTTAGTTTTTATTACCGACAATGACATTTTATATATTTAATCTCAAATGGTGAAATAATAATACAAGTACAAATACAAATGTCAACTTCTTCTGTCTTAATTTGGCAAATAAGATTCTCAGTCTAATTTCACTCTTATTAAAATTTGTACGCAGTCTCTTCACTTTGTTTATCGTTTGTAAAAACATGTCAAGCTGTTATTTTATTTGCAAAATAAACAGCAGCCCTGTTTTTATTAGATAATTAGCATAAATTTGAATTTCATAATAAACGGAAGTTTTCAAAATGTTTTAAGACCCGGTAAAAGTTGAATGAGGATATAATTTACTTACAAAGTGCAGTTACTGTATATTTACAACTTAGAAATATGAAAAACTGGCCAAGTTTTCTCAGTATCTTCAGAAGTATAGTCAAGGATAATGTATTTTTCGAGTAAAGAATTTTATGGTTCACATATTTGCCACGAAAAAATAATAAAACTCACTCAAGTTATTAATGCTTTTGTTTTATTTAGTTAAAAAAGATGTTCACAGCATGTAATTAAGATTTTATTCAAAATGACATTTTTAGTATTCACAAATTAAGATATAAACATTAATTTTGTACTAATTATTTTGTGTACATTACATTAGTAAATTCTGAGCTTAATAGAATAATATCACATAAATTTAATATAATGAATGTAGACATTTTATGCATTAAATATATTTTATAAAAAAAATATATCATCACGCCTTCTACCCATTACTGGGTGTGGCACTCTGCTACAGCAGATCTCGGTAAGTGATATATTTTGCGCGTGAAGTGCGGTTACCAGTCGTCAAATCACTGCCCCCAAACATGTTAGTGGTGGAGGAGCCACAGGGATAGCTTTTTCAAATTATGAAAATTTGTCGCCTGTGGGAATCGAACCAGGGACCTCAGGGTCCACAGGCCGACTTCATACCACTGAGCTATTTATTTTATAACAATAAATAAATCAAGTTTGTAATAACATTTCTATAGCAGTCCAAATAAAATGTTTATCGAGCAAAATAAACTCTACAATATTTTATTTTTATTAAACTAAAAATATTATCCTAATTGTTATTTACGTACTTATTAATCGATAGATGGTGTAGATGGTTCAGTTGTATCGATCTGTGAATGTGAGAACTCGGGTTCGATTCTCACATCTGACAAACAATTTTCACCACATTAAAAACTACCCCTATGGCTCTTCCGCCACTAACATCCTTGGAAGCCGTGATTTTACGGCTGGTAACTGCACTTCACGCGCAAAATATATCACTTACCGAAATCTGCTACCGTAAAGTGCCAAACTCAGTAATGAGTAGAAGCCGTGATGATATATTTATTTTATATTTATAATCGACAATTAATAAACAGGTAATAATATTTTTGTTTGTTTCCTGCATCAAGTTTTGAACGTATTAATATGTAACCTAAATAACTTGGTATTAGTACAGTTATCGACTGGAACATATTAATTAAATTGCATGCGATGGTCAGATAGTAAACAATTATTACATTTTAATTATGTGTTTGTGTGTATTACGGCATGTATTAATATACAAATTAGTGTTGAGTACTGCTAATAGTACAAAATTTAACTTATTGCATTTTGACTTACAAGAGAGATTGCATTATATATAAAATTGTCATTTACTTTTTATTAGCTACATTATGTATCGACAAAACGATAAAAAAGTAAGTGGACTAGTAAATTGAGCTCTTCTAATTTCAAATTACGGAAAGATATAAAAGTTATTTTTTTATTAATTAATTAAAATATGAAATTCAGTAACACTTATTATACAGGCTGTTATTAAAGTAAGCGTACAACGTTCAACCGGTAGAACTGACCACATGGATAATAAATGTGGCAGTAATTTTTGTTTTACATACTTTCTATAAGAACTGGAATCTCTTAAAACTTATTAATTACGTAACGATGAAAAAAAAGCATACTGCTCGGTAAGTTCGAACTCTGTAATGTAATTAAAAATTAAGTTCATATTGTACAGAGTAGCATAGATAAATAAATAAATTACAAGATTTCAACCTACCGATGTTTATTTTTTATTTACGAAACATTTAAGTGGGACTGAAATTGGTACCTGACGAGAGATCTTTTTGAAATAAGATATTAGTATATTTCATATACAATTTTTCTATTTCTACCTATTTTACATTTATTTTATATGTTTCCGATGAAAACTAATGTTTATGGTAAAAGTAATTTCAGTTGTACCCTTATGTTAAAATCCTAGGTACGCCACTGGCTCACAAGATTAACTCGCTATACTTAAACAATGAGTTAAACAGCTAAAAATAAGAGAAAAAGTTCATTTGGCAAAGGCTCGAAAATTATTTGTTTCTGAGCTATTCCTATTTTTATAATTGCAATAGTACAACACTAAAATATATAGTTATAACAATGAAATATCAAATATTATTAGCCATAGACAAATACTATGTCTATATATTTATTATTTGTGTAAACACACGAAATTTCGCAAAAATATTGGCAACGAACCAAATTGTGAAACGGAAATTAATTATTTATAACCATTTATTTTATAAATTATATGAATTATTATGTCACATAATAAATTTATTTCATATTAGTTATAATTTAATTTTAGTAAAATAATAATTGGTATGTTATTGTTATAATCAGATATTTTAGTGTTGATATAAAAATAGGAATATCTCTAAAAGAAAGTATTTACGGCCATTTGCACAAATGAACTTTATCTCTTATTTTTAAATGTTTAAATAATACTTAAGTAAGGTGGGTTAAACTTAAAATTATTTTTCGAACTTTTTTGTAAATAGCCCGCCATCTCAGTTTAGTATTCAAGTAAAATATGGTAATGTTATTTCGATAGTGTAAATATCTAAAATCGCGATGAAAGGTGGATCTCTTAATTGTGTAAATAATGTGAAAATTAACATGCAGTCTTGTATTTTGTGAATGACTGTTTTGACGGGAATATATGTTTTGTGTGTTAGCGACAGGTTTCTGTTTCACAGTGCATAAATGTGTTCATTTTTGTTCCAATAATTTTGACGAACATGTATTTATTTATTTATGTTACTCTGTCCAAAAAGGAATTTAATCCCAATTATAGTACAGGATCCGGACTCACAAAGCCACAGTGTGGTAGTTCATATATTTTATTTGCTTCATTGGGATTGACACTCGGGTACTTCAGATACGAATGACATAACGCTAACCACGCCACCGGACTTCCTGAATATTGATATAGATTCTTGAAGTCATATTTCGATACTGCATTGGCATTGAGTTTGGTAGTTTTATAATAGACGTACGTAGGGTTCAAATCCAACATGGAAAAAACTGTTTGAAATTGTGGCAAATTTTTGAAAGCATTTTAAATGATGTTAGCCAGAGAAAAAAGTTTCAAACAAAAATTATGCTTTATGTGAGAGAACGTAGACAATTGAATATTTGTTGTATTATTCGAATAACGTTTCGAAATATTCCAGAATTATTGAAAACACTGGCATTGAAAAACTTTGTTTCCGTGAACATTTCATGAAATATTAAATTTTAAAATAATTTTTATTTATATTTTTGATTAATACTTTAAATGAAAATATAAAAAATTTGATGTGGTCGCCACACGACTTTCTTATACACAGCATATTTAATATCAAAAACGCTGAATTGAACACTTATGACTTGCTCCTTGCGTTTGACAATTATTATTTGACATATAAATGTTAAACATGTTTATGTTTCTTATTTCTATTGCTACTATGATTATTGGAACATATTATTAAATATATAAATTAGTTTTTCTCATAATTAGAAGCATATACAGGAAAATTGCAAATATCATTTTATGTTCCAAATATTTTTGTTAACATCTTTTATTTGAATTTTTTTTAACTGATTCCATTTTTGCAATAAATGGAATTGATTGTTTTGTGTTCAGTAAACTTCCTCTTTCAGTTTTTCAATTTCATTCAAAATCAACTCAGCTCTTCGTATTTTCATGAAACTTATAATTACCAAGTTTCGTTTACAAACCTTATCTTGTTCATGAGATATTGCACACTCGGACACACATCCATTCACACACACACAGACATCATTGAGAAAATGATCAAAACGGATTCAGTGGACCTCAAAACACGTATTTCCGCGAAAATCTCGTCATCGATTTTTTTCACGATTCCAATACTTCCTTATACTGTGTATAAGAAAGTAAAAAAGGTTAAGTTTAGTTCATTTAAATTCCAGTCAGATTTTCAATTTTTTTTTAGCTTCTCCCAAATTTTTGATTATCTAATCTTATGCTACTGTGATTTTAAAAAGTTGAATCAATTCGCTTTCCAAAAACTAAATGGTAAGAAGATTATATTCATGTTTATGTAAACTTTCTTGCGAATATGGTTCAGGTTAATTGGACAAATCCAAAATTCAGGATTAGCTGGATTCTAGCTAAAACTCTTTTGAGAATTAGGCTGTATAAATGTTTAAAATCACACAGACATTGTAAAAACATCACAATAAATAATACAATCTAATTTCAATCCTAAAAGCAGGAAAACATCTATAAAACTCAATATATTGCGAGTATAAAGCGACGAAATTGTATACCGGGTGTTTGAATATTGAAATGAATCAAACACACTTGCATTACATTCCCACAAGATGCGTGCCGAGAGAATCCTCGTAACTAGGCCAGTGCAACTGACCATCATCGCTGGGACTAGGTGCACCATCAACTCCATAAGATTATGGTCAAGGTCGAACCCCCACATTGGTTGACCTGGCTTGACCTAAAAACTTTCTTATAAATAACATATACACGCATTATTAACGGATTCCGTTGCCGTAAGCTTATTTTAAAATATCATTTTTTATCGGAATATTTTTTATCCGATGTGTACGTGCATGCATTTTATACATGCGTTAGTGAGGATGTGTGAGTAGTACGGCCGCATTCCGTTTTGGATGACACCTCGGAAAATGAACATCATAGGCGTAGATAACAGCAGATGTTTGTGGGTTAACCTCCCACAAAGATGCCGCTTAAATTTTATGTTGAAATTTAAAAGACACTCCTAGCTCAGTAGATATTACTTACGTACACCAACCAGGATTTCAAATCGCGCTGACTTCATCTTATATCTAAAATAGTACACCTGTACCTGAGTGATTTGGTAGCCCTCTCTATTGTAATTGAGATTAAATTCCTATTATGTAGATTAGTAAATAAATAGATCAAAACAATTATTATAATTTTCTCATGTAGCAGTTGATTTCGTTTCTATGTTGTTTTTGTTTTTTATTGAAATTTAAATTTTAAATAAGAACAGTTCAACTGTTCCTTCATGTTTCAAATTATAAAGCACATTATTGGGTATGGCACTCTGCCGAAGCAGATCTCAGTATGTGATATGTTTTAATTTGGTGATTTTTGTAATTTGTATAGCATGATTTAAGAACACGTGTTCGATTCCCATAAACGACAAACCAATTTTCACCACATTAAAATTACTCTTTTGGGGCCATGATTTGACGGTTATCTCACTTCACGTGCATAAATATATATCACTTACACTTACATCCAGTAATGGGTAAAATACGTGATGGTATATTTTTTATTTTATTACAATACAAATATTTCTATTTTACTGCAATATTTCTGAAACTAATTTTATGATTATTTTTTTAAAGTAATTACTTAACAATTGATAATAAATTGAATTATACAGAGAAAAATAGGTATTTCGCCAGGATTTGAATCTGGAACCTATGAACTTCGTTAATGTACTCTTAACTAACTAAGAAGCAATGGACGTCATGTCCCAGAATGCTGGCGATATTCCAATTTTTCTCTGTATAATGGGAGATGCTAGGCAAAACTCCTCGTAGGTGTTAACAGAAGACTAAGTCACTTTAAATTTGGCAATATATGAAGACTTTTTAAAAATATTGCTAATACAAGATCGCATTTTTACACACTTGTTAACTTGTTAGTTTTCATACGTATGTCAAATAAACACGATACATAAATATAACCACAAACATGGAATCTTCAAATACATTAGCAGTTTGTGCTAGCGCATACTATCAAACTATGGTAAGTGGACGTGGACTATTATATAATTTAGAAAAAGTGCCTTAAACATGTGGCGCCAGAGTTGCTGTAGGTCGCCACTAACATCTCCTATTCAATTTATTCTAAAACTAATTTTAAACATTATCTAATCAATTTTCATAATTTCAAAAACTACCCCTGGGGCTCCTCCACCACTAACCTCTTTGGGGGCCGTGATTTGACGACTGGTAATCGCATTTCACGCCCAAAATATATCACTTACCGAGATCTGCTACGGCAGAGTGCCACACCCAGTAATGGATAGAAGGCGTGATGATATATTTATTTATATTTATTTATTTTATCTAATCAAAACTATGAATTCGTAATGTTACGAAAAATATTTGATGTGCCCCTGTTTTTAACTTTAATATTATTTCCAAGAAAAGTAAATTAGCGATGCCTCTGACAATCAAAATAGTATTAATTATTGATTCGTTAGATATACAAATTAACATTAAAAAATATGAGGTATTTACTTCTTTTGAAAAAAATATTAATACCCATCTCAAAAAAATGTCTCTACGCCTCTGACCGAGTTGTGTTCTTGGTCAGTGCGATGTAGTTGCGTGGTCATCCGACTGATGTGAATAACCATTTCCTAACTTATTCGGCTGCGTTTATATCTGTGTTCATTCATTATACCGCAGCATTCCCCTCCATGGGTAGTGGGTTCGATTCCCGCTGCGACTCTGCTGCCGGCCTGATGGACTACTGAGATGCGTTGACTTTCAATGAGAAAACGGGGTCATGGGATCGTCTTTTTGTTTTTGTGGATATTTAGTTTCCGAGTCTTTAATATGCACCGACAGGTTTTATCAGAATATTTTATGAGCAGATGACATATTTTTATTACTTACTTTTGGTTCAATAATGTAGGTGTTATTTTATGAATATTAATATAAATAAATATATCATCACGCCTATTATCCATTACTTGGTGAGGTAGTCTGCCGTAGCAGATCTCAGTAAGTGATATATTTATGCGCATGAAGGTTACCAGCCGTTGAATCACAGATTCCAAAGATGTTAGTGAAGAGGAGGCCACAGGGGTAATTTTAATTTGCTAAAAATTGTTTGTCGACTGTGGGAATCGAACTCGGGTTCTCAAATCCACTAATAATTCATATAGTATTAAAATTAAAAGTAATTAATAGAATACTTAATTAGAAATTATTATCATATGTCAGGAAACAGGTACATGAGCTCTATTTGAATTTAAATAAGTTGGTATATTACCTCAATCCAGAAATCTTTGATTGATAACAAATGGAAAGTTTTGAAATTATACAAACTTTGCAAAAAATCTATTTTTTTGTTTACTTTCCATAAATTACGTTCAAAAACCGAAAGTTCTATTTAATTTCTAAAACAAAAACAGTAAGGTGAATCAGCATCTAATTGGTTCGTACTAGCTCCGGAACATCTTTTAAAACAACATAGGTTTTTTAAAGTTTTTTTTTCTATATTTTATTTTTTTCCCCAAAACTAGTAGTATATAGAATAGTAGTATATTATATACCAAGGGATTAAATGCACTTTAGTCTTGTGCTGTATACACTATTTTTCGTTCTTCCAGCTAGACATATTGAATTAATAATTAATTTTGATATTGAATTGACATATAATTTACAATGACATAAGCTGTATTCCATTTGCCACTTGGTTCACATAAATCAGTTCAGATAAATTCTACACATGACTAAATGAACTGAATTAAGCAACCTGATGCATTAATGGGGTGAATTACTTGAAAGTACGAGCGCAGGGTAAAAAGTCCCTGAAAAATAAAACAGATGGTGCCACAATCGCAAATCTCATGTGACATTTGTGATGTACCATCTTTAACTAGAACGTATTAAAATTTTCAGACTGATATGTCATTCGGTTCTGTTTTGACACCCATCAAAAGCAAGCAA
The DNA here is from genome assembly GCA_911728475.2 of Pterostichus madidus. Taxonomy (NCBI): domain Eukaryota; kingdom Metazoa; phylum Arthropoda; class Insecta; order Coleoptera; family Carabidae; genus Pterostichus; species Pterostichus madidus. The sequence continues at coordinate 9,224,505 of OU452302.1, read as the reverse complement.
CATTGAAGATTTTTGAAAACATGGAAAACAGTGATTAAACATTATTTCTTGCGTGGAAAAAACATTACACAAACCAAAGCATCGCTTGTTAAATATTATGGGGACTCTTCACCATTGATTGGAACGATTCACAAGTGGTTTACTGATTTTCGTTGTGGTAGTATGACCACAAAGGACGCCGAATGTTCTGGTCGTCCAATTGAAGTTACAACGCCAGAAATCGTCAATAAAATCCATGGTATGATATTGAACGATCGTTGAGTTAAAGTGCACGAGATGGCTGAGGCTATGAGCACCTCAAGCGAACGGGTACGGAACATTTTGCATAAATTTTTGGATATGAGAAAGCTATCTGCCAGATGGGTGCCGCATTCGGACAACGCTCCGGCGCACAGGTCCGCAGTCGCAATGGCAAAATTGCATGAATTACGCTACGAATTGGTTCCTCATCCACCATATTCTCCAGATTTGGCCCCCTGCGATTTTATCTATTTCCAAACTTGAAGAAATGGCTCGGCGGAAAGAGATTTGGCTCCAACGATGATGTCATCACTGAGACAAACGCCTATTTTGAAGGATTACCAAACTCTTATTTGGAAGGGATCGAAAAATTAGAAAAACGTCGGACGAAGTGTATCGAGCTACAAGGAGATTATGTTGAGAAATAAAATATGTTTTGACCAAATAAATCATTTCTTGTTTTATTTTTCAGGGACATTTTACCCTGCCCTCGTATATTAGAATCTGGTATTTTAGAACTGGAAATAAAGTCAACGAAACAATCCAGCGAAATAAATATGTGATCTGATTTAGTAAGTGTACGTTAGATCTGATCCAAATGGCAAATGGAATACGACTATCATTATACAAATTTGTTGGTACTTAGATAACATAAACAATGTAAAATATTTTGAGGTTTATACTTGTTGCTATGGTAATACTTGTTTACCTGTCAATTTATTCCCAGCATACATGATTGATTATTCATTTATGACTTCTGAGTACGAGTATAATAGAATTTAATTGAAGCACAAAATACCAAAAGCAATTATAGTTTCTTGTATTGTATTACGATAAATGATGAAAATTATTTAATTATCTAATGTAGTATTTCTTTGTTGACATAAATGTGGTGCATTATAATATAGAAATTTAAAACAAAATAAAGTAATAATTGTATTAATAAATACGAATATAATAAGTAATTATTGTATGGAATATTTTACATGCAAAAGTCGAAATATAAATATAAAATATTAAAAAAATATATTAATAATTCATTCGTATTTATTCATGTGTAGATCTTCCTTCGTTTAATTTTTATTGAAAGAAATTAATACGCAAAATGAAAAAGCACTGACTTTTCTCTTTTAACAGATAGAACTTGAGACATTCAAATCTTCTCAAAATATTTATTGAATTCAATGAATGGAAATGAATTAAAAAGCTTTTAATAATGATAAAAATTTTCTAAAAAGACATTTATATTCAAACACGAACTGAATGAAAAATAGAAAAAATGATTTAATGATTTTACATTTCATTGCAATTAGTGTGATTATATTTTTTGTGATTGCACAAATACAAGTTTTTACTAAAAAATAGTTTAATATAAAAAATATGCAAATACTGCGGTATATGTATATGAACATATATCATATCATATTATACAGTTGAAAATGAGGTTATGAAAAAAATATATTCATAAAAGAGAATTTTTTTATTATCAACCGGAAATGATCGTTCTTCCTTTTACACAGGAAATGATTCTTCTTATGCTCCTTCTGTGTTATTAAGAAAATGTTCCTGACATTTCCTTAAGACGCATAAATTTATCATCTGTATCTATGCACTCTCGAAAATTTATGAAGAAAAAATATTCCATTAGTAAAAATGTATAAGAAATACTAGGAATCAATAAATGCTTTTAACATCGTCATATACTCGTAGCATGCATCTAAAAAAGGTTGTTTTCCATCCTGATAAGGGCTGGTCAAATATATTGGAATGCGTTAATTGTTTAGGGCTCTCAATTTCAGGGTTATTTTTTATTTATAAATAAATAAACAATTATTAAAGTTGCGTTTTATCAGTCACCCGATTCAAATATCTTATTCGTCTTCCGATTCGGATATTTTATCCCTATTTCGGATAATATATTTCATCTGACTTTCGGATCTGATAGTTTATTAGACATTCGAATTTGATATTTTATCAGTCTTCCTATTCGGATATTTTATCCGACTTTCGTATCAGATATTTTATCCGACTTTTGGATCACATATTTTATCCGTCTTCCGATTCGGATATTTTATCCATCTTCCGATTCGAATATTTTATCCGAGTTTCGGTTTAGATATTTTACCCGACCTTCGGATCGAATGTTTTATACGACTTTCGGATTGGATATATTGTCCGACTTTCGGATCGAACATTTTACCCGATTTTCGGATCGGATATTTTATCTGACTTTCGGGTCGGATATTTTCTAATCCGATCCGATCTGATGATGCCGATAATATAAAAATATTGAAAATATATGAAAATTATCGCTACTCCGCCACTGACATCTTTGGGGACTGGATGTCTGCTAACCGCACTTTACGCGCATAAATATATCACTTATCGAGATCTGCTACGGCAGAGTGCCACACCCAGCAATTGGTAAAAGGCGTGATGATATATTTGTTTTATTTAAATTTTAATAATCTACTGCTCTCGTCTTTATTGTTTTAAGAAACTAATTTTACAAAAGTTTTGATTATGATATTTACAGAGAGATTTGTATAGCATTTGCATATTATTTCAGTACAGATGCTCGTAATTTAATTCTAGGTATATTTTGTGGTAAACCGTGCTTTTAAAGTATTTGCTGTCGTATGTATTATAATCTTCTTCGTGGTTTCAAAGCAGCTATGGAAAGGTCGTTGTCATTGTTAATGTCTTGTAAATTAGCATCTCTTGAGTCTTCGTTAAACTTACAACTTCTAAAGAGTTCAACAGATGGAGATAAACATTTCGGCCAAAAATACGAAGTTAAAAACCAATATCGCGGTCTCAACGACAGGAAGTCGAAAAAAATTCTTTTGATTTCATGAATTGTAAATTTTATTGCCCATAAAATCCTTCCTTATATAACAATCGCGAATGATTTTGCCTAGTAGTTTTTTTTTATGTTTATTTAACGAGTTCCAAAGTTGCGATGACGTAAAATCGATTGCATTTTGCTTCCAAACTTTTGTCCTCGAATGCCATCTTATTTCTTGTTCACGGGGTTTTTATCTTTCTCATATTTGTCTCCAGAATTTGATTTGCGGTTTTCCTTATAGGTTCTATTCAGGTAACTGTGAATTATAGGTTATATAAGGGTTGGTTATGTATTAAACAAAAACAAATAACAATATTTTCAGTGTATGGAAAAATATTTCAGAATTTATTGTTAAAATAATGATAACAATTATTTGGTTAAGTTCTATATATTTATTTAAAAAGATTTAAAATATGACGTTTCGGTATACTGGACATAGTGTATCGAAACGTAGAATTTTAAATAAATGTACAGAACTGAAACCTAAAATTGTTTTAATTATTTTAACAATATTGTCTTGTAATGTTTCCTATTTACAAAAAAATTCAATACAACCTAGATTTAGTCACATGAAATTTATTTATTTCGCTAAAAAATTATATTTTCTAATATTAAATGAAAATGTTCACTTATCTTTGAAAGTAGCAAATGTTTGTAAAACATCATAATATCTGCTATTATACTTCTATGATATTGATTTAAATGAAAATGAAATGAAAATGAAAATCGAATATATCTATTATATATATTCGATTTTCATTTTTCATATAATCAAAAATTCATATAGCATTTTCAGTCGAATATACGAACCGAAGACGTTCGCAATAATATCACGTAAATTGTATTCATATTTCACAAGCTTCTTTGAAAAATGCAAGCTTCAATTTTGACCTTTTTAGAATTTCATAACGTTATCTACTGTATTATTCAAAATCAAAACTATTTGGTCTGCAAATTTCTGTTCGCAGAAAATTTAAGATGCAATAAATATGCCAAAAAAAACTATGCTATTTTATTCTAACACAATTTTCAAATTTATTATTATTATTATTATTAGTAAACAAAATAGTATAAATTCATAAACGTTCAGAACAATCTAAATTTGCTTTAATACTACAAGTTATTTTTCGGACCAAAGATTTACAATTATTCAGTATGAAAGAAAAAAGATATATGTTACTCGTACTTACAAAAAAGAAACTATTCAGTTTGCTCTAGTTAAAAAAAAATCTAATATAGATAATATCTTATTATAATAAGTAATTAAAACAATTGTTGTTCTGTATTTAAAATGAAGTTTAAAAGTCATGTATAGTTTTGATAATTTCTGGCGTTGTTCATATGTCAAACTTGAGACAATGGTACACTTTCAGTTGGCCTCCATAAGCTTACCCTAAACTCATTCATTAATTACAATCGAAATCATTTATCACACCACAAACCTTCAATCACATCATTTCTATTCACTTATCATTCATCTTCTTTCTTCGACGTACATAACATATGCATAAAACATTTCAAATTACTCACGCTTACTCCTAACAACGAATCTAATAACAAATCTAACAACGAATCTACAAAGATTAGAAAAGATGAAACCGATAGCCTGCACTGGTATATGAAAGGCAAGTCCACATAATGCAGTAACTGAAAATGAAACAGAAAGATAAGAAAGGAAAGGACTGTCGCCCTGCGCTTGTTTTTGAAAGTGAATTCCACATAATTGCAGTTAAACACTCTACGTAAGAACTGAAAACGAATTAAAAGATAAAAAAGGAAGGGATGGCCGCTCTACGCTTATTAAATTAATTATTAATTTTAACAAAGATTAAAATTTAAGTTTTGTTGGTGCAACTAGCCACTAATGGGGATTCAAGTGGTAGAGCTTTTTAATATATATTTATTAAAATAAATTCTTGACCGTACATCATATTTAATACAATATAAAATCATACCATAAATTATATCTTTATTGCTGAAATATGAAAGTTAAAGTTGAATAATTTAAAACGTTCGCACTGCCATATTGCTATGACGTAGTTGCATTAAGCCAATCACAGAGGTTTGTCTGAAACGTTTGTCGGTGCTCAAGAAGACGAAGAAGAAATAAGCATTTAGCATTCTACGATTCTACCAATGACGTATAATACTAGACGAATTATGCCGTATTCAAGTCAATGCAGTGTTGTGAAGCAGAGAGGAATGGAATAACTTGTTGGTCCGCCGGATGCGCGGCAAGGAGCGAGTACACTTTGATGTTATGCAAGTTGCTCCTTGCCGCGCACCCGCCTCACCCACCAGTTATTCTATCCCTTTCTGACTCACAACAAACGCCGATGTTATCCGTCTAGTTATGTTTTGTCTGAGGATTCTACTGACAACGACAAGTTACGTGTTATTTTTCTTTTTTTTTTTTTCTTTGGCTTCTTTGGCAGACCAACTACTTAGTTCATATGCCGCCATTACGCCCTGATCTGCGTTTTAGGTATTATGGTCAACAGCAACGCGGGATTTCTCTGGACGGTCACCCATCCAAGTACTACCCGCGCGCAACCTTACTTAACTCGCGTTATCGCTTAGATCAGTTCCAACGAGTGCAGCCATTGCCGTTGACAAACGTGTTATTTATCTCTGTCTTATCTGTCTCTCTTTAAGCTAAGATGCAACTACGTCATATTCGTTTGTTTCGAAAGTTTAAATATTTTTATCATGCTTAATACAAGTTTTTTAAAAAAATTAAAAATTTGGGTATAATTATTTTATTAGGTAGATTAATATATAAAAAATTCAAAAAAGTCTTGAAAGGCCAATCAAACATTTTCATTCTAACACACCATCCTCACTTCAACCACATTCTTAGTTCCTTCCAAACAAGCTCATTTATTTATCACGCAACAAACCTTCAACTATATCGCTCAATTTTCTCCAATACACCTTTTTCATTATCGTTTCATACGACAACCATTCATTATAAAAGAAAAATTATATAAATATCAGGCATAAATTCATAAATATATTACGGAGAAGTTCATAATTTTATGGTGGCTGGTGACCTAGTTGAAAATAAGTTCAAATTTATTATTGTTATATTAAATAAGTAATAAAATAGAGTAATTTGAAAATGGAGGTTGACTTAGGGTTGACAACTATTTATTACCCAAGAATTGTGTTTCCCTGCGGCCATCATGGCGACGTCTTAATGTACGTACTATTTTTTATTGTCAGACACGAGTCCTGAGAGAATTCTGTGATAAAACGGACTTCTTACAAGATTTAAACCTTGTTCCTGGTTTATTGTTGTATTTATAGTATTACTGGAAGCTGAATGCCGTGAAAAATAATAATATAGCCATTAAATTTTATATTTTATCAATTTTGTTGTTTATTTTTCGTACCTGTTATCAGTTTGACACAGAAAATATACTAAAATATTTTCATTTTCTTTTGTACGTAAATATTTTATTAATTTATTTCCACTTTGACTCTTTTATTGGGATTGTTTATTATTAATATGTACTAGTCAATATGAATACGTTTCTATGAAAGTTTATAGATTTGCATTCAATACTTATTGAGTAGTAAAACGGTATGGAACAATGAAACTCTATACTTTCTTCATTTAACATTGTTTTGAGGTTACACAAATATTGTTTTCTGAAATTACGACATAAATTTTTAAAGTACATATCTGTCGAGTGCCGAAGTTTCAGTTTCAATTTCATGTCTGAGATTTGCGTAGATAAAAGTTTAAAACAGAAATAAGTAAATATATTATGAAGCTTTTTATATTAAATTTTATTTATTCGTATGTATGGGATGGCTAGCTCAGTGGTATGAAGTCGGCCTGTGGATCCTGAGGTCCCTGGTTCGATTCCCACAGGCGACAAATTTTCATAATTTGAAAAAGCTATCCCTGTGGCTCCTCCACCACTAACATGTTTGGGGGCCGTGATTTGACGACTGGTAACCGCACTTTACGCGTAAAATATATCACTTACCGAGATCTGCTTCAGCAGAGTGCCACACCCAGTAATGGGTAGAAGGCGTGATGATATATATATATATATATATATATATATATATATATATATTTATTTATTCGTATGCAAGTAATCCACGAAAACTGTGACAAAATGAACTTTGCGCTACTATTACTTTCTTGATTGCTTTACAGGAAAATATTTCAATAAAATCTGCAGAGATTTAAAGAATGTAACTAAGTCAATTAATACATTTCAGTTTACTTATTTAATTAATTTTAAAGTTGTCAAAAACTAATATTATATTTATAGAGTGGCATTAAACTAGAACAATTACAAACAAATGTATAACATTTAACTGTTACATACATACTTTTAATTTAATTTTGACAGTAACTAATAAATCAAATAAAACATGTAAACTAATTTGTATTATGACTGTTTAGTATTATTAACTAGGTAATGTTTCACTGATTTACAGGTGGCAACATTGGTTTAGCATTTCTAAGTGGTTAGTCATTTAATTGTTGTTCATTGAAAAATATCACATTTTAATCAAAATACTTCCATGTGTTTGATTTGTACAAATTGATTTAATTTATCACAATGTCTAAAATTTCAACAGGCTAAAATTTATGATGTTTGTTAAGGTTTGTTGATAGTTATGTTACTTAAATTCTGAAATTATATATTTCCAGTGTTACAATATATTATTATTCCAACATTTTTGAAAATGGAAATAAATTGAACTAAACGTTAACAAATCACTAACAAGCAGATTCATAAAACGGATTAGCGCTAACACCGTTTTTAATATTATCTATAACTCTGTTTCAAATCAAAACAGGTTAAAGAAATGAACTAAATTTAATGCTAATTATCTCTCTTTTTAACTCAAGTTAAAATAAACTTGTTTCATACATTGAAAAGAGAGTTAAAACCGAAATAAAAAATGGTGTTAACGCTAATCCGCTTTATGAATCTGCCTGTTAGTGATTTGTTAACGTTTAGTGTCTAATTTTTTCGTCTAAATTTTGACCAAAGTACTTTCCATAATTAAGTAATATTATCTTAAAAGAACGAATTGCTACTAAGAAAAACCTGCACTATTAAAAGAACCTATGAACTATATATTTAAATTTGTACCTAAAAATTGAAAGATAAATTAAACTAATACTAAAAATACAACTAATGACAACACAGAACTATATTCTACATAAATTAATCAAAAAGCCGCTACTAGCAAATATAAAATGAAAGAAGAAACAAAGAAGTACAGGTGCTAACAATAGTAAGCTTATGGAGGCCAAATGAAAGTGTTCCTTTGTCTCAAGTTTTACCATGGCCAACTTCATTGAATTGCGCTACGCTTATTATGGCCGTTTCATTTCATCATTTTGCCATATAAAAATTTGTCGTAAGTTTTTTTCAGTTTTGGTACATCAAGTAATGCCATCTAGTGCCTTTTATTTCAATTAAAGGAAAGTGATAACGCTGTCAAGTTACAAAAACAACCTGAAAACTGAAGTTTATGTGATCAAACAAAACACATTTAATGGAATTGGGTATTTTATTTATATGTTCAATATTATTAAATATTATGACTAATATTTTGAGTTTTCGACTAAAGTAACTAGTAAGTCTAGAATAAGTGAATTTCATTTGGCAACGTAGCATTATCTGTCACTTGGTAAATAATGCCGCCATATTGTCTACCTATTTAAAAAATTTGAAGTGTTTATAGGTCAAAAGAAGGAAGTATTATTGAATTATTGGTGCTAACGGTTAGTATTTTACTGTAAAGATCGTATGATACTAAAGATACAATGACTAGGCTTGTTTTTAGGACTTTTTCAATCAATGCAATCGGCAGTATTTTCAAATTTAGTTACGACGTATCTCGTTAGAGACGCTAGTTGACGTGCCCGCTCTGTAAATTTGAAACTAGGAATTTTAATGACATATGAAACGGCCATAATAAGCGTAGCGCAATTCAATGAAGTTGGGCCATGGTTTTGCATATGATCAACGCCATCTCTTACTCGTAGTAATTGAATATCTCAATAAACTATAGCCCCCTACTACTTTAATTGGGATTACATTCATGTTGTGCATATTATAATTTAAATAAATATCGAAACGATATTGTTATCTAAAAAACAAATTAATATAAAATTTTGTAAATGACAAATTGGAATCCAGAGTTTTATAATTGTTTTGAGCTTAAAAAGCTTTTCTCCATATTTGATTGTTGTGAATCTTTAAACTTGTTGTTTCACAGATTTCTACGATTTTTTAAAAACAAAATAATCGTTTTAATTTGAAGTGAATCCAGCAGTATTGAATGCATATCACAAAATAAAAATCCTATATTCATCAACCGTTATCTTCCAGCATCCGTTCTCACGAAAATCTCAACTCGTATCTCATCTTGTGCCACTAATGATCAATACTTGATACCTACCTCAGTAAAACTTAGCCGCGGTGTGTTTACTTTTGACAAGCGTTCTCATTAAGACACATCCGTATCCTGTCCGATGTGGGTCATCTAGATACCAGTACACGTACAAGAACACGCTGTCCGGAAAGCAGCCACTACCACCGCCAGCGGGAAGTTTTTGCAGCTCCTTTCGATACAACTTTCATTGAGAGAGCGTGGAGAGATATCACTTCGAATGGTTTGAAATTTCTTAGCTGAACTTGACTTTGCGTTTGCGGTGGGTTGTAAACGAAGTGATGGTTGTTATTTTGTGTGGAATCATTGATGCTTTTTGCAGGTTGTATTTAGGGAAAGTACTCTGATTGTCAGTTTCATTGATTCAGAGTTTATGATGACTAATTATCTTTAAACTACTTTGAATACAAATATTGTGCGCATGTTTTATAATATGTTCGTTTGTTAGGTTGTCTCGTAAATATTTCATTTAAAAATAAAATAAACATATCATCATGTCTTTTATCCATTACTGGGTGTAGCACTCTGCCGTAGCAGATCTCGGTAAGTGATGTATGAAATATACCAGCTTCATTAAATTTGTAATATTTTAATTTAAACATATTTTATTAGATATTACCTTGAAAATATCTCTAAAATAATAAATTATATAAGAGCAAGTGTATACTGTATTATTATTTATGAAGTATTGGCTCAGTGGTATCCGGGTCGGCCTGTGGATCCTAAGAACCCTGATTCGATCTCCACAGCCGACAAAACATTTTCACCAATTTAAAATTACCCCTGTGGCTCCCACCACTCATATATTTGGGGAGGCGCGATTTGACGGCTGGTAACCGCACTTTTCGGGCATAAATATATCACTTACAGAGATCTGCTGCGGCAGAGTGCCACAGCCAGTAATGGGTAAAAGGCGTGATGATTTATTTATTTTATTTATTTGTATACTGTATTTGATTAGATTTTGTTCGGCAGTGATGGGATGGCTAGCTCAGTGGTATGAAGTCGGCCAGTGGATCCTGAGGTCCCTGGTTCGATTCCCACAGGCGACAAATTTTCATAATTTGAAAAAGCTATCCCTGTGGCTCCTCCACCACTAACATGTTTGGGGGCCGTGATTTGAAGGCTGGTAACCGCACTTCTCAGACATAAATATATCACTTACAGAGATCTGCTGCGGCAGAGTGCCACAGCCAGTAATGGGTAAAAGGCGTGATGATATATTTATTTTATTTATTTGTATACTGTATTTGATTAGATTTTGTTCGACAGTGATGGGATGGCTAGCTCAGTGGTATGAAGTCGGCCTGTGGATCCTGAGGTCCCTGGTTCGATTCCCACAAGCGACAAATTTTCATAATTTGAAAAAGGTATCCCTGTGGCGCCTCCACCACTAACATGTTTGGGGGCCGTGATTTGAAGGCTGGTAACCGCACTTCTCAGACATAAATATATCACTTACAGAGATCTGCTGCGGCAGAGTGCCACAGCCAGTAATGGGTAAAAGGCGTGATGATATATTTATTTTATTTATTTGTATACTGTATTTGATTAGATTTTGTTCGGCAGTGATGGGATGGCTAGCCCAGTGGTATGAAGTCGGCCTTGGATCCTGAGGTCCCTGGTTCGATTCCCACAGGCGACAAATTTTCATTAATTTTGTGATCAATAACACAGAATATTTTTTTATCCTATTTTGCTTTGTTGTTGTAAGTTTGATGACTTTAATTAAATTAGATAGTCGCCTGATTGCCACATAGTAACTCATTTAATGATTTTCTTGTTTTTTGTTTTTCAAAAACCTATCACAAGATTGGAGCGAAAATGTAAAATAAGTATTTATTTATATAGCAATGGTCTCTCCATTTTTCTCAGTAATAATATAAGAAGAAAGTGAGAATAAATTTGACAGATCTTTCGAAAACTTGTTGTCAAATGGCAACAAGGTCGAAAAAGATACTGGAGAATTATTTTCTAATTTATTGAACTCTCGAGTTATATTTAACTAGATTATTTTTTGACTGTTGAGGTCGATTCATTCAACTTAAAAGATTTTGAACTGGGTCCATTTCGGTTGATTACTTATTAATGTATTGTTGTTTCCAAAATTTGTTGGTGTATTTCTGTATCTAAAATGAAACTAAATCGATTTTTGTCACACATTTTACTTGATGCGTTCACAGTTTTAAATAATTATTTGACAACTACCTATCATTTGTCACAAACAAAAAAGCATCTACAGAGATAATTCCCGGGAATAATCACAAGAGCTTTATTCTCAATATAATAATGACAGGATTGGTTAAAACGTGACATACAATGAAGCATTTCATTGGTTTTGAGAAACGTCAAAAAATAATCTTTATAATTCAATTTATATTTATTTTTAAGATTGGTATTAACTTAAATTTTTGTTTCTGATATCAAATATGTAGCACGAACATTTAAAACATTCACTGAATATTGATGAAAGGTAGTTATTTAAAAATATATATTTTTTCTTTTCAACATCAAGCTTAAAATAACATTTTACTATTAGAAGAAGCTTAGGTAACTATACACTCAAAGAAATATTTACAGGAATTAATAGTACTTATAATTTATAAACCTTATTGGCATTATGAACATTGTTAATATATATGAATTTATCATATTTTCATGACCCACATCACAGAAAATGTCGTTCCTTGACAGTTTAATTAATATCAATATTATGAATTTATTTATAAACATATTATTACGAATTATTGATTTATTTCTAAATGTTTTCTGTTTTATCAAATTTTCTAATTATATATTTGTATTGTGAGTCCACGAACATAAAGAAAACATTTGTTTTGTTTCCTGGTGACATGTCTACCTAGAATAATTTAATCATAAAAATTTCGTTGTCTCAATAAATCAATATTTATTTTCAATTACAATTTGTAAACATACAACATACTCAGATAATTACAATATTATTACAATTACAATGACGTGTTTATAAATATAATATGGCATGTCTACTTGAATAAAAAAATAACATCTTTCTTTAAAAGTTACTCTTAACAGAAGTTTTTTAATAGATGACTTAATACTACTTAATGATTGTAACAAAGCTGTGAAGCAACAAATATAAAAAGAATTCGAAATTAGTTGGAAATACTTCAAAACTTCGAAGTAGTTAAGCTTTTAACAAATAGTGAATAGAACTGCCAGATCGATCTTACATGTCTAGAAACTCGGTTATCTACTGGAACGCGTTGTTTTTCAGTAAAATACGATTTTTATTGAAACCAAAACTTTACTACTTTGAAGTAGTATATGATAAAGTAATTCAAGAATCATAGACTCTTATCACCAAATCAAGAAGTTCTTACTTGAAGACACTAATTCTGTAATCTCGTTTAGAATTAAATTTTATTGAGATGAATAAACGTATAGTTTTTTTTTAAATATAATTTTATTTGATTGAGGAATTAAATTAAATTTATAATCCGTGTTGATTAGATGGATTTTGGATTTGAAAGTAATACCTCCATTTTTATTACTCGTGTGTTACTTTATCGAAAATAATGTGTCAATTTAAATAGCAAAGCTATGACAGTCTATAATAATAAACATTGTTTATGAATTACGTAATAGTTGTTTACGTTATGAGTCCGGTAAATAAGTTTTTACGGTACGAATAAGATGTTTCCGGATGAGGCGATGATGAGCCGAGATTGGAATTTCGAAATGAGGACCTTCAAAACTATTAACATACATATGACGTACAAAGTTTTATTTCATACTTTGTCGCATTTAATTTTTAAACATTATTTTTAATCCTAACCTTAAAAATGACATTTAATTATAATTATTTTAGATATCGCTTTCAAGGTTAAGATAAGAAAATTATGTGAGGAATGGTGAGTTAGGATGAAATTGTTTGGCGAGGACTGATTATTACGTCGAAGAAACAAGAATGAAAAGTGTATAGGAGTGAATGGATGGATGTGAAGGTTCGTTGTGTGACGAATGAACTCATATGGAGGGAAATATGAATGTGGTTAAAGCGAGGGTGATGAGAAAGTTTAACGAGGATTGAATATTTGATGAGTCTGATGAATGATTGAATGATTCTAGGGTTCGTGCTACCACATTTGATGAGATATAATCTGATGTTATATATGTTTGTATGTATGTAAATATGTAATAAAACTTTGTATGTCATACGTCCGTTAATAGTTTTTTACGGTAATATTTAGTATGGTATCTAGTACTGTAAAGTATCACTTTCTGGACTGAAATCACTTCTGCAAACATGAAAATACGACACATATATTTTGGTCTCAGTAATTCGTGTTACATCGTAAATATTGGTTTGAGCATTTGTAAGACTCATCTGGCATACAATTTCTTGCATCCCAGATTGTACGCAATACAATAAAACCAATTTCCTGGATTTTAGCTCACGGATATTGCCGAAATGTGGCAATTGTTGTTTGACTCGTTTTGAAAATAGCGTTCATTTTAAATAGACTGATAAAATTCTGTTATATATAACAGAGCCGTAACAACGACGCTTATATCTGACGGACGCAGCCGATGAATTCGTATGTTAACAAAAATTACATATTTAATATACAAATAATAAAACTCGTATTATTTGTTTTTTTATTTTCTAAATTCCATGTAAATTTATCCCGTTAACATTTTGCAAAGGGTATACTAATAAATTAAAACCAGTATATTCAGTTTAAATAGTGAAATTATAAATAGAAAATATTTTTACAATGCTGGCTAAGTAGCTATTTCACATAAATTTGAATTATTGTGTTCATTTAGTCGGTAAAAGAAGTAAATTGCTACTGCTAATGACCGATATTCCAATCTTCCTTCTACCCATTACTGGGGGTGGCACTCTGCCGAAGCAGATCTCGGTAAGTGATATATTTTGCGCGTGAAGTGCGGTTACCAGTCGTCAAATGTCAAAAATCACGACCCCCAAAGATGTTAGTGGTGGAGGAGCCACTGGGGTAGTTTATGAAATTATGAAAATTGTTTGTTGCCTGTGGGAATCGAACCAGGATTCTCAGGATCCATAGGCCGACTTCATACCACTGAGCTAGCCATCCACTTCTAATGAAGTTGCTAATAAATATATCCATTTAAAAAACAAAATATAGTATATAAAAATACAGTTATTTAATTCCCATAATTAGAACTATGATTTCGATGAGAGAGATGGTGAGTTAGGATGAGAATGTTTGACGAGGACTGATTATTTAATGAATCTGATGAATGAAGGTACTATGATTGAATCTAGGATTCGTGCTACCTCATTTGATAGGAACTACCATGATTATATTTATGTATGTATATATTTCGATGCAATATTTTTATAAGATTGACAGAAAAATTTACTAGAAATTTTGTTAGGACATTCATATATCGACCCTTATTCCCATATGCAAATCAATTCGTTAACGTTATCGCAAATGTTTAAAGAACTGTCGTAATTTAACGAATCGTTATCTAAATTATTCATCAGATTGTTTTATATTCGACTGCGCCATAACTACTTGATTTATGACACTGTTAACTGTTTATAAAATGGCACTTTATTAGATTAGTACAATAGCAAATTTGGACTGCTGTTATTGTCAAAAAATAAGTCAAAATAAATATAATACTAAATAATTAATTCTTTTGCATTTATTGCAACTTTTACATCTATTTGGATTCGTCTGAATTTTGAGACATTATGAACACTTTTCTACCTTTTTTTGACAAATATGACAGTTAAATAATATCATTAAACAAAAGTAACAACAAAGCACACTTTGAGATACAACTAAGTTTTTCATATTAACATATTTAAAAAAAAACAAATTGCCTGCAAGGCAGTTGAACATAAACCTTTGTATACAACTCATATATAATCGGACTTTATAGGATTCGCATTAGTTATCAGCTTTGCTCACTACGCTCGCTCGGCTATATACTACGAATCGTCCAATAGTCATGTTTTGGAAGGAAGTTAGGCGTTAAATTTATAAACTTGCATCGAACGCAAAAATTGCTAGTTACGGCTTTGATCTCTTAAGCTACATTCACAAATCGAAATTAGTTTTTGTTTTATGTTTTATGTTTTAGTGTGTTTTTAGGTGGCATTCACAAATAGTTTTGCTTTTGTCGGTTTTAGTTAGTAGTGATATCTATCATAAATTTTAAAAAATCGATTATACTCAGAAGATCGGTAATACAGTAAATGCAACTGTCAGATATGCTAAGTTACACGTGCTGTCATAAGTTTGTTTACTTTCGTATTTTTTGGAAGAGCAAGGTAAATATTATTGTAATAAGAAGGTAGGTATTAATTTGTTATTAAACTATTTTAGATGATTTGATTAGCAAAACTACACTTAAAATCTTTTTATTTTCATTCATTTTGACACTTGAATAAAAACAAATTTAGGTTATTGTCAATGTGAAGGATGATAGAAAGAGACAAGTATATATCACTACATCATTCTACGCTTTGTCCTATTGGTCTATTCTTAAGTATAAAACGTAAAACTAAAACATAAGTTTGGAGTTTGCAAACTTTTGTGTTAAAACCAAAACTAAATACTGATTTGTGAATAGCTGCATAAGGTAACATGACTACAAGGTTATTAAAACATAAATGGAAAAGATAAAACAAAAGCTAATTTCGATTTGTGAATGTAGCTTAATGAATTAATGAAACTTACATTATGATGTTACCTATCATTATTTTTCCGAAAAAAAGGAACACCCGAGCAAAAAAATAAAATTTCAAATCCATCCTCGTATTTAATAGTTATTTATGTATCAAGGGTGAAACCAGGTGTTTCTGGCACGTGTCATGATTATTACCACGAAGCGTGAAGCGCCGAGGGCTAATAACATGCTCAGCGTCAGAAACGCTAATTTCACCCGTGCTACATAAAATATTTTATGCAAAATAAAAGAACATTTAATTTTATATTCAAAAGATTTAAACAGGTATTCACAATAAACAAAAGCTGTGGTTTTGTTTATGACTCTAGGGCCAAAACAAATGTTTACGCGTGCTTTTTATGGTTGAAATACATTAATTTCGTCCCAGTTGTGTGTAAATAGTATATTACATAACAAGCATCGAATGTGTAAGATAACATGCGAGTGTACAAATTGAAAAAGAGGCGCGCAGCGCCGAGTGATTTAAGTACACGAGCACAGTTATCACACTTTCGAGCGAGTTATGTACTCTATTTTTCAGACGACCACAAAATATTTCTAAAAAAAGTTTACAAGAGTAATGTTGTTACAGTTTGACAGCTGATGCGTTTTTGTAGGTAAGCGTTGACATTTGACGTTTGAGGTTAGGTATTGTGATACCATCTGTACTACCCGTAATGTTAAAATATTGAATAATGCATAAATATTAGTAAATAAGTAATTATTAATTTAAAAAATAGGATTTATCTGTGTAAATGTGTTGCAAAATCAGCCAAAAGTTCGATTTAAATAATAATACAAATTCTTTTAATTTATTTTATTATTTTCTTTCATCGTAATGCCATCTGTTGTCAATTAGTGGAACTTCAACTGATATGCTAGAAGTGTGCGTTATACTAACATATCAGTGTATGTTATGTTGAATTTTCCGTAGTAGTTTATGATGTTGTTATGGTTACTTTCATAAGTGATCGTCTGAAAATATATTTTTGCCAATTCTTAGATATAGCCCCTTATTCTGTAACTGAATCAGTATCTGTTACTGATCGATAAGTTATTTTCAACCTCTATTTTTCATGATTACTCTATAGATTAACTTCACTTCGACTTTATGTGGTTAAAATAATTTATTCTGTACTTTTTATTCTATTTTTAAGAATTTTGATTTCGTATGAAATAGTCATTATAAAAATATTATTTTTTATCCACACTTTTTACAAAACTCTCATTAAACTGTCATTACGAGTATATTCATTTTTATAATAACAGTTACGTATACAAGTAAGAAAAATTTATGAAAATAACATAAAAATGCCAGGGTAAATTATTTTGGTCACAGAATATCAAAATTATAATAATCTATACAGTAATCATAAAAAATAAAAATGGTCATTAACTTATCGATCATTATCTAATAAGGATTGAGTTACAGAATAGGGGGGATTATTTAGAACTAAATAAACGTCCTCAGTCATTATATGTATTGAGTATTATTATCTACTATTCAAGGAAATATTTAAATTAGCAAGTGATATGCGTTTATGTACATAAATAACCCTAACTACAAATAAATAATTACGAATCGGGTAAAATACTCTTCGTTTTCTCAGTAGTCGCCGATCTATATTCCCCATAGCCTCCGTAGGGTGAATTATGTTGATCGTCTTTAAAAGTCAGACCACCACTACTATAAGCGGCATTTCCATAGTATTGACTTTGATAGTGCTGTCCATGTGGAGCGGCAAACGACGGCTCCTCTTTGTAGACATGGGGATGATATCCCACTCCCGCAGGTGAATAATGCGGAACCGAACCACCGCTACCGTAGAAGTTGCTCTGTCCCAAAGTTGAATGTAAATCCGGCTTGCAAAGTTTGAAAAATCCAATAAGACCTGGGATAACAATTGCTAAAAATCCTAGCAATTTCTTGAATGATGCCAGGCCTAGGATCAATGGCAAGAACAGAAGTAGTTTAAGCTTGAAAAGTTTCAGAATGATGAGCATCGGAATGAAGAGTTTCTTTAGTTTTTTACGATCTGAAAAAGACATTATTATTAACATGTTGACTTTTATATCTTTTTTTATAGCTATATAACTAATAGTTTCTGAAGTTATAAATGTTTTACTTTTAGAACAGAGATATTATTTCGTAAGAAGTTTAGGCCACGGGTATCAAATCGAACTGTCGTCTATTTGAGAACACGAGTTTGATTTACACAGCCGACAAACAATTTTCACCATATTAAAATTATTCCTGTGGTTCTCCCTCCACTATCATCTTTGGAGGCCTTGATTTGACGGTTGGTGTCCACATCACTTAACGAGATCTGCAACGGCAAATATCCGTACCCAGTAATGGGTGAAAGGCGTGATGATGATGATAAAAAGAAATAAATAAATACATCATCATGCGTTTTATTCTTTAGAGTGTGACACTCTGCTGTAGCGGATCTCGGTAAGTCATATATTTATGCGCAAAGAGCGGTTATCAGCCGTCAAGATACGACCCCTAAAGATGTTAGTGGTGCGGGAGCCATAGGCGTAATTTTAATGTTTATAATTTCGTTTAGTTAGTTTAAAAATGGATTGTTTGTTTCAACTCAAATATCAGTCCATTAGTTTTTAATTTATTTTAAAATTTAAAATTCTGAAACAACTTTTCTTAATTAAAACTACATGGAATTATATACTGATTATACATATACAGGGTGGTGAATTGATTTATGCAATATAGGAAATAATGTTATATGTCTTTCCTTAGTGATTTTAAAGCAAAATGCTTCAACTAGATAAATAATTAAATTCTGTGTCTAAAGGGGTATCATATATTATTTTACACCTTTTGTAACATGTAAAATCAAGTTTAATGTTTTGTAAAAGTGTTTATTTGTAATGATAGCCATGAAATTTAAACAAAATTACAAACAAATACAAAACAATTTTCAATAGTTTGACAGTTCTCGCAATCATTATTATTCCCTTTGTTATATAATATTCTTTATTAATGAATACTTTCAATAAATATGTAATAATAGTAATAATAAGACTGTCAAATTATTGAAAATTGTTTTGCATTTGTTTGTAATTCCATGGCTACTACTACAAATGGGCAGTTTTATAAATTTTTAAATTTGATTCATATCTTAAAAAAGGTATAAAATAAAATATTGTTAGTGACTTAGTCACAGAGTTCAATTATCTACAAGATTTTTTTGAAGTATTTTGCTCTAAAATCAATAGTTAACGACATATTGCTATATGAAAAAAATAATAATAACATTGTATTTTCTATATAGCATAAACCAATTCACCACCCGATATATGTATAGTGATGCAGAGCTACTGTGAAAAACTATTGTAGTAAATTGAAGAGAATATTTTCAATAATAAAAGTATGAAATAAAAGAAAACAACATTTAACTTACAAAAGTGGCAGTTTTTAATATCTTAGAAGAGATCTACGAAATTTTAAAGCGAACTTTATTTACAGTTTTGACAGCTCTAATAGTACATTATTTTTTCTCATTTTTATTAAATATATTAAAGAAATGAAGAAACATTTTCATAAAATTTATTCTGTAATTTATCATCGCGACTATCATAAACATTATTTTTCACTTTCAAGCCAAAGCTCTATAAACTAATTAGAATTTTGAAATGCGAGCTAAATTATAATTAGTTAAGTGTTATTTCTGTAAGATAGTGCTGCTGTTATCACTACATTGTTAAATATGCATGAGGTCTAAGACAAAATAAAGGGAAGGAAAGTTTTAAAACAAAAGTTCTGAAATAATTTACTTACATCTTCCTTATTTACATAGAAAAGTTTTTGTAATTATCCTAATTAAAAGATACTTTTCACATTGCTAATGTAATTTTGTATTATGTTTTAGGTTTGTATTATACTCTTTAATACTAACTTAGTGAATTTTATTTCCAAAACTTATTGCTTGTATAAAAATAAATGTTTCTTTTGAATATAGAATTCAAAGCTCTTTATTTTAACTTTTTATAAGATATGTGAAATTCAGAAAAATCAAACTCAAAGCTGCCGAAACTTCTGACGATTCGATTTCATAGAATCATAAGCTTTTCTCTTTATGCACAAGATAATGGAAAGTTTAATTTAAATGGAATAAAGAGATTTTCAATATTCCTAAATTTACAATTTCGAAGTTCTGTTTGAACTGAAAGAAATAAAGAATAAATTACTCTTTTATTCAATGGTCTTGCAAAAATTCTTTTTGCTGCCATTATAGATTTTAGACAGAGAAATTCTATACATTTTCAACCGGTCTTTCCACCTACAAAGAAAGTTCGCGACAACTAGAAACAATATAAATGAGAATGTAATTTATATGCCACGTGACATTTTTTCCGCCAATCAACAATGAGAATCTTTTTCAGTTACATGTCTCTCACACCGATGATAGAAACAAATGAAATTACCACCTTGTTGTCGTCTGTTGCCAAGGATATTCTTTTCTTAATTGGCAACTAATTTTGTTTTTTAAATAAATATAAATAAATATATCATCACGCCTTTTACCCATTACTGGATGTGGCACTCTACCGAAGCACATCTCGATAAGTGATATATTTATGCGGGTGAAGTGCGGTTACCAGACGTCAAATCACAGCCCCTAAGGATGTTAGTGATGGAGAAGCCACAGGAGTAATTTTAAATTGTTGAAAATGTCTTGTCGGCTGTGGGAATCGAACCAGGGTTCTTTGGATCCACAGGCCGACTTGATACCACTGAGCCATTACCCCATAATTTAGTTTTTTAAAGAATAAAAATATCGAATTGTAAACATAATAAATAAAATATATCATCATGCCTTTTACCCATTACTGGATGTGGCACTCTGCCGAAGCAGATCTCGGTATGCGATACATTTATACGCGTGAAGTGCGATTATCAGCCGTCAAATCACGGCCCCCAAAGATGTTAGTGGTGAGGGAGCCACAGGGGTAATTTTAAAATGGTGAAAATGTTTTGTCGGCTGTGGGGATCGCACCAGGGTTCTTAGGATCCATAGGCCGATTTGATACAACTGAGCCATTACCCCATTAAAATTAGATTAATACATTCGATGTATTAGATTTTTTTTAATGCAGGCTTCATATAAGATTAGCTAATCCATAATTCAGAATTTGATAAAACGTTCTTGAAAATAGGGCTTTTAATTATTAGTTTTTATCTTAAAATGAAAATTGTAATCTATACTAAAGTAAATGAAAAAACCTTTGTATATTTGACAGGTTTATAAAATTCACGAGAAATCATCTTCACGTTTGAGTTACTTATTCTTCTCATTAATTTATTCAAGTGAATTATCTGGAATTACCGATTCAATTTAGATCTTGTAAAAACAAAAAAGAATCCTCTTATTGAAACTGTGACGGCCGATAAATCATATTTAACGAAGTACTCTTATAATGTTTGACATTATAATGAATTGAACCATTTTCGTTTCCTCTTTGTGCATACTTACTGAAAATGGAATCCTTCTTATCTTCAATAATATCAATTTCATCAGCGATCTCATCAACAAATCGGGGGGAATAGCGGCCCTCTTCTGTCACCTCGTTCGAAAACTGCACTTCGATCGCGGTTGATTTCAAAAACTTCTCCGCCTGTAACGCAACCACAGATAATCAGACTTGACATCAGATAGAACTAATGAGCGAGTAATTTGCAAATCGGATTCTCGGGGAGTGTTCATGATTGGAATGGGAAGTATAGTCTGTCAGAAGAGCATTTTACATTTCTATGGTATTTTTGTTTGTCTGTATATTGGTTGTCATAAATTTGTCGATCGATAACATATACTGGTCGCGTTAATATACTCGTATACCGAGTATTATTTAGTTGGGAAAAGAGTTGTTACTTATATTATAGAACAGTGATTTTCAAAGTGTGACCCTTCGGGGGGTCGCGAAGATATTGAAGGGGGGTCGTCGGATGCTATTTACAAATTTTAAAATACATGTTTCCAAAGATTCATCCCTTTGCATACTTTTATTTTAATTTTAAGGATTAATGAAATGAGAAATATAATATATACTATTTATTTAGATGTTTATATACACGTTTGTTTCTGTTTATAGTTAATTTAAAAAAAAAATGAAACTAGATATGAAATTGGGGATTTCACCATATATTTCCCCATATATTTTTACATAACTGTGCTTATTTTGATCCTATATATATTTTTTTAATCGCCGGAGTCGTTATCGCAAAAATGTCGGTTAGTGAAATGTCTATTTTTTTGTTGAACCAGTTTAAAAACCGAAAAAATTTTAAATACGGTTCTATATAATTCAGACTACGAGAAATAGAATGTCGTTGAGCGCATCTTCATATCTTTTTAAGTTTTTGAGTTCCAGCGATTTATTACTTTTAAAAATCTCAAATTTGAAGAATATATTTGTGATTTTTGCTTCCTAGAGGGTCTCGGCGCCAAAAAGTTTGAAAACCACTGTTATAGAATATTGTTTTATTATATGTTATATGATATATTAAGTAAATTTTTCGATATACTAATGTATTATTTTTCTCTTCTAGGTAAGTGATTTTCTTTCTCTTCTCATGAAATTGTAAGTGGTAAGTTGTACATTAATTTAAATTCGAAAAATGTATGACAATTTCTACTAATATTTAAGTGTCTCCGCAGAAATGAGAAAACTGTTATATCGCTACCTTTATTAACTTACTAATTTTGATCGTATAATAACATTTTACATTCTTTTTACAAATAAAAAATAAAAATTATTCATATAAAGAAAAATTACAAATATTTAAATGGCAATATTCAGGGGAAAGTTTGTTAGAAAAACTTAATGCATTTATTTAAATTCCGTGGTTAACAGTAATTAAATTGTATTTAAATATCTGCCGTTACAAAACACAAAAAATAAATTTAGTTTATAGATTTAGATGCACAATTTTAAGTTCTACAACTTTTGTTTGAAATAATTTTGTCTAAAATAATTTGGGAAATAATGCCCACGGAAAAATTGTTTTTCCATGACAAACACCTATGGTCCGCTTTTCCTGATACACCCGATATACAATTTTCAAAATTTTAAGGCGTCATATAAAGCATGGACTAACAGTTATATAATCATTCTTGATTTGCTTACTACTATTTAATATTTTACTTTAGAAATGAACTTCATATAATAAAAGAACACGATGTTATTGTATTGTTTAAAATAAAAAATAAAAAAATTTAATAGCAAAAATATAAAATAGGGTTCATCACCATCGGAATTATATTTAAATTTAATAACAACAATAAACAAGATTTATTTAAACCCATATTTAAAAACTTTACAAAAACTAGGTCTGTTTTTGAATAATGGAATACCTCACACATTTTACAAAAACCACCCTCGCCAAAGCAAATATATCCTATATCCGCTTATATCCCCGGAAGGATCCAATAAGCAACAATGCTATGTTCGACTATGTGGAAATCCTGTTAAGACGGACTGAGGTAGTGTTAAGAGAGCATACTTTTCGCATGACGAATTTCACGAGTTGGTCCCATTCGGGTTCGTCCGCCCTGGGCGAGGAGGAATATTCATAAGGCTCGTGCGCCAGCGATCGGAGCTGCGTCTGGGGCATTCGGATGACTCGGGCATTTTCCGTCAGATGGTAGGCAGGCTGCAATCATACATATTCAAATTGAGATAGGAGTACATTTTTTAGAAAAGTAATTGTGTTAGTTAATAATGGTGGAGGTGCAGAATGGTGGAGTTGATTTACGTATTTTTAAAAATTGCTTAGGATTGATAGTAATAACTACAAAGTAATCAGAAGTAATTGCTTCAGTTGGTAATACAATTCTGGGGATCTTTTTATTCCGCAGTTGGCCAACGCCAAGTAAAGGCAGAAATATTATTTGACATGTCATTTTCACAATAAATACGAGTACAAATAGGTTGAGTGATAGAAATAATATTAAGAAATAAAAGGATGTAGGTATGGAAAACAACGATTTTTATTAATTTAAATTTTCAAATGTCACCGTTAACAACAGGAAATAAATTTGACAAATTATTTATTATTTTATTTTGGCATCATAAACATGTTTATTAGCATTTAAAAAATACAAAATAAAAACACTTGGTTGTTTCAAAAAAATATTTATTTTTACTTAATACGTATTTCGGCTTTTGCACCATCATCAGAAGTGACTTCTGATGATGGTTTAAAAGCCGAAATACGTATTAAGTAAAAATAAATATTTTTTTGAAACAACCATATTTTTTTATTATGTATTTTTTAAATATTATCAAACATGTTTCAACAAGTTCCAACAGCTTACTCAATTAATTATATGTTTATTAGCCCTCAATGCGGAAGAAATTTAGCTATTATAGCCCTAGGGCGTATAAAGTTACCAAGCAACAGATATTCAAATAATAAATGGTTTTTCAATTCTGTGGTACTAATTTTCCCTGTGCAGACTAAAATTCATCCAATATTTCCTTAAAATAGTTATTAATATCTTCCATTTTTATTTGACAATAAATTTTTAATTTTTTTTGTACATACAACATACAATATAGCAACGCCAACAATCTACGTACATGCATGAAAACCACAGCATAGCTAAAATTAACAACGCCAGCAAAACGATAACGAATACTTATTAACTGAATTCTTATATTTTGAGGACCAAAATAAAATGTATGTTTCACAGGCAGGCATAACCAAGATTATAGTACTCGGGAAATTTAAAGCTATTTGAATGACTGTGGCTTACGTCACATACTGCCTTTCCCTAATAATAATTTATGAACAATTATGTAAAAAAAATTACCGTATTTTTAACATGTAATTATTATTTTTTTGCAATAATCTTTTATTAATTATTAGTGACTTACTAATGGGGCCAATCTTAAGCTCCGAAACGCCATTTATAATTTATTAAAATTTTTAATTGGACAAGTCTGTAATCCGACAACCTGGTGGTTTTTTTACTAAATATTAAAGATGTTATTTATTTTGTGCCAAAATGAAATTCAATGGCGCAATTGTCTTCCTGTTTGATTTAGTATACATCTCTCTTTTCATCTTTTTCAACAAACATTCGTATATTTACTCGTATACAAAATATGATTTCCCCACTGACATTAAAAAAATAATAATTTCTGTCGCTATAGAAATGTAACTTAGGTCTTATGTATAAATAATAATCATACATGAAGTTATTTTTAACTTCTTATTTATTCGAACAAGGAAGACTTTTTTATCTTCCGTTGGATATATTACCATTGATAAAGAATTGCTTCTTTTGCAGTGAAACAAAAAGGTATTCATTTGGGAGATAAATTCTTTATAAATCAAAATATATGTCCTTCCATTTATAATTCTAGTTTTCAGCCACCAGTTCCGATTCCTACAGAGAGTTTCTGAAAAATTGCATTTATTTTATTTATGCACCTTCTGCGCGCTTATATAATATTTCAACTGTTGTGTGTTTATTCCCTTCAAATCTGGAGAGACATGCATCTTCCATGTTCTTTACAGTTAAATTTAAACCAATATAATTTGTATTTCAAAGTAAAACAAACAACAAAATGTGGTTATATTTACTCTCCCAATGATTTATCAATGATGAATACAAATTGAATGTTAACTTTTTATTACAAAATTTCTTCCTAATTTCTCGTTCACTCGTTGAAAGGCATAAATTATGAATACGTGCGTAAAACGCGAGAAAACATCACGTTTCTTGGATCGAATTTGAACAGTTCACGTTTCAAAGAGAAAGCATCTTTCTCCGGTTTGAAGATGTACAAATTCACCACAGATCTTTCGTCTTTCTCTTCATATTTTTGTTGGTAAACACAAACTAATTTAACTACTGGAAATAAACACCAGTGGAAAATAATACTACTAATTATTACTGCTTTATAATTATAATTAATTAAATTTAATTAGTAAAATTAATACAGTGAAATAATATATGATTATAATTATAATGTTTGTATATATGTTTTGTTGGGGTTATTGTATAATATATTATTAAAACAGGAAACCTATATTATTTTACGAGTACATTTGAATGATATCGTCGGTAGCTAGTAATTACTCGAATTTGAAATTATAAATATTTGAGTACGTAATTTTAATTAGACTATCAATATTGGTTTAGAATAGATAAATAATTTTATTTCTCATAATTTGTTAATTTGAAATATTAATTTACGAAATTTTGTTAATAATATTTTATAAATCTCTATCTTCATACATAAATGGTTCAGTGGTATCAAGTTGACCTGTGGATTCAAGGAACCCTGGTTTGATTCCCACAGCCGACGAAACATTTTTACCAATTTAAAATTACCCCTGTGGCCACCACTAACATCTTTGGGGGCCGTGTTTTGACGGCTAGTAACCTCACTTTACGCGTATAAATATATCACTTACCGAGATCTGCTTCGGCAGAGTACCACACCCAGTAATGGATAAAAGTCGTGATGATATATTTATTTTATATTTATTTTTTTAAATTATAAAAACTACCATTTGATTAACTTAGAAAGGGCGGCAAATTGGAGACCGCCCTGGGCGGCAAAAGTTCTAAGTACGCCACTGCTCTCAGGTGCTTCATATCCTTCCCCTTCGCTTCGGGAATTAAAACAGCACCTCCGAGAAAAAATATCTGACTTTTTCCCTTGATATACAATTAACTATAAGCGAATTCCGTTTGCCATTTGGATCAAATCTAATTTACATTTACTGATCCAAATCACTTATTTATTTTGCTGGATTACTTAGCTGACATTATTTTCAGTACTAGATTTACTTATTCTAATTAACTTTGATGTAATTCATCGCATAAGTGCATCAGTTTGCTTAATTCAGTTGATTTAGTCATGTTGTTTAATTTATCTGAACTGATTTAAGTGAATCAAGTGGCAAATGAAATACAGCTTCTATCTCATGCAAACGTATTTGTCTATCCCTCCACAATAATTGTAAAGTCTAAATTTAAGATAAAAGAGTAATCTTACCACTCACTTGACAATAAATACAACTACCAAATACTGCACCAACTTTCAAGTAATATCACTTCCTTCCTTTCTACACTCCATCTTCTCGACTTCACAGTCAACCACATCAATACCTCTACCATCTTTTTCACCAACTAACATAGTCTAACTGCCATCACTCTGGTCATTCACTCATACTCAGCACTCACCTTGGCGAAGAACTCATCAAGCGAAGCGAGCGCGCGTGATTTGAAGCACTCGGCGAGGTCTCCATTGAGACAGCCGGCGTTGGTCTTGGCGAGGTAGGGGTCAGTGTCCGGCCCGGTGCCCAGCCCTAGCCAGTCCAGCAAGTCTTTACCTACAAACATACAAGCAATGTGATGTATGAGCACGTAGTTTTATATTATGCAGGATTTGTGATGTGTGGATGCGATGTGGAGTGACGGTGGTGGGAGAGAATTGAGGTAGTCTGTTTAGGATGGAAGTAGTTTCTAATATGTGGATTATTTGAGTATATCAAATAGATAGACCATAGGAACATTTGTTGTGAAGCCAACACCACAGACAAAATACAGACGTCTAAATAAATATATTCAATTACAGCCAGATTCTCAAAAAAGTTTTAGCTAATCCTGAATTTTGGATTAGCTAATCTTATACTAGTCCGATTTAAAAAAGTTAATCAAAGTCACTTTCCGAAAACTAAATAGTAAGAAGGTTATGTTAAAGTTCATTTAAACTTTTTTTGGGAATATGGTTTAGCTTAATTAGACAAATCAAAAATTCAGGATCTGCCAGATTCTACCAAAACACTTTTGAGAATTGGGCTGATATTTATTTTTTTCTAAGTAAATAATTAGTAATTGATATATTTAAATTATAAACAGAAAAATTGTGATACCGGCAGGATTTGAACCTGGACTGTAACAAAAATAAAAAGAAAAATTGGAATACAATCGGATTTTAATTCAGGGTGACCATGGAATAGATGGTTAGCGCATATAACTGAAGTTCATAAGGTCCCAGATTAAAATCCCGGCGATATCCCCATTTTTCTCTTTATATTTTAAATGTCTTCAAATAGCAGCGTTTTTATTTGTGATATTTGTAATTCTGGACGCGTCTGTATTGCAGCGCTAATATCGATTTAGTCATAGACATTAAATTAGGACATTAATTGTTAAGGAATTATACTTTCACAATACACAATTCCTTTTAAAATAAACAAATTTATCATGCAAATAAATTATAAATACAGAAGTTCTAATTGATCGTTCATAAATTAAAAACCGACATAGCGCTGCAACACAGATTCGTCCAGAACTACAAATTTCATTGATAAAAAGTGTTGCCATATGAATACGTTTAGTTAGACGTTATTTTATCTGTACCAAAACATTCTCAAATGGAAGAAGTGGACCATTCTGCAGTTTTTGTCGATGGTAATCTATAGAATAATCGTGAAAAAGAAGGTTTGTCTATAATTTATAGATTGATAGTAGATAATGGCATGGCCGAACAAAGTAATATACTTTGTCGTTCGGCCATAATGCTCAAGTTACGGAAGCGGCAGATATATTCTAATTTCGGCCTAATTTTTACAAAATATGTCAAATTTAACTAAAAGTGGTGCAGGAAATAACAAAATATTGATAGAATTTGTTTGTATAAACCGTCATTACAATTTTTAAAATATATCATTTATATCTTTTAGTTTTAAATGAATTATATACAAAAAAATAAATACTAAATCATATTATATTGTTGTTTGGTTATCTCTTTCAAGCGCTTTGTTCATTTTGCACATAATGCAATAATTTCTTGATCAAATTGCACTTCCTGGTGATTTATCTGTACTATTCTTGATGAGAACACAAAATTAAATTGAATTATAAAACGAGAAGACTGAAATGTACACAATCTGTCTAGTTTCTGTCTTCCAACAAAAATTCTACTTAATAAAAATCGTTTAAAGTACTTTAAAAGTAATTTTTAATTAAAGTAATAGTTAATTACAGATAAATATTAGCTACTTCCAAATTCAAATTCATTCTGCTAAAACTAGTCCTAGATAAATAAAAATAGCGTGTTCTTTAGACAGTTTTGAACATGTACTCTCTGCAACTGCATATAATTTATTTTCATCCTGAAACGGATTTACTAGACATCAAATCACACCGTCCACATCCTACTGATGGCTAGTCATTGCAGCTACGGGAATAAGTTTCTGATCAAATTTCGGTGACCCAATATCGAAGCCAAGATCTCAAACGTACTAAAGTGCATTCCTTTTGTCTTATTCGAGAAGAAAAATAAATAAAAAGGAACAAATAAAATTGTAGTTATTGTAGAAGAAAGTAGAAGATATACATAAATAGGAGTATTGTGCGATTAAAGAAAGGCTCTGTTAAATGCGCAGCAGAATTTAATTCCTTCGTTCAATGACGTCCTAAATTGTTTTAGAAATTTATTGGATCATGAATTACTGTTCTAAATTGGTTAATTAATTTTAATAGGTACACACTGAAATTAGTGTTTTATAATTAAAATTTCAATTTTAGGAAGTAAATTAAGTGAAATTAAATCATTCATGTTTAAGATGAATACAAAAAAAAGTAGCTATCAACAGTGCAGTGCAAATTGCAGTGTAACTGCAGCAGTGGCGTACGCAAAATTTTCTTAAGGGAGAGAGGAATTCAATTATTACAACAACTGTAGTTTAGCTTGTTTTCTCTTTTCTCTTTTCTCTAAGGGCGGATTCGGATTCCATGTTTTTTTTTTAGGTTTAATTCAAATGAAATTATTTATTTAAATTTTATTATTTTAATTTCAGAATATATTTTATGCTATCGTGTTATCTTTTGTCCAATAAATAATTGCAACAAATACTTTTGAATCGGAGTGATTGGATGAATGTGATTGAAGGTTTGTCGTAGGATGATTGATTTGAAGAGAGATAAGTAAATGCGCTTATATGGAGAGATCTATGAATGTAGTTGAAGCGAGGGTGGTGTGTTAGGATAAGAATGTTTGATGAAGACTAATTATTTGATGAATCTGATGGATAAATGTTTTTTGAATGATTTTAGGGTTCGTACTACCCCATTTGATGGGATATAGTGTGATGTTATGTATGTATGTAATATGTTTTTGTTACCACTGGGAGCTTTTATTTTGATTACCCTCTCTCCAGAGGTTGAGAAACAATTACGTACTGCGTACTAAGTCGTCATCGTAGCAATCAGTTTAAAAAGTTTATGTTATAGTTGTCATCACTTCCATCAATGAACAAATTGCAGATGTGTTTTTAAGAATCATGGAAGATGTCAGAACATAAAACTTATAGCCAATAAATTTTCAGGGTGACCTTATCCTAAGCGAGGATTTATTCCTAAGAAACTTAAATCCGTTGACAAGTACTTTTCAGAAAACTTTATATTGTAACTTTTACAGAGATGGTAATGGAAAAGAATTTACTTTTCTACCTTACTTTTGAAACAAAATAAAAATATTTGTTATCTTCATTCTTCAGAATGTAAAGTAATGCTTTAAAAGAATATATTTCTCAATATTTAATAATATTATACAGTGTCTTATTATATTTTTCTACTCGATTTTTATTTTCAAATAAATTTTCTGTTTTACAATCAAACAAATAAACAGATTACATATGAATATTGTTTTTCTTTTAAGATTTAAAAGTTGCTAAAATAAAGAAATACATTTTATTTCATTTCTTTTAGACCTGTTATTATATATTTTTAACTTCAAAGGGAAGCAAAATTTTACTATTTTAATTTATGGATGAATATAATTGGCAATATTACTCTCTAAAATAATTAAGATGAAGCATGTGCCTAATTGGTTTAAAGTTAATTGCACAACACTGATCTTTTTGAAACTAGATATTATTGTTATTTATAAATGAAACATTAATTTATTATACATAATTTTGAAGTTAAAGAATAAAAGTATGTAGTGTAATAAATATGAAACCATAAGATTTACTTAGAATTGAAAACTATTTTTAAATTTTGATTCAATTATTCTTTCAATATATTTATAAAGATAATGATCTAAATCGTAATAATAATTTTTTTTATTTCATTTTACTAGGATAATTTTGAAGAAAAAATAAAAGTGCGTTTTTGGTAATATTTTTGACAGTCCAATTAAACATACAATTCTCACTAAATTATCGACTTTCAAATTGATGTAAATTTTAATTCATTGGCTACTTTCACCACTTTTATTTATCAATTTGATTTAATGAATTTCCCTTTTCACTACTAGCCCAGCAACATACCATTATTTACCTCGTATTGAGTCAAAAATAATAATATTCTGCCTATTCAGCTAGTGTGGGTATTAATAAACAAGTAGATAGGAATACTATGTCAAAATGTTTATGTTATTACAAAATAAAAATGGTTAAATCTTGCTGAATGATACACCGCGTGAAAGAAATGTTTTTTTCTCTCTATTTCTCGACACGAAATAGAGTGCTTTTAACAACACTAGTGCTTTAAAGGCACTTATACACGTGTATCATAGGTACTCTATTTTTTATTATACCTGCATCATAATCTGGAATATAGAACTAGAAAGCAACATTTTCATTTTGATGTATTTCATAATTTTGTGTCTGATTTGATATATCGTTTACATGGAGATAGGGTAGCATTTGTTGTTTTGCAATTTAGGGCCAGTTTTTCAATCATTGATTAATGTTAATTATGATTAAATAATAATGGAAACCATGGTTACCATTTTTATTTAATCATGATTAACGTTAACCGAGAGTAAACCGGTGATTGAAAAACTGGCCCTTATTGTGATAAATATGGATAGATTTAAAAAAGAAACATTATTTTGTTCTTGTTCTGCAATTTAAAAGACTAGCAATTTTGCACGCTTCTTAGTTTGTTAAACAAGGATTATCGTGCAGGTATAATACAAAATATTTTTTCTCACGCCTTCCAAAGTATGTGAAACACACTATAGCCTAACTTTCTCATCTCCGTATGCAGATGAAGTTTAAGTTCACTTACCTTGTCGCTGTCCTTGCTCTCGCTGTTCTCGGTCAGGCTGATCAAACTGTCCGTTCGACTGCAGCGCCACGAGAGATGCTGCGGTGGCGAGCAGCAACCACTTAGCGCAGCCTAACATCACGGAAACGAAAACCTATCGATACACACTATACCACGACCGTTAGAGCCGTTATCGTCCCGTAAGAAATTGATTTTAAATCAAATTTAGCCGGGAAGCGAGTAATTGCGATAAAGCCACAACTTCAAAAGACCTGCCACACAATGTTTCTCTTTCTCTGATCGGGCGCGGCGACAACGTTAACTTAACGGTATGGTAAAAGTTCACCGTTTCACCGAACTAAATACGTTCGGAGATATTCTACGCGCGATTGTGTCGTATGCTCGATATGTGTGACTCTTTTATAATATTCTGTGGTTGGAACTCAGAAGGGGATGGGATATTCCCAAATTGAGTAACAGTTGATGATCTTATGCGATAAAAGTGAAAGTGTTTTAGATCCTGGTTGGATTTGTTGACCCTGCGAAGAAAGTATTATTCACACTGCACTATGTTTGCTTATGAGTTACTAAAGAGCTTGAGTTTGTTGATGTCATGGACGTTGTCTTCCACTTCGTCATTTCCCATCTCGGCCACCTACAACATTTCTTCTCATTTTGGTCGGTGTGATTGTAAAGTTGTGACAACATATTTATTATCTGGTACAGATACTTTAATACAAATGTTAAATAATTGTGATTTTGACAGTGTTGGCCGTATACTCGTAGAAAGATTAGTGAAAAGATATATAGAGTGTATTTTTTTCCGAAATGACTAGTAGATTTCAATAATGGATAAAAGCAGAATAATTTATAACATTTAAAATTTGGTTTTATATAGCTACCGTTTAACAAATGCATATCAACATAATGACTATGATGATGCCGATAATATAAAAAATATTGAATATATTCACAAAATTAATATTAATTTTAAACAATCGTCAAAAAAATGGGGTGGCTAGCTCCGGGGTATGAAGTCGGCCTGTGGATCCTGAGAACCCTGGTTCGATTCCCATAGGTGACAAACAATTTTCATAATTTCAATAGCTACCCCTGTGGCTCCTCCACCACTTACATCTTTGGGGGCCGTGATTTGTCGACTGGTAACCGCACTTCACGCGCAAAAATATATCACTTACCGAGATCTGCTTCGGCAGAGTGCCACCCCCAGTAATGGGTAGAAGGCGTGATGATATATTAATTTATTTTATTTTGTCCAAAAAAATTACTTAACAGAGTAAAAAATAGTAGATTTACTGCCTTGGCAATGAAACTCTAGCAGTGGCAGTAAATCTGTTACTTTTTTGCCTAGTTAAATAAATAACAATTTTTTGGTATCTATTAAATAATACTCGAGTAACCCTTTATTTTTTGTTGCAATTAATTTGAAACATTCTGTATATGTATGTAAGATTAAGAATGAATGAAGGTATGGCCGTCCTGGAAATATATGAATGAAAATGATTGATGGTTTATTACGTAAGCGGAAAATTCGAAAAGTAAACAATAGATGTGTTTAACGAAGATTAATTTCGGAATTATTCTGACGTACTAAATAATTTACATTTTTATGTCATTGCTATATATTTTTCTTATTTATATACGAAGCTAATATTATAAAAACAAATAATATAATGACAGCTCATTGACAGCTCGTAAAAAGTATGTTTAAAAATATTATTTTTTATTTTGGCAGCTTTGTATGAGAGAAAAATTAATAAAAGTACAATAGAAATAACAGAACAGAAATAATAGCTAAATATCGGTATGGTAACCTATAAATGAATTATGAAAAATAAGAGTTGTCATTCATTTATCAGTCGGTAACAGATAATAACCGAGTTACAGAATAAGGGGCATACATATGAAATCGTTTTATTTTATATTGTCAGAATAGGAAGTCACTCAAGAATCTTTTTTATTTTATCTATATTGAGCTGAATTAAGCCCTTATATTTAGCTTAGAGATAGTTTCTAGGAACCATTAAACCATCTTGCATCTTTTTCTTATTCATTTATGGTAGCATATATCTTTCTTCTTAATGTTATTTTTAGAGAAGCTTCCTTAGCTAGAGAAAGGTGCTGAATTTGTCTCATACAAGGACACGAAAAGAAAAATTTCACGAGCCAAAATGCCAGACCAAAATTGTTCTGTAACTAAAAAAAAAAATGTGAACAGGAAAAATAGTTGCTCATTTTTGTTACCCTGTTTTCAAATAAAATTAGTACATTTTAAAATACCGTATTATTTTTTGGATAAACCGGAATGAAGAAATTTTAGTATTTAGGAACACGAACAATAATTTTCATGAACCGGAATAATATTTAGCAGAATTTCATGATTCGGAACATTTTTCCTGTTT
The DNA here is from genome assembly GCA_911728475.2 of Pterostichus madidus. NCBI lineage: Eukaryota > Metazoa > Arthropoda > Insecta > Coleoptera > Carabidae > Pterostichus > Pterostichus madidus. Next base: position 9,189,802 of record OU452302.1, on the reverse strand, counting down.
GCTTCGGTATATTTCGAACCCTGACTCATACTCACTACTACAATGGCCAAAATGTAAACAAACTTGATTAGTGGCCGAAATGGGAATAGTCAAAATGAGAACTTGTTGTTTTGTTTGTTGTTTTGAATTTTGACAGGGTGGGCGGGAATAGTGAATTGTAGATCCGGTTTACGTCTGGAAATGATTCATCAAAAGAGAAAATATATCATTTTATTAAATCATAAATAAATTAGTTACATGTATACCTATTGTCCTGAGGTACACTATATACCAAAATTGAATTTCAAAACAAATATATCTTCTTTAGAAGACTTTCTACAAATTTGTTTCAAAATTCAATTGCTATAAAACTACAATAAATTAGTGATACAAATAAATAAATAAATATCTTAATTATATAGCATTAATCACTTGAGCATATAAGTTATCCAGTAGAGTTAAATCCTGAATAATGTTGGGCTAAATTAATAATTACGAATTAACAAGAATTCATTAAAACTTCAGCTGATGTACAAAGCCAAATTTCGTGGATGCTGCTAATAGTTGCATTCATTAAGTGAAAATCTGGGTAAAGTAATTTTACGATTCATGCACAACTAATTTTGAAACTTTCAGAAACCGTACGACTAGAAATCCAATTCAATTTAATTATATTGGTCTAATAAACAACGTAAAATATTGATTTACCGGTATATAATTGCTATATTTTACCATATTTAAACCGTGAAAAAAGAATTTGGGTTAAGTATCCAAAAAAATTTTGCTGTACAATAATTACGACCATTAAAAAACTTGAACTTGAGCCGGAAACTCAAGCTAGCTTGGAATCGATTTCAACCGAGACCTAAAATGCCACAAAAAACTTCCCATTTAAGTTATTAAATGGTAATGCTGTTAAATCTTAAAATTAAAAAGAATTGTATTTTCTGTCACTTTTGTTTGAAACATATTTCTGTAAAATAATTGAGAATCATTTTGACAGCGGTATGTTACGATGTCAAAAATATTAAAATACTCTTGCTTTTGCATTCGAAAAAATCTGTTGTTTTATTTTTCTTGTCAAAATTGACTGATAGCGTTCAAAATTAAAAACGTCAAACATTTTTTTCAATATTAACTTATAAAACGAGTGCCAAAATATGATTTCATCTTATTTGAGTTGTCATAAATTCTCATATTTTGAAACAAACAAAAACCAAATTAGATAGAGCGATAAATTCACAGATTTCGAATAGAATTAATAAAACTAAAATCATTTTGAACAGATTACCATATAGCGAACAAACAATATTAAATTTGTAGATGATGGATCGAGCAACCTGCCAATGATTTAATTAAAATATTCAGCTAGCCCTTGTTGAAATATTGATCCTTATAATCGATAATTTACAATTAAAACTACGCGCACTGACATTGAAACTACAGCATTCAACTGTTTTGATGTTGACGTTGCTATCCACATTTTTATTGGAAAAAATGTATTATTGTCTTAAGTATTTCTAGTTAAATTATATTGATCAAATACTCAGACAGTAATATCTTCTTTATATTTTATATTCATAACATATATTTTTGAAAGTTTTGCCAGACAGAATAAATTGATTGCCATCTTGTTCTATTATTTTTATTTTTGTCTAACGTCGAATGCCCAACAAAGAATTGCTAAGAGAAATCTAGAAATATATAATTAATTTAGGAAATATTAATATTCATTTAAATACAGTACAGTTAATTATTTTTGACATTTAAGCAATTACTAAATTAAGTAGAAGGCAAAAAATTCATTACTTTCGGTAGTCGGGTTAGTGTTTTAATCTGTTAATTATGCAGTTTAATTCGAAAAGGGTGGCGTGAAAAAATGTGTCATTGCCTTTAACAACTAAAACACAACGTAGTGAATTATAGCTACGCCGGGATCTGTTTTATTTTTTTTATAAAAGAGAGCTTTTAAAAATTATCCTTCACAGCACGCAATATAAAACTAATGTTGGCTTTATATTATGTGCTTCTTTATTTACATATTAACATTCTCACTTTATTGTAAATACTATTTGTTTATTCAATGATCTATGAATTTGTTCCATAATTTCGTGCTTCATTAATTAAATTGCCTAAGGTCAAAGGTTATTAATAATTTGCATTCCATATTCTAATACGCAATTTAAGTTTATTGAACTAGTAATGTAACTAAATGGAGATGATGATAAATTCTGCGTTTATAATCAATTAGGACTTATATTATGTTTATCAATATTATCTTCATTAAATTGGACATCGGACAATATTATCTCAAGTTTATGTAAATTAGAAACCAAATTCAACGTTTTGAAAGTAAATATTAATCAGTACAATCAGAATACGCTGTCTATAATTGCTATGTATTATTCGCAATGTAAATTTCAACAGAGACACTGATATTTATCTAAAATGACAGATTTGAATAATTATAATACAGTTTATTACTGTTGACATACTTGTAGACACATATTGTATAGCGAAAGTCGTATGACAAAACCATATTAACTTTTTTTTTTATTTTCTACATTATTATTTTAAACTTTAATATACATTCGTAATCCAAATATGCCGATATTAATTTATTTCGTTCTTTTAATGAAATTAATGTGTATGCTATATTTATATAGTTTATTGTAATTTATTATTCTGGTGAAATTGAAAATTTGCAAGACTGAATTTCTCATTTTGTCAAAATTGGTTTTGATGAGGATTGGATACCCATAACGTTATAATAGCTTTTCAATTATTATCCTTTTTTAAATAACGTAACAATTACAAAATAACGTTATGTAACCGTAATATAACAAAAAACGATTCACCAGAATGTTATTCATGTTCACAAATTTAATATTTTTCCCATTTTGCCGTTGAAAATATAATTTTTCAATTTACCGATAGATTGTTGTTTCATGTTGTTCTTATAGATATCACTGTCGTTACATAATTGACAATGGTTAAAATAATTTATTAAAATAATATAAAACTTAATTTGGATTTTAATTTGTTGTTTATATTTATTTAATTGTTGTTTGTAATAGGTAATTTTACTTATTTCTAGAATAAGGTAATGTACAATAAAATATTATATTTTTTTCACATTTCCAATCAATTTATTACAAATTAGAGAATAAAATAAAGTTTTTGTCACGTTATTAAAACGAAACAAAAATAACTTTATTTTATTTCCAAGTAATTTATAATGTTATGTAGCGAATTCATTTTTTTCTAACTTTCCGAAACTATGCAATTTGATGTTAACGTTTTCTCATCCCTTGTTTTGATAAATAAAAATATAAGTATTTTTATTAATAGTTATAGCATTGAAAGCCAACAATAAATTTAAATTGGTATTGCCACATGTTTACCAATTAAAGAAGGTTTCAACATTTACCAACAAGTTATGCTATGATTTTTATAGTGAATACAGAAATAAGTTGTAACAAACAACATTTAAAGTTATCAAAATTGGAAAAATATTTCTGTATTTGCGTTTGAAATATCACAATGTGACATCTGATGACAAAATTTAGTACTACACTTTGAGATTTTTTAGCTATCAAATACATATTTTTTTGTGTTTGAGTCGATAAATTTTGCATTTCGTTGTTAAGTTTTTATGTCAATCATGAAGAATCTCGCGTGTTATATAGTCCAATAAAAAAGTTACGAAATAGTCGTTTATAAGCGTTATGGCATCATTTACTGAAAAGATTACAGGAATATACTGCTTTGCTCTAGAAAATATAAGATAGTTAGATTTGTGAAATGTCAGTTAACTAGTCGACATTTGATGTTCGCTTATCAAGACCCTACAGGCTCTACATGAATGTTAATAGTATTAGTTCTAATTGAACATTCCATGATTTGAATACGTTTTCTCCTTGAATTAGCATTAATATCCAGCAAATCGCTCTCAAGGCATCAAATAATATTCTGCTTAAATTTATATGATCCTACTCATAGATTTTATAACTGAATAGGTATTAGAGCATATGCACATATGTGTATGCTGTATATGAAATTCCTAACATACCTACTCCGTAAAATACTTGCCACGCAAATGTACATATATGAAATATATTCTCATAAAACATAAGACGAGGAGTTTCACTAGACTATCACTTTATGTATCAATATTTTCAGTTTCATATTTTAGTAACAATACTATTTATGATGATGCTACGTGTTTTATATTAAAAATTTATTATTATTACTGTTGCAAAATCGGATATTTTTACAGTTGTCTGCAAAACATGTTTAACGTTTGCATACAGTAGATATAAAATAGGTTTACACATTTCAACGGAAATAATATATGTGGGCGTATATAAGAATTGTAACGGAAATAGAATTTTAAAGGAAATTATATTTCAGGAAGAATGAAAAATATAATAATATTGCAGAATATATGTATCTCAAGAAAAATATAAAATATTTTGTAAAATAAGTGTTTAAATTTATAAATAAAATAAAATAAATATATCATCACGCCTTCTACCCATTACTGGGTGTGGCACTCTGCCGAAGCAGATCTTGGTAAGTGATATATTTTGCGCGTGAAGTGCGGTTACCAGGCGTCAAATCACGGCTCACAAAGATGTTTGTGGTGGAGGAGCCACAGGGGTAGCTTTTTGAAATTATGAAAATTGTTTGTCGCCTGTGGGAATCGAATCAGGGTTCTCAGGATCCACAGGCCGACTTCATACCACTGAGCTAGCTAGTAATAGAAATAATTTAATTCAAGTTTAAAAAAGCATGATATAGGTGAAATGTATGTATGTATATAATACGTGATTACTTGGACTCGGTCAATTTACAAACTATCCATCTATTTTATAAATTTATAAATAGTTAATTCTTGCCAAAGACATTTTATAATTATTTTAGTATGTTCAATAAAAACTCAGTAATCAGTGAGATTATTGTTTGAATAATAAAAACAGAAGCGAAGCGAGCCCTGCCACTCAAAATTACACTTTTATATTCTGACTATCTAATAATTTGACCATTAGAATTATTTAGCAGTTTTTTTGTCTAATTTATTAATAGACAATCAAAAGAGGAATATTTTGTTTGGCAAAACTCGCTTCTCTTATAATTTTCTTAGTCACACACCAAGCCAACTGTATTTAAACATGCAGCTTAGCAAATTGTACTATTTAAAAAAAAAATATAATCTCAACTGTGTTTTAAGAAAAGTTATTTGATTCTCGCCACGAAATTGAACCGAGCCAGAACTGTTTTGACTGTGTCTGCTTTTCCTGGATAAATAATTATAACAATATTTGGTTTCCTTTTTGCTATAGTAAATAATACTACTTTGTATTATGGGATGGCTAGCTGAGTGGTATGAAGTCGGCCTGTGGATCTTGAGGTCCCAGGTTCGATTCCCACAGGCGACAAATTTTCATAATTTGAAAAAGCTATCTCTGTGGCTCCTCCACCACTAACATGTTTGGGGGCCGTGATTTGACGACTGGTAACCGCACTTCACGCGCAAAATATATCACTTACCGAGATCTGCTTCAGCAGAGTGCCACACCCAGAAATGGGTAGAAGGCGTGATGATATATTTATTTTATTTATTTATTTTGTATTAAACAAAAATCTATTACATTACTAAATCTGTGCGTTTGTGTTTCTAATTTAAATTTTAAAATTAATCGTTAACTGTACTCAAATTGGACTGGTTCGCACATTTTAGTATTCTGAAATATATTTTTTAAATATTTAAAATAATAATAATAATAAAGAAATTTTTATTTCATTTCAATATTTCACGTTAAGTACTTTTGCAGATTGCATTAGTTATGGACACTTACGTATTTGTACTTTTATGATGTTTGAAGAAAAAAAAACATAACAATACACATTTCAATTCTCTCCCTTTTCTGTTACGTTGCGCACGACATTTTTTTATGTCTATCATTTCACATTTCTTCTGTTCGTATTTTTTTCGGACAGAACAGAGTTCAGGGCAGGTTAAGAGCGTAAACAATTTCATCTCACGTTTCAGTAATGGCGGTCGCCCACTGTGAAATATATCCCTCTATCAGATTGATGACACGCTTAAACACGGCACGCATTGTGTGTGAATAAAAACAGTAATTCTCTGCCTACTCCGCCCAATTTGGGTAAATAGCCTGATATCAGCACACGAGCGTGTTAATTTAATTAAAATCCTCTATGAGACAAATTACCAACTAGAATTTAAATAGATTTGTATTAAAATATTCGGATATGCATATAACGCAATCATATTTCGCGCACAGTAATTAGGACTAATTATACCACGCTGGTATATATTGCTTTTATATTCAAATTGTATTTAATTAACAATTAACTCTGCTCTCTAGATGTAAATTATATTCGTCTAGTCATTATAGTGAACTAGTTACAATATCAAGCACGTTGAATTAAACAGAACTACTAAGAATAGGAATGTCTGTCTCTCTATGTCAATTATTTAACCACAGAATCACGATTTACGAGACATCTACAGAGATTGTTATATAGTTTTATAAATCTCTGTTTAAACTAAATGTAAAATTTTTGGTAGTAAAACAGATCAAATAAAATGGCTCCATAATTATCGAATTTAGTAATCGCATAACAGGATTACAAATTATTTTTATCTACATATAATGTATTATATGTATATTAAATACGTGATTTTTGCTACGATAAATCCCGCAGAGAATAATAGTCATTATTTTTTCCTTAATCAGAAAATTATTATATCTGAATCAATTCCTTGTACAAATTAAGAAGCATAAAGACTGGTAAGTAACTAAAACAAACCAAATAAACAAAAAAAAAAATGGAAATTTTTTGACATTCCAAAATTGCATTTCTTTATCATCAAAATTACATCACAAAAATTACTATAGCCGTATTCCATTTGCCACTTGGTTCACTTAAATCAGTTCAGATAAATAAGACAGATAACTAAATGAACTGAATGAAACAAATTGATGTAGTTATTGAGATGAATGAAAAGTAAATTAGAATCAGTAATTCTAGTACTGGAAATAAAGTCAGCGAAGTAATCCAGCGAAATAAATAAATGATCTGATTCAGTAAATGTAAGTTAGATCTGATCCAAATGGCAAATGGAATACGCCTGATGGTAACATAATTTTATTTAGTTTGGGATTATTATGTAACGAATCATAAAAACTCTCATATGCAATACAATAATCACAGATAAAGTATAGTATACAAATCTCTCCCTCCGATGCTTACAACCCTCGCACGCTTTACTTGCTCGTGTTGTAAACTTCATCGTTGAGAATAATACCATCGTTGTATAATATACTATTATCCAACTCCGGCTCATAATAAGCAGAATAATAGAGAATTCGACCATTCCATGGGTACTTTACAATTTTTATGTTTTCTTAATATCATATACATGCTGGGTTGCACAAAAAAATAAAGAGCTCTTTAGTTAAAGAATTGTTTATCGCGCAACAGTATCAATAGCGATTTTCTGAAATTTATTGAACCGTTAGTTGCTAATGAACCGATAAAACTCTCATGCAAACCAACATAAATGTTTTGTCACTGTCAAACAATAAATGAACATATAAAAATGATTTAAGACGTTTTAAGAGATATATTGGATAAAACGTTGTATTGGACTCGTGTGGAATGCATATTACAAGTAGTCACTCGCCCTTCTGCCGTGGCTAAACTTTTTCATTCGTGCCTAATTAATATTGTCTTACAGAAGTAGTGTTTGATGTACATTATATAATCGTTTTCAGTAACTAAAATCAGCAATTATTTACATGTAACTAATATGTTGAAATCCATGACAACCATAAACAACTAAAGCTACATTCACAAATCGAAATTAGTTTTTGTTTTATGCTTTATGTTTTAGTGTGTTTTTAGGTGCCATTCACAAATAGTTTTCCTTTTGTCGATTTTAGTTAGTAGTGACATCTATCATAAATTTTAGAAGATCGATCATACAGTAAATGCAACTGTCAAATGTGCTAAGTTACACATGCTGTCATATGTTGTTTGTTTACTTTCGTATTTTTTGGAAGAACAAGATAAGTATTATCATAATAAAAAAGTAGGTATTAAAATCTTGTTTTTATTTTAATTCATTTTGACACTGGAATAAAAACAAACTTAGGTTATCGTCAATGCGAAGGATGACAGAAAGAGACAAGTATATATCACTACATCATTCTACACTTCGTCCTATTGGTCTATTTCTAAGTATACAACGTAAAACTAAAACATAAATTTGGAGTTTGCAAACTATTGTGTTAAAACCAAAACTAAATACTGATTTGTGAATGGCTGCATAAGATAACATGTTTACAAGGTTATTAAAACAAAAATGTAAAACATAAAACAAAAACTAATTTCGATTTGTGAATGTAGCTTAACAACTTATACCAATGCCACAGCAGTGATATTTCACTTATTTGACAGCATCTCCACTCAATTTAGTTGAAACCTTTTCCTTCTGTAGAAAAACCGCTATTGTAAGATAAAAGGTTGTATATCACACATGAGTGAAATGATATTATATACCCTTGAGAATTATCACATTCGCGTATTACAGCTTATTTCACTTATTTATAATACAGAGTGATCAAAAGGAATTGTTACAGTTGGCAATAAAAAAAACTACTTGAAATTGGTAAGCCTGATACATAAATTCATTTCCTGTTGTTGACAGTGACATTTAAAATTTAAATTTGAGTACATTTATTATTACATTTATTTCTAAAGTATTTCTATTACTTCAAAAGTCAAAATTCTATTAGTTGTCAGACACCTGACATAACCTATTTGTATTTATTAGAAATGTCAAATAGCATTTCCGCCTTTATCTGACGTTGTACCACCCTGTATAATGTACTATTATTTTTAAACGCATAAATATATCATCGAGATTTGCTACAGCAGAGTGCCAATTAATGAGTCAAATGCTTGATAATATATTTATTTTATTTATTTAATGGCTGGTTTCATACGATAAATTAATTTATTTGTAAAGTAAATAAAAGTTATTTATTCAAATGACAGTTGAACTTTTGGCAGTAATGTTATATATGCCATAAAATAAATAAAATTGATTCGAATTTGTTAATTTAAATACATTTACTACAGAAGAGAATTTATTCTACTCTTTATAAAACTGGATATAACAGTTTTATATTATTTTTATGTTTTTATAGGAGCAATTAAATTTTCACTTGTATAACACATTTTAATTAATAAAGTCATGACACATATTTTCACGTGAACAATCTATAGAATTATTAAAATTAATTAGCATGTCTCGTGGAAAGTTGTGTAGCAAACAAAATTTCTTACTAACTCAACAAAGAATTCTCGCAAATATTTAAGTTGTGTTTTTCATTCTTCGTCATTTACAATTCACTGTCTTGTCTCAAGAACAAATCGAGAATTAAAAAGCCAACAAAACATTGACATTACTTGCTAAAACACTAACCAGTACGACTACAAACTACGTCAATAAAAGAACACAGAGAAAGTAGGTGTTCACCTTATATATTGGTCATTTCCCATCACCCGTTATTCTGCATTATGACGAACGGTACACTCAAGTGCAGACAATTACTTATCAAAATCGCAAAAGACCCACATTTCGTTATATTTATTTTCAATTAAATTTGCACGAAACAAAATTGAACACAAATCTTTGATCGAGGGTACAAAGAGGTTTAATTTTAATCGAACAAATTTTTACTTCTTGGTTGGTTGCTTGGTAGCAATTAGTGAGAGCTATTGACATGATAATTTCCCTTCAGCTGTTTTCAACTAGTCATAATACAAAACACTTAAAAATTTAACCAATAAGCACAGTTTTATTCTGATAAAATCCCGTCACCAAGTAATGTGTTTTTGGTACAAACTTATTTTATTTTTGTTTTATGCTGTCAATTTGAGACAATATTATTTTATTTTGTCTTGGGAAATTTACTTATCAAATAGTACGCGACCTGTCAGCACCCAATTTTTTTGTTTGTAGCAAAATCATTCGAGCAAACTGTTACTTGGTAAAAACCCTCGTCCTACGGGCTCGGGATTTACTAGGCAGTTTACTCTCGTGCTTCTTGCTAAGTAAAAAAAATCGTGCAAAACAGTGTGTACCTAGAGCAGAAAGTAGCCTATTACCGTTCGCGCATAGAGATTGTTGATCAAGGCACAGCCGAGAGCAACAATCATGCAAGAGCGGCAAAGACTTCTTCTACTCGTGGTGCACAAATTTTTTTTTCTATGACCATTTAGAAACCCTTGAAAGTGAATTTAAAATAATTATTGACAGTTTTTCTGTTTTGAAAGTCGTTTGAAATTGTTGATAGTTTTCATGTATCCGTGGACACATTCTTACTACTTTTTGCAATCAACTGACAGTTGGAAATGTCTACTTTCTGCGTGGTCGTGGAAAATAACAATTTTTCGATAAAATTAGGAGGTCTTACTTGCCAAAAAATCGCGACAGCGAAAGTGGAGACATATTATTAATTATCAAATTGCTAGAGTCGTACGAGCATTTCCTCAAAACAACCAAATTTGAGTGAAGAAAATAAAATAAAAATAATGCCTGAGGATAACTAAATCTCGAGTGGTAGTCATTGAAATAATGTTCAGAGTGAAGTAAATTTTCAAATGATGTTAAGCTGTATTCCATTTGCCACTTGGTTCGCTTAAATCCGTTCAGATAAATTAGACAATATGACTAAATGAACTAAATTAAGTAAAATGATGCACTTATTGGGGTGAATAACTTCAAAGTAAATTAAAATCAGTAATTCTAGTACTGGAAATAAAGTCAGAGAAGTAATCTAGCGAAATACATAAGTGATCTGGTTCAGAAAATGTAAGTTAGATCTGATCCAAATGGCAAATGGAATACGCCTTTATTTATATTTGCCGTTTCCAAGGTAATGAAGGTAAATACGAGTTTATCTATTTGCAAATAGTTCTTCCGTGTTTAACTGATATCAAACGGAATAAAGTGACCTTTATATATGTAGAGTTTTTATACTTAAGGTGAATCCTTTTACGGAATAATTTACATATCTACTTGTGAAATTCTAGAAAATATTGTTTTTGTATCTTGCTAGTTTTTCCTGATAAATGAGCAATAAATACCACTTTAACGAATTATACCTGCCTATACAAATAGGATTAAAGTATTGTGAATTATATGAATATATTTGCTTCATTAAAACTTGCAAAAAAATATAAACATATTTCTCTTCATATTTGCGGAGCATAAAATTTTATTCATATCAGTGCATTTGAAATACTGTAATGAGATTTTTCTCGAATAGAATTTCTTTTTAAATATAAAATCCGATATTCACAGTGAAAATTAAGTGGCGGAATAATAGCCTGTATAGAATATTTTTATGTGACTAACATTAACTAGATGAAATCTTAAAAAATGTCTGCTTGGTGTGCTTAATATAAAAAGCATCTATAAATACACTTTAGTAGGCACACTTTAATATATAAACGGGAATAGCAATAAAAAATAGACTCTACATTTGCGTGTCCGTTCGTCGGTCAACATACACAACATAGCAACGTCAGCATCACAAAATCAGTGAGTGAATTTTATTGCAAATGCTTTTAAACAAATCCACAACTAAAGGCCAAATGCTCGTAAACTAAAATATGTTATTACGGTGACTATAATCGCTCAAAGCGCAATAAAATATCTTATACCGCTGTTTCGTTTTTCAGGAATTCGGAATTATAGATTACAAGATCATTAATTAGAAATTATTGATATTACTTCTAATTTCAAACTTCCTTATCAATTGTCGAGTACTTACTGCTTTTATTGCATTTACTAACAATTACAGTCAATGTTACGGATGTCTTGAACTCTACGGATTTATAATGGCAAATATCGCCGGAAGAAAAAGAAAAATAAGAAATAAATTCTAAGAATTCTTGTCTCTTTTGTAGAGATCAATCCAGAGGCGTATCTATAAATGCTATTCTTAGACGGAATGATGGAATAATGCATTATTTGCAGTAGTAAGTATAGGTTGTATTTGACCTCGATAGTTATTGTTATTAACTAATAAAATGTCATAATGACAACAATAAATTAATATGGCAGTGTGCATTCTTACGTGGAATTTAATATTCGTAATTAGGTTATCATAATTTATATTTTCTTTCGATTAATAACAGTTAATTTTTACTTGGACGGCCGTTCTGTAACGGGTTCGAATCCCGCTCGAAGTATGGATATTTGTGATGTATATGTAAGGGTTAGGTGGAAGAACAGCCGTTGGTTAAACTTCGAACTTCATCCTAATAAATAATTAAATTAAATAAAAATAACCGTAGATGATGATTTGGCTAAAGACCAATATTTCTACAAATAAACTTGCTAACTATAAAAAATGAAAAATATTAGATCAAAACTTTACTGATTTCTATTTATTTGACAGATAATTTATTATTAACTTAGGGCCGTTTTCATCAACCGCGGTTAAGTATTTTATTTTGTAGATTTAATTTAACCGTAAAATATGTTAGATATAATTGTCGATTTAAATTTCACCAAACTTGATTAACGTTCTATTATAATAATCTAATTAATATAATGTGAAGTATATTAAAAAACTGCTTTAATGAAATTGGTGAAAATGATCCTAAAATGATTTAAATACGGACCGAAATAAGTCGTGGCATAATAAACGAATTAAAAAATTATCAAAGCTGACAATAAACATTACTGTCAGATATACAATTTAATATTTTTCATTGGAGTAATATTATAAATATAAATTAGAACGGAACAAAAAATAAATATATTCAAGTAGGATCTTGTTTCCATTATAATATTAATAATAAATCTAGTCTATATTCCACTTAAGAATGCAGCAGAGAAATATTTATGAAGGCGTTTCTTCACTAATCTGTGTGATCGTAACCCGAATTCCATTTACGGTATAGTTTTATAGACACTTACTTTAGTTTAACATTTTGATAGCTAATTAAAAAGGACGATTAAAGGTATATATTATATGACGTACTGATCGTAAAACAAATGGATTTTTTTTAGAAATTCGCAAAATTGAAGGTGGTTTACCTCAAGTAAATATTTTTAGTTCCATCGGTTTGTTAGTTATTTCTAATATATTCATAATTAAATTATAATTATGAATATTACAATAGTTAGTTATATATACAACATCAGATAAATGACTGTTTGTTTTGTCGGCCAGTGGCACTAAAAATATATACTTCAAGAACCATATTCTTAATTTTACAAATTTTTAACAAAAACTTTTTATTCTATAATCATACATCATATAAGTATTAAAATACTGTTCCGTGAAATAAGGTATTTCTTATTTGGAGACCATAATTTCAACAGAATCTAAGTACCAAAATTTATATTGAGAGATAAAGAATATTTTTAAATGTTGATATCATTAAAATAAATATACATAGATCGTTTATTCATATTAATGTATATTTCTATCTAAAATACTATAAATAAAAGACATTTTTCTACAAATGTCAAAAAAACACGAAATTTGTGTATTTTTAAAATGTCAAATTCCAAAATATTTAACTTAAAAAAAATATTTATCAAACATTTTCATGTTTCCTTGGTTAAACCCCATCAAATTTATATTATTTTTGATTTTTTTCTTTCAATTTACTTAAATAAATCAATAATTATTGTATTATTCTTTTTTGACAGTTGCAGAAAAAAAATTTTTTTTGTATGTCGTGGGTGAAATTCGTGTTTTTTTGGCGCGTTCGAATGATTTTTAATCTCGACCAAAAGTGACATTCTCACGCGCAACAAAAAAACACTCATTTCGCGCACTTAATACAAGAATAACTACTTGTGCTATTTTTTTTTATTTAAAAAACTTTTAGAGTAAATAACCTATTTTTTAGATTAATGGTACTTGGATCCTTTTGAACTTACGGTCTTTTCCCCAAATAATATTGTTATACGCCACTGGATCAGCAGAACTACTTCGTAAAAATCAAACAAATAATATGTAGTTTTAAAAATCCGTAAAAGAACAAGAACAAATCTAACAGAACCCTTATTATCCCTCCTTTGGCCTTAAGTTGTGCAACGTCCCCTTCAATGTAGTTTTCTCGCCTGGACAAGTTTGTTGATATCGTTGAACGTGGTCAGCATAGCTGGGCTCGGTTTCTCCGCTTGCAACGCTGGGCATCCCGAATGAGCGTGGCAGGCTTCCCCGTCCTGTCCGTCCTTTGCCGCTTTCATGTACCGGAAGAACCGCAGGATTTCCGGGTTGTCAGAGGATGGTTTCCGCAGCTCGTTCAGTTCCCTAAGGACAATGACACGATGCTTGATTTCGGGGTTTTGGTTTTTATTATCGTTAGTTTTATTTTACGAGTATGTTTGAATGTTTGTTATGGTTGAAAGAATTGGTGGTTATGTTTTGTGTTGGTTGTGAAATTTATGTGCTGTAAATTTAGTACACGATTCTAGGAAGCAAATTCGATTTTCGAATGTCATGTAATTCGGGGAAATACCGTGATGTATTGCACCGATGCAAATTGCCAATAATGCAATAATCAGTTGGTACGTCAACATGTAAACATGAATCAATCGGATGTTTCTTATGTGTGCTGTGGTCGAAAATTGCTTCTTTTTTGTTCGTACATTCGAAGACACGTAAATATGTAAATTAATATTTCTGAAAGGTAATGGAAAATGAAGTTTCCAGTACCACTGCTTCCCTGATTACTTTACATGAATAGGGTAGAAATAAAAGCTGCAGAGAATTATATTTAGCATCTAAATCACTTAACACATTTTGTTTTACTTCTTTCATATGTTAAAAGTTATTAAAAACTATTATTCTTGATTTTTTTAAAATAAGCCAAATGTAATAATATGTTAAATATTGAATATTAAATGGATTACAGGTTTAATAAAACTGAAAACAATTTTTAGTTTAATTTTATTAGAACAGCGACGTTTCGGCGCAAAATTTTGGTCATATCAAGCAATTTTTATAAATGATTAAAAATGTAACGATTTTTTAATAACTTATAAAAATTGCTTGATAATGGCCAAAATTTTGCGCCGAAACGTCGCTGTTCTAATAAAATTAAACTAAAAATTGTATTCAATTTTATTAACCACGTTAAACCTGTAATCCATTTAATATTCAATATTAAAAAAACTATTATTACTTACAAGGACACCCGTAAATCTTTTTTCAAGATGTGTCGAAATAGATAAATTATATATTTTAATTCTTATGAAATATATTTTTATAGTATTATAATAATACAATAAATAATAAATTGTCAAGAAGACAAACAAAATAATGAAATTGTAATTTAATAAAAAATTAAATAAATAAAAAAATCACCAGATACTAAAAGGGAGGACCATGCGGGCGCTCATTTTGTATATATTTTAACAATAACTAAAGTAGTAAAATGAAAGATAAATTTATTAGAAATGTTAGTAGCAGATTAAAATATTGTCCTTTAGACTAATTTATAGAATTTAGTTCTATATAATTTTTGTTTAAAATTTTTTCCTTTAAAGAATCAAAGAAGCAATTGTAGCGTAATAGGAAATTGCTCAACGAGCGTGATATGATAATCCGAATGAATAATGGCTTTGCTATAATAACCGCAATCTGATTGGCTTACAGAGTGTTGAATAATGATTCATTATGCTATACTTTTTTTTATGATTCTGCTCTTTTAAATAATAAACCATCTTGTCTATCTTGAAACATACATATTCGTATACTGAATGAACTCTCATGGACTAATTATCCACTTGTCGAATTTGCAAAAAGGTACCTATAACTTAGTCAATTTAACGTATTAACAGAAGGGTTTTAACATATTAAAGATAGCTAAATCTTTCTGAGTAAACAAAACTTTATTTAATCCTGTTACTATATTAAAGTAAAAAGTGAAAATCTAAGGCTAAGATATAACTAAGAATAAATTAAACCCCTAAGCCTTAATAAATATAAATATAAATCTAAATACGTATTTCGAGAACTGAGTTCTCATCATCAGTAGACGAAGCAAGGGAAAAAAACAAGTTTACACGACTTGTGAACCAAACTAGTGATCAAAGTTGAATCTTTATATTTATTAAGGCTTAGGAGTTTAATTTATTCTACTGTTACTATATGATTTATTAAAAACGGGGTTGATAGTGTCATTATGAATAACAGTTATTAAAATATTTGTATACAAGAAATAGGTTCGAAAAATAATGAAATAAAAATAAAATATACTTTTTATGGCAACGTTAAGTTCAGAATACGTAATCAAAGTAAAGGATAAATTATAAATGTTGACAACATAAAAACTAGGTAGTAAAAGGAAAATCGACTGCGGTAAAATTTTCTGTGTTAAACCGTTTCATAAATAGTAAAATCAGGTTATAAAATAGTAAACTTCATCTGCAGTTTTCCATAAATTTAATATTTATATAGAGAAAATTGTTACGTAGCGATGACACTTTCAAAACTGCCATTTAACTTTAAAATTAAATGTGTGTTACTAAGAAAAAAAAAAGTTATTTATGAACTCAACAGTAAAGTTCAGGCCAAAAAACCTTTTCAAAGCTACTGCGTGACTTATGATTTGCATAAAAATACTTTTAAATTTATTCCGTAGTCTGCATATAAAATATTTATTTTAGATTCATATTAAATTGAACCAAATATGTGAAAAAGTTTCCCCACAGATGTGTTTATTTATTAGATATATCAAAGTGTTTTTATTGCTGAAAATTTTTATTTGAAATGAAAATATGAAAAATGTTGAATATTTCATTTTAATAATAATATATTTCACTAGTTCATGATAATAATTTCGAAAACATTTTGAAAATGAAGTCAATACAGCATGACAACAAAATACGTTGCTTTGTTGAATATGATTCAAAATATAAATGGTAGAAACATAATGAATTCTATATTTAGTTACAAAATTATCAAGTCAATTGGTATAACTCGTATTTTGCCCACAAAATTTGTGATAATTTAATAAAAGTATTAAATATCTATTCAAGAATGTATTACTTCCGTTTCATTGACACTTCTACAGAATTTAATTTTTAAAGATTAGTACATCTTTTACTTCGACTTTATATTTTTCTTTCCGTCATTTTTGTTTTGTTTTTAATCTTAGGAGGATTATGTTATTTACTAGTATGAAAGCAATTTCTTTGTGTACATAGTTGAATGAACGTTTTCAGAAAATTAAATTTAAAAAATATCTTTTAAAAATTTCGATACACGTCAAAATTTGTAAAACATGACATTGAAATTGTCAGAGGTAGAACAAATAGATTTTTTTTGATAAATAATTAAATTCTTTATCAAAGTGATAATCGCCATTAACAGTACGCGTTCAAAGAACTCCAATTATAATTTAGGTACTCATCACATTTCCATTTTTTGTTTATATTTTAATCTGCTTTGTCTTTTATCTCTCGCTCTGGCAGTGACATCCCTTTATTATGACTGACAAATAAGTCTAAATTTTAATTTTATATTTCATTTCATCATTATGACAAGTGATATCCTTTGGGATTGACTTTGGTATCTATAGATGACAATTTAAAAAGAATTTTAACAGTAATTTTAAAGATTTTCATTGATATTATCTCAGATTATTGAAAAATGTTAGATAAAGAAATATACACTATAAAGTTTGCATCTTCTGCTCTAATTCCAATGCGATATTTTTCTGTTTATTGGCCAAATAATTATCCTTATCCTGAGATGAAAACTTTGATCCTTAGATATAAAATAATGAGCAGAAACTTTATTTTATAAGTTACTAGTTTATGTTCCGCTTTTCTTGTACCAACTTTTGTAGACACAACGATTACGTATACAGGCAAAATATTACTTTGACTTGACTTTGAAAGTATGGATTATTTGATTAATCTGACGAGAGGATGTATTTTGTATGTTTCAAGGGTTCGTGGTATCCTATTTATTGGGATATATCTTTTTGTCTCATTTTCTGTGACTGCATTGTGTGCTCTTTTCTTTCATATACAAGTGTAGACTATCGCTTTCATCTTTTCTAATCTTGTAGATTCGTTGTTAGTTTCGTTATTAGATTCGTTGTTAGGAGTAATGTGAGTAATTTGAGATTTTTTTATGCATATGTTATGTACGTTGAGGAAGGAAAATGAATGGTAAGAGAATAGGAATGATGTGATTGAAGGTTTGTTGTGTGATAATATTTTCGAGTGTAATAAATGAATGTGTTTATATGGAGTGATCTATAAATGTGGTTGAAGTGAGGGTGGTGTGTTTGGATGAAAATGTTTGGTGATGGCTGGTTGTTTGATGGGTGTGATGAGTGAATGTTTTATGAGTGATTTTAGGGTTCGTACTACCCCATTTGTTGGGATATAGCGTGAAGATATGTATGTATGTATGTATGTATGTTAAAGAAAGAAAATGAATGATAAGTGAATAGGAATGATGTGATTGAAGGTTTGTTGTGTGATAATAATTTCGAGTGTAATAAATGAATGAGTTTATATGGAGTGATCTATGAATGTGGTTGAAGTGAGGGTGGTATGTTTGGATGAAAATATTTGACAATGGCTGATTGTTTGATGGGTGTGATGAGTGAATGTTTTATGAGTGATTTTAGGGTTCGTGCTACCCCATTTGTTGGAATATAGCGTGAAGATATGTATGTATGTATGTATATGTACAGATTATTAGATTCAAACAATATTTTTAGGATTTTGACAAAATTTACAAAATTATCCAAATTATAATTATTATAGGATAAAACTTATATTATAATATTTGGTGACATTCCTTTACCCTTTAAGATACATTTTATTCTTGTTAGCATACTGAACATTTTGCAGTTGTCTTTGATTTCATTGTTGTGGTGCCACATTTTGATGAGTTTTTCAAGCAAATTTTGTTTTGTGGTAATCTTGCTTTTTTTCAATTTCTTCTTGACAACGAATCATAAATTTTCTACAGGATTCATATCTGAACTATTTTCTGGCCATAGCGGCACTAGAATATTTTTATTTTTTTTGGGAAAGTATATGCACAAGTTTGGTATTGTGGCATAGGGCTCCACAATAATGAAATCAATGGCTGCAAAATCTTGGTTCACACAAGAATAAAATGTCTGTTAAAGAGTGAACGAATGTTGACCAAATATTAGAATGAAAGTTTCATCCTATAATAACTATAATTTGGCTAATTTTGTAAATCAAGTGTAAATATCCTAAAAAGATTATTTTTACAATACTTGTACTGTAACTTAACCACTAATGACAAAATTTAGACACAGTAATGTTGGGTTGCATGAAAGTTTTATCGGTTCATTAGCAACTAACGATTCAATAAAAGCGTATTCCATTTGCCATTTGGATCAGATCTAACTTACATTTACTGAACCAGATCACTTATTTATTTCGCTGGATTACTTCACTGACTTTATTTTCAGTACTACAATTATAGATTGTAATTTACTTTGAAGTAATTCACCACAATAAGGCTATTAGTTTGCTTAATTCAGATCATTTAGTCATGCATCGAATTTATCTGAACTGATTTAAGTGAACCAAGTGGCAAATAGGATACAGCTTAAGTTTCAGAAAATCGCTATTGATACTGTTGCTAGATAAACAATTCTTTAACTAAAGAGCTCTTTATTTTTTTCTTGCAACCTAGCATAAGGCGTATTCCATTTGCCATTTGGATCAGATCTAACTTACATTTACCGCACCAGATCACTTATTTATTTCGCTGGATTATTTCGCTAACTTTATTTCTAGTACTAGAATTACCGATTCTAATTTACATTGAAGTAATTCACCACAATAAATGCATCAGTTTGCTTAATTCAGTTCATTTAGTCATGTGTCTAATTTATCTGAACTGATTTTAGTGAACCAAGTGGCAAATGGAATACTGCTCTAATTAGCTGTATTCCATTTGCTACTTGGTTCACTTAAATCATTTCAGATAAATTCGACACATGACTAAATGAACTGAATTAAGCAAACTGATGCACTTATTGGGGTGAATTACTTCAAAGTAAATTAGAATCTGTAATTCTAGTACTATAAATAAAGTCAGTGAAGCAATCCAGCGAAATTAATAAGTGATCTTGTTCAGTAAATGTAAGTTAGATTTGATCCAAATGGCAAATGGAATACGCCTATAAGTGTAACTTTTATTGAAGAGTTGTGTCCATGGTTACGTCCTGATGTCAAGTATAATATTTACTTACTTTAAACCGTGGATAGTAAGTAAATATTATATATTAAGTTTATGTTTATTTTGACAACAATTTAACAGCTGTTAATTTTGAAATCTATTTTTCTTTTCCTTCTATTTTGCAGGAATTGTAAAAAATAGCTTACTAACCTCAAACTACTCGTATAAGTGATTTTTTAGGACACGAATGTTTAGGAAATCTGGACCCTAGGGGCCTCGATTTCCCAAATTACATTCTTGATCTAAAAACTGTCACTTACAGTTCATGGTACGTAATATATTATTGAGTCTAATAATCCGCACACGTCTGCATGCATAAATGTACAAAATATTTCACCCCAATTTAAATTTTGTCAGATTAATAAGCACATAAACAATTTATCAACGAATAGACTGCTGCAAAGTTGCATTAACAAATTTCTGACAAACTGCAACTGCTCCAACCGCATAATATTCCTTAATCAACCTGCCACTTAAATTTATGATAAAGTTTACGAAAGTTACCTGGATAATTGCGCTGAGACCAGATTGCTATAGGGAGCGTATTTAGTCGGATTGGCGTACATTAAGCACACTAATCGCTCGCGACACTTCTCCACCTGGAGCCCTTTTCCGTCGCCGAGGCTCAGCTGCTGGAACACGGCGTCCAGTCTGGAAAGCAGCGGACTGTAGAATGGATCGTACGTCGTTAGGAGAAGAGATGAACTCGGGATTTTGTGGAAGACTTTGTAGTCGTGTTGCTTGGTCGGCCGACGGAAGTAGTAGTTGTCTGATTGTGGTGCAGCGTAGGATAGTTTGTATTTTTGTTGGTAGTAGCCTGCTTCGTTGCCGAACCTGAAATCATTATTCAAGTAGAGTTAAATTCTGTGGAATTGGTGTTATCCTACGGGCAAAAAGAGCAATTTTCTGAAGCCACCGCCAACGAGGAAGCCTCAGCTGACCTTCAACTAATTAAATATTATATAGTATATTATTCGAGTTTTATAAGACGATGTATTATTGCACAAGTGTAACTATATGTCGTATAAATAATATACTTTTTGTACTCTCATCATTCAAAATAAAGTTTACATTACCTTGGAAACCTATGGAAAGTTTGATTTTACGCACTAGTGAGCAAAGTTATTGAAAAAACAAATTGTACTTATATATTGTACACACAGTTTAAGGAATTTATAAAAAAAATAGAGACATTAGCTTATAACGCCATCAAACAGACATATTTTAACAAACTTTACGAGACAAAATAAACAATTTGTTGTCAAATTATATATATATATATATATATATATATATATATATATATATATATATATATATATATATATATATATATAT
This sequence comes from Pterostichus madidus, assembly GCA_911728475.2. Classification (NCBI taxonomy): domain Eukaryota; kingdom Metazoa; phylum Arthropoda; class Insecta; order Coleoptera; family Carabidae; genus Pterostichus; species Pterostichus madidus. Next base: position 9,168,164 of record OU452302.1, on the reverse strand, counting down.
ATATATATATATATATAAAGGCTCCAAGATCGAATAATAACAACAAGTTATATATAAAACGTTTTTATTTGAGGACGTTTCGAACGTATACTGCATTCATCATCAGCTCTATAAATAAACAAAATAAGTAACAATATTATAGTAATAGAATAAATAATAATTACCAAAAACTGAAGAGTAAAAAAGTAGCAAAAATATAATATAAAATATTTACCAAAATATAAAGATTAAAATTTCATTCAATAAACAAATAATAATTTCACCCAGGGAATATCACCCAACGCATACTAGGTTGTTGACTTGTAACGAATTGACGCAACCCATGTCACTTTACATTTCTTGAACTAAAGATTGCATGAAAAAGCATGAGTATTCGCCGAGTGTTTGTAGCTCAGTTGGTTAGAGCAGTCATCATGCGAATGAAAGGTTCTGGGTTCAAATTCCGGCGAACGCTCATTGCTTTTTAAAAAAATTATTTCTAATACAAAAAAATGTTACTTGATTATACATTAGTAAAATTTCTAGTAAAATTACGGGCATATTTTAATTTATTATAAGCATCTGTCTGATAATTTATATTTATTTCACGATTCGTATTAATATGTAGGAACTCATGGATAAGCCTATGGTCCTTTCTTTTAATTATGTCAATAATCATAGTTTCTTTAATATTGAAAATGTACCCAGTTTCTTGGTGATGACGAGTGAGGGCACTTTTATATGCATTTATTAATTTTATGATTTGGATCCTAAATTTATATTTTTTGAATTTGTTGTCAAATATCAGATGTCAATTCATTGCATACTTAACTGTCAATATAAATTCACGCTTCAAATTTAATAAATTTCCTCATTATCGGTTATATAATTTTTGCTCGTTACAAAAAGCATTGTCAAAACAAGTGCACGAAGACCTCATTTGCATCATTCTCGCTTCGCTCGTGCTTTAAAATTGCGCTCATATGCAAAGTATGTCTTCGCGTACTTATTATGTCAATAGCTATTTTTTTTTCTTGCATCGTTGATTTGATTGAAATTTTCCAATTTGAATTGCAAAAAATATTGAAGTACAATCTAGGGATTTATGTGACATTTGGTAACGCTGCCGAATAAATTTTAACGTATTTCAACTGTAAATTCAAAAAAATATGCTAGAAATTTTTAAGGCACGAATACTTTTTACTCTTTTTTATCTCTCATCTGTGATGATAGTAATTTAGTAATTTTCGTGCAAATTAGGTAGTTATAATATAATATCTTACAAAATAAAAAGTTATCAAAAGTAGTTTAATAAAATCTTCTATTATTCAATTCTTTTCAGTCTAATAGTGAATCGATTGTGAACGCAAAGTAAAAAATATTAATTTAAGGTTAAGATGGATCCAAGAATCACTTAGAGTTTGAATTGATGGCCTTAGGGATCCTTATATATAGATTGTGAATGAAATAACTACTTTTATTCATTCACAAATATATATATATATATATATATATATATATATATATATATATATATATATATATATATAGGATCCCTAAGGCCATCAATTCAACTCTAAATATAAAATATTATATTTGAAATTCAATTGAATAATAAAAAGTATGTAAATTGCCAACAATGTGCATTGAAAATGACAATTACGAACAGGGTTGAATATAAAATAAACTGACTGACAATTTCTCAACTCGGATTTAGTTTTAATTTTATTTATTCAACCCTGCGTTGCAATTTTTCTGTGAATTTACGTGGTAATTGTGATTTTTTTACTTTGTTTTGTTAGGGATTATGTTTTTTAAATTTATGAAAAGTTATTTTATTCAAAAAGTAACAAAAGTTTCAAGCTAAAAAAGATAGCTTTAACATATAAAAAGTAGCTTTAGGAAATAGCTTCAGTTGTTATAATATTACTTTTAAGTAACGAGAAGAAATATTAATGACTACAAACTATATTTTTACATTTAGCGATGCTATAGGTAAAGTAATTGTAGCTAAACTATAAAAGTAGTTTTAGAATATTGGGTATCCCATTAAAAGGAACTGTTTTGGCTTCGTAAAAGGTAAAGAATTGGCTGTAGGTTAGATGTAGGTGACCGATTCAAAAGAGGCAAGAAACTTCTGTAGCGACCCTACAGATCTGAAATCACAGTTTTATTGCTTTATTCTATACAGTGTGGAGTGTTTTTTCCTGTCGATAAAACAGTGTACTACTGGGAATTGATGCCGATTTTGTAGTTTATTGATTTTTTGATAGGGTGTGTTTGTATATTCCGAACGTATAAGTTGAACAACGCCTTTTCTTCTTGTTATGTAGTTTCAATTTCAAATGATTTTCATGAAAATTTCATGAATAAGAGGAAATATCTAGGCTTGTTTCGTATAAATAAATAATTCAGGTGTAATATTTTTATCTCGACGGTGTTGCGTTATGAGATATGAGTATTTTGTTTTTTATTTCAATGGGGAATGTTTTACATTTCCCCTAGGTTTTCAGCAGGAAATTTAGCAGGCGTAAGGGCATCTATAACTACAATGAATCGAAAATACTTATTTCATATTACCTGACCATTTATTTATTTTTTTTTTGTTAAATTTTTTCATCAGAGGCGTCCAAGGATTTTATAGCTAATTTACGCGAACAAGTGAGGCAAGTGAAAGAGGGTATACCGCCATTTACAGAAAAGGCAAAGCATACATTGCCCTATTATATTATATGGCATTTTGCTTGTATTTGTATTAAATAATAGGTTGAGTCAAATAGATTATTGAACATATGCATAACACAAATATTTAAAAAAATTGCCGTCTTTTTCTTGCTTTTAATTGCATTTTGGTGATAAAATATTTGCAAATACATGAGCAATAAGAACCAATAGAGTTGATCAAAATTAATATATAAAATTATGACTCAACGTTGCATGAAATTTTGTTTGAATTATCTTATATTTCCAAATTTAGATTATACTCGTAAAAATATATAAGATTAAAGAGAGGCCACATAAATTATTTTTAATATTTGCTATCACCGAGATATATTTTAAAATTTGATTAAAATTTTTAAACTTTTTGATTTTTGTATTTACAAATACCTATAAATTAAACCTATAGATTCAATCATTTCTATTACATACCTACTTACTTTTTTGTCTATTTGTTTATTTTATTATTATTAGTATACTTTCAGATATAATGTATAGTGTATTTTTCTTTATTAAAATATTTATTTATATTTCTTCTTCTTCTTCTTCTTCAATGGCGCTATAGCCCAAATCGGACATGGGCCTATCGGGCACACCGAGCCGCAGTTTTTACGCTGCCGTACTGCCGGTTTTCGTAGTCGATGTTACTTTTTTAAGGAATATGTATAAGTGACTAACTTATAGCACCCGAGTATGATTAATACAAGTAATTGTACTTTTTATTTAACGACAAATCATACTTTGTCGACAGGCGGATTCGAACTGACGAACCTTGGTTCGGGTGACGTCACAGCATGTTAAGAGATGTACATTAACACGCTCGACCACCGCGCCAGTATTTTATATTTTCAGTAAATTTAAATATATTTTTAAAACATGAATGCATATGATACATTTAAATATAGCGTTATTTCTTCCTGCCCTCCAAACGGCCGCCGTCAAAAACTAGTTTACTATTGAATCTACCTTCTAGATCAATTTTATTTTGTTCTAGATGCCTTTACTAAAACACGCTCAAAATTAAAGAAGAAATAGCATCGGGCGTTAATAATCCTAAAGGCAATCAATTAGTTATCGTTAGTAGTTCAGTTTGTCTTTCATCTAGAAATTGAGTTATTTACATTGCAAATTTTTTTTTTATATTTTTGTGAAGAGTATCTATTTTTTATGCATTCTCTTGTACTTCCATTCTAAATCACCTAATTATATAATAAATAAAATATTGGCAATTGAATATACAATCCGTAAAATAAATTAAATACATTAATAAATTTCTATTAAAAAAATTTAGATTCTAGCTCAGAGAATTTAGCAAATATAAACAAATATATATCTATTTTTTAATTATCTCAAAAAACATTAGATAAAACTTTGGCTACCATTGCCTTCTAAATTGAAATTCTTATTTTTATGCATTTGAAATACAAATTTAATCTTATACTTCCAGTTGATAATTAAAGAAAAACATTACTTTGTTTTCATTCAATTAAAATAAATTTACATTTAATAAATTATTACAATGATTAGAAAATGAATATTCAGTAATATAAATTAAATTTGAAAAAATCAACTTGCCTCCGTCAGGATTTGAATCCAGACCTTCCACTAGGGCCGCGAACGTCCTACCAATTAGACCACAGAGGTGTGTCTAATTGCTGGCACTGACAAGCGATTTTTTTCTATGTGTCGATTGTTCGTAAATATCAAATGTGCGAATGAGTTTTTTCGACAATGCAAAAGACATAGAAAAAATAGCGTGTCAGTGCCAGTGCCAGCAATTAGACACATCTCTGTGGTCTAATTGGTAGGACGTTCGCGGCCCTAGTGGAAGGTCTGGGTTCAAATTCTGGCGGAGGCAAGTTGATTTTTTCAAATTTAATTAACATTCAACGCATTTGTTATTTACAATTACAATTAAACAAAAACAGTAATATAAATGTTCAAAAATAGAAGTTATGAGTTGTTCTCATACCATCCAATAACATTTGTTACATCTTCCAGAACGAAATGGACAAGATATATGATATTTATTTTATACACAAGTATACTCGTATATGGCAAATAATGATGTATTCGTAACCCATAGAAACCGAAGCGAAACATGAGAAGAGACAGACAAACAATAAATGAGTATCACAAAATAAATAAATTTCTTGATTGAAAGTGCGAGATTGCGTGGCCGACGGCCGATCGACAAGTAAATGAGCTGGAATAATCGAAAATTTGTTGATGGACTCGGTGTTATTAGTACAGTTATGAAAATGCTGCTTTATGAAAAATTTTATGATTGAAAATAACATGAAACCGATGTGGAAATATCCTAATAAATTTTATGTTGTTCACCAAATTTTTATTAGAGAATTTTATGTTTGTTAGATATTAGAAAATACATAATAGTATATTGTTTTATTGCATTAAATTATGATTCATAAAAATCAATTTTGTAATTTTATCGCTATAATTTATTTAGAAAAAAGATATGTTTTATACGCCAACATTATATCAAGAATTTTCCAATATATTTTTCTGTTAAAGTTCAACTGAGTAGTAAATAAAATTTTAAAGCTGTGAGCTTATAATAAAAGTAAATACTGGCTGATAAATATGATATATTCAAGCATACATTCATTCCACTGACGCACTTGAGAGTGCTATGGCACTCCAGTAAACAGGACCGGCTCTTGTATTTCTTACGGACTTTTGTAAACTATAAAAAGCTCCCCTTAACCTAATATATGAGAGAAAAAAATAAACACTATTTTTCGATAATATACAATTAATGAAAAAATAAACATAATAAAAAATTTAATAATAAAATAAAAAAGTATACTCTTATATATATATCAGGCAATCGTAGTCCAGTGGATAAAAGCGAAGTTAAATTTGCGTTTATTAATTCAAAAGCAAGAGGTCGTACGTTCAAATATCACTGATTTCAACTTATATCAAAAAATACGATTGTGTCAGAATGGTTCGTATTCCAATAAGCTGTAGATCCCCGGTACTGTAATTGAGATTAAGTTCCTTTTATACAGAATAACAAATAAATAAATAAATAAATAAATGTAGAAACGTCGCTCTCACTTGTAATTATTGCCAGATTCACAAGCCTCTCTTGAGATATACTAGGTCGAAAGTAAATTTTATCATTTTTAATCAATATTATAAGCAATATTTTTAATGCAATCTTCAAATTTGGGAACGATGGTAAACTGTTCGATTTTATTCATTTCTAATAATTTATTTTTATTACAAATTAATATTAGCATTTGTTTTATAATTTTATCGTGCTTACCGCCTTTCGTCGACCTTGCCCGTAATCACAAAAAGTTGTCATTATCATTACTGTCTTATTTAATTTTATGTTTAATTGAAAATTATTGTTAGTTTATTTATTGTAGAAGAAAAACTGTAAATTGTATAATGTTACAATTGATCTATTTTTTCCCTTTTTACTTTCTTATACATAGTATAAGGAAGTATTGGAATCATGAAAAAAATCGTTGACGAGATTTTAGCGGAAATACATGTTTTGAGGTCCACTGAATCTGTTTTGATCATTTTCTCAATGATGTCTGTGTGTGTGGATGAATGGATGGATGGATGGATGGATGGATGGATGTGTGTCCGGTCGTGCAATATATCATGAACGAGATAAGATTTGTTAACGAAACTTGGTAATTATAAGTTTCATGAAAATACGAAGAGCTGAGTTGATTTTGAATGAAATTGAAAAACCGGAAGAGGAAGTTTACTGGACACACAAAACAATAAATTCCATTTATTTCAAAAATGGAATCAGTTACGAAAAAAAGTTTCAAATAAAAGATGTTAGCAAAAATATTTGGAACATAAAATGTTATTTGCAATTTACCTGTATATGCGTCTAATTTTGATAAAAACTAATTTATATATTTAATAATATATTTCAATAATCATAGTAGCAATAGAAACAAAAAACAAAAACATGTTTAACATTTATATGTCAAATAATAATTGTCAAACGCAAGGAGCAATTCATAAGTGTTAAATTCAGCGTTTTTAATATGAAATATGCTGTGTATAAGAAAGTCGTGTGGTGACCACACCAGATTTTTCTTATTTGTTCGCAAAATCCTAGATACACCTCTGATTGATGAATACATGTGTCTGTATTACGTTTATAAAAACTGAAAATGGCAATGTTTTCCAATATGTCATATCATATGGTATGTATAATTTATATACACTTTTTAGTAAATCCTCATGAAATATTTGTCATATGATAAATACAATTTATCATTTTATATTTTCACATGAGATTATCATGCAATTTATAAACATTAATATTTTTTGCATACTTATTTATCATAGGTTCTAGGTAAAATCTATAAACACAAATTGTATAATTATTCATGTAAAAGAGGGGTAGATAGCTCGGTGGTACCTTTTGGCCCACGAATTTAAGAACACGAGTTCAATTTTCATAGCCGAGAAACTTACTCAACATCAAAAATCCCCTTGTGGCTTCCCTACTATTAATATCTTTGGGGACCGAAATTTATATACTTGTAACCGTATTTCACGTGCCGGATATATTACGTACTTACTCAGTAATGGATACAAGACGTGATAATGTCACAGTCATATTTATTTCATCTCATTAATTTTATTAGTTACCTCGTCTTTGCTTATGTCATCTCCTTTTATTAACGCAACTAGGTAATTATGTAATGTTTGATTGAATATTTATTAACCGAATCGTACAGTTCATCGTTTGACAAGAAAAGTAGTATTGAGATGGTTAGATATTGTGTTAAGTGCCTGATAGAGTTTCGAGGATATTCAGGACAGGTTTAGAGATGAGTCCTCCTTGCGTATGCGAGTTGAGTTGGTTGATGGTATTGTTGAGTTAGCGCAAATGTGAGCGCATGTTACGGCTGTGGCCGAGTGTGGTCATATGGAGATCCGTGGTTGGCTCCCAACGTCAGCGAGCAGCTTTGGGCTGTAGCGGAACCCTAGTCCGGCCGCCACCGTGCAGCGAGCAGCCTTGTGAGCTGTAGTAACCCTAACCCGGTTACCAACGAGATACGAAAGGATAGCGAATGTTGTGTGACTTAGCCAAGTATGTGAATGTTATATGACCTGGTCAGTTTGACCTGTGGAGTACTTGATGTGGAGTAGTTGAGATGAATGATTGGAGGTGTGTCCTCACTGAGCTTTAATGCTTATTTAGTATATTCTTTCCAGATGCAAAACCGTGAGTAGATATCTTAGGGCTTCCTTAGGACAGGTATTCTCTCAGTATTTTTGGGCTGCATTTTATGTAAGTACGGTTATTTAGATTAAGTATAAGTATCGGCGCTGCATTTCTTTTCGCTATAAATCTTCTATCATAACAATAATATATTTATTTTATAAAATAGTCTAATATCCCTGGAATTTCAAAAATAAATAGTAAAACAGGGACCGAAAACACCAGAAAAGTGGGATCGGATATGGTTCTATTCAGATTTAAAAAATGGGGTTAAGTTTGATTCGAATTCAGAAAAAAATATATTGAAAGGTTCAGTACAGGTTTAGGTTCAAAATAAAATTATACTCGTATATCATCAGAAATCAGAAATTCTGTACATAAAATAAATAAATATATATATATATATATATATCATCACGCCTTCTATCCATTATTGGGTATAGCACTCTGCCGTAACAGATCTCGATATATGATAAACTTTTCGCTTAAAATGCGATTTCCAGCCGACAAATCACAGTCCCTAAGGATGTTAATAGAGAAGCCTGAGGCGTAGTTTTAATGTGTGTTTTTAGGAGTCGTGATTTGATGCCTAGTAACTGCATTTCACGCGCATAAATATATCACTTACCGAGATTTGCTTCGGCAGAATGCCACACCCAGTAATAAGTAAAAGGTATGATGATATATTTATTTACCTTTTATGTACATACAAATATTTTTTATCTAGTTAGTACGAGAATTCCCAATCGCTGTATCACGTATACCAAATTAATTAACGAACGATGCTCAGACTTGCGCTTTCGGCAAAAATTGGAATTTGTCTGTCAGTAGTAGTATTGCATTGTGACCTGTGCAGATGATATTTTGTGTTTTTATGTCAATTTTTGTTGTGATAGTGCCAGTTGAATGAAATTTATGATAAAATAGCAGCAAAATGAAGGTAATATATTTTTAATATATTTTAAAATAAAATTTCATTTCATGGAAATAAAATTAGGTTAGACTTGTAAATATCAAGAGTTATAATTAACGCTAACAAATATTGGCATGTAACCATTAATTATAAATATGTTGAATTGTTTTTTATTCTATTGCTAATACATTTATTTCATTTCATATCAAATATAATAGTAGTTGTATTAGATTTGAATCTTGTTATGTTATATTACGAATTTAATGAAAGATGAAACAATAAGTTATGTACAAAGGAAAGCGTTTACTAAAGATATAATTTAAATGTAACTGAGTTCCTACAACAGCCTTGATCCGGGATTGTTCCACATCCGTGGATTTAGTATTTAATACACCCAATTTTTTTTTATTTAATGCTAATAAAAATTAGTGAAGCAAGCTTAGTATCGTTGAAGAGGAGAAAAAAATATGCTATTTAAATATATAATTTGCAACTACCTGTACCATTTAAAAAATATTGCCAACTAAAAAAATTATATTAATGCTACAGTGTGAAGACGACTTTAGTATCTATAATTTTTATTTGAAACTTTTTTCCCTATCTTCTATTATTTATGAATTAAAATTATTTGAAAAAACTAGCTATTTTCACAATTTTAACTAGTGTCCTATGTTTTTTTTGGAATAACAAAAGTGTCAATAAATTGACCCACTAATGCGGCATTTTATTTTAGTTATACTACAAAATCTTTTACAGTTCTCCAGATGCTAAAAATGTTCATTTTCATGCGAAACGAATACAATTCCATGTTTATTATAGTCATAAAATATACTTATTTTCTACCCACCGAACCTATTTTTCCAATTGACTAAGTAGATATTTCATAAAAATATAAAAATTATTTTAAGAGTAGGTTAGATACCGGAATATACAGCTATTTTATTCATATTAAGTTAATGACCTCAAATAAATCTGAATATAAGTTATTACTAATAATTTTCGGCAAAATAACCGGAATCAGACATAAATACTGTGCAGTAAATATGAATCATACATTATGCCGATTAGCCATGCGATACCCACGGTGAGTGAGAGCCAGTTGTGTGTGAAGAGGCCGCTATTCAATTCTGGTTCCGTCCCAGGTCAACTCTGAATGCTATCGTTTTAACTGTAATTTCACTCAACTCAGAAAAACCATTTTCATGTATTAACACCTTCATTAGTAAACAATTTCCATGTTTCTATGTTTCCAATATAGTTAATGTTTACTTTTGAATATATTAATGTTGAATCAAGTCATATTTATATTGTTTGTTATGAGTGTAGGTATTCAGGTTAGCAGTTCAGTGAGTATATTTAGCGATGAATAAGGTATTCGTATTCACATCCGTGTTGGCCATATGGAGTTTTTGGTTTCTTGAATTCAAGTCGACTGAATTCTAATTTAGTTTTGCGGAGTAGCTCGTGAGAAGAATAATTATCAATTAGTGGACAAGTGTATTTGCTTTGACACAAATAAAATATAACAAAACAAATACTTGTTTAATTAGATATTATATAAAATTATTTATAAAGAATTTTTTATTTTGTTAATTAGATTGTTATTTTGTTAGCTATTAATTATTATTATCTGGATACCGAACTTCGTCCGGAAAATAACGAGAGAAGAAAAGTTTAAAATAAAAATTATAAACCAAATAGATAAATAAAAATAAATAAATATATCATCACGCCTTATACCCATTAGGTACTAGGTGTAGCACTTTGCCGAAACAGATCTCGGTGAGTGATATATTTTGCGCGTGAAGTTCGGTTACCAGTCATCAAATCACGGCCCCCAAAGATGTTAGTGGCGGAGGAGCCACAGGCGTAGTTTTTGAAATTATGAAAATTGTTTATCGCCTGTGGGAATCGAACCAGGGTTCTCAGGATCTACAGGCCGACTCCATACCACTGAACTAGCCAAATAGATAAATAATAATAATAATAAATCCCTTTTATTTGGCGACAGTTCAGCCGAGGCACTTCTACCACTTAACCTTTACAGTATTATATAAAAATGTTTATATACAAGCATTTAGTAGACCAAATTAGTATATACAATAGTACGTATAAAAATTAGATATACAACAAAATATGTTCGGTACTGCTCAAATAAAGTGAATGTATAAATAAGAATTATTGTTTTACAATTCTGATATTCTTTAAATTTGTGGAGAATGAATAAGACTTTAGTAGTTTAAGATCATCGTTAATAAAATAAATAAATATATTATCACGCCTTCTACCCATTACTGGGTGTGGCAATCTATTATAGCAAATATCTCTAAGTTATATATTTTGCGCGTGAAGTGCGATTGTCAGTCGTCAAAGCACGGCCCTGAAGGAGGGAGAGCCACAAGGGTAGTTTTTAATGTGGTGAATATTGTGTGTCGGCTATGGCAATAGAACCCACGTTCTCAAATCCACAGGCTAATTCGATACCACTGAGCCACTTACCCCATAAAAAATAGATAAATAAAATAAATAAATTTATCATCACGCATTCTACCCATTACTGGGTGTGGCATTCTATTGTAGCAGATCTTGGTAAGTGATATATTTTGCACGTGAAGTGCGCTTACCAATCGTCAAAGCACGGTTCCCAAGGATGTTAGTGAAGGGAAAATCACAATGGTAGCTTTTAATGTGGTGAAAATTTCCGGCTATGGGAATCGAACCCAGGTTCTCAAATCCGTAGGCCGACTCGAAACTACCCACCTACCCAATAAAAAATTGGTAAATAAAATGAATAAGTAAACATATCATCTTCTACCCATTATTAAATGTGGCACTCTGCCATAACAGATCTCGGTAAGTGATATATATTGCGCGTGAAGTGTGATTACTAGTCATCAAAGTACGGCCCCCAAGGATGTTAGTGGACGGATAGTTTTTAATGTGGTGAAAATTGTCGGTTGTGGGAATCGAACCAAGTACTCAAATCTACAGGTCGAGTTGAGTTTTGTCGCAATCGATGTCTTGGGTCAAATTACATTGCCTTAAAGTACTCACATACCTATCTTTTGAATAATTAAATGTTCATAAATTTTCTCGCTATTTTTCTTTCAATGATGTACTAAATGAATTTTCCGAAGGACAGAACCTAGCTAGATCATTTTCTGAGACAAAAGTCATTATAATACCAAGTTTTATCAAAGTCGTTTCCGAGATCGTTGACTCCTAAGACAGACAGACAAGAATTGCTCGTACTAGATTATAGAATATTGGTACTGCTCTTGTTCTTGATAGACATAAAAAGTACTCAGGAATATTGAATGAAAAATAGATATGAACCTTGCGTCAAATGGCTAGACAATTACGTCATTATTGAAACCATGACAACGCAACAACAAACGAAATACGTTGTTGTTTACTTAAGATATATCGAAAATATAATCGAAAGAAATAAAATGAGGTTAGTAACGTATGTCTTGTTTGTCCTACATACAAATTCAATGACGCATATTGTCGTATAATAAAATATATATTCCTATATTTTTGTAACACAAACAAATTCACTGTTGTAATTGTCCAGCGATTTGATATGTCCATAAAATTAATTTAGTTATATTTCTATTTACCTACACTACTTATTTTTACTTTCTTATACGCAGTATAAGGAAGTATTGGAATCGTGAAAAAAATCGTTGGCGAGATTTTAGCGGAAATACGTGTTTTGAGGTCCACTGCATTCGTTTTGATCATGGATGTGTGTCCGAGTGTGCAATATCTCATGAACGAGATAAGATTTGTTACCGAAACTTGATAATTATAAGTTTCATGAAAATACGAAGAACTGAGTTGATTTTGAATGAAACTAAAAAACCGGAAGTGGAAGTTTACTGGGCACACAAAATAATAAATTCCATTTATTTCAAAAATGGATTCAGTTACGAAAAACAGTTTCAAATAAAAGATGTTGGTAAAAACATTTGGAACATGCAATTTTTCTGTATATGCGTCTAATTTTGAGAAAAACTAATTTTTATATTTAATAATATATTGAAATAATCACAGTAGCAATAGAAACAAAAAACATAGATTTTAATTTTCGCTTTATCTAGTTATCTATGTCATTTTTCGGAAAAACCAATACACTATTAATATGGTCAACTAATTTGGAAACTTTACCTCAAGTTATTCGACTTCGTATCTCACGGTTCTTGAGATACCAAGGGTTAGACTCGAAAAAAGGACATCCTGTATATGCCTCATCAGTAAAGTTAGACATAAAGTAGTCAACATTACTAAAAAATTATACGTAAACAAATTTGATATTTTATATGTTTCAAAAAGATAAATGCTGAATTACTGAAAATCTAAATTACATGTTTAATAATATTATATATTCTAAATATTAAATATGCTGTAAAGTCGTGTGGTGAACACACCTGATTTTTAAATTTTGATTGAACGTTACTAAAATATGAAATGAAAAATTTTATGATGAATTTAATTTAGGACGAATTCAGAGTGCGTGGAAATGTATAATTCACTTATATGAAAATGACAAATGTAACAAGAGATAAAAATCCAATATCTCACTCACTAAATTAAAAAGCTTTTAAAATTATTACAAACCCAAATCTCGCCCAGTTTGCCCACTAATACATTCCATTCGTTGTACGAGTATAAAATCCTGTTGTATTACTTTCGGATATTTAAATGCATGGCGCTCCTCAATAAAATCGACTAAAACAAAAGAACGACCCTCGTAATCCTGAAAGGCGGTGGCCAGTTGAAATTGTAACATTCTGTTTCGGTCATTACTTAGGAATTAAACATTTTGGTAAATAGATTCCATGGTTCATTGAATTGGAAAAATGAGAACTCGTGTTTGAATCCCATATCCCAGGGATGTGTAAACTTTTTACATCACGTTAATACAGTGAAAAAAGTAGTTTCAGCACGAACCCTTAATACATTCATTAGATTAATTCTGCAATTTATTTTCAACAAAATATTCCTCTTCTGGAACACCACTTTACCGACGTAGAGTTGGTGACACGAGATTCAGTTGATATACAACCACTTGTATATTCGGCAGTCGGTTTCCTGGCAGATTACTCAAGGGAATACAATGTAATTAAATTTATTTTTAGCTACAATAGCTATTGATCTTTAACCCGACAGCTTCGATGATAATATTAATAAATTCATTGTTATCATTAGACTGCCACTAACTCTGATTGAAATTGAGGTGTTATAAGAAATATTAAAAAAAGTAGTTGCACTTAAGGGGGGACATTCGTTGAAAATTTTCAAAAAAATCGATTTTTTTTTTTGCATTTTCGACATCTTTATACTGTCTAGAATGTTGTGTCAAAATACCAATTCGATATACAAAGTCGTTACGAAGATGCAGCGAAAATAGGGAACTGAGCAGGTATAAAACTTAAATAAAACTCAAATCTTTAAAGGCGTTTTTCTCGAAACTACATTTTTTTACTTTGCGGGATAGAGATTTCTGAAACTATTCGATCAATTTTGTTGATTCTTTCGGGTTTCTATGTAGAAATGAGTTATCTGGAAGGTAGCATAGGATTTTTCGGATATACCAACTTTTCGATTTTTTATGCCCATTTTAGTAGCGATTTTTTGAACGAGAAATTTAACTTTTTTTTTGAGCGCCGCCATTTTGTTAATTTTGCGAATTTCGAAAAAATCCTATGCTACCTTTTAGATAATTTAATTTAGAACCCGAAACACGAATCCATTTTTTTCTCCGCAAGCGACCAATGCACCGCCTGCAGCCCTCTATTCGCAGGGCTGCCAAGGGCAGGAAAACAAATTGTTTCTGCTGAAAATTTTTGAAAATAAAGCTGAAATATTACTTTATAACATGGTAAAAACCCAAAGCGATTGCATTTATTCTAATGTCCTAAAAAAATTATCAAAAAATACCTTTTTTTAGCAGGCTCAACGGGTGTCCCCCCTTAAAAAAAATTAATTAGAAGATTATGCCAGTGTTTCTCAACATGTGGGACGCGCCTCCATCAAGGGGAGTGGAATACTTAAAGGAAGAAGCGAAGAAAAGTGAAAATCAAAAGAAAAGTTCAAAGAGCAACAAAAGTCTATTAAAAAACAAGTGCTACTATGATACTTATTGTAATATGAGTACAGTTTGTGTAACGACCCGCAGACGAATTACGCAAAGTACGAATATTACAATTTGTTATTGTAACATCTGTTTTTCATACTGTTTTTCCTATAGCGCATTCATTTTATTTATTTCAAATTTTTTATCAAAAAGTAATAATAGTAAAATTTCAAGGTGATAATACTGACAGATTCAAAGAACATTTGAAATTTAATTTATTATGACATCTATAAGTTAGGTTAGAATTCAAATTCATAATTATCTTAGTTATGTTATAAAACCAAATACCATTTAGAAGTATTTTGCAGTTTAATATAATTATTTTATTATATATATATATATATATATATATATATATATATATATATATATATATATATATATATATATATATATCATCACGCCTTCTACCCATTGCTGGGTGTGGCACTCTGCTAAAGCAGATCTCGGTAAGTGATATATTTTGCGCGTGAAGTGCGGTTACCAGTCGTCAAATCACGGCCCCCAAACATGTTAGTGGTGGAGGAGCCACAGAGATAGCTTTTTCAAATTATGAAAATTTGTCGCCTGTGGGAATCGAACCAGGGACCTCAGGATCCACAGGCCGACTTCATACCACTGTAATAATTGCAATAATATTTACATGGGCTGAGCAATGACAGCTAAAGTGACATTTTTGTAACTAGACAACTCAACTTCACAAAAAAATATGGCCAAAACAGTAGTACAAAATTGAATCTTGTAGCACTGTTTTTGACAAAAACTATAGCACAAAATTCACTTTGTAAACGCGATATAGGAAAAAACATTTCATACAATTATTTATTGGAACAAAAGATTACACAACAATATAAAATATATTAAATAAACAAATAATTTCATTCGAATTAAATACAAAAAAAAACGTTAATCTAAAGTTAATATCTTTCTTAGTTGTCTTATGGAAAAAAGCTATTTTCTTTTTCTTTCTATATTTTGTTGGTCACTGCAGAAAACCCTATTTCACAAAGATAAAATATTACAACCATCCTATTAAATAAGAAAACAAATCGATTATTTTTAGTTGTTTAAGGGCTAATTTTTAAATCACCGGTTTACTCTCGATTAATGTTAATCATAATTAAATTTGGGGTGAAATAATAATTCTCACTTACTCTAAACTTGTTTGCTTTTAAATACGTAATTTGAGATGGATAAACACTTGTATACCATCGAAGGTATATATTTATGCTACATATCATGTTCAAATTCTGCGGTTTATTCTGGTACTTATTGTAACTTTCGTTTAGCCGAGGATTGTAAAAGCAATGTTTAAACTTATTCCAGGTGTAACGTTATCCGAAGTTTATCCGACAACTCTGAATTAATAAATTAAAATTTTATACTGTATTACGCGACTCAAGAACGCAATGTTAGTATTTGTAAAAGATGTAGTTCAAGAAGTTTGTTCAACAAATAATTATTAATTGGTATAATTGAGTTTACAGTCAATGATTAATAACGTTTGTTTAAGTTTTAATTACACTGCCATAAAATAAAGTCTTTTGTTTGAGTTAATAAAAGATCAAAGTAATCAGTTTTAATTCATTCTAGTTTATAATAATGCACGCATTTCAAAGAGAAATATATAGTTTTATGCAGTTGTCTACCATATTGACTATGCATTCACTCTCGCTTTCTAGATTACACTATAATTACAATTTCAAAGAATCTAGATTAAAGAATAGGTAAAAATAACATCGTGGTAAAAATCATGCAGTTATGATACAGCAACATGTTCTTTTTCAAGACAGTAGGAAACAGAAACTACCTACTTTTCGCAAATTTAAGTTGTTATAGTCAACACACGTAATGTGACACATGACGTACAACGGAATGTTTATTGTGGAGTCGAATGACTAGTTTATCGTTTCGTGTGAGAAAAATCCAATACGACAGAGTTTGACCTGTTTTATTCTCTTTCTTCGAATGCAATATTACGTAGATAGTGTAATTTTGTTGCGATTCTACCACTATTCAATTACAATACATCATCGTATCATTATCGTTCCATCAAATCTTATTTTCATATTTATACTCTTTAACATTATAAATTCAAATTAATTAAAATAATAATCATTTAATAATGAGTTCTGAAAGCTATTTCCAAATCCAAATTAATTAATTATTTTTTTAAGTAATAATTGATGAAACGAAATTCAATTGGGATACCTTTAGGATTTGAACCTGCGACCATTGAATTTCGATGAAATACTCTAAACGTCTAAACCAACTGAGCTACAGTCGCCATGCGATTTATTTCTTTCTTATCCTTTTGATTAATTGTCAGTTCTTATAATAGAGTAGTGTTTCTCAACTTGTGGGTTGCGCCTCTCTCGAAATCGAAAGAAAAGCAACAAAAGATATCATAAAAATATAAATTATATTCTGAATATAAAATAATGAAATTTAAACAAATAATGTCATTTAAATTAAACCTAAAAAACCGTTGTTCTAAAAATTAATAGCTTTATAGATATTAGGCCTGTCTTGTGGAACAAAACTTGTTTCCCTTTTTTTCTATATTTTGTTTTCAAGTCAACCACTTTTAAAAAAACCCGCTTTCATAAAAATAACATGCTGAAAATGGCAAAAGTACTGGAAAAACTTTTGACTTCAATACAGAAAAATTATCGTCAACATCAGCCAAAAATTCAAGCAGTATGATTCTTACACTTCTTTACATTGGTAAAAAACGATATAAAAAATGGAGCGTATGTGGGAAAAGGTTGAGAAACACTGAGTATCTAACTGCAATTATATGGAATTTACTCTCAAAACCAAGTGCAAGACTACTTTTCTTATCTTTTGATTCGTTTTCAGCTTTTACATTACAATGTCTTATTGCAATTGTGTGGAATTTACCTTATCTCTTTACATTATTTGTTAGAGAAGTGGGCATAAGTAAATTGAGATGATAAACAAGCTTATATGGAGAGGATATTAATGTGGTTGAAGCGAGATTGGTGTGTTGGAAAGGAAATGTTTGACGAAGATTGTTTATTTGATGAATCTGATGAATATTTCAAGGGTTCATGCTACCTTATTTGATGGAATATAGCGTGATGTTATGTATGTATGGTATTCCAATTCTTCTTTTGATTTGCATAACATGGCGATCGCAGCTCTGTTGGTTAGACCACTTAATCAGAATTCAAAGGTTTCAGGTTCATATGCTGGCAGTATCCCAATTTTTCTCTCTATAATTCAAGTTGATATAAATTCTTTCACAATATTTTTGTAATTTTCTAAAGAATATTCTCGAATGACATATCTATTTTGCTACGCAATTAGCTTCTACTGCTTACATCAAAAGAGAAATATAATAAGAATCCTTGAATTGTACGTTGAGTTTTACGTTCTGAAATCTTTTGATGTATGCTTCATATTGAACTATTCACGTACATTTTTACATCGTACTTTGATATGTACGTAATTATGTATATGCATTTTTCAGTTATAATAATTTAAATGTACAAGTATCTTATTTCATATAAAAATGAAGCAATATGAAATGTATTATAAATTGTACATATATGCATAGCTCGATATATATATTAATTATTAATTAAAACCTGAACACAAGAATCTACAAAACTACGAGTATATTATAAATTTAATTAGGATTTCGAGAACAGTGACTACTGCAGAGGGATCTGAATAACTTCTTGTCTACGACATTTGTATATTGATTTAATATTGAATTATAAAAAATGTAAATTATAAAGATTTGAGTACTAACATCGGTACAACTTACGATATAAATTTAAAGCTGACAAAGCTAGAACAAACGAAATAACATTGTTGTTTGTTTAAAATGACGGACCGTCGTCTACGTTATTATACAAAGTCTGGAAATTCAGCATGTAAAGCAAGAGAACATTGCCCACTAGGAACGCTTTTCCCTAAAATAATTTAATTTACTTATATTTATTTTGTGGGAAATACTGTCACTCTTAAAACAAACAAAGTGAAACAACTGAAATTTGTATATGTGCCAGGATTGAAGAAAACCCGACCCACTGGGATTTTTTGGGTTTATTTGGGCATTATTGGGTTTTTTGCAATATTGACAAATACACTTTCTAATTCAAGTTCTTTAATTCTACAATTATTTTGTATATAACGTTTAAAATGTAGGTATATTGTATACTACTAAATATCAAACAAAATTTATGTACTATTATGTAATAATCGCAAAAAAATATATTTATTTTATTGTGAATTAAAAACATAATATGCTCTATCATGTTATTGTCAAACTTATTTAATTTAAAACTATATTTCAAATTTGTCGGTAAAAAGATTGTAAATCAATCAGTTTTTGTAATACTAATATAATATAAAACTAATAATAGTTGGTCTTAAACTAATTTGATATTGACATTTGTCAAAGTAATGCAATGTGATACTACGATGTGATCTAATAAATAATAATTTCAGTTAAACGTTTAATTTTGTAAAGAGATTATATATGATTTCATTGTAAAATAATTAAATATATATATGTTCCGAGATTTGACACTATCTTAAAATTCGCCCTAGGTGAATTTTCAATCATCCCGTTAAATGGGTTTTTTAATGGGTTTATTTGGGTTTTTTAGGTGAGTTTTTTAAAACCCCAGGTGGGTTTTTCTGGGTGGGTAAAATATAAACTATCCTGATACGTGCTAGCTGCCCGCCAAGATTTAAATTTTAAACTTTGTTTAAAAAAATAAAGACAAATCGGATATTTGACAACAATGTCAATTATTCCTGGGCTACGATCGCCTGTAATATATAAAATATGTAACAAACTTATGAATTTGTTCCTGGTAATTTCAATTAATAAAAATTTTCGTTAATATTCAAGAAATTTTAATTATAAATCCAATAAAAAATATACATCAACTATTCATTAGCATCAACGCAAAAGTATTTAATATAATGCTTTCCACTAAGAAATCATATTGGTACACTAATTAAAGCTTGAAAAATAAACCCCGACACCATTAACAAACTGTATTAAAATCGTAAATGCGCATCTAATTTATAATGAACACTGACATGTTATTCCTTTCCGGCGAGCATCCCACTGCAATAAAACATTCACGCTGTACAGAATAATTAATTACCTGTTCATCGCCTGTTGCGTAGCCGTCGAAGTCGTGGTCGTGGCTGGCTGGAAGTTAAAATCCGGTGCAGCAACTGCAGCATACTCATCTTGAGTGCCCTCCGCGTTGTACGGCGTCCCCGTGTCCTTAAAATCGAAGTCGTCGATCGGCGCCTGTTGGTGGTTCGATGATCCAGACAGGGAGGAAGCAGAACTGATTCCCTTGCCGACCAATTTGCCCAAACTGCCCAGGAGACTCGGGAGGAACATGGCAATGAGGACGGATTTTACGATCTGGGCTCCGATGAACATGGGGAGAAGGAGTTTCTTGAGGCCGAATGCTAGAAAGCCGAGCCCGAAGCCGGTTAGAAATGAACTCTTTCCTGTTGCGACTGAAACGAATTCATTAGTTTTGTTTTTTGTTACTGGGTGTATATAGTGTTTTGGAAATACGAGACAAGAATAAATCTTTATTTTTATATTGGAATGTTCGATCGAGCGTAGTTAAATGCGAGGTTTTGAATGTAATGTCAAACCAATAAATATATATGTGCATACCTAGTACAAAGTTTAATAATGTTCTAAAGAAATAAAAGGTGATTTACGACTTTGTGCATTAATTTTAAGGGCGGACCGCTGATTTCAAATAAAACGTCACAAAGTTTTGTAATCGTAACCGACAAACTTGACTAATTTAATTAATTATTCGTTTGTTCATTTCACCGATATTCTGTTATGCAATGTTAACTTCAGCAGTACCCAAAATATACTTTCCTGACAAATTTTAGTAAAGTAGATTTTTTTTCCAAAACAGTCATGAAAACTACGTATCCAGGGTTAACAACAAAAAGAAACAAACAAGTAAATTACAAAACAGTCTAGTAAAGACTTTACCTGACTGTTTTTTTTTTAATAATCTTGGATATGTAGTCTGCTGTCAATATGATTCTTATCAAAAAAATTTAACATTTTGAATTATTTATTATTAATTATACAGCCACACAAAAAAAAGTTCGAGTGAGAGAGTATTTTGGCGTGCTAAATCCGAATCCACCATCAGAATTTCGGTTCAGGTTCATGGCTCTTCCTTAACCTCAAAATAATCTTAAAAACTGTTTTTTTAGGTTATAAAAAAATTTAAACACATTATAATAATTTTTAGCATTAATTTCGGCTGTCATATAAAATACAGCATTCAAGAGAAATATAATCCGCATTTTCGTCCAAAAAAATTATTTCCTTTATGAAATAGTTTTTAATGTTATTTTGGGGGTAGGGACGAGCCATGAGCCAAAACCGAAATTCTGATGTTGGATTCCGATTTAATGCGTCAAAATACACAAGAATATCTTATTCTGTACTCTCTTACTTGAACTTTTCTTCTTTTGTGTGGCTGGGTTATTGATCAAATTAAACGATTTCAGAAAAATTAGTATACATAATACGTCAGGAAAGTGTTTTTACTTTCCTGACTTATTATGTAATATACTATTATGTCAAATGTCCGTTAATGAGTTATTACGCTAATCATTCTGAAATTCTAGACTCGTCTCCTTCGTCCACTCGTCCGGAAACATCTTACACATACTGTAAAAACTCATTTATCGGACTTATAACGGAAATAACTATTACATAATATCATATTACGGAAATAAACTTGATTCAAATAACTAACGATTTTATAAACATGTGTAAACAACTATGAAAAACAAACTTTTATTCCCAACATGCGTATATAATTCCAATTTTTCAAAAAGCACTTCATTAAAATTAAAACGTTTCAAATAATAAATTTTAAATGAAGATAAAACTGACTTTGATTTTGCAATATTTGAAACAATGAAAAATAAAGTTTGCATTGACATGTAGATTGCCAAATTATATTCAGTTTTAAATTAAATTGCTGCGGTGACGTGAATCAAATTTGACAAGTTTAGAATTCATAGGAATTGTTGAACGAAGTGGCACGAGTAAATTCATAGTCCAACGGTTCACAATGTCTCCGTCGCTTGCAGGAGCTTATCTCGCACTCACTTCGTCGTGGATTAATTTTACATAGAAATGTTTGGCACTGATTCCATGTATTTATAGGGTTTATGATATTAAATTCCTTGAGTGCTGATGGAACGCGCGATTCATTTCTAGATAGATGCTTTCTACATGTAGCGCATTATACACGTGTCTCAGATTTAAACGGCCTAACGTAAATTAAATTGAACACCTAAAATAAGGTAATATGGGGTAGCTAGCTCAGTGGTATGAAGTCGGCCTGTGGATCCTGAGAACCCTGGTTTGATTTCCACAGGCGACAAACAATTTTCATAATTTCAAAAACTACCCATGTGGCTCCTTCACCACTAACATCTTTGGGGGCCGTGATTTGACTGGTGACCGCACTTCACGCGTAAAATATATCACTTACCGAGATCTGCTTCGGCAGAGTGCCACACTCAGTAATGGATAGAAGGCGTGTTGATATATTTATTAATTTATTTAATTTAAATAAGGTAATCAGTTTATTGGAGCAAATGTTCGTAAATACTTTATTCCAGAGATAATCCTATTTTTGTATGGGCCAGTTTTCAATAACCGGTTTACTTTCGATTAGTGTTAATCATAATTAACATTAATCGGTGATTGAAAAACAATTTTCACCATTTTAAAAAACTACCCCTGTGGCTCCCCCACCACTAACATCTTTGGGGGCCGTGATTGGACGGCTGGTGACCGCACTTAACGCGCAAAATATATCACATACCGAGATCTGCTTCGGCAGAGTGCCACACCCAGTAATGGATAGAAGGCGTGATGATATATTTATTTTATTTATTTTTATTTAAGGGGTGACTGATTTTTATCCATTACTTTCGATTGGTTTATATATTCATGCTTAATTTGTTTTTGTTTTTTAATATATGTAATTGCATTGTTAAAAGTTGAATTATAAATTTTGTGTAAATAAATAAAAGCGAACCAAATGTTTGACAGCAATGTCAATTATTCCGTATAAGTACCTTCGCTTTATCAAGATTAAAATTTCACTTTTGACGGTACAACCGATCAGCCAACGGAAATTTTGATGAGCCAATATTTGCTAGAAATATACAAAAGAAAGCAAACCAAATTTAAGCTCGCTTCAATATTCTATTTCACAAACAACAAACCCATTCATAGCGTGACGCATGAAGTCCTCATTATTCTCAAGTTCATTTTTACGAGCCATAATAGCCAGTATTTATATGCTTTACTACGCACAATAGCCTGTACTCGCCTCTGAACAACATACTTAATACTACATAAGCCTTAGATAGATTGCATGAGTAAGCTAGATTTACACTATCGTTTAGAAACAGCCATTGTACGAGTAGATTTTCGTCTGGCTCAAAAACTAACATATTCTCTTAAACGATGCAAAATTGTCTTTTATTCTTGTTAAAATCGATTGTACATTGAGCTTTTTTGTTCTGAATAAATTCTGAAGAGGGTACATGTTTATTGAGTTATTTGACCCCACAATAGCAATTTATTTCAATTGCGGTGCTGGGGAAAATATATTTGCTTAAATTTAATGACGATTTATCTATCATGAAATAAAACTATAGTCTACAACAGGGATCGCAAACTTAAATGCAGCAAAGGGCCACTAAGTTATGTAGATGTATAAGTAATTTGGGCCGTAATCAATATAACTTTTTTTGAACTGAAATATGTAGAAACAAATTAAAATATGAATAAATATATCATCACGTCTTTTACCTATTATTGAGTAAAAGCAGATCTCGGTAAGTGTCAAATCACAGCCTCCAGAGATGCTAGTTGTGCAGGACCCATGGGGGTAATTTTAATGTGGTGAAAATGTTTGTCGGTTGTGGGAATCGAACCAGGATTCTCAGGATCCACATGCCGGCTCGATATCACTGAACCATCTACTTCAAAATTAAAATATAATATGTAATTTTTTTTTATCAATTGTAACGTTTAATTTAAAATTAAATGTAATTCGCGGGCCGCTAGTTTGCGACCCCTGGTCTATTAGATTTACACTCTACAGCAGAGATTCTCAAAGGATTTGCATAGAACTTTTAGAGGTCAATAAATATGGACAAGGGATCATGCTAACCATTAATCCAGAATTGCCAGATGTCCGAAAATAATAGTCAGGGGTAAACTCTATTTCACGTAACTACAATTAATTACAATGGGATGGCTAGCACAGTGGTATGAAGCCGGCCTGTGGATCCAGAGGTCCCTGGTTCGATTCCCACAGGCGACAAATTTTCATAATTTGAAAAAGCTATCCCTGTGGCTCCTCCACCACTAACATGTTTGGGGGCCGTGATTTGACGACTGGTAACCGCACTTCACGCGCAAAATATATCACTTACCGAGATCTGCTTTAGCAGAGTGCCACACCCAGCATTGGGTAGAAGGCGTGATGATATATTTATTTATTTTATTTTACAATTAATTACACTGTATGTTTTCATTTGAACTGTATTATTGAATATGTATGCGTAATTTGTTAATTTTAATTAGCTATCAAAACGTTAAAATGATGGCAAGTATCTACAAAATTATTTTGTAAAGTTAAATTGGGTTTCTCTCACAGTGATTAATGATAAGACCCTGTCACAAGTACCTCTCTCTCTGCTACATTAATATGTGGAAAAAGGTATACCACGAGAAGTGATAATTATTTGAAAATTGCTAGTCGGATTCATTGTAATTTTTATCAATTTCACGACAGTAGTGTAAAATGCTAAAATTTATTTTATATAATTAACTTTTGATTCTGTTGACCAAGTCGCTTACAAGATAATAATCCTTACAGTTCATTAGTATTACAAATCAATTGTAACAAAAAAATCTACTATACTCCATTCCCGATATCTTCATACTGAAAGTACTTTCAGTCATGGATTACAGTGTGATTCTGGTTGGCTGAGCAAAACGTAAAATTGAAAACAAAAGATGTTTGCATAACACAAAAAGCTTGTGACAGTGACAGCGCTATACCAATTGTATTGTTTAATATTTTTATAAAAAATATTTAAAAGTTTCATAAAGTGGACTTATAGGGCATTTTAGAACGTGTAACCAAATCGTCCGCCATGTTTATTTGGAGGACAATAGCACTGTCACTGCCACAAATTTTTATGCTATGTTATGAAAATATTTTGACGTTTATGTCCTATGCAACCACACTAATTTTTTAACGATTGGACTTTGTATACTTCATTCTCTGTATCAAAACGATGACGTCATATGTGGACGAGGTTATCAGAGATACGATGAAATATAGCTATCTTTTTTTAATAATATTATTCGAACCTATGCGAATCACATAACGTATGTCTTAATAAGTAAAGACACACGTTTCATGTTTTTTCACGTTCTATCAAATTTATTATTTGAATGAAAACGTATGACAGTTCTTACAAATACGAAAATTTATATTTACTTTGTTCACATTTGTTTATAAAATAAAAATAGAGACCTATGGCCATGATTTTGTTATTTTCCCGCCTGTCATTTCTAAGTTTGTGACATTTTTGATACATAAATACAGACTGAGAAATAAGAAATGGCTTGAAAAATGTTGGGTAATCAAATGCAGAAATGCGTTTGTCATCTTCATGATTATTTTGCGCTGGAGTTAGAGAGAATCGAGCATCTTTAATTAATTTAACTGTAGTACAAGAGGTAATGTGCATTGTATTTTGTATTTTCATATATTATTTATTTATATATAATAATAATGCATATAAAAATGTATATTCTTTTGAGTTTTATTTTACAAAATTACATATTTCAATAAGGTAGGTAATATTTTTCGTGAGTTAAGATAAATTTTATTTGGTTTCTTTTATAAACTAATTAAATTTTATAAAGTAATAAATATTTTAATCTGACATTTAATTTTTAAGTTATATTTTTAAAATGTCAATCCAATACCAATGTAAACGTTTTAAGCACAAAATCTTGAATCACATGGATACCGAATGTGACGTAATCGTTTTCATACAGGGAATAGAGTATACTACATTTTCTTTCTAAAGTATATTTATAGCTAATTGCACCAACGGAACTTAAATTTTAATTTCGGCTTAAATTAATTAAAAATAAATCAAAGTTATATGTCATTTGGAATAATTAATATTGCTATAAACATTCGAGATATGCGGTAATTTATTTAAACTAAGTCGAAAATTTAAGCTTTATTGGTACAATTGAAATGTTACACTTCATATTTAAAATTTTAAAAATTTATTGTAGAATATAAAAAAATAAAGATACCTATGTTTGGAATATTATTAAAAAGTTAATGAAAAAAATATTCACAGACCAATTCATTTGAGCTTGTATATGACAAGAAAAACCTTCAGGAATTTAGCTTGATTTAAATTTTACCTTTAGAAAGTATCTCGTCGTAGCAGATAATCCTGAAAAATATGCACCAAAGAGATGATAAAAATAAACAAACATTAATTTGGTTATCCTCGTCTCATATTTATGAATAGATGAAAAAATTATATGTACTTGTTTCCATATTGTAAGAGTAAAGAAATAGATGGAAAAAATAAAATAAAAATCTTACATTTGAACCATCTTCCTTCTTGCACAGAAACCGCATGAGTCCTCGCATACTTTTTAAACTCTTCTTTCACATACTCATCGAACGAAGCTATACTTCTTCTTTCCTCACACTTATCTTCTTCTAACACATTGACATTTGTATCTAACCGTCTTATACTTACACCAGACATAATATTATACGAATCTCTACTTAAAGTTTTGTCTACGAATATCTTTAATTGTTTTTCTAACTTTGTAAACTTGCTTGTTACGTCGGAGCCATCTCGAGTGTCGAGTTTACATCCTGAGTTTGTTGATAAGAGACAGAGAAGTAGTAATCCATGGAGAGAGATGGCTCTGGTGTTGTGTACCACCATGGCGAGGCTTCACCTTGTCATTTGAACGATGTTCGGAATCTGTAATAAAATGGTAATTAGATTTGGTACCGGATACTGAACAACTATTTCATGCCTTAATATTATTGGTTGAAGCTATGTTCGAAGTTCTAATTGTACGTTATTAAATTTTACGTTAATAAATTATTATAGTTTTGACTTTGAACTTTAAAATTGTTTCTTGAACTTGCTGATATTAAACCCTGAATCAGAAGCAGATATTAATAGAATATGCAAAGTCGGTACATTTCAATAGACATTTAATTCCAATAGGAGTCTATAATATTCATTGTATAGCCACCAAAAAATATGTTAGTTTAGCTGTTATAATAGTAATTTATGCAACTAGTGTTAATAGTGTCACTTTATTGCACGAGTGGGAAGTTTTTAACCTAAGATGCATATATACTTTTTTTACGATCGAATTTTAACTAATTTTGCTCATCTAACTAATGACGTTTCAAACGTCAAAAGTATTTATTTTGTAGGTTAAATGGGTTAAATAGTTAATTTTGTTTCGTAGCAACTATTTAATTACTGTTTTTGTACGTAACTAATGGCAAAGTGATTTTTTATTATTTTTGAACAACGTGCATAATATCGTCCTTTTGACACTAGAAAGTATTTTAAAATGACATTGACATTGCTAGTAGAAAAAATATTTTAAAGTATAATTCTAAAAATGAAAGTGGTATTTTCCCTAAAATCATTTTGGATCTTCTTGCAGGAAAAAATACATGTACGAATATTTTTATGAAGAATATGTCAAGTAACAAAAATTTTATGGGTAGGTGTGTTAATTTTACGTTGTAGGAATTATTAAATAAAAATGGAAACATAGAAATAACTAAAACTAAAACCAGTTACAAAAATAGGTAGAAATATTTCTGCAACAATTTGCAAATACGTTGTGTTCAAATTATTTTTAGGTTAAAAATTAGGTTTATTAATATGTAAGTTTTTGAATAAAAAATTTATAATTTTGCTTATTTGTAACGGTACCAGTACATCAAAACATATTTACATATTTAATTCTATCTCTAGGCTAAAATTTTTAGGTAGGAAATTTGTATTTAGCACATATTAACTACAAAATACGAATTTATTAAGTAGTATATAAAAAGTAGAAATGCAACTCGCGTAGAAAATAATTAAATGCGTTTTTTCAAATAAAATTAAACGAGTTGAGAATTAGGTTTGTATTCTACGAACTTATAAATGTAATTGTTTTAATTTTTTTACGTTTATTTCACAGAAATAAAAAAAATGCAAAAAACAAAATTTATTTACTGTGAATTCAAGAAATAATCTTGACATAAACCACTCGTGATAAAGAATTTAACCTATTAAATTTGACATATCTGCATGGCTTATTAGTAAGATTTTGCTTTTAAGAAAGTGATTTCGTACATAATAATTTCAGATAAAATCCCTCGATCTACGCTATCGGGTTTTTATCAAATTATTATGTACTCAAACACTTTCTAAGCAAAATTTTGTTAATAAGCGAGACATGTCAAATTTAATTGATTGAATTCGTAGCACACGGAAAATAATGGTACCTAGATTAATTTAATTTTTTTCCGAGTCTAAATGTCAAATCATTGTCCTGTATTATTGTTTTAATTATTCTTCTTCTATTTTCAATTTCATTGTACTTCTTTTTGATTAAAAAACACAGTATACAAAACAAAGTATTTTAATGGTCATTAGTGTTTGAAGTTTCATTTATACCAACATATAAGATTTGAATACTAATTGAGACGGCATGACATGCTTTTTACATAGAGGCAGTTCAAGTTTTGTAGGGCATTATGTGTGATACAAAATCTATTTATACAACAGACTTTCCATTTTTATCTGACAAATAATTATCACGTTGTCGGTAATTAGGCATGTACACGAATGCAAATAATCTTAAAAGCATTGTAAATAGTTTCGTGTGTATCACATCGCTGGATGGTATTTATGGTTATTATGCAGTAATGGAAATTAAATATTTTTATTGATATAACTGTTATGAAACGTGAAGCATTCGGGACATCCTAGAAATGTAAATTAAATTTAGATGGAATACTTTTCGAATTCACGAATATTAATTAATTTCATAAAAAATTGCTGATAGAAATATCTGGGCGTTTAGGTAGAGATAAAATTTTCATTAAATGGTTAAATAGTATCTCAGGAATGTTAATTTGGTTATTTTAAAATGCGCTTTTTAATGTCATTAAAGTTAGTATCATTAATGCGAAAATACGGACTTATTATAGCTAGAAAACAAAATAAAAACGTAATTTTTTGTTCATCGATAATTTCAAAAATAGATAGGTTAGATAGATCAGTGGAATTGCGTGGCCTATAGATTTGAGAATCCGAGTTTGATTCCGGTGCCTTCACATTAAAATTACCCTTGTTAATTAAACATTTTTGATGCCCGTAAGCGGCAGAAAAAGACTTTTTCTGTTGCCGGTGAATCAATGAAACTTGATTTTAATGAGCGTCAGAAAAAGTATTTGTCAGAAAAGTAGAACCGTTTCTATGGAGTTCTGAAATCTTATCTTTTTCTGAGGTTTGAAGAAAAAATATTTTTCTGTCACCAGTACAGTAAGTACATCATTACATCCATTGTAACAGGGGTGTAATGAATCATTTACCGCCCAACAGCGGTAAGGAAACATTTGACAGTATTGTAACAAATCATGGTGGTCAAAATGAGAGTTTATCTTGACCACTGATTGTCGACGTGCTGAAGTTGGATAATAAGTAATGAATGCTGCAAGTGCGAGTGGTAAATATTTTATTAAAACAACATAATAACAACTAACATAAAATAAAGATAATAAATTAATTAAACAACAAATAACAAATTAATAACATCATATTCTCGGGATACACACCCTCGAATATTCTTCTACTCACGAATCATAACTATTGACTACTTACGTACTATCTACTATCTACGAACTGTGTGCTACATTGTATACTATCTTCTACTATCATCTACTATCATCCACTATCATCTACGGCATTTATACTAAATAAATGCTAGATCGCAATAATTTCGCTGAATGTGGCAAATGCCTCAAATGCTCGCGCGTGTTCCAGAAGATGAATAACATGACATGTGTCTTAAAGACGCAATCTAATCAACAATTTTGCAAATGGTTTTTCTTACACATCCTGCCTGTTACAGTATTATTATGATAACAATATATTAATTACTATACTTGATAGATGTATTTCAAAACATAAAAGACATAAGAATTTAATTAGTATTTTAAATAAATTCTTAACAATTGATGAAACTTTTAACCTGCAACCTAAGAACTTCAGTCTTATGCTTTAAACCAACTAAGTTACGGTCGCCATAAGATTCAAATCTGATTTTATTCCAATTTATTTTTCTAATATTGTTGTGTTGTGACAGCATTGATTTGACTGTTATTATTTCAAACTTCTGCCTTTCGGTTGTAAATAAATTTCACAATTGTATACTTATGATTTAATTAATTTATTTATTTTTTCACGTATATCTAAATAACAATAAGCGTACCTCTAGATGTAAGTATACCGGTGTACCCCTATAAGAAGTCAGTGATATTTTATCTTGAAATCAAGAAAGTATTTCATTTATTGTAAGATAGGAAAATTATTTTTAATAAAAATTAAAAACTTCCCCAATTTTTTTAAAAGTAGTAAATACTTTAAAACAAGACGACGTTTCGGCTCTATGCTCGCAGCCATTTTCAAATCGAAACTAATAAAACAATAGCTGAACAAAGTTCAGAAGTTAAAATATAGTTACATGTTGTTAAAAAATTATAAAATACAAAGACAAAATATCAATTGCGATGTGGAACTGAGTCTTAATAAATAAGAAAAACAGGAAAAAATTTGAACATTTAAATCAACTTATTAGGTCATCATCAAAAGGCTGGTCAGTTCAGCATTAACCATTTTGTTAAATTGTTTGAAGTCTAATTCCAAACATTTAGAAAGATGATAATTTTTTGTAAAAAAATCCAACTACAACTTTTCTTAGGTTAATTCTTCTCATCCCAACAAAAATATTAAATTTATTGTTACGTTATCAGAATTTCAATGATGACGTAATGTAGTTAAGTTATTTAAAGAAATAAAATAAATAAATAAATATATCATAACGCCTTTTACCTATTACTGAGTGTGGCACTCTGCCGAAGTAGATCTCGATAAGTGATATATTTATACGCGTGAAGTGCGGTTACCAGTCGTCAAATCACGGCCCCCAAAGATGTTAGTGGTGGGGGAGCCACAGGGGTAATTTTTTAAATTGGTGAAAATGTTTGTCGGCTGTGAGGATCGAATTTAAAATGGGCAATAATCTGTATTCTATATAGCAATACAGCGTCAAGCTGACGCCTCATTTTAATTTAAATATCAAGTTTATTTATGTCATATGTTGATATCTCTTCAGCGATTTTAATTAGAAATATAGGAAGACAGGAAAATAAACATGACAAACTACCTTCATATTTTAATTAGAATGAGATTCCTGGGAACTTTGAATACCCAATTTAAATCTGCATACATTTTGTTGCTCATTTTTATTTTATTTTGAAACAAAAAAAAATGTAAGTTAAGATAAATAGATAGATATTTAATCATTACTGTATCATCCAATAATCTACGAAGCTATTAAAATTTAATCAATAAAAAACAAAAGCAGTTCGGTGAGTTACTTATTTCCACACGCAAATATTTTTTGCTACATTTTTAATCCACAACTACGTATTTTAAATTAAAACCGATCATCACGTAACTTACAAAATAATCTATAATAAATTGTGAGTATGCACGAGAGACATAATTAAGAAATTCTCTTTCACATTCGTGTGTGGAGCTTGGTGGATCGGTATCCCCGGTGGTTTTTTCGAATATAAACTAAAACGACAGGCGGATTTGTAATTCCAATTGACCTGTTTCTGGGTCAAGTCAATGCGCAAAATAAAATATATCTGCTTTCCATTTGCACGCCTTTTATCTGATAAAAAATATATAATACAGGAGGAGGAAAAATAGCCAATACGTGTTTCTGCTTTGTTTGTCCATATTGTTTATGTTTTCTTGTGAGTTGTATTTTATGAATGTTACATTGTTTTACAGTTTCAGTCGTGCAAAATTGAACAGCAAAAACCGCGTATTTCGAATTGTTTTTGACGTATTCAAAATTTATGTATGTCCAATATTGTGCTACTTGTATTATACCACAGACATAATATATACAGACGTCTAACTAAATGTATTTAAATGATTAAATAACAGCATTTTTATCAATGAAATTTGTAGTTGGAGATTGAATGAGGGCACTAGCAGTTGAGAAATTATAATTTCACAATACACAATTCATTTTAAAAGGAATTAATTCACAATTCAAAATAAATTTATCGTTCATGAACTAATAACCGCTATTAGCGTTGCAATATAGACTTGTCTAGAAATATAAATTTAGTAGATAAAAGGCGTTGCCATTTGAATATTTTTAATTAGATGTCTGTATATATTTTGTCTGTGATCATACCAAGTATCGAAGTATGCATTGGCGTCGCTAGATCTTTTCATTGAGAGATTCAAGATATTATCGATATTTGATTTATTTCACTGAAATAAAAATTAAAAATTATTTTGATAATTGGAAAATTTTAAATGACCCCCAAACAGATAAACAAGTATAATTAGTGAAAAAATATCACTTTCTAAAGGTGTCTTTTATGATCAATTTGCAATATATATATATATATAACAACAATAATTTCGACATTTAACTTAAATAGTCATATAATTTGAGATTACTTGTTAGTCGTGAGGGGGTGAAAGGCGAAACTCCTGAGCCTTAAACATTGAACTTCTTAGCTAAGGGAGAAAACACTAACAGAAAATCGTGGTCCTCCAAGTATGGAGTCAAGGCGGTGGGCCAGCAACTCACCACTTGGAAAAAAAATTTCACTGCTAAAAACCTCAACAACCAGCCTCGGAAAGAAGATGGAAATAATAATAATTTACGACGACGATTAGCTTTGAAAAGGATACTGAAACTGGGAACCTGGAACGTACGAAGTATGTTTGCAAAAGTCGCAGAAATATTAACCACCCGGAAGAAAAAGAGAGGACGACCTCGTAAATCATGGAAAGAGGGACCTTGTTGTATAATTGCTGTATATATTTGACTTGTACACAATTAATCGCATTAAATATATATAACTTAAATAGTATATAAAATATGTTGTATTACGTTTCATTATGAGATAATAACAATAATATTTAGTTTCGAAAGATCAGAGTTCAAGTGCTAGCGTCGGACTCAATTAAGCGCATGATTCATAATGGCTCCTCCACCAGTAACATCTTTGAGGGCCGTGATTTTACGACAGGTAACCGCACTTCACGCGCAAAATATATCACTTACCGAGATCTGCTTCGGCAGAGTGCCACAGCCAGTAATGGGTAGAAGGCGTGATGATATATTTATTGATTTTTTATTCATTTGAATTATAGATTGAAACTGGCATATTTTATTACGCTAAAATGTAACCAGGTCGCTACATATATAACATATTGACATCACCTCTTCCTGGCTAGATTCCACAACAATTTTATATCTATAATTTGAAGAAATTATTTTTATTTGTGACACATAACAATTCCTTATTAAAGATGAAAACACAAGTAAATATATTCGTTCCAAATTCAGTTATAATAAATCAAATTTGTTTTCATCTGATACCAGAGGGGATATTAAGTTAGTTTATAAAATATAGATACATCTAAATCTAAATTGAAATCTAGAATGATAAATAGGGCGATGTAAAATGAATTGTTTATTGCAAGATAATCTTCTATACTATAGTAAAAATTCCTAGAAACGTATCTGTTACACATAGACTTTTCTAGTTGAAACAAATAGATTCATGCTACGATTTTTTGCTCTTTTTTGTTCCCTCTCAAATGTTCAAAACATTGCGAACAACTTCTAACGAAATCAAACGACGTCGTAGCAAAAACATTCAACTTTGTTAGTTTTTTCTTTATTCAATAGTATTGATGGAATTGTATACAATTCTGAAATAGCCATCTCATGTTTATTTCTTCGTTACTGCAATTGAAGATTTGAATTTGTAGTAATGATAAATTGCACGTATTTGTTAGTAAATATGCACATAAATATATTTGTTGATGTATATTACGTAAACAACATGTTTTGGCCAAGCGACACCAAGAAAATTGTAATGCAGATCTGTGTGTTTCAAATTTTGTAATATTATTACAAATATTATGTAGGTAATGATATACTAGTGCGTTAGGTGATGGACTGAAGTCCGAAAGATCTTGGTTCTATTTCAATAGCGGCGCAAACGAGTGTCATATATAGATTTAACTATAATTTTTTTTCTACGGACGTGTTGAAAAGTCAACATATCAACATTCAAAATAAGTGTGGAAAGTATATCTTTGGAATACACAGTTCGATATCATTTTTGTTGCACCCGGTGCGGAAAGAAATCGTTTATGATGTTATTTCCAAGACAACATTGTTGAACAATTTTGTTTTAATTAATGTGGAATGTAACAGTAGATGACAGATTTCAAATATCAATTTTAATATAAAAAAAAAAATTCCGATCGTAGTAAAAATAGTATGTAGGCTTGTGTTACAATATAATAATGTCTAATGTATCTTTAAGTTGAAACGCTAAAAAAAGGGAAATGTAATTACAAACGTAATTTTGAAAAAAATGACGATAAAATTTTATACCATGGAGTGCCGTTTGCAAATAAGTTTGACTAATATTTTCATGTTAAAAACTTTTATTAATTAACTTGTCCAGAAAAATAAATCCGCAAAAATGTTTAAATTATCAATTTTTTTAATATATCACAATTAAAGATCATCTTAATTGGTTTAAGTTAGATTGATCAAATATTAAAAATAATAATATTTATATATCATATGTATAAATATATCATCACGCCTTCTACCCATTGCTGGGTGTGGCACTCTGCTAAAGCAGATCTCGGTAAGTGATATATTTTGCGCGTGAAGTGCGGTTACCAGTCGTCAAATCACGGCCCCCAAACATGTTAGTGGTGGAGGAGCCACAGGGATAGCTGTTACAAATTATGAAAATTTGTCGCCTGTGGGAATCGAACCAGGGACCTCACGATCCACTGGCCGACTTCATACCACTGTGCTAGCCATCCCATAATAATATTTATTTACGATATAAGTGGGATAAGAGCATTATCATTAAGATACCCGTTTGAAATTTCCACATCGAAGCGACGGCCCAGTTGTGTAATCACACATTTGATTTGATTTCTGTACATCATTCGTATAGGTACTGAGAAGAAAGGCCTAATATTATTTTTATAATTATTTACAATTCTTTTCGCATTAATTAACATAATCTGCTCATTTTATAGGTAACTTAATAGTCTACGTAAGTTTTAGTTTTACCAGCATTAACTTATGCCAAACAAGATGTGTTAAAATACCTTAAAGTTACATAATCATCTTCTCATCTAAAACTTGTCTTAATCAAATTAAAAGTTTCATATCTTAATACTAAGATAAGTAACACTACGCATTATTACGCTGTTGCCAAACCTAATAAAATCAATTATTGCAAACAAACTAATCTTTAATAATTAATTCAATGGCAACGTTGTTAAAATTCCTTCACGGAGAGATTCATTTCGTAATTATAACAGTGTCGTCAGACTAAATCAAGAAGTTCAATAGATAAACCAACAATTTAATTGAAAACTTTATCTCAACGTAATTGAAAACGGATTTTGGATTTTGAATTAAAGGTTGTAACACTGTGGACTGCAGCTGGCTATGAATACAAACAAGTTATTAAGAGGATTTTGCTGTAATTTTAGACGAGGAGCTAAAGACAATTGAAACATTTTTAAATTGTTATCTTAATTAAAATTCATAATAAACTCAATTAGATTTTACTCCGAGTTTTAATACAAATGTAAGAATTAAAATAAATAGACTATTTTTCAGAAGTAGCTATACAACTTTGAATGGTTATAAAAGTTTTAGGTACGTGTTTTGGGAATTAAATTTTTATATTATACTAACATTTACGTCGAACTTTCCCTTATTCAACTACATATAATACAAATGTTTTTATTTCGTCACGTCATGCCATCTCATAATATAAAGACGATGACTCAAGCAAAATTTTCATGACAGATTTACAAATAAATAAATAAATATATCATCACGCCTTCTATTATT
Organism: Pterostichus madidus; assembly: GCA_911728475.2. NCBI lineage: Eukaryota > Metazoa > Arthropoda > Insecta > Coleoptera > Carabidae > Pterostichus > Pterostichus madidus. Next base: position 9,131,785 of record OU452302.1, on the reverse strand, counting down.
ATTATTCTGGCACTTATAGTTGCGTTATTTTATTAAATTTCATTTTATACTCTTCACAATAGCAACATAATCCCAATTACAGGAGACTGCAGTTTATAATGGATTTAGAATCACTCAGAAACAATATTTTTTGTATATACTAAAGTTAGCAAGATTTGAACACGCGAGGAGGATTATTTTAATTGTTTGGTAGACGCAAATTATTTTCACTGAACAACTGTATAATAGATTTCTTTCTGATTATTGTAAAAGCGACCCGTAGAGAACATATATAATATGAGAAAAAACTTTATTCTGCTTCACATAAGAATGCAGTACAGATACAAAGTCTAATCGGTGAAAAATTACAGTGTGGTTGCATAGGATATAAACGTCAAAATAAAGACATATTTTCATAACGTAGCATAAAAATTTGTGGCAGTGACAGTGCTATTGTCCTCCAAATAAACATGGCGGACGATTTGGTTACACGTTCTAAAATGCCCTATAAATCCACTTTATGAAACTTTTAAATATTATTTATAAAAATATTAAACAGTACAATTGGTACAGCACTGTCACTGTCACAGGCTTTTTGTGTTATGCAAACATCTTTTGTTTTCAATTTTACGTTTTGCTCAGCCAACCAGAATCGAAATAAAATACGTCCTATATAATCACACTGTAATCCATGACTGAAAGTACTTTCAGTATGAAGATATCGTTTCATTGGTCACTATGATCGTACCGCTATTTATGCAGGGTGTTTTTATACCTCATGAAGAAAATATATTTTTTTTTAATTCATAAATTAAGACAAGTTACTTAGAGCAGTTATTTCTAATATATTAATAATTAAATTATAATTATTAACACTATAATAGCCATTTTTTTCAGATAAATGACTGTAATGTAGGCACATGGCACTTAAATGTATACTTTAAGAACCATGTTCTTAATTTTCCGAATTTGGAAAAGAAATCTTTTTTTAGTCTGAAAGATATGATTTTTTTATTAATTTATTTGGAAAATTTAACAGATTTTTTCGAATTAAAATTGGACTAAAAATAGCACAAAGTGTCAAAAATATATCATTTTTAATTACTTTCTTCAGGGTGATCAAAAGGAATTGTTATAGTTGGCAATACAATTCCAGAGATCTTTTTATTCTACAGTTGGCCCAACGCCAGGTAAAGGCGGAAATGCTGTTTGACATTTCTAATAAATACAAATAGGTTATGTCAGGAGTCTGACAGCTAATAGAATTTTCACTTTTTAAGTAATAGAAATACTTTAGAAATAAATGTAATAATAAATGTACTCAAATTTAAATTTTAAATGTCACTGTCAACAACAGGAAATGAATTTATGTATCAGGCTTACCAATTTCAAGTAGTTTTTTTTTATTGACAACTGTAACAATTCCTTTTGATCACTCTGTAGTATCAAAAGGACTCTATTTTTGTACGTTGTCATTAGTTACTTTCAAAACAGTTGCTACGAAACAAACTTAACTAAGTAACCTACAAAATAAATATTATTGACGTTTGAAATGTGAAATAATTAGATTAGTATAATTAAATAAAACTCGATCGTACAAAAAATAATGTATGCAACTCGTTTTAAAAGTGTCTTTATTGCACTCATGGGCTTGAAATACTCGCCTACATCTCGTGCTGAAAGCAACACCAATTACATAATAACTATTTTACTACAGTTGTCATGATGATAAAAACCATTCCTGATATAGCGTTCTTTTACTATTGATCATACTAAAGTGAATGAAAACAGATTTTTTTTTAATACTCGCCTTCTTTTAAAGATCTGATTACTAATTAAAATTCATAACATTATAAATTACTAAGTGAAATACGGTATAGATGTTTAATTGAGTGTTTTTGATTATGGATGTTCAGCTCGAAATCTAGGCCACGGAATGGAGCGACAAGTGAACTAAAATCAAAGTTTAAATCACTTTCTCTCGGATAGACAAAACAGGATTAGAGTTTGACCAGGATTAATTTTGGGTCCATGTAAACAAACTTAACTACAGCATGGAACTATTTCCACTTCGTTATATTCCGTGTTAATTAATTTAATCTCCTGTTAATGCAGGATAAGGGTTGAAATTGTATCCTTACGGAATTGTAATTGTCACCGAAATAAACGTAAAGTAAATTGTAATAATCACGGGGTTTATAACCTCTACTAACCCTTTTAATGACTTGTTTTAGAATCTCTGGATAAAATGTCAGATAGAGGTCAAATATATGAAAAAATATAACTTACTTGGAATTCAAAATACAAATTACAGTAATAAATTCAATAAAAAATAAATATATCCTAACGCCTTTTACCCATTCCTGAATATGGCACTCTGCCATAGCAGTTTATAAAAACAAGTATTTAATTATATGTATGGTAAATAAAACAACAAATTTGCATACTAATGTAGAAACTCATGAAGAATAACATGTTTAAATTTCATTAAAATCTGGCGTAAATGCTTCCATGATAGTACCAACCTAAGGATTCCTTTAAAATAATATGACACTAAATATGAAATTGAGGATTTCACTATGTAATTCCTCATTTATATCTACATAAATATGCAAATTTTTATTCTCAAAATATATATTTTTTAATCAAATATATATGATAATAAAAATGCGAATTTTTTGGTTAAACCAGTTTAAAAATCAAAATATTTTAAAATATAGTTCTATATAAATCAGACTACGAGAAATCGAATGCCGTTGAGCGCATCTTCATATCTTTTTTAGTTTTGGAGTAACAGCGATTTTTGTCTTTTTAAAAATCTCAACTTTGAAGGCCCATATCTCGTAAGCTAAAAGAGATATTGGAACGCGGTTTAAACGAGTGTATTTCTCGTGTTCCAAATAACTTACACAGAAATTTTTAAAGTTTTGTAAATTTTATAATTTTATTCAAAATATATATATTTTTTTACAGATCCGCAGATGAACTGATTGACCTTGCGAGCATCGCGAATATGTAAGTCAATTTCATTACCATTTTACAAAAAAAAACAGTATTTGCATATTCAATTTCTAAGAAATGGCGTTAATCACAATATGTGAAACTTGAGACAAAAGTACACTTTCAGTTGATTTCAATAAGCTTACCATTGCTGTCAACCGCATTTCATTGTTTTTTTTCAATTTTATGTTTCCTAGTTGATTTTTTTTTAAAATTTATTTTTGTAGTTCTAAAAGTTGTCGTTTTAGTATTACTTTCATTTATCGTTGAACTTTTATGTACAAATTTAAGTATATAATTTATGAGTTTTTTTAATAGTATAGATTCTTAATATAAATTAGCTCTTTTATTATAATACTAGTTAATTATAGTTTTAATACATTTTTTATTGTAGATATACTTCTACTATAATTAATTTTTATTTCGTTTTCAAGTACTTATCAATTATGCTAGTAGCAAACTGTACCTTTATCGTAGTTCCAATTTTCGCATGAGCGCATTCTTATTTAAAAATTCCAACACACTCTAACTTTTCAGTTAAAATGATATCATATTTCATTGCGTCACTTTTGGCTCTAGAATATGTTCTAGGATATATCCTAGTTACGGAATTCTCGGTTATATGTTTTCATCTAGAAATTTGATACATAACATGACGTATAATGCAGACAAAGACTAAACCCTAGACTATCTATGGCGTAGTAGTACGTATAGAGTAAAATTTTGAATTATATATACTTGATCGTTAGTAACATGATGTTCTAAACCAGGTTTTAATGAAAGTTATCAAATTGTTATAATGAAACTTGAGCTGTTCTATCTGTTGAAATTCAGATTATTACTTTGGGAATTGTACCTCACTGCTTCTCCGTAACTTCATTATATGAACAAAAGCACAAACTTTGTGAATATGCATGTATTTTATGAAAAGACCTTTAATCTTATCAACAAACGAACAGCAAGTTTCGAAGTACTGGACCGGACAACTGAACGCACACAGAACTAATATATGTTCAGCATTCGACTATATTAATAATTTAAATTTTCGGCAAACGTATTATATCAAAGAATAAACATTGTGTATACGTTTTATTTTCTAAAAGAATGCAAATTATTTATTCATTCTTTTGACCAGCAATGTTTCTTTTACTCAATTTAAAACTGTATACAAAAACAATACAATTTAAGAGAAATGAGCTGGAATAGCTGCTCAAAAATAAACACAAATTTGAAATTTATTCAAGTATTGTTCTGAAACAGTCATGTTCATTTTAATTCACTTTATTTATTTAAATATTTTACTGAGTGAAAACAGTAACCTCTGAATCTAATAATAATAAAAAAGAAAATTCAGAATTTGATTTTTCTTCGTGAGATACAGACGAATTGAATGTTGAAAGTAGTATTAAAATAAAAAAACGCATCTAAGAAATGTCAAAGTTTTTGACAGTTTTAAAACGTCTACAGTATGCATTAAACTAATAATTATTTGCTACAAATATTGTTTCACCATTGCTTAATTAACAATAATGATATTAATGCTAATATTAATTAACTCATACATAAATATTGTTAAATTATTTTAGAGGTAACTATTTTTTTTTTAATTGTTGCCTGCAGATTTCCTTTAAATTATTTTTCTCTAAAGTTATTTATAAACCGTTAAAAATAAAGTAATCAACTACTACTAAACTAATTTTAGTCACGTGGATATAGAATCTATTATTAAGAGAATTAATGACACAAGTAAATCGAATTTTGTTATTGTTAAGTACCTATTTAATGAACTTAGATTTATCAAAACAAATTATAAATACAATTTCCGGTTTAATAATAGCAAACATAATATGCACAGACTCTGTCACTTGCAAATGAGAAATCTTAATTTTAAATCTTGTCTTCCTGGAAATATAATGGAAAATAAATTAAGTTATGAATTGAGAATAACAATATCTTGCAGATGAAATTAATTACCCAACTTATTGTTTTACTTCTGTTTATATTACATTTTATAGATTAAATAATAGTTGATAGTGGCAGATGATCCTGAATATTTTCTAGATTGTACGTACGTAATTTAAAAACATACACGTGTCATCCAGTTTATGGCAATTAACAGAAGGTGTAAAATTATATTTTTCGATGTAATACGATTGACCGTTATACTGGTAGACGGCTCACCTGCTCGTTCTTAATGAACCTTTCATTTGACCCAAAAACCAGAAGAAGTGAATTTATCGAGTATATGAGATACATTTAACTGGAAAAGTATTTCGCGGAAATCCTGATCGTCACTATAATAAAAGTAAACATGCGCATATGTTATAGATATTTCAAATCTTGTTGAACAATTTATCTTTGTCGTTGAGAATTTTTCTTGTGAAAACAAAACATATATAAATAAGTAGGTATGTGACAGATATAAATTGAAGATCATTTTTTCCAGCATACAAAGTTTGCCAAACAAAAACCTCTACTTTATTATTTTTCTTATAAGTTATAACAATTTAAATATATAAAAATAATAATAGCCATTCACATAATACAAGTGAAGATAGTTTAATTTCGGTGTTCTTATAAGTCGTTAAGAAGATGTATAACGCACTGTTTTTGGCGCTTTTTATTTTCTAGGAGTGGTATGAATGTTTTTAAATGTGACAGAGGAATTAAACATAACCTCAAAATTGTAAATTGTTGATGTCGAAATATTTACAGTACAGAAAAAAATGTTGATGAATTGTCAAAAAAATAACTGATAAAAAACACCAAGTTATAGTTTTTACAAGTCACATTTTTTTAAATCAAACAGAGTTATAAAATTAACTCGATCAAAAAAATTGTATAAAGAACACGTTTCGTAAGGCAAATTTGGACGCGTTAACAGATTGTCTAATGAAACTAATTCTTTAATATACTTTATATACAATCGGTAAATAATGTTAACTTTATTCTTATCAAAATCATTACCCAATGTACTTTATTATTTACCTAGGGAAATAAAAATAACAAGTACTCCCTAGGAAAATAAAGTGATTCAAGGACATTGACAGAGCACCTAATAAAAAAAATTCTTAGTATTCAAGAGATCTTCTTCATTGCTCTTGTACGCATATCAGGAAGAGACTTTTGGGGTGGCTAGCTGAGTGGTATGAAGTCGGCCTGTGGATCCTGAGAACCCTGGTTCGATTCCCACAGGCGACAAACAATTTTCATAATTTCAAAAACTACCCCTGTGGCTCCTCCACCACTAACATCTTTGGAGGCCGTGATTTGACGACTGGTAACCGCACTTCACGCACAAAATATATCACTTACCGAGATCTGCTTCGGCAGAGTGCCACACTCAGTAATGGGTAGAAGGCGTGATGATATATTTATTTATTTATTTTTTTTTTACTTCCGAACTTTTCTGTGAAATTATTTACATGAAAATAGTTGTAAATAAATAAATATATCATCACGCCTTCTACCAATTACTGGGTGTGGCACTCTGCTAAAGCAGATCTCGGTAAGTGATATATTTTGCGCGTGAAGTGCGGTTACCAGTCGTCAAATCACGGCCCCCAAACATGTTAGTGGTGGAGGAGCCACAGAGATAGCGTTTTCAAATTATGAAAATTTGTCGCCTGTAGGAATCGAACCAGGGACCTCAGGATCCACAGACCGACTTCATACCACTGAGCTAGCTGTTGTAATATTTGTTAATAACATTAAAGAATAAATAATAGTTTATAGGAATGTGCTTCATTCTTACTAATTTTACTGATAACAGTCTCTTTTGTTAAACAATGAATTTTTCCGTTTGTATATAAAATATCGTATATAGCACGTGAATAAAGTGTCATTATTTGCCTTAAGCGATTACATCCATCAGGTTACATCCTTCAATATTCACTCTCGATAAATAATGACGAACTTTATAACGTGCTAATTTCATTAATCAAAAGCCACTGAAAATCCATACAGATTAATCACATTCCATTATTTGATTAATAATGGTAGTTTAGTTAACTTGTATCCATGCACATACCCAAGCATGCTTCTATTTAGCATAAAAATTTACTGATTAATTCCAAGCAAAGCAAACTGTTTTAATTTTATAGCAGTTGCAAAAGAAAACTAAATGTATCTAAGAAAACACTAGCTATTTCTTAACGAACGAACAAAAAACTAATTAAAAATACTATTGCCACTGTTGAGGTCTTCTACTGTTTACTTATTCAAACGAAGGTAAAAAGAAATAGATACCGAATGTTACAGAAGTAGCGTATCACGTATTTTGATAAGCAAACATGTCCGGAATACAATACTGGCTACTGACTGGCGTGACCTTGAAAGACCGGAGGTGACCTTAATTGTTAAAGATTCACTGTGAGTGTTGCTTGTTCCTGTCATTATTTGTCATTAGTTAAACTCTCATAATCTTAGACTTGTAATGTAAATACATGTAATTATTTATATAATGTCTGCATCTGCACCATTTTTAACTTCAAGAAGAACTGTTCTTTAGAAGAAAAAGTCATTAGTTGTGTTAAAGACACTGAAATAGTCTTAAATAACTAAATTCAAGTTTAGTGGTAGGTAGAGAGAAAAGTTACAAATAAAAATTGTAGATACTAAAGGCCTATTTACACTGGAGAATTAAAACAATTTTTCAAGTCACGCATTTTTGAAATATGGTATAAGGTTACAATTTTTAAAATAAATAAATTATTAGACGTTAATCAAATGGCTTATGAATTTTATTTTTCTTTGCGAAAGTAAAGAAAATATGATGAATTCATATAAAATAGACAGAAGCGGATTTAAAATATTTCGGGCCCTAGGCAAAATAATTATTTCGGGCCCTTTAGGACATAAAATTCTGCATCTAATCCAATAAACAAAAATAATTTTACATGCTTCGTAACAGCACAAATTAGATATGAAAATAACGAAATTATCGATAGCCATGAAATTGAAACAAAATTAACAAATGTTTAACGTTTTATGTGTCAAAATAAATCACATCATAAATAAAGAAATTATTTTAACAGATTAAACGTCAAACATTTGT